>CM053581.1:282210110-282260974 GCA_028627135.1 Pseudochirops cupreus
AGACAGAATTGGGTTAATCATCTCATAGAAGAGGCAAAGGATAATTGTTACAATGGAGGGGAAGAATAGGAAGGCAAAAGGGAAAGGGTCAACCTTACTCTCGTTGAATTTGCTTAGGGAAGGAATGACATAAATTCTAAACTGGGTATTTTGCCACACAGGAGAGTAGGGAGGATGGGGATGAGAGGTGGGATGATGGAGGGGAGGGGAAGGTGGGGGGGAGGGTGATTAGAAGCACACACTTCTGTAAAGGAACAGGGAAAAAGTAGAGAACATAACAAGTGGGGGGCGGGATAGGAAGGAAGGAAATATAGTCAGTCTCTCACAATATGACTTTTTCCTCCCCCAACCCACCCTTCCCTCTATCAGCACTGCCCCTGCCCCTCCCTTCTCTTATGTCCTTCCCCTCCTACTTTCCTATAGGGTAAGATTCTACACCCAACTGAGTATGTATTTTACTCCCTCTTTAAACCAGTTCCTATGAGACTAAGGTTCATGCATTCCCCTTCCCCTTCATGCATCTTCCCCTCCACTATAAAATCTCTTTCAGTCCCCTTTTATATCAGATAATTTACAAGGTAAGGATTCTTTTTTGCTTTTTTTTTTTTGGACAAGGTAAGGATTCTTAAACTAGACATGGATAGATTTCAGAGGATTTGTGACCCCAGATGAGGAAAAAATTACATCTTCATTTTCTCTAACTTCTAACCGAAATTTAGCATCTTTCAGTAATTAAAAACCATTATTCTAGGGATTCTATAGGCTTCTCCAAACTGCCAAAGGGTGCGCGTGCTCTCTCTCTCTCTCTCTCTGTCTTTCTCTCTCTCTCTCTCTCTCTCTCTCATGCACACACACGCACACACACACACACACACACACACACACACACACACACAGAATTTAAGAGCCTTTGGTTTGGGGAAATGCAGTATTAGGGTATTAGGAAATGATGAGATAAAAGAGATAAAAGCTAATAGTTCTTGGATCAGGCTAGTCTACCTGGGATGGTAAGCAGAATGCAATAAAGGTATGACCTATGGAGGAAGGAAGTGTGCAGCTAAGGTTGGAGGAAATGGTGTGTTTGTGTATGGTGTTGAAACCCCTAGATCAGTGGTTCTCAACCTGTGGGTCACAACCCCTTTGGAGGCCAAATGACCCTTTCACAGGGGTCACCTAAGACCATCGGAAAACACATATTTCCGATGGTCTTAGGAACCGAGACACTACTCCTCTATCCATCCCCAGGTGGGTCTGCCCACATGCAGATACGCCCACATATGAGTGTTAAAGGGTCGTGGCATTAGGAACGTTGAGAACCAGTGCCCTAGATCTTTCTTTCCATGTGTCATTTTGAAGAGAAGGTGGTTCACAGGTATCTTTGTTAGTTACCAGTTCCATAGTTTTGGATCAGGCTACTCCAGAGCCCATATGTGAAGCATAGGAGAATTTGAGTTATAAGTAATAAGCTGTGTATGGTTGCTCCCAGACCAGAGCTGCCTATATGAATCTTTCCAGCTGAGCTTTCTAACCTCCAGATTCCCTCTTCTAGAGACATCTGGTCAGAATGAAGTTCTGTAATCTGCTTTTTCTCTGCTTCTTCACTTTGTGTCAGCAGCTCTGTAGCTTCGGGCAGAATGGTTAACCTGTTATTGGCACGTAGTTTAAAATTTTTCCATTGGCCTCTGTGATAAGTTCTCCCACCCCCACCTCAGGAATATGGTATTCAGCTAGCAATTTAGAAATATTTTGTTTGTAGTATAGTATATGAGTCCTACTCTAAAGAAACAAACACAAAAAAGAGGCTTGCTAAAATATAGTGTCACTTAGCTTATTTCCTGATGGTACAGCACCAAAAGAAAGTTAACTTGAACTATATCAAGTGCATTGGACATTCATAGCAAGGAAGTCTCAAAAAAGGCACATTCTTCCCCAGAACTAGAGTCAATCACTGTCTGGCTATAGCTACCCTAGACTCCGAGATGTTGAGTTGGTGCGATTTCAGAGACCAAACTGGGGTCCACAGAGATTAAGTGACTTGCCCAAGGACACTTAATAGTTGTTTGAATCAAGATTTGAACCTAGGACCTCTGATTCTAGTACAAGACTTCAGGGGATCTTTGAACTGGGGGAATGGGAAGAAATTACAACTTTATTCTCACTAATTATTAAAGCACATTTTTTCTGAAGAGTCTATACCCTTTGTCAGACTGCCAAAGGGGCTGTGATGCAAAACAAGGTTTAGTGCCTCTGCTCTTGAGTCAGTGCATTTCCATTGAAATACGTTGCCTCCCACTAGACTAGACCACCAATAATCTTCTGTCTTTAGTCTATGAAAATGATACCATCCAACTACCATCTGCAAATTCTCATAGTTATTTTTCCAATTGTGTGGCTAGAGACTTAGAGATAAAGGTAATAATAGCATAATATAATGGATAATATGACACTATAATAATACAATAGATAATAGTAACAATAATAATAGCTCCAATTCATCCAGCAACAGACAACTTTAAAATACCCTTTCCATACAACAACCCTGAGAGGTAGATAGTGCATGTATGAGGATTTCTTTGTCTTAGAGAAAGTCAGTTTCCCAAGGTCATACATTTGGTAGTAAAGATTCAAACCCAGGGCTCCTGATTGAAATGGTATTTCCAATGTTGTTTCAACCAATTCTCCCTCGCACCTACTCACCCTCATGATCACATGATGCTTGAGACTTCATGGGCATTTTTAAGAGTATGGGGTCTAGTCAGAGAACAAGTACCCATAAAGGAGTTTCTTGGGTGTTTGGTAGAATTTTTTTTCGCCAAGTCTGTTTAAGGCATGTATAGTTACTATGCCCAAAGAAAACTTTTAGTTGCATAAGGTATGTGTTCAGTGAACTCTACTTTTTTCACCATTCTACAGCTTTCATCACTCTTTAGGAAACTCACTAACCTAAATCAGCCTCACTAGATAGATAGTATTCTTCTACCACCAACACAATAATGCAAAGAATAATTGATAGGAAATGTGGCATCTTCCAGGAGACAGTTTAAGCTTGCAATAGTTCTGGTTGGCCTTAAACCCATAATTATTTCCCTTGAATATAATGAAATATGGCTTCTAAATTAAAGGAGTTAGTCCAAAACATCTTATTAATCATTTGACGTATATAGATGAAATTATATTGCATGACTTCACCCAAAACACATTAAACATCATCTTCATTTCATGGGATCTTTCTCCAGCAAGATAAAATGCCATTTGCATAAGTGTAATATTATTAATGTTTTTCAAGGCAAGAGAGAGAGGTGAAGGCTTTGAGTTTTAATCTGGAGGCTACAGTGAACTAATAGATGAAAGTAAAACTCTTATATAACTTGTTCTCATCCAGAGAAGACACATCAAGCATAAGATTGTGACTGAATATGTTAAAATACTTCCTAAAATCCTAAAATCATCCTGAAATCAAAACTAAATAGAATTTGCTAAAAATATTAAGCACCTATGTATTGTCAGACTTGATGTATACTTGTAGACATATAAAATGGATTGTACCAGATTCAAAAAGTAGCCTAACAAAAATCTGTACATTATTAGTAAAGCACAGAGCCTATCGCCTTAAAGCAAACTTAGAAAGAGTAACACTTCATTGGAAGAAAGGAGAAAAATGATCCACCTTAAATCGCAGATTCGATTTTTTTTTAAACCTATAGAAATATTTTTGGAACAAGCAGACATTTCTTCATTGAGCAACAATTAAGGTTGATCACAGATATATACCATCAGATTATGAATAATGTAAAGCCAAAAGTAATTTACGCCTGAATGGTTCCTATGAAATGGATCGACCCTAAGAATAGATTCAAAAGATTCCTTTATCTGCAACATCTACATGAGCTCCATCAGTAATATGCCAGTAAAGAAGAATTGGGCAAACGGCTAAATCATGCAGAATTGCTTATGGAAATGGAGTTTATGATGGCAATTCAGGAACAAGTTATTGTCGCAAGAAATTACATGAAGATTATCCTAAAGCAACCCAGACATGGCAATCAAAGTAAATGATGCAGGACAACGTAGAAAACTGTGCAACACATCACTGAAGGCTATAAAAATGAGTATATCCACCAAGACCCAATCTAGTGATCAGGATTCTATGTGACAAGCTTGCTATATTTCATGGCCAAACAGGTAACAAATTCCCATACTATAAATACTGTCCTTGAAACATCCCAGAGAAAACCAAAAAAACTTACTTATTAATACAAGCGCACTATCAGAAACTGAGCTGTTGTTGCCCAGAATCTTCCTGATATAACATTAGTCCATAGAAGCTTAGGAATAACATGTTTTCAGAGATGTCACCATACTTTATATTTTTACTTTCCAGCGTACGTGAAATGAAAAGCTTTAAACATACAGAGACCTAGCAGGGAAATCAGACTCATAGTGTCAAAGAATGGCACTCTTATCATCCCTGAAATCTGTTCTGCTACTAGAACTGTAGAACTGAGGTAAACCTTGAAGGGTTGAGCTTGCATTCAAATACCCTTACTCAGTTCCAAAAAGCAGTAATTTTATCCACCTGTGCAATAGGACATTAAATATAAAAGAATAATGTCAGGCTGATGACTTGTCCCAGGACCATTTCCAGGTGAGTCTTATTGATGAAGATGAGGAGATAATAAGTATCATTATCATTATACATTGTATAATGGGCTTCCACAAAGCTTTCTGTACATTGTATCATTTACGACTCACAGCCCCACTTTGAGGTAGGTACTATTATTCTCATTTCACAGCTCAGGAAACAGATCATATTCCTTTCACCTCAGAAACGTGTGGCAAAGAGAACGTGCTGCCCAGGGAATGTGATCTGAAGAGCAGCTGCTTTAGATCCAGTAGCCAAAGGGTCCCTGTTTCTCTGACCTTTCTCTGATGGGAAAAATGTTAGGCAGAAAGGAGGGCCATCTTTATAATTGGCAAGCCGTGTTTGTGTTAAGCCAGCTCTGCCCCGGCACCTAGGTGGCGCCATAGTGCACACAGTGCTGGATCTAGGGTCAGGAAGACTCATCTTGAGTTCAAATGTGCTCAGAAACCTACTAGCTGTGTGACCCTGGGCGAGTCACGTAACCCTGTTTACCTCAGTTTCCTGATCTGTAAAATGACCTGGAGAAGGAAATGGCAAACTACTTTAGTATTCATGAAGAGTCGGACAGGACTGAACCGATTGAACAACCACTACAACCTCTGACTCAAAATTCAGCTTTGTCAATACTTTTTCATTTCAGTGGGGTAAAAGGGCTCTATTCACTCTGGTTTTCATGAAAACGTCTTTTTTTTCCTTTGGCCCAAAGTGGCCTGTGGTCACAAATCTCAAGTTTGCATCTTGGTCAGGAAGGCTCCCTGTCCAGTTGCTATCAGTTAAATCAGATAATTCATGTTTATTGGAGACCCCATTGAGAAAAACATTGAAACTTTCCCATGGCTACATTCCTGAAGGAAACAAATCTTGACCCTGCCCACAAAAACATTTTTTTGGAACCATTCACATTTCTTAAAAACAAACGCCCCCTACCCCCAAACAAAATAAAGCAAAGTAACCTTAGTATTCTGGGAAGTATTCTGGATATTTCTTTACTTAGAGTAAAGCTTTTGTCACCAACTTTATATACAGAAGGGCTCTGATGAGCCCTCTGCTGAGGAAGAGGGTAGGGTTATAATGAAACTGTAGTCATATTAGGTTGTTATTAGTGCAGTTAGCAACTCCTACATTTCATGAACAGATTCCTTCTTCATAGAAGATTTGAATCAACTTTGCTGTCAAAATCCCCAGGGTCTGTTTCAATGCAAGTTTATGATCAGTAGCTGGCATAAATGGTACTCAGAGTTCCTCCATGAATGCCACAGGGAAAACACTGTGAAATCTTCTCTTTGGGGGATGATTTTTTTTACTTGAATATCACCTTTTTCCATATTTGCTTTTTGCCGCATTTTCAAAGTCAACATTTACTGACTTCAGAGATGAGAATGGAAAATCGAGAAACTTAAAGTTGGAAGGAAAGGATCTCAGAAGTCCTCCAGTCCAACTTTCAGTTTAAATGCAGGAATTCTCTCTATAACATCTGTGACACATGTTCAACCAGCCTCTTTTTCTAATTCTGAATTGAACAACCCCCAAATAAGATGAGTATTTTTATATGCAAGGCAAGACAGAAAAAGATATTTATGCAAGCAACTACAAGTCCTCACCATATACAGCTTGCTTCTCCTTCCAAGTATACAAGTTCAACATTTTACTTTGAAAATTTTCTTGCTTTGTGTTTTCCACTTGCCTTCTTTCTATTCTCTTCTGTGCATTAAAAAAAAAAAGCTTCAACAACTCTCTTGCTAGATGTGTGACTTTAGGTAAGTCACTTGACTACTGGCTGCCTCAGCTTCCACAACTGTAAAATCAGAGTAGTAATAGCACCTACCTCACAGGTTTGTTGAGATAATATTTATAAAAACAACAACAACAAAAAGCACTTAACACAGTGTCTGGCATGTAGTAGGTATTTAATAAATGCTTGTTTCCTTCCCCTTCCTTTCCTCTTTTTGAAGTTTTCTTCTCTTATTTTTGTCTTGGTAACCTTTTTGATAGCTCTACTTCCCCACCCCCAAAAAATCAAAAGAAAGAAAAACAAACCCTTTTGTCAAAAATGCATAAGCATATTCCATACAAGCAAAGTCAAGTGAGTCAAACAAAACAGATTTCTACCTTGGCCATTTCCAAAAATATATCTTAGAGGCAGCTAGGTGGTGCAGTGAATAGAGCATGGGCCCTGGAGTCAGGAGGACCTGAGTTCAAATCCAGCCTCAGACACTTAACACAAAAACTAGCCATGTGACCTTGGGCAAGTCACTTAATCCCAATTGCCCTCCAAAAAAAAAGGCAAACGTATATCTTATTCTACACTTCGGGTTTATCACCTCACTGTCAGGAGGCATCGTATTTTGTTACTTGTCCTCTGCAGTCATGTCGACCAGCTTTTTCTTAAAGTTCTCTAGTAATGAGAGACAGTTTCTTCCATTGTTAAATCTGTTAGTTAAAAGTTCTTCCCTAAATTGATCTTATATCTGTCTCTGTGGGATTCTCATCCATCGGACCTAATTCAGCCCCCAGAAGCTAAACATAAAGTTCAATTCCCTGTCCACATGGCAGCCCTCTGGATATTTGAATAGTAGCTCCCATTTATAACACGTTTAAGGTTTGCAAAATGCTTTACAGATGTTATTTTATCTTTGTAGCAGCACTTTGCTATTATAACCCCCATTATACAGATAAGGAAACTGAGGCTGACAGAAGTTAAACTATTTCCCCAGGGTCCCACAATTATTAAGTGTCTGTGACTGGATTTGAACACAAGTCTTCCTGAGTCCCTCTCCGGTTCTCTGTCCCCTGTGTTACTTTAGCTGCCCAGTGGCGATTTTCTTGCCTTTTATTCCACCACAGTCTTATCTTCTGCGAGCTAAACATGCCTGCTTCTTTCAATAGGGCTTCATGTGACATAGCTTCTAGGCCCCCAAACCCTCCTGGTCAGTCTCTTAGCTTATCAGTGCTCTCCTAAAACATAGTACCCAGGTCTGAACACTGTATTCCAGATCTGATGTGACTAGGGCCGAGAGTAGCAGGACTATCCCCCTTCTCACTTGAGAGAGCTTCCATTATTGACATTGGAAGTTGCATTGGCTTTTTGGCCAGCCATGTCACACTGCTTCCTCGTTTTAGACCTGTAGATTCATGAAAACCTAGGTATTTTCCCCCAAATTATTTCCTAGACATCTCCACCTGTCTCATATTTCCCAATTGACTTTTGGAATCTAAGCATGTAAATTTATCCCTGTTAATTCTACTTTGTTAGATTTATCCTATTGTTCCCACCCATCAGCATTTTTGTTTGGTTCTGATTCTGTCATCCAAACAGGTGAGGAGATGGTCAATGAAGTACAGAAAGGGGACACTGGGACTCATCACCTTTTCTTGGGAAGCTAAGTTAAAGGAGTGGGGGCTTTGGGGACTATTCTATGACTTAAGCATGAGAGTAATGTAGGAATGGGAATGATTGGTTGTTCTAGAAAGAAATGTTTCTTAACAGAGCTAGACAAGATTCAATTTAAGAAACAGTTTCTTTCAGCTATCTGCAGTAAGGGGGTGAGCAGCTGTAATAGCTCCCAGGAGTTGTGGGAAATTTGTTTCTCTCTTCTTGGAAGATATGCCCATTTGACACCTCTGAATGATTGTGATTTCTGCCTGTTTATGTTCTCCTCACTCCATCAAGTACAGAATGCGGAGGGGGGAGGGTATGTCTGGGTGATGTTCTCTTTGAGAACTGTATTCCTAGAAGCCTGTGTGTTATTCTGATATCTTTCAATGTACCCAGTTTGAAAGGAAAATGGGAAGCTTTTGATGCTCAAGATGCAGGTTGGACACCAAATCAGCAGGGCCAGAGAGAAAGGAAGTGCTGTCTAATTCATATCAGTGCTAGTGGCAGGAAGTATTTCCCTTACTAGTGTCTGTCTACTAATCCCAGGATGAGAGCTCTCTAGTACTGTGTGTTCTCTGGTAAAAGATGAGCAACATGCAGAGGTGAACCTGGAAAAAGAGACAGAGGGCCAGGGGTTGTGGTCAGGGAAAGAGATAGAGGAGAGAAAGAGACAGAGACCCAGAGAGAGAGAGAGACAGAGACAGAGAGAGAGAGACAGAGACAGAGAGAGAGAGTAGGAGGGTAGGGGACCTGGCCCTGACATTGGCAGTTCTGATGCCAGAGCAGGTGCTGTATGTTAGCTGTTTTCCGAGACTGAGGTCAAGCAAAGAACTCCCTAGCACTTAGCATTTGAGTGTAATTGCTTCTGACGCTCTCCTACTGCATTGAAAATATATGATGGGGAACTCATAGGTTTTAGTTTCTGGAGGCTTGGTAACCTTAGGAAATGGCATGTAACAGTGCTTGCTGCTTGATTTGATTCTTATTTATCTTTCATTCTGCTCTAAGTAAATATCCTTTGCTTTACCATAGGGTCCCAATATTTGTTCTAGTCTGATTAGAATAGATTCAGTGACAAGGGGGACTCATGAGCTGTGGATTGAGATAGATAATTAATCCTTGAATATGATGGACCCAGGAGTAGCAAACAGGATGAACATATTTAGGGGCCCAGAGTGCCATAGACAGTAGGTCCTGAACTGTCGAACTGAATTTACAAACAGGACTGGTTTTAAGTACAACCATTCATCCCAGTAAAGCCAAACCGTACTAACCTATTTGGTGAAAAAGATCAATAGATCAGTCAATCATATTTATCCATCTATTGTTCTCTCTCTCTCTCTCTCTCTCTTTCCCTCTCTCTCTCTTTCTCTCTCTCTCCATACATATATTTTATTTTTATTTTTTTAAATAAATAAATTTATTTATTTTCTTGTTTACATCATTCATTTCCACGAGATTTTGAGTTACAAATTTTCTCCCCATCTTTCCCCTACCCACCACCCCAAAACAGGCATCCCACTGTATAGCCCCTCCCCCAATCTGCTCTCTCCTATGTCCACCCCCATCGTCCCTCTGACTATCCGATAGGGCAGGATGGATCTCCATACCCCAGTGCATACATATATTTTACATATATGTATACATATACATAAATACACATAAATATTGAGAGAACTCTCCTTGTGTGGAAACTCCTCCACCAATTCTTTTGTAACTTATCATCTTAATGGCCCGAGCAAAGCTCTGAGAGTAAACCTTTCCCACAGTCACGTAAATAATATGTATCAGTGTCAGGACTTGAACACATGGCTTCCTGATTCTGACTGGCCCTCCATCTGCTCCGCAATGCTGTGTCTCAGTAAGAAACACAGTTCTAGAATTTCAGATTGACCAAAGACAGAATTCTAAGAAAAGATAATTACTTTTGACATGTTAAAGGCAAAAGTTTTAAAAATAAAGTTTTAACTAATTTAAAAAGACAACATTTTACTGGTATAGGCTGCAGAGTTTGGGCTTATTTTGTAATTTTGAACTGTTTGCAAACCTGATTTGTTCAAGTAAGTCAAAAACAATTTTCTGCATGAAACCCACAGAAAATGGAATTTTAAATAACAAACTCATATTTATGATATACCTCTGTCTCTCCTTTGCCCTGAGGGCTTTATCACCATATCAGAAGAGACCCTTCAAGGTCTTCCCTTGCCCAGTATAGCTCTACTGTGGTGGTTGAAAGCCCACAAGAGCTTATCTTGGGATTCTTTCCCAAGTAAAAGAAATTTCAGCCAAAAGAAAGTTTTGAGTATGTTTGACATGGTCTGTATACTTAGAATGATGAATTCTTCCCACTGTCTGCACTTCGTATGAAGTCAAGAATCACAGAATCATAGGGGCTTTTCACATGTGAATTGTCCTCTCCTGTTGTCTGATGGCAGCCCTGACTGTGAATGAAACTGGTAATGGGTTACAGAACCAAAGAATTCCTTCTCTTTCTCCCAAGGCCCTCAGACCCACATTTTTAGCAGATGGCTTAGTTTCCTATTTCACCAACATTTTGGAAATCTGACTGGAGTTCCTTCATCTCCTTCTTCCATATTTAATACTTTAGTGCAGAATCATCCACTTTCTCCTCCTTCCCTCCCATCATGGAGGAAGAAGTATCCCTATTTCTTTCTGAAGATAATCCACACTTGCACCCATAGTCGTATCCTCCTTCATTTACCTACATCTGGACCATGTTTGTAATGTACACTTTCATCTCTTAGAATTTTTGTTTGCTTTAAAGCTCAGTTCAAGGGGCACTTTCTAACTTGATTCCTTTCCTATTGCTCCCCTACCCCCCACCCCACCCCGAGTTACCTTGTATTTCTTTTGCATATACTTTTATATTATCTCTGTTATAGAATGTAAGCTCCATGAGGGCAAGAATTGTTTTATTTTAGTCTCTCTTTTCCCCAGTGTTTAGCATGTAGTATAGTAACAAATGCCTTTTGACTGATTGATTTCCCTAGATATCAACCTGTCTACTTCAGTCTCTTTTCCACTGGATTTCCTATTTGCCTACAAACATGTTTAGATCTCTCAAATACTTTTTAATGTGTCCTTGTAACTTGGTTTCCACCACTCACCTCTCAACTGAAACTACTTTTTCCCAGGTCACCAGTGACCTCCTATATGTCAAATCTACTGCTGGTGGGTTTTTTCCCCCAGTTCTCATATTTCTTCACCTCTTTATAGCATTTAACTATCTCCTGCTTTCTATTCAGTTAAATAAGCTTCTACTATGTACAAAACATTGTTCTAGCCATCAAAATAAAAAGAAGGAACATCTCTACCTAAGGAGATTCCATTCCCCTGGAGGATATAACAGGTTCATAAATAAGTATAATGCAAGAAAATTTGAGAGAAGCAGAACTATGATCTAGGAGAAATCAAGAAAGAGAAAAATTTCAGGTAGAAAATGACTATTGACTTGAGGCTTGAAGGAAAATGAAGATTCTGAAATGTAGAAATGAGGAAGAAATGCTTGCTAAGTCAAGTGATCCTAGTGGAGCTAGAATGTAGAGCTTATGCAGAGTCAAGTCAATAAACATTTATAAAACACAACTTGACATATGGCTATGAAAGTTGATTGAATTTAAATGGCAAGCTAAGGAGTTTGACTTTTATCCTGCAGGCAATGGAGAGCCACTGAAGGTTTCAGGCAGGGTGTTTCATAATCAGATCATTAAGTTTAAAAGATTATTTTGGCAGCTATGTAGAAGATAAATTAAAAATGATAGAACTAAAAGCAGAGTGATCACTCAGGAAGTTAAACTAAGGGTCATGATGGCCTGAAGTCAAGTGGGGACTGTGAGAATGAACAGAAGGATTCCTACAATAGAGATATTAGGGAGGTAGAATTGACAAGGACAGCTAGTTGACACAGTGTATAGAGCACTGTGCCTGGAGTCAGAAAGACGTGAGTTCAAACCCAGCCTAAGTTCAAATACTTGTTAGATATGTGACCCTGTGAAAGTCATTTAACCCTGTTTGCCTCAGTTTCCTCATCTGTAAAATGAGCTGGAGAAGGAAATGGCAAACCATTGCCAAGAAAACCCCAAATGGGGTCATGAAGAGTAAGACATTAAACGGCTACACCACCACCACCACAACAACAGAGGAAATGACAGGATGTAGAGGCTGATTGTATATTGTGGGTAGGGAAACAAAGCATCAGAAATAATGTCATGGTTTTAAAACTGGGTATTTGGGATAATGGTGGTGTCCAATAGAAATCAGGCGGTTGGGAAGAGAAGTGGGTTAGGGGAGGGACTGATGGTGATGATGATAAAGTGAGTTTTGGCCATGTTAAATTTGAGATGCCAACATGATGTCTTTGGTAGGATGTCCACTAAGCAGACAGCAATGTGGAACCAGAGTTCAAGAGAATGATCAGGGTTGATTATATAGATTCGGGAGTTTTTTGCTCGCTATGATATCAGAGATGATAATTGAACATGGAAACAGATGAGAGTATCAAGGGCAGGTACAAAGTAAAAAGAGAAGAGGTCCCTACACTGAGATTTAAGATCATAGGATCACAGATTAAGAGCTGAAAGGGATTTAGAGGTCACCAAAGTCAACCTCCTTATTTTACAAGAGGACGCTGGTGCTCAGAGATGTTAAATTACTTTCCTACAATCACACAGGTGGTAAATAAAGCATTAGGCTTCCAACCCACATACTCTGCCTGTAATGCCACTCCAAGAAAAGAACTGGAAGCTGCAAGGGACCTTGTAAGGCCAGACTCCTCCTTTTATAAATGGGAAACCTGAGGCCCACAAGAATTATGTAAACTTACTCAGGGTCATGTGGGTAGTAAGTGACAGGATGAGACTTTGAACCCAGGTTTTCAGAATATAAACTGAGGGCTATTTCTACTGTACCATAATGCCTCATACCGTGCATGTGTCTAGAGATTAGGAGATGGTTATTGGTCCAGCAAAGGCATCTGAGAAGGAGTGGTCAGATAGAGAGATGGAAAACCTGAGGAGAGCAGCATTACAGAAGCCAGAAGGAGAGAGAGTGTTCACAGTATCAAAGGCTACAGAGAAGTCCTAGAAGAGAAGAAGAAACAGTCCTGCTTCTAAATTCTGTCTTCCTCATGATTTCAGAGGTTCCTCACTTCTTGGCTTTCCTAGAAAGCAATTATGACTTCTTTTTGTATTCATGATTTCCTTTTTAATTATATCTTTAGGATCAATTCCTAGCAATGGGGTTGTTAGGTCAAAGGCTATGTTCAGTTTTGTGAATTTCATTCTAGGAAGATGAGTCAAAACTCTAGTCTCTGGGTTTACATAGACTAGGTCCAATTTTGAATGCTAAAAACAAAATGAACCAAAAAACCCCACCATTCTCTCTTTTGGCCTCTGGAAAATCTTAAAACATAAATTATAGGGCAGAGATAGTTTGGTCTAGTTCTCCACAGATTTATATAAAATGGTCCCTAGATCCTGTACAAACATTCTAAGTAACTGCATAAGTCTGGTATAGATACCCTTTGTTCTACCCAACAGAAAATAAAAAGAATCGTGAAAGACTCATAGCCACTTGTAAACATCAGATAGAAACAATTTGTCTCCTCTTGTGAGTCATGATTTTCCCTTTCGGTCCTCCATTCTATCATACTGACTCCCTTCCAGAGCAAAGAATTCAGAATTGCTAGAAAAGCAACTCCTCAAAAATCTGGTGCATCCTATTTTCACCACAGAGATGCATAGAGTTTATAGCACCCTGAGGGATTGCATTCCCTCAGGAGAGAAACAAAGCTGCAACTGCTATAGAGGCAAACTACACCATCCAAGTAAATCATAGTAATCACAGAAAGCAAAGTCCAGGCCTTTCTTTCTCCAGATTGTTTTAGATTGTCCAGATTGATCCCTGCTTCTCTTCCATTTGTTGAGAGGGGGAAGGTTCCACATGCATGATTCTGTTCTCTCTCTAGTCTCTTCAGATCTAGGCTCAGAGATTCAAGGTCCAGGAACCTGAATAGGAATTCTCCTCTTTCTAGAGGGCTGGGTCCCAGAACTCTAGTACTTGTGGTTTCCAACAAGGTACCTCCAAGACTAATGTGTCTCTTTTCTATAGAAGGCTGGACCCTGAGATTGTGCTACCCTACAGCTTCCCCCTCCTCTATCCACAAAGCCCGGGGCTCAAGAACTCTTGATACTCTTTCAGAAAGTTGAGGTTTAGGAACTTGGCCCATTCAGACCTTGTGGTTCCTCTCTCTATAGTTATTATGGGATTAAGACTATCTATGTCTTTGCTAATTCATCTCCAGTGCTGAATTCAGGGACTTTGAGTCCAGGAACTCTCAGTTCTTCACTGTTGCCCTGACTTCTGCCATCCCTTAGACAGAGGATGGTCAGACAGCCTCTAGGACAGTGGTTCTCAACCTGTGGGTCATGAGCCCTTTGGGGGTAGAACGACCCTTTCACAGGGGTCACAGGGTTTGCCTAAGACCATCAGAAACCACATATTTCCAATGGTCTTAGGAACCGAGACACCGCTCCTCTGTCTCCAGGCAGGTCTGCCCACATGCAGATACATACGAGTATTAAAGGGTCTCAGCATTAGGAAGGTTGAGAACCACTGCTTTAGGGGATTATGTGTAGGTATACCCCAAGGACCAAAGTTCATTCTCTACTGTATGATATGTACTTGGAAAAGTCAAAAAGCCTAGAGGCTAACTCTGAAATTTAGACTCTCTTTTATGGGCCAATATAATGGGATACATGGCAGTCCAATTTATAATAGCCCAAGCCAACCAATTCACTCCCCATGCATCCATATTGAGTTGATAATGTATCAAGTGGGCACGTGCACATTTGAACAGAAATACATAGGGAACAAAGGGGTGCAAAATTCCAAATAAAGGCTCACTTCCTTCAAATAAAAGCTTATCAAGTTGATGAAGGAACTCACTCGATCAACCCACAAATTATTTTGTGGGCAGCTAGGTGGCACAGTGACTAGAGTGCTGAGCCTGGAGTCAGGAAGACTCATCTTGCTTAGTTCAAATCTGGGCTTGGATGCTTACTATCTGTGTGACCCTGAGCAAGTCACTTAACCCTGTTTGCCTCAGTTTCCTCATTTGTAAAAATGAGCTGGAGAAGGAAATGACAAACCACTCCATTATCTTTGCCAAGAAAGGCCCAAATGGGGTCAGGAAGAGTTGGACACAACTGAAGCAGCCCAACACAACAAAGTCATATTGCTAGATTGTTCTCTAAAAATTGTGCGCTAGTCTTCAGGTCCAACTTTGTGATAATCACTGCATGATAGAGTGCCTATTTCATTCCTTCCAACATTGAATTTTTTAAAAAGTTTTTGTTATTTTTACCTATTTAATGGGTATAATCCAGCATCTTAAGGTGATCTTGATTTGTATTTCTCTGACTCTGAGGAAATTTGAACAATTTTTCATGCTGTCTGTTTATGTCCTTGAACCATTTTCTCAACAGGGAATGAGTATTATTCTTATAGATGTGTCAATTCATCAAAATTCTGGCTGTCAGGTTTTTATCAGCTGTAGTTGCTGTAAATATTTTCCCCCAAACATTTTTTCTTTTAGTTTTAGAGCTCTTGGGGTGTGTGTGTGTGTGTGTGTGTGTGTGTGTGTGTGTGTGTGTGTGTAAAGCTCTTTTATCTTTGTATAATGCAAGCCATTTATTATGTCTCCAATAAGTTCTTCCATTTGTTTGAACATTTCCCTCCTCTCCATATGAGACAAATATTCCTTCTTTTCTTCCAGTTTTTAAGTGATTTTTCAAATGTTTGGTCATTGATGCAGTTGGAGTTCATTGAAGACAATGGTGTGGGGAATAGATCTAAAACTTTTTCATTATCTAATCTTCCCATCAGTTTAAGTCTCCATTAGTGTTTATTAAACAATAATCTCTCATGTACATTGGGCTACATTTCAAATTTTATTTTTTACATCCTGTTCTTCAATTTTTTTTCTCATACCAATTTTTATAATACATGTTTTGTGATGAAGTCTGAAATCTAATGGGAAGAATCCACTTCCACCGGGTATTTTGTCCATCCTCCATCTTACTGTTCTTGCCAGGCTGGTTTTTTTATGCGAATATTGTGATGTTGGGTTTTTTTTTTTAATCTAAATCTCTGAAGTGTCCTATTGGTATTTTCATGGCATTACATTGAACCTGCAGGTTAATCAGAAAGTATTCCCATTTTTACCTATCTTTCCTTACTTGACCTAACTGTGCAAGGGATAAGATAAAGTAGAAAGAAGACTGAATGGAATGTGAAGACCTGCATTCAGATTCTGGGTCTGGGGGTGGCCATGTGGCACAGTGAATAGAGCACTGGCTCTGGAGTCAGGAGGACCTGAGTTCAAATGTTGCTCGGCCTTCTCCCCTGTAAAAAACAAAACAAATAACAGATTCTGGGTCTGTCATCTGCCTAAATCTGTTTTCTCACCTTTGAAATGGGGGGGAGGGGCAGCAGGATATTAATGTCCTTTCTAGCTCTAGTCTATAATCCTAATTTCTGCTAAAATCATTTTGCAATTATCTTTCTTTCTTTTCGTGTTTTTTTTTTGCAATTTAATGATCAGTTTAGGTACAGCCAACTCCAAGGCACTGGGCCTGTTACTTAGCTAACATTGTTTGTTACCTCGATTAGTGGTTTTGTTGCTTCTCTTAGGTTTTCTGATGTACAATCATGCCTTTGACAAAAAGAGATTTCTGAGGCTGAACTCAATTGTAACAATGGGCAAATGTTTTCCTGAGTTTTTAGTGTAGATATCTTTGCTATTTCTTCATGGTATAAATTACCAGCTGCTAGATTACAATGTATACTTCTTATCATCTTTTGAAAACTCCTTCGTCTATGTATTTTTAGTGTTTAACATAAAGTATCCTAAATTTACGTTATTCATTTCTATTAATGGTATTAGCATATTTTCCCCTCCCTCTAGGGCCTTACTTTTATCAGAATTGTAGTTAAGTAAAAACGTCTATGCTTCATAGAAGGAGTTGGATCGTCTTTCATTTCTTTCTCTTTTTTTAAAGTTCACGTATTGGAATTACTTGTTCTTTGCAAATTTCGTAGAATTCCCTTGTTACTTTGACTGGTCCAGTTACCTTTTTTGCTAAGTAGTTCTGCCTGTCTGTTTTGTGAGATTAATCTAGTCTCCACTTGCTATTTTGTTCATTTTAGTATTTTAGATTTTCAAAAACATTCATCAGTTTCTCGTAAGTTTTCAAATGTGTTCTCACAGGGCTATCCACAGTAGTCTGACAGTGTTCTGGCTTTCCCCTCCCCCTCTCGCGAGCACCCTTTTATCATTTATCATTCTCCTATTTTTATTAGATTTATCAATTCTGTTAACATTTTTCTTTTCTAAAAAGCTCTTTGATTTATTTATCATTTCCATTTTTATTTTCAATTTTATTAATCACTTTACATGTTTGCTCTGCCTTTTTTCCCCCCTGTTTTCTGTTATGTATTGCTTTCTTCCTTTTCTGAGTTTTCATTGTGCAGACTTGCCAAGATTTTCTTTCTCTTTCTTATTAATACAGGCATTTGGCACTATAAATTTGCCTCTGGATACTCCTTTGGCTGCGTTCCGTAGATTTTGACATATGGTATCTGTATTGTAGCTATTTTCATATAATCTGCTATTTTAAAAAAATCATTTCCTCTCTCACTGGGGCATTAATTTAGTTCTTGTTTCCATATATTACTGATAGTGGCATTGACTTATTCGTACATGTATTGTATTATGAAACTTACATCTAGCATTAAAAAAATCTGCTTTTCTGAGCTTAACTGTATCTTATTTGTGACTCCACAAGTCATCTTTTTAAAAGAATTATTCTATGTGCACTTAGAAAAACTGTTTATTTTTTGCTTTTCACAGTAAGCTTTTTCCACATATATACATATATATCTATTAGATTTACTTTAGTATTAAACTCTGTAATTTCTTTTTTTCTTTTGTGTAGTCTTTATTAGTAGTGATTTGATTTCTACCTAAAGTTTCTAAATGATTTTACCTGTCATTAGGCTGTCACTGATTGTCTGGTTATGGTAGGAAAGAGGAGGTATGGAGAAGGGAATGGATGAAATTCAGATAAAGACCCATGATGTCATGGAACAAGCACCAGATTTGGAGTCAGAGGACCCTGGTTAGGATCCTGTCTCTGTCACTACCTGTGTGTATCTTTAGGAAAGTCACTGGGCCTCAGTTTCCTTATCTGAAAAATGAGATTGGGAGGGGGAATGAGGTAGCCTCAAAGTTTTCTGCTGTCTCTAAATCTATGAATGACAAATCTTACCAGCTGGCACATCTTAGATGTGGGCTCCAACTTACGCTTTTAACCTAGATCATACAGGGACAGACTATAGCCTCCCTTTGGAGGTTCTAACATATCATAGAGCTTTGCACCACCAGCCCCTCCTTCTGAGATTCCGCATCCTGCCTGCTGTCTAACCTCACTCCCAAGGCCTTCTATTTCCTAGCACAGTTGGTTCAAAGGGGCCATCTTTGCCCAGTGGCATCAACCAAAAAGCAAAAGGAAGCCAACTTTCCACTAGCTTTTATTCTGGAGGCTCTACTTGCTTAGTTATAGGTTCTTCAGAAAGACTTAGGAAGCCGGTGTTCCAGATTGAGAAAGGGAAAACAAACCTATTAAAAATCTATGGATCACAGGGAGACTGCCTGAATTAATGAGCTCACAGAGCCAAGAAGTGTTAAAGAATTTGATTTTAAGTATATCATAACTTCCATTCCTTGATTTTCTTGAGAAGAGGCTAAAGGGAGCAAGGTGGCTCAGTGGCTAGGGCTCTGGGCCTAGAGTCAGGAAGTCCTGAGTTCAAATATGGCCTCAGATTCTTAATAGCTATGTGACCCTGGGCAAGTCATTTATCCTTCTATCTGCATCATCTATGAAATGAGAATCAAAATAGTCTCTCTCCAAGGAAGGATTTGTGAGGATCAAATGAGATATTTGTAAAGCAAATAACATATATGGTAATACATAATAATATTATTAATAATAAACTAAGTCATTGCATTAATTATATTATACAATTATATTAGTGTATTATATTAATATAATTAATTATAATATAAGATAAAATGTTATGTTATTTATTATATTAATTAATAAATTTTTAATAATGTTTCCTTCTCTGAAGAGAAAAAAAACAATTATTGTTGTAAAATCTTGTTTGCAAATGAAATTTAGGGGCATTAGGTGGTGCAGTGAATAGAGCACTGGCTCTGGAATCAGGAGGATCTGAATTCAAATTCAGCCTCAGACACTTGAAATGCTTACTAGCTGTGTGACCTTGGGCAAGTCACTTAATCCCAATTGCCTTGCCTTCCCCCCTCAAAAAAAAAAAGAAATTTAAATGAAACCTGTGGGAAAATTCAACTAATTTGCCAAAGTTGATGAAAGTCATTCTTTTAATTTTTAATAGGAAGAAAAGCGTCTCCTTATTGACACTTTTCTCAGATAAGGTGCCTCTGATTATTCTCATAGAACAATTCTCTTATGTATCACTTAGTTCAGGAGACCAAGAGGCTACGTGTCTTGCCTAAAGTCACACACTGGCAAAACTTGGCTCTGAATCCAAGTCTTTTGACCCCAAATTCATGGCTCTTTCTTAGAGGGCGCTGTATTTGTCACTCTTTTGAGGAAAGGATTTTGTTAGAATAATTACACTATACTTCAGGCAGCTAGGTGGCACAATGGATAGAGTGCCTGCCCTGGAGTCAGGAGGATCTGAGTTTGAATTTGGCTTCAGATACTTACTAGCTGAGTGACCCTGGGCAAGTCACTTAACACTGTTTACCTCAGTTTCCTCATCTGTAAATGAGCTGGAGAAGGAAATGGCAAACCACTCCAGTATCTCTGCCCAGAAAACCTCCAATGGGGTCACAAAGAGTCAGACACCACCAGAACAACTCAACAACGATAACAACACTACACGTCTCTCTTTTCTTTTCTATGCCCATTGATAGCTTAATGACTGGAGGACTTTCAGGCAACTTTGGGTGGATGAAAACTTGAACCTGAACTTGGATGACACAGAGGAAACTTGTTAAATATTGAATTTTAGAACTGGCGGGGCCTTTAGAGGTCATCTTATCCAAACTCTTTATTTTTGCAGATAAGGAAGCTGAGGCCTAGGGCTATGACTTATACAAGGTCTCACAAATGATAAGTAACAGGAATTGAACCCAGGTCCTTTGATTTCAAATCCAGCTCTCTTTTCACTGTTCTGAACCATATTTTCAGAGATAATGTCTTTCTTATAAACAGGGAGAGGCTCCCTCCTCATGCCACAGGATAATCAACAAAATGCATCAGTCGACACACCCTGAGAAGCTGCTCTGTGTAAGCCCCCATATGAGGTCTTGTTGGAGGTGTGCAGGAATGACTCAGACACTCCCACTGTCATGTACGCTCTCGTCTAGTCAGTGTTTGGAGGAGGATGGGGCACCAGACTGGATATGGCTTCTTTTATTAGCCCTGCCCTCATAGGGTTTACCCAGTGATGGTCTGGGATGCAAAAGTAAGTAAAGGTATTGTCCATGTCCTCATGGAGTTGACGGCCTATGAAGAATCATTCCCCCATTCGTTCAACAAACATTCTCCCTTGTGTGTGTCTTCCTTGTGCAGAACGCTGCATCAGGTGCTGGGGTCAGGGGATGGGGAGGGATACAGAGTTTAGATAAGACGTAGCCCTTGCTCTCATGGAGCCCACCATCTGGTAGAGGGAAAAGACACAAGTAACTTATTGTTAAGCAGAATAAAATTTAAATCCCAACTTGACCTGTGATGAGTTTTCCTGGCTTTCTTGCCTTTTAAAAATTGCTTTAAGAAATCTTTCTTTCAATTTAGGGATTTCTTTTTTCCCCCTAAAACATTTTTCATAAAACATGAAACTAAAAAATAAAAACAGACATGAATGTATTTGTTCAGTAGATGCATCTGGTTCACATAAAATATTTACAAATAGGGGCCTGGAGGAATGTAAAGATATCTGTGGGTTTGAAAAAGCAACAACAAAACACCAGCCTGTACATATACATATGATGCATTGGCCGTATGTGGCGCACTCTGGGGTCTACACAAGCATGTATAAACATAAATAGGAATCACATGTCCATCATGAAATGTGTGCCTCTACATAAAACGGCTCCTTGGGCCAGAACCTACACCATCCACCCTGGGAAGTTCATCTTCCTCCACATACCTTTTCTGGCCAGACGTTTTCAGATAGTAAATTAAATAAACACAGCAAAGGCCATCGAGGCAGACCGCTCCAGGTGTTCAGCATTTGTGCATTCCTGTGCATGAAATGAAAATGCCTCCTGACTCCCAGAGAGGTAACCTGAGGAGGAGGCCCCAGCCAGGCTGCATTTTTTTCCAAGTAAAATCAAATGGTCTTTTAGTCTCCCAAATAATTAAGTTCTATTGATGGCGCCTCCTGCTTTGCTCTGACCTGATCATGCCCTCACTTATTATAACTTTGGCTTATTGCTGATGGATTATCGTCCCCATTTTACAGATGAAGAGCTAGCAAGTGGCAGGTTTAGCATTCAATGTCAGATGCTCTGACTCCCAAATGCACACTGGTCTGCCTCTGTATAATTTGCTCTGACAGACTGTAACATATCAGAACAGGGGTTTAGGTCACCTGTGTTATTTCTCCCTCAAGCTGTGATCGAATCTCGCCTTCCCTCAATTGTGCTGAGTCTCTTAGCTGTCCCAGTGGGGAAAAATGCTGAGTTAGATCTTGGTTAACAGGTTCCCTCCTGAAGTGACTTTTTCAGCTTACTTTTGGAGGGGTGCATGCCAGATACATAATGCAGGAGTGCTGCCACCAAGAGGCATCTGTGGAAATGCTAACTAAGCGATGATGATGATGGTGGCACCATGTGCCCTTCTCCCCATGAAGAACTTGCTTTCTCGTAGCTGTTTCTCCCTATTGTGGCATCCTGGGACATGGCCCCATGGCCAGCCATCAGAGATCTGCAATTCTTCAGAAACTTGCAGCCAAGAACGTTCCCTGGGGGGCACTGGAAGGTTAAAATGAACTGCCCACACAACTGTGTTCAAAGCAGGACTTGAACTTCAGTCTTCCTAACTCTGAAGTCTATGGCTCTTTGGTGTCTGTTATGCCAGAATGCCCCTTAGGCTTTATGATTTGCATGTACTGCCTCTTGTGATAAAACAGTCCCCTCTTTTATAAATGTACAAATTAAGGCTTTAGAGAGACCTAGTAGAATGTAATATCTGAGGGCAGGAATGATTTGGGGGTTTTCTGTGTATCTCCCTCTTCACTCCCTACTCCCAATAGCAGACCAGGAAGTGCCTGGTATTATAGGCCTGGGTGTGTTGATGTTATAGCGTATGCAGAATTGAAAGGGAACATAAAGATCTGGACTTATTGTATGGATGAGGAAACTGAGGCTCAGGGAGGTATACCTGCAGGGTGCCTTCAGACCTTCCTAGTCCTGAATCCAGCACCCCACTTACCCACTGAGATCTGAGCTCAGCTGCTCTAGATCCATCAGCCAAGAACTATCCCAGCTTCAGGCCTTGGGATGGCTCAGAGCCCCCTGGGGCCCCTGATTCTGCTGTCTTAGGTGGGAAGGACCGCCCCCCCCCACACACACACATCAGCCTGTGCTAACCTCTCAGGACATGACCTATAAGAGCAGGTACAGTTTCTTTCATCATCAGTAGCAGCATACTTTCAACTTCATGAACTCATTGTTCTGGGGTCTGAAAGCAGTGACCTTGGGCAAACAGCTTACCTTAAAAAAAACAAACCAAACCCCCCCCTCCCCAAATCCCTCTGATTCTCCTTGAACCAAGTTCCTGCAGTATATATAGTATCCAAGAGGCAGTGTGGGATGGTAAAAATGTCATGGGACTTGGAGTCTAGAGGTTCAGATGGGGAGGGAAAGGAAAAAGCCTTTATAGAGTACCTCTTATATGCTGGGCCCCATGCTCAGGGCTTTACAAATATTATCTCATTTGATCCTTACAATAACCCTGGGAAGTATGTGTTATTGTTTTTCCCATTTTACAGATGAGAAAACCAAGGCAAAAAGAAGTTATCAATTGTCTAAGGTCACATAGCTAGTGTCCAAGGCTGGATTTGAAATCAGATCTTCCTGACTCCCGACCACTTTCTAGCTATAGGAGCCTTGGTCATTTTCTCTATTACCCTTTTCAGTTTTTTAAGATGAGGTTTATAATTCCTGCATCATCTATCTCACAGCGTTACTGTAGGAAAATAGTTTTTTTGAACCTTAAAGTATTGGTGAAACATGAGTTTGTTATTGTTGCATAAATTCGCATTAGTGACTTGCCTTCATAAAAAATCCTGGACTCGAGGAAACTTTACCGTGCTGGCCTCGCAGAGATTACATTTGGAGAGGTAGCAGGAAAGGGAGAGAGAAAAATATAATCTTAAAATTACAGGATTATAGATTGAGACCTGGAAGGCACCTAGTGGTTGTTTAGTTCAGTCCCTACATTTTACAGATGAGGAGATGGAGAAGCCCAGGGAGGGAAAGTGACTTGTACAAGGTCACACTGGTATGGCGTGTCAGAGTCAGAATGCGAATCCAAAATCTCAAATTCCAAATCCAGAAAGTTTTCTACTATATCATGCTGCCTGCTCTTATTGCTTGCTCCAGTCTTGGATTTTATCTTCTGAGAGTTTCTGCATTTCCTTCCTCTTGGTCTACTTCCTACATCTTGGTTATTCTCTATAGTCTGTAGCTTGGGACATCAACCCAAAAGAAGGTGGCTGGGGAAGTCATTTGAATTAATTTATGTGATTCCTCAAGGGGATAAACCTCCAGGATGCTGGAGAAAGAAAATGCATTTTTTAAAAGATAGATGTTATTGTTGTTTGTCCTTCAATCTTGAAGAGGACCATGACATCAGGAAGATAAGGCCATGACATGGAGGTGAATTGGGTTTGAGTGAGGGAGGGCTGTGCAAGGTCCCCAGCGTTACTTTCTCCTCTAAAACCATCTGGATCCAGTGGTAGGGGATAGATCAGGATGACTGGAAATGGTATTGCTTTAAGGCAGATAGAGGAGGGAAGAATTCTAGGTAGCCCTGTGACTGTAAACTTAAGCGGAAAAAAGTGACGTTGGAGGATAGAGAAGAAGGAATAGCTGTGAGAAAAGAATGAGAAGACATTCCACTTAGAAGACCACCCATCTGCCCTGACTCACTGGGTGACCTTATACAGGTCTTTTTCTGTCCTTGGATTTCAGTTTGCTCCTCTATAAAATGAAAAGATGGACCAGACCAGTCACAGAGCCCTTTGGCAGGCTGGTTAAGCCTAATCAACCCTGTCTCAAAATAATGTTTTTAAATGATTAAGATAAAATATGTAGGATTGCAAAAGAAACCAGTGACACTAAAATACAGTTGTCAAAAGATTTTAAAAGATCAAGTTCATGGACACTAGGCTAAGAACCCTGTGCTGGGTCATCACTAAGTATTCTTCCAATACTGACTATTAGAACTAAAAAGGAACTTAGGAACCATCAAGCCCAATCTCTTCTATGTTACAGATGAGGAAACTGAGGCTAGGATAGACTAAGGGGGTTTCTCAAGACAGTATATGAGAGAACCAGGACGTGATATCAGATCTTCCTGACCCCATGCCCAGTGTCTCTGTGTTCTGTGTCCTAAGCCTCTTTCCAGTGCTGATATCCTATATTTCAAGGTCCATTTCAGCTCTGACATTTTCTGAACATTTAAGAGGTTTCTTCAATTATTTCAACAGCACAAATGTTCTATGTTATGTATTCTAAGGGCCCCTTCAGCCCTGACATTCTTTATTTTAAAGGCATCAATTGTGTGGTTCTAGTGAAAGTACATATAGCACCTCATAATCTCATACTGTTATGCCTAAGGCATAACTATTTATAGAACAGCACAGAAGGCAGGAGTGGTTCATGTATTGCAGGAATTGCCCACCTGGGGATCTTGCAAGAGTTCATCTGTAAGTCAGTTGCTGGAAATATGGAAGGCATTTTTCCATAGAAGCAAAGCTAGTGCTAAGAGCTCTGGGTCAGATAGGGAGACTCACATGGACCGCCGCAAAGTAAAGTAAACTAAGCCAGGGGGAAAAACCATACAAAATGACTACAGCAACGGAAATGGAAAGAATAGCTGCAAAATTAATTAAACAGAATGTTGTAAAATTATAATGACCAAGCTTGAGTGCAAAGAGGAAATGTGAAAAGGCACCTCTGCCCCTTCTTTGGAATTATGGATATGGAACATAACATGGATCAGGCTTTAAAAAAATATATTCCTTTTACTGTTTTTCCCCTTTTAAAAAATTTTTTGTTATAAGAAATGATTCTCTAGGAGAGGGTGGTAAAAAGAATACATTGGGAAATAGATATTATCTAAAAACAAAAGATATCTATAAAATTTATGAAGAAATAAAGATGACCCACCACTTGGGGATAGGTGGCACAGTGGATAAAGTTCTGGGCCTGAAGCTGGGAAGACTCATCCTCATGAGTTCAAATCTGAGCTCAGACAGTTTTATTAGCAGTGTGATCCTGGGCAAGTCACTTAACCCTGTTAGCCTCAGTTTCCTCATCTGTAAAATGAGCTGGAGAAGGAGATGGCAAATCACTTCAGTATGTTTGCCAAGAACAGCCCAAATGGAGTTATGAAGAGTTAGTCATGACTGAAAATGATTGAACGAGCTGAAAATGTTAATGGGGTAAACTCTAGTGGTCAAGCTTGGCTTCAAAGAAGAGATGAAGATAATATACTTCCCTCTATTTTTGGCAATGGTGGGAGATAGATGTGAGTTCTTCTGTGCAGGATTAAGGTAGACCAGGGACAGAAGTCACAGGAGTTTGGGATGCTGAAGAGCTAGAGACCAGGCTATTCAAAGAGTGGGAGAGCATGTGGTGGGGAATGAGGCCAGGAGCCAGCTGTTTAGTTTCCTGGGGCAGAAGGAGAATCGCTTGGAGTTCTGTAGATGACAGTAACATGGATCTGGGCAGGGTGGAGTGAATTTTAAAGGAAGAAGGGTGGCTGCTGAGTAATGGAGGGGAAGATCTGAAAGTGGTCATGGGTGAGAAGCAGCATGCATCTCCCCTTGCTTCCTGGGAGTGTGAGTGGGGAGAGAACAAGCAGGTGGCCTGGGAGAGGGGGCTAGGCCATGTGGCTCATTCAGGGGGAAGCGAGGTTTTCAGGATCACTAGATGATGGAGGAAGAATGTGAGGAAGAGGATGAGGATGAAGAGGAGTTTGTTAACAATAGAAGAATTACAAAGGCATTGTGAAAAGGGCGGGCAGAGGAGAATGGGAACTGAAGAGAGCCAGGACTGAGTTTGCTCTTCGAGGCAGGAGTCCATATACTGGTTTTGCCTATATTTCCCACTTCTCCCCACCATTGCTGATTCTTCTTTGCTTTGTTTTGTTTTGTGGGTTTTTTTGCTTTTTTTTTGAGGGGGGAAGGCAGTACAATTGGGGTTAAGTAACTTACCCAAGGTCACACAGCTAGTAAGTGTTAAGTGTCCAAGGTCGGATTTGAACTCAGGTCCTCCTGACTCCAGGGCCAGTGCTCTATTCACTGTGCCACCTAGCCATCCTGTTGATTCCTTGTTGATCCCTACATTCCCAGTACTGCTCCCCAGGTCAGGCAGCGCCTCAGAGGCAATTGCCCCAGTGGGAAAAACAGCTGGGGGGAGGGGGCACAATGGTCACAGAACCCTGGGTGCTGGGTGAGAGAGAGGATGCCAACTTCACTGGAGAGGAGAGAAAATCCTTTTACTCTTGAGACTTAAGACTCTTCCCCTCACCCCCCGCATCAGCCCCTAGGACAAAGCTCCAATTACCCCATGCTAGTTCCATCTCTAGCCAGGGCCTGTTCCAGTTAAGACATCTTGTGATTCTCTGTCCTTCCTTTTCTCTGGGTCTCACTTTCTTCCTCTGAAAGATGAAGGGCTTGGTCTGAACATATCCTCCTACTCAGTAAACTCCAGTGACTTTCCATTCCTTCTCAGGTCAAACATTCTGTCTGACATTTTAAGGCCTTTCCAACTTCTCCTAGTATTATCTTTCTCTCCTCTTCTATCTTATTCCCTTCCACTTACCCTTCCAGTCAGCCATTCTGGCCAATTGCCAGGATTCTGTCTGTCATAGTCACGCATAACATTTCCCATCTCTTTGCCTTTGGTCTGACTGCCCCCTATTCCCTGAGTGATCTCCCTCCTTGCCTCCACTGATAGAATTCCTGATTTCCTTCAGAACTGAGCACCACCTCAGCACCACCTTCTGAATGAAGCCAATCCCCCCCCAGGCACTAGTGCCATCACCTCTCAGGTGACCTTGTTTCAGTTTCCTATGTGTTCACATGTACCACATTATGTGCAGGTTTTCTCCAGCATTAAATGTCAACTCTTCCAGGACAGGGACTATTAGCCTTGTCTCTGAGTCCCCAATGCCCAGCACTGGGTTTAATGAGTGTTTAATCAGTGGCTGCTTGCCTGCTGGTTTGGCCTGGGTTCTCTCTAAGGGTTATCTATCTCCAACTCTATGAATCTGTGTGTCCCAGGGCATGAAAACAAAATGTGACCAAGGGAAAACTCATACTCAAGCACTTTCCTTCTGCCTTCATTTAGTGATTTAAAAAGGGGACAAATCTAGACCCCAGGGTTCTGTTTCTGGAACAAGGAGGGCCTTTTACTAGCTGTCATTAGCATTTCCTTGTGATCCCAGAGTAATTTCTCTGGAGAGGAACAGCAGAAGGTTAAGGTTGTTGCTGTGACCCTGGGGGATGGCTGCAGTTTATATGTGACAGTCTTAATTTTCTTGCTTTGGAAGAAGCTTGAGTTTCTCCCTGAATCTCAAGATAATGAAATTTCACAGAATCCTGCCTCGTTGTGGTAGCTCAAGCCGCCCAGGGTTCCTTCTCTGCATTTATTTATGTGGTATAGCATTGCAGTAAGGAAAGATAACCTACTTTTATTATAAACACGGACTAACCCATTGAGACCCAATAGCAGAGCATTGGGCAGCTGGGTATAATTGGGAGGAGCTATAGACCCTGATTAGGTCATTTCCTAAATCACCAAAGGGTCTATCTTGACATGCCTATGCTCTAGCAGGGACAGGGAACCTGTGTCCTCAAGGCTACATGTGACCTTCTAGGTCTTTGAGTACAGCCTTTTGACTGAGTCCAAGCTTTACAGTACAAATCCTTTTATTAATGGAATTTGTCCTGTGAAGTTTGAATTCAGTCAAAGGGTCACACTTTATTCTAGCGGGCTAGATCCCAAGCCAGAGGGATTGTCTCTAAAAGGGGACATTTAGTCCAAGACTTGGGGCTGTGTAGTACAGGAATGGTGTCTGTTTAGAGGGAATGGGTCAGTATAGGGGATATTTCAGGGATAAATGAATGAGTGTGAGCATTTGAGAATAAGGAGAACACCATCAGCTGGTGGACCCAAGAAAGAAGGGGAATCAGTGGTGTGAGTTCTGTCTGTAGAGGTGAGATGACCATTCCTTGGCTCCCACATTTACACACTTCCATAGAATCTTTGGGTCATAGATTTAGAGCTGGAAAGGACCCTAGATTTTATCTAGTCTGGGGATGCTTAAACTTTCTGTGTGCCTTAGACCCCTTTGGCAGGCTGTCTGATGAAGCCTATGGCCCTCTGCTCAGAATGATGTTTTTAAATCTATACATTTAAATACAGAAGGTTACAAAGGAAACCAATTCTATTGAAATATGGTCATCAGGGGGTGGCTAGGTGGCACAGTGAATAGAACACTGGCCCTGGAGTCAGGAGGACCTGAGTTCAAGTTTGACTTCAGACACTTAATACTTGCTAGCCATGTGACCTTGGGTAAATCACTTAACCCCAATTGCCCTGCCCTTCCCCCTCCAAAAAGCAAAAAAAAAAAAAAAGAAATATGGTTATCGAAACATTAAAAATAAGTTCACGGGTTTCAAGTGATCTAGTTCAGCCCCCTCACTTTTATAAATCATAGAGGTAAATCTGAAAGAGACCTCAGAGGTCATCTGGTCTAAACTCCTCATCTTACAGATGAAGACACTGAGGCACAGAGAGGATGAAGTGATTTTCAACATTTTGTGACCTTGTAAGTAAATAGCAGAGCCAGGAAAAACACAGGTAATTCCCAGACTCTAAAACCAGTTTTCTTGCCTCACATAGCCCATGAGCACAGTAGTTCCTCTTATCAGTGGGACTGTGGGTAAAGTAGAGCTGGTCACCAGAAATGGCGTTCCGATACTTGGCAGTAGTTACGCCCAATATGGAAGTTGTTGCTGTTATTGTGGTTGTTCAGTTGTTTCAGTTGTGTCCACCCTTCCTGATCCCATTTGGGGTTTTCTTGGCAAAGAGACTGGAGTGGTTGCCATCTCCTTCTCCAGCTCATTTTATAGATGAGGAAACTAAGGCAAACAGGGTTAAGTGACTTGCCCAGGATCATGCAGCTAGTGAAAGTCTGAGGTCAGATTCAAACTCAGGACAATGAATCTTTTTGACCCCTAGCCTGGTATTCTATCCGCGGCACTGCCTAGCTGCTTGTTATTTTTATTATTGCTGTTTGCAGAAGGACCAATATTTGGGACAGTTTTATCCTTTCAGGAGTATCTGTTAAGCACCTACCACGTACAGGCACTGTGCTCGTTGCTGTTGTTCTTCCTTCATCCTCAAAGAGGCCCATGACAGCGCTGTGCACTAAGAATGCAGAGACAAAGGCAAGAATAGCCCCTGCCCTCAAGGAGCTTACATTTCTAATGGAGGAAACAACCCGTACAGGGCTCAGTAGATACAAAGTAATCACAAAGCAATGTGTGTGTGGTGGTCAAGGTGTGGTAACCCTTGGGCTAAATCTTGAAGAAAGTTAGAGCATCTGTGAGGCAGAGAGAAGGAAAGAAGGTGATTCAAGCATGGGGAGTATTCTGTGTAAGGATCCTCCATGGGGTGTGGAGGATTGAGATGAGGACAAGAAGTGAGGACGTAGAATAGAGCACACAGAGGGGACACCACATGTGGAGCCAGGTGGGCTTGGAGTCAGACTGCGAAGGGCTTTAGAGGCAGTGCAGTTTGTATTTTATTGTAAAGACAAAAGGGAGCCATCACACCTTCTTGAGGATCAGTGGCTAGTAGTTAGCAGCCTGGGCACTAGCTCAGAGAATTTCTCCAGGCTTCATGATAGATCTTGAACTGAGAACCATCTGTCCAAATACTCAGTGAGAAGAGCCTAAGCTCTGTTATCTATTTTCAAAGCACCTACCTAAGAAGCTCTGGCGTTAAGTCCTAGACAAATGGCCCAACTTGTGAATGAAACGGACACATTAAAATTCATTGGCCTGAGAAGATGGCACCAACCTCTTGTGGTATTAGAAAGAGACACACTGTCCCCAAACTTGGCCACCCCCACGTAACTTAAAATGGACTCAATGACACAATGAGGTCAGCCGAAAACCACTGGCATCCTGTGTGGAGGGCTGAAAAGCTTCTCTGAGCAACTGGGTCCAGTTACAGCCTGTGGGCAGCTGGGCCAAAAAAACAGACCTCCAGGGGACACAGGGCCCCTCGGCTCCCACTGTGACTTTCAGCTGCTCCTCAAATCCATGGCATTGGGACAATAAGGTGACTTTTGGAATTACCCTATCAGTCACTAGCCAGGCAGTTTCATTTGAAGCTTAGGAATAAGCACTTAGCAGAATGTGTCTGAGGGGGGCCGGGGAGAGGGGCCTTCATTCTTCTTTTTCCTCGCTAAGGTGGCCAAGGTCAAATGGATTCAACTACTGTATCACTATGGACTTTGCACACTGGGGATGCTGCCACTCCCTGCTACTGATGCCAAAGGAATAGGCTGAGATAGAAATAACTCCAGCAAAAATAGCTTTTGTTTTGGGTGCTGTGGGAAGCTAAAACAGGGCTTCTTAACCTTCTTTTTGTGTGTTGGGGACCCCTTTGACAGTCTGGTAAAGCTAATGGATCTCTTCTCACAATAATTTTTAAATGTATTAAATAAAATACATAGGATTGAAAAGGAAACCAATCATATTGAAGTAGTTATCAGAATAGCTCTTATTTTTTTTAAGATGAAGTTCATGTACTCCAGGTTAAGAACTCCTGAACTAAAGTAGTATCTTCCTCTCTGTTCAAATTTTGTGTGCTTTTCAAGGTTGCTGTTCAGGCACCATGATCCCCTCTGGTGTGATATTTAGATTCTTAGTCTGTGTAATTACTCTTGCTTAATTGAGTTAAGTGTTGGAAAGATAATGAAAAACAGACTTAGAGGTTTGTGGAGCTGGCCAGGGAACTCAACAGGGGGTGTTGAATATTCATCAAGAGCCCAGGGGGGCTTCAAAAGCTAGTCTGTGAAAGGCGGCCACACCATCACATCTCACATCAATGGCTGGACTCCATAGTTCAGGAAATTCTCTTGCCAGTGGTAGTTCTGGTAGGGGGAGAGCACAACATTTGGAGTCTCGTGGCTTGATTTTAATGTCTCTGCTTTGCCATTACAGTGTAACCCTGGGCAAGTGACTTTCTGAAACTCAGTTTCCTCATTGCCAAATAGTGATGATAATATGTGCACTGCCCGTCTCATGGGGTGGTGCTGGTGGAGGAAAACACTTTGTAAACCTGAAATCACTTATTTTTTTTCCTCCTGTGAAACTACTGATGCCATTGTTCTTTTAGCCTGAGTCACTTGGGATGATAAGAAAAGGAGTCAGCATCGTTCTCTGGCAAAGTCTGTTAATAAGAAACAGAGCAGTCCCATGTGTAGACAGTTAACACATATCTATTTGTCACTAAGATGAGGCCCTGTGGGGGTAATTTCTTCTTTAGACTTCATATTTTTCTTTCAATTCTAAGGCATGGCTTTTTTTTTTCAAATTTTAAATTTTAATTTTAACAAATTTAATAATGCCTCTTAAAAATACAATGGATTTTTCATGAGTTAAACCTTGTCTTGTTACCAGGAAAAACAGTGAAGCCATACTGATCAATAAAACAGCCAAGTCTGCCGACCTCTACAACATTCTGCTTTCCCAGGTCCTCTTCCTACCAAGAGGGGCAGAACTTTTCATCTGTTGTCTGGGACCGAGATTGGCAAGATGTTACAATTAGTCAAGTCGGGTCCATAGAGGAAGCGATTTGTAGTAGCACAAAGAATTCTAGAATCCTTAGGCTTGGGTTTTAGTTTTGACGCTGCTACTAAGTAGCTTTGTTACTGGGCAAGTCCGTTAACTTCATTGGACCCCAGTTGGTTTTTTTACTCTAGAACAGTGGTTTTCAACCTGTGGGTCACGACCCCTTTGGGGGGTCGAACAACTCTTTCACAGGAGTTACAGGGGTCTCCTAAGACCATCGGAGAACATATTTCCGATGGTCTTAGGAACCAAGACACGGCTCCTCTATCAGTATCCAGGTGGGTCGGCCCACATACGAGTATTAAAGGGTTGCAGCATTAGGAAGGTTGAGAACCACTGCCCTATAAAATAAGGGGAATGGACTCAATGTTTAAGAATCTAACAGGTCATTAAAAACAAAACTTCTAACTAAACGTTGAGATATTCTTATTGATGTTGTCTCCCTTGTGTACAGGGTTGGTAGGACAAGAAAATGCAATCCTATTTCAGATGCTTCCGCATTATAGAAATGAGCTATTGTGATGCCTTGTCGCTATAGATATTATTCTTATTTGCATATTCATTTTGTTATTATCATTAGTTAGCACTCACCACGCCCCCAACACCCTCTCCCTCCCTGGTTTTGTGCAATTCACACTGCTAAAGTCCAACACCGCATTTTTGCAGATTCTTTCCCTGTAAGATTAGCTTATGTTCTTTCCTGAACCAGCTGGCCAAGCTGGATAGTATGTATAGCTCAGGTTCTAGGGGCTGGATTCAGCATCTCATAAAACTCTTGACCCAGGCATTCTGCCAAGAAGCAAAGCCTCACCACATTCCTGAGCTCCTAGGACCAAAAACGGGCTCATCGCATGTTTTTCTTTCACATCATATTCCTTTCTGCATCCATCCCTCTACTACTTCTCTGCCAGGTATGTATCACTTTGTAACAAAGATCAGAAAAGGAAAAAACCAACAGATGCTGTCTGGCAACATATACTGCGTTCCACACTTGTCGTTTCCCATTTTTTCAACAAAAGGAGGGAAGGGCATTTCCTGGTTTTACTCATTTCACTCTGCCTCAGTTCATATGATACATCCATACTTGCTTGAATTCGTCATACATATCATTGCTTATAGAATAATAACATTCCATTACATTAATATACCATAATTTGCTTAGCCATTCACCAATCAACGGCCGCCTAGGGCAGCAACTTCTCTCCAGTACCTAGAGCAGCACTAGACAAATAATAGATGTTTAATAGATACTTATTTGTTCATTTGTTTTTATGTCTTAGCCAGAAAAGGAGTTTCTGTGAATATTTTGGTACGCTCTTATTTCTGTCTTTTACCTACTTGGCATTTAGGCCAGCATTTCGGGGGCCTAGCAGTAGGATCTCTGGGCCAAAGGAATGGACATTTTCAACATTTATTTTTTTTTGGCAAATTCCAGATCTTTCTCCAGAATGCTTGGACCAATTCATGGCTCTACTAACAAGGTATCAATGCTTGCCTGTCTTCCTGCAGACCTTGCAACACTATTTCCCTCTTTTGTTATTTTTGCGAATTTGCTGGGTGTGAGATAAAATCTCAGAATTGTTTTAATTTTAATTCCTCTTACTGTGTTTGTGATTTGGAATACCCCTTCATATGTTTGTTAAAAGATTATAGTTCTTTTGGGAGCCGTTTGTTCTTGTCCTTTGACTACTTGTCTATTAAGGAATGATTGTTGCTCTATATTTCCTTTAATTCCCCATGTAATCTTAATAATTAGACCTTTAAGAGAGATAATTGATGGAAAGGTTTTCCCTAATCTATAGTTTTACATTTTGTCCTGGATGCATTGATTTTATTCATGTTTTTCAGTTTCAATGACCAAAATGTTGTGATGTATCTTTTGCGATCGTCTCTGTCTCCTGCCATAGTTATGAAAAGATCTCCTCTATTCTCCACCCTCTTGCTTTTTTTTTTAAGTGTTATAACCTTTTTATATTAAGTTGAATATTCATTTGGAGCTCACTCCGGTGTGTGGTGTAAGTTGCTGATATAAACTTTTTTTTTTTTTGCTATACTGCTTTTCAAGTTTTTCTAGCACTTCTTGTCAAATAAAGACTCGTTACTCTGGTACACTATGCTCTTGGGTTTATTGAATACTGGTTTATTGAGTTTAATTGTTTTTTATTCTTGCTTATCTAATCTGTTCCACTTATCTACTTTTTTTAAAGTCAGGATCAAATAGTTTTGATAGTTACTGTTTTATAATATGTCTTGAGATCTGGAAGTTCTATTCCCGACCTTTATTACAATTTTCTTTTTCATTATTTCCCTTGAAATGCTAGACCTTTTATTTCTCTAAATGAATTTTATTATTACTTTATATAACTCTGAAAAATAACCTATTGTTGTTAGACGGGTATAACACTAAAGTACTTCAAGCAGTATCATCATTTTATTAAAGGGGTACTGCCCAGTCATGAACAATGAGTACTGCTCCAATTATTTTTCTTCCTTAATTTTTAAAAATAGTATTTTATTGTATTTATAAACATCTGGATTGTATCTTGGTAGTTTAACTTCCCAATATTTTGTGAATTTTGATGTAATTTTGGATAAAATTTGACTTTCTCTTATTTCTTCCTGCTTTCTGTTATTGCTATCAAGGATAGACAGGAAGAAAATTTTGTGGTTTTATTTTGTATCCTGTTACTTTACTAAAGCTACAAATTGTCTAAACTAGTTTATTTGATGAATCTCTAGGGCTTCGAAGTAAACAATCATGTCATCTGCAAACAGGGATAATTTTGTTTCCTCTTTCCCATGTTTATATTTCTAATTTCTTTCTTTTGTATTTTTGCTATCATTAGTGTTTATATAATTATTGCAAGTAATGGTGGGGAGAAGGGACATCCTCGATTTATCCCTTGTTTTGTTGAGAAAGCTTCTAATGTTTCTCCTTTGCAAATAATGCTAACTTTTGGTTTTAGATGTGACATTTATATTACATCAAGAAATGGCCCTTCTATGCCTATATTTTCTATGATTTTTTTTTCTTTTTAGTGCAGTGCATTTTGTCACTTCATCTATAGATATGATCTTTATAGATATGATTATGTAGTTTTAGTTATTTTTGTTTTTAAAATATTTAGTTATGCTAATTATATCCTAATGTTGAACTTCCTTTGCATCCTTAATCTAAATTCAACTTGGTCAGAGTAACTACATTTTAAAATATATTTCTGTAGTCATTTTGTTACAATTTTATTTTAAAATTTTGCTTTGATATTCATTAGTGGCATTGTTCTATAGCTCTCTTTCTTTTCTTTATCCCTCCTTGGTTTAAAGATTAGGTCTCTGTCTGTCTGTCTGTCTGTCTCTCTCTCTCTATCTATACATACACACACACACACACACACACACACACACACACATATATACACACACATACATATATATATCATAAAAGGAATTTGATAGAATTCTCTTTTTCTCAATCTTTAAGAATAATTTGTACAGTATTAGCTCACTAGGTACTTAGTAGAATTTACATTTTAGGAAAGATAATTGACCAGCCAAAATCTATTCTAGGAAAGTGATATTTGGTGTTGTGATTTGAAACCAGAATTATGGCTGTTTAAAGAAGAGAAGATTTGGGATGAATATCACTGTCTATAGTATATAACTGACTGTAATGCAGAAAAGGGATTACATTTGTTTTACTTGGATCTACAAGAGAGAATATGATAGAAGTTATGGAAACATAGATTTCAGTTCAATTAAAAAAACTTAATTAGAGTTATATGAAAGTGAGATGAGCTGCTCAGGAGATACCAAGTTTCCTTTCATTGAAGGACTTTGGCAAGAGGCTGGGGGATGGTTTGCCAGAGATGTCGAAGGGATTCCTGTTTAGGTACAGGGCGTTCTAGATCAATGGTGTCAGACTCTGATAGAAATGTCAGATTGGCTTAGAAAACCACAAATTAACATCATTTACACTGTGTTTTATTTTTATTTATTTTGTTAAATATTTCCCAATTACATTTTAATCAGTTTCTTGGGCAAAGAGCCTGAGTATGACGCCTCTGCTCTAGATGACTTCTGCATTTCTTTCCAACTCAGAGATCCTGGGATTGTGCATGAACAGCTCTGCTAGATGTGGGAAGGTTGTGTGTGTATATGTGTATGGGGGGAGGGGAAATAAAAAAAATTAATGACACAATTCCTTCCCTCAGGAAATTTACAATCCAGGAGGGGGGCCAAAAGAGAGACTGGAGATAGTTATAATCCAAATAAGAATATGATAAATATATAGAAGAGGTCAAACAGGGTAGTATGAGAGATTTGAGAAAAGAAGATCATTTATAGCTAAGAGCATCAAGGAAGATTTCAAAGAGGACTTGGCGTCAGGGCTCTGAGTTCTGAGAGCTTCGACTTTCTGTGGAACGCCTCATTTAGAGACCTGGTTGGTCTTGGTAATACTTAGTTATTCTCCATAATGCCAGCATCCAAATGGCCAGGGAGATAGTTGTTGTGTGTCAGGGGACTCCCTTCCCTTCATTACTAGCACTACTGAGGGATGAATTAGAGTACGTAAGAGAAGATTAGTGTTCTCATTTCCTTTTTCACTATTAGTTTGTTTTCTCATTTAAAATACAGTAAACAATAGTGACTGATTCTCTTTTAAAATGTTTTATTGATATTCTTTTTTGACATCACTCTTCTCCCCAGTAATTCCATCAACCCTCTAATAAAATCCTCTCTTGTCACAAAGTATAATTGTGCAAAATAAGTCAACTCATTGGCTCTGTTTCACAGTGTATATCTCTGATTTCTGAATTCTGAATCCCTCAATGGTCCACCAGCTCTCTGCCAAGAGGAGGGGAGACACACTTTACCATCACTCCTTTAAAATAATTTCGGAGGCCTTTCAGTTGTGTTTTCTTTTATGTTACTGTGGTCAACAAGTAAATGCCTGTGGTTCTTTACATAATTTTGTACATGGCGTCCTATTTATTATGCATATTATACATTTCTTACAATGTTACAAGGTTTAGTAATGGCTGATTGTTCATATTGAGTCTATGGGCACTGTACAGCATTGATCAACAAGGAAGGAAATATTAAACTCATTCTCCAGAAATTTCTGTGAGAGTTCTACAGGGTGCATGGTCTGACTTCAGCTACCCAGCTGTGGGAATTCACCCCATTTAATCAAAGACTTGTGATTGGTCAATGTAATTGGGGTAGGAGAGAGTTACCCTGTTGTTGGTCTTATTTCAACTGCGTATGTTGGAGGTGGGGGATAGAGAGGAAGGGTTGTGGGGTCCATGGTTTTGATTATGCTAGTTACCTGTTGCAAATTGTGTGTAGGGGGAGGGCACTTTCTATTCATCCCAGCATATTTCTAATACATTTTATCTTCCATATTTTACCGATTGTCATACATCAAAGCATCTTTCTAAATAAAAGCACATAATAGATAGAAAATCCGATTTTAACAGGATGCAGATGTTGATGGTATACTCTGCTTTCTTTTGAAATTGCAGATGGACTCAACCCTGGAGTGTATCAGTCCTCTCTGTTTCCCTGGTGTCCTGTTTGCCTCACACATTCACTTACAGCTAAGCCTCCCTAGGAGAAGGCTATAGCCACATCTTCACTCTGAGAGCTAGTGGGCATACAGAATGGGACAGAAAGGTTGGGTACTACCAGGGGTTTCCAACCACAAGAGGGTTGCACAGTTTAGACTGTGTTCTGTTCTAGGACAATGCATTTGTTAGAACGTGAAAGATTGAGGTTAATTTGAGAATTACAAAAAAAAAAAAGAAACAGAGAAAGACTAGGTCTTTGAGCACTGACCCATAGAATACTCAGATACCTGGAGGTATGCAGAGTAATTTTGTTTGGGGATAGATTGACAAAGCTTCTCATTTCAACATTTCCCCTTTGTGTAGAGTTTGGGGAAATGTTCAGTCTTTCTTCCCCTGTGGCTCTGCACACTCTTACTGCTCTCTCAGGATGTCAGGTAAAGTGCATTTATTAACTGGGAACTTGATCTAAAGGATGTGTCTCTGAAGGGCTTGCTCTTTGGTTTCTATGTCCTGGGGAACAGAATCACCCTAAAATTCCCATTAGAGCTCAGAAACAAAACCATGCCCAGGGAAGCAAAGATTTTTGCAAAACATTGTCCCAGCTGATTCATGTCTTTCAACCTGCAGGGGATTTTAAAGTCACTCTCGCACTTGAGCAAATGGGTAAAAAATTGTATGTAGCAGGGAAGTAGAACTGTTTATTTTTTTTTACTTAAAAAACATTTCTTTTCAATTAACGAAAGCTGCATTTCTTCTCTTATCCCCTTCCCCCCATTGGGAAAAAGAAAAAAGAAAAACCAAAACCCTTGTAACAAACATGCTTAGTCAAACCAATTAAATTCCCATATTAGTGAGGTCCAAAAACTATGTCTCATCTGCCTCCTGGATCCATCAGCTCTCTTTCAGGAGACAAATAGCATTCTTCACGACTGATCTTCTAGAATTGTGTTTGGTCATTGCTTTGACCCAAGTTCTTAAGTCTGTCAAAGTTATTTGTCTTTACAATGTTTTTATCATATGAACTGCTCCGGTTCTGCTCACTTCAACGTCATATTTTTATAATCTCTTCTATTTGTTCTGGTTCTGTTCACTTTACTCTTCAGTTCATAAAGGTTTCTCCAGGTTTCTCTTAGACCATCTTATTCATCTTTTCTTACAGCATCATAGTATTCAATTATATTCATATACCAGAACTTGTTCAGTCATTCTCCATTTGATGGATCCCACCCCAACACACACACACCTCTGCCTTAAATTCTAGTTTTTTGCCATCACAAAAAGAGCCTATGTTTTTGTACACAATGAGTCCTTTTCCTGTATGTCTTATCTCTTTGGGCTATAGTAATTTCCCATTTTCTCTTCTTTGATCTTCTCTATCTCTAGATCTAAGAGGAAATTTCTTTCTTGACCCTCTAATTTGTTTATGATGTTACTATTTATGTCTAAGCCATGTATCCATTTGGAGTTTCTGTCCAGTTTTCCTGGTGGTTTTTGCTAAATAGTGAGTCCTTACACCAGGAGTTGGGATCTTTGGGTTTATCTAACACCAGGTTTCTGTGTTTATTTGCCTCTGTATGTAATCTACCTAATCTATTCCATTTATCAACCTCTCTATTTCTTTTTTTAACCTCTCTGTTTTTTATCCAGTTCCAGATTATTTTGATGATTCCTGCTTTATAGTATAATTTGAGATCATGTACTAGAGCTTTGTTGATTTTCCCTGTTTCTCTGGCCTACTGGGTGAAGTGGTCTTCAGAGGAGGGGCAGGGAGTGTCACAGAAGATGAGGGTACAGAGGGTGTCTCGGGAGGGTGGGGGGACCTACTTGGTCCAGAGCTCAAAGAAATATGGAAATGGGTCTGTAACTGTTGGATGCTATGCAGTTAAATGAAGGTTTGCCTTGAGTGGTTGCTGCTTAGTGAGCAGTTATACCAATTTCAGGTAGATAAAACTGGTCCCAGATGATGACGTACATACCAGTAAGGGTGAATTAAGGGCAGTGATAGCCTATGTCTTGCACTGAAAGGGACCAGGGTCATTCTTGACAAATCATATTTTAGAATCCTAAGATCTTAGAGTTAGAAGGAAGTACAAAAGTCTAGTCCTGTTCACACTAGAGCAAAGCATCCTCTAGACCAGTGGTTCTCAACCTGTGGGTTATGTTCAATTTAAATACATCCTGCATATCAGATATTTACATTACAATTCATAACAGTAGCAAAGTTATAGTTATGAAGTAGCAACGAAAATAATTTTATGGTTGGAGGTCACCACAACATGAGAAACTGTATTAAAGGGTTGCGGCATTAGGAAGGTTGAGAACCACTGCTCTAGACAATGGTGTCAAACTCAAATGGAAATGGATCCCTGCAGGCCATATATTGCCTTAGAAAAAACAGAAATTAATATTATCTATATTTTATTGTATTTTTGTTTATTTTGTTAAATATTTCCTAATTATATTTTTTCTGGATGGAAGAAGGCAGGGCAATTGGGGTTAAGTGACTTGCTCAAGGTCACACAGCTAGTAAGTGTTAAGTGTCTGAGGCTGGATTTGAACTCTGGTCCTCCTGACTCCAGGGCTGGTACTCTATTCACTGTGCCACCTGGCTGCCCCCCAATTACATTTTAATCTAGTTTTGGCCACACTTTTGTCAGCTTCAAGGGTGGGGGAAAGGATGTAGATTTGATACCTCTGCTCTACAAATTCCAGAGAAGGAATTTCTGCTTAAAGACCTCCAGGGATGGGAAGCTTCCTTACTCTCTCCCAAGGCAGCTCATTTTGCTTTTAGGTAGCCCTAATTGTTGGGAAATTTTTCTTACATTGAGCCTAAATCTGACTCTTCACCATCCTCAGTCTTCTTCCTTCCTTCCTTCCTTCATTCATTCCTTCCTTCCTCCCTTCCTCTCTTCCTCCCTTCCTTCCTCTCTTCCCCCCTTCCTTCCCTCCTTTCCCCCTTAAGCCAAGCAGAACAAGTTCATTCTTTCCTCACACAACTGTACTTCTGGTACTTGAAGGCTGTGGTCCCCTTACTCCCTAAGTCTCCTTTTCTCTAGAATACATTTCCTTTGGCCATTTCCTTTATGGCGTGTTCACCAGTGTCCCACCTATGACCAGTGTCACCCTCCTATGGACACTTGTGTTGTCATTAAACACAATTCAGATGTGGTCCCATTAGGGTAGAGTTCAGCTGAACTTTCCCTGTGACTGATAGGAAAATGTTTAACAACTGTAAAAAAATGTATACATACACTTTTAAGTCTAATCAGCATTATTAATAGTTTATTGAATCTAGAAATCAACACAACAGTAAATCAAGCAGATTACCAGTTTCTGAGGTATAAATGCTCACATTGAAAATTTACCAATCAGTGTTAATCTCATGAGATTCAGTGACACTTTTCTCCTGGCTGTTCCTCAAATATCTCTCTTTTTTCCTGAGGATATTGTTTTATTGAGCAAAGCACACCAAATTGCATGACAGATCGGGATTAGGCCTCCTTAGCTTAGCACTGAACCCCAAATACAGGGGGAGGCAGATTTTTATGCATTAAAAGAAAACAAATTATAGGATATATATGAGGATACAAGATTAGGTAATCTGATTTCTAATTGGAGTAAAGATTAAGGACTTTCCAAGATGGAAAGGGGAGAGTGAACAGGTACAATTTCCTGAAATCAGAAAAAGAGGTGTCCTGTTCCCCACCAAGGGTCTGTATTCTATTAAAGGAACATGGAAACAGTAACTCATTAGCCAGTTCAGGGCCAGTTTTCATATAAGACATGTGGGTTGTTTGAGATATATAATTGTGAGAAAACCCCTTGCATCAGTCTTTCAAATATCTCTTGACTGCAGGCATTTTAACCATCTCCCATGCCTGGAACGCCATCCCTCCTCCTCTCTACCTTTTGGCTTCTTTCAAGTCTCAGCTCAAGTCCCATCTTCTGCAAAAAACCTTTCCAGTCCCCTTTAATCCTGCTTCCTTGCCTCTGTGATGTCTTCTATTTATCCTCTCTATATCTTGTTTGTACATAGTCATCTGCAAGTTGCCTCCCCACTAGACTGTGAACTCCTTGAGAGCAGGGCCTGTCTTTTTTTTCTTTCTTTCTTTGTATACCCAATGTTTAGCATAGTGTCTGGCACTTTGTAAGTGCTTGACAAATGGGTGTTGACTTGTCTTAACTTTATCCAAGCTGTCATTCCCCACAACTGGGATGATCGAGTAAGACCATTCAACAAGCAAGCATTTATAAGCCCCTGCTGGGTTTCTGTCACTGTGGTGGGTACTGGGGATAACAGACAAAAGTGAAAAGATGGCTAAGCAATGATTTCCATGGGAGGTATGGATAGGATAAACATTAATGTAATGCTTTCCAAGGGGAAGCTCCAATGAAATCACTCAAAGGGCTTGTCTTTGAAGTGTCCATCACCTGCCCTCTTAGTGAGCTTTGGTTTAGTCTCAGATGTAGGTCTGTGAGCTACCTTTGCTGAGCCATTTGACTATTTATCTGGACCTGAAATAGCAAGGTGAATTGAAGTCTTTTTTTTTTTAGATTACAATTTAGATTTGTAACTTTAGATTACAATTCAAATCTTGCTTGGCAATTTAAGATGATAATAATAATAGTTTATAGCATTTGAGGAAGAATGCTAATAAGCTGGAGAGCAAGCACTGAACAGGAGCACCCAGGATGGCCTTCAGTTCATGCCTTTTGAAGATCACACAAAGAAGTTGGAAGTGTTTAACAAGGAGGAAAAAGTCTTTAGCGAGACAGCTGAGACCCAATTGATAGCTGTCATCAGGTATTTGAAGGGCTAACCTATTGAGAAGCAGCTTGAGATAGCTGATAAGAAGGTGATATCAGAGTCAGGAAGACCTCAGTTCAAATTCCCCTTGTTACACAGGCTGGCCATGTTACCCTGGGCAAATCACTTGACCTATCAGGGCACCTGGGCAATTCTCTAATGCTGTAAATTGCAGAGCAGGTGTTGATTCACAAAAGCAAGTGGTTGATTCTACGCTAGTGAAATCACAGGCTCAATTAAAAAAAAAAAAGCACTATGGAGCATCTAAGTGGTACAGTGGTTAGACCACCAGCCCTGGAATCAGGAGAACCTGAGTTCATATCTGACCTCAGACACTTACTAGCTATGTGACCCTGGATGAGTCACTTAGCCCCAATTGTCTCAAAAACAAACAAAAAAAAGCACTACATGTAGAAGAGAGATTAGTTTATTCTGTTTTATTGTAGAAAGCAGAAGTAGGAGCATGGGGCAGATGTTGCTACAAAGCAGTTGTTTGTCTTGATGTAAGAACAAACAAACCAACTTTCTAATAACTTTCTAACTGACTGGAAAGGGATGGGATGTTGAAGCACTATTTGGTGTCTAAGATGAACAGTAGACAGAATGGCCTGAGAGTCCTAGTGTGGACTCATTCAATCATCTATCAACTGGGCTGAGATCTAGGGCTGAAGCTTCAAAGATGAGTAGTGTTAGAAGGAGACTTTAAGGGAGGAATGCCAACAGTAATAATATCACATGCTTCTATTGTACTTCATGATTTACAAGGCATTCATTCATTCATTCATCCATCCATCCATCCATCCATCCATCCATCCAGTATTTATTGAGTACATTGTGCAAGCTCCTCTATGTGCTTGGTATTGGGGAAGATAGAAGACATGGTCCTGCCCTTGTGGGGGTTTATTGTATAGGATGAAGGGTAAAATGTATACAACAACTCTGGTTCCAAATCCAACATTTTACCCCTTGTCCTATACCATAAACCCCATGAGGGCAGGACCATGTCTTATATCTCTCCCAATACCAACCACGTACAGGAGCTTGCACAAAGTACTCACTTAATAAATATTTGATGGATGAGTGAATGAATGAATCTCATGATTTAATGACTGGAGTTATGAAGGAGCTCTTCCTTACAATGGGTTCAGAGCTACTTTTCTGAAACTGATCTATCCTCATGAGCTCGATGAATGCTCATTGAATTGAATTCAAGACTCCTTTATTTTCAGTAATTACTCTGTTGTCTTTCCACCATTTACAGCAAAGATATCAAATGTACTGAGTACTCCGTAGGTCAACTCAAAGGCTTAGTTCCTATTTGGAAAGAGATTCCATTCTCAAAGATGAAGAAAAGGAGAGAGAGTAGTCTTTGGATATTTGAAAAGTGATTTTTCATAGTAGAGAGCATGAATTGCATCCAGTATGTAAGAGGGAGAACCTGGCTAAACCCTGAATCTTCTTTCCCCACACCAGGGATCAGACACATTAAACTCATGATTAGACTACAGCATCTAAAGGGCAAACACTCCAATTTGTTACAAGCATAGCCTGTACAGGCTCCAGCAGTGATCCTAGTAAAAGACAAAAGCCAGTGTGATTTTATCCTAATGAGAGCCAGTTCCTCAGGCATGCCCAGGGATAGTAGCACAATTATTTGTATGGGCAAAAATCACAAATCAAAGCTGATGCCCTGTAGTTGGAACAATAAAGGGAGAAAGGAGCACTCCCTTGGAAAAGAGACCTTGCTACCTCTGGACCAAAATGGAGAAAATGACTGTGATCAAATGTCCTCTTTCTCAAGGACCCTCAGATTCCAAGTAGTCAGGGTCCTCTGGCTTTTTCTGTCCTCAAACTCCCTATTTGGTGTTGTATTCTTTTTGAGAATTCTAAAGCTTTTGGAGGGAAGGAGGTCCCTTCTAGGAAAAAAAAAATGAAGATATTTCTCCAGAATGTCTGGAATTCCAAATCGTGCTCTTTCCAGTCTTCCAAAGACATTTCATAGCCTCTCTAGAGAATCAGATCCTGATGCATAATGTGAGTAGTCCAGATGGTCTGATGGCATTCCTCTTTGGCATTTTAGTCATGATCTTTATGTAGCAGGGTCTCATTATGATCTTGACCCACAATTACTGGCCCTTGAAATGGCCATGGAGCTTGGAGTGCATGTTCCCAGGAAGGCAAATGCTGCTTCCTCTAATGGCCATCTAATTTCAGCTCCTCCCTCTGGGCTCTAAAGACTCAGGATCTGAGGATCAGCTTGGCAGCCCAGACAGGAAGATGCCCACAATTCTTAGAGAACATAATATAATTCCTTCAATGCTCTGTCTCTGTCCTCCTACACAAACTTTCTGGAATTTACTGAAATGTGGAGTAGTTATACAGAGATGTGCCAGAAGTGTGCATTCTATCCAAATGTCGGCCAACGCAACCATCAAGTCTTAAGGCAAATGGACTGAGGAACCATTGTTTGTTTGATTTACTATGATTGTGGACACCCCAACCTGGGTTTTCTTCTAATTCCTCACTCTGCATATCTCGCTGTATTTTCTCCCCTGACATTCTGCCCTTTGTATTTCTCTGTTCTGCCTTGGAAGGTAGTTCCGATGACTGAGCTATGACATGAAAGCTTGACTTTGGTAGAATGTAAGCTTCTTGAGGGCAGGAAATGGAGGTCAAAGTAAGAAGAATAGCAAGAAGGCTAGTGTTAATGGATCGATCATAGATTATAAGAAGGGAAGTAGTGTAAGAAGACTGGAAAGGTAGGAAGGGGCTAGGTTATGAAAGGATTTAAAAGACAACCAGAGGATTTTATATTTGATACTGCAGTTAATAGGGCAGCCAGGTGGCACAGTGGATAAAGCACTGAGCTTGGAGTCAGGAAAACTCACCTTCCTGCCATCAAATCAGACTATGTGACTATGGGCAAGTCACTTAACCCTGTTTGCCTCAGTTTCCTCACCTGGAGGAAGAAATGGCAAACCGCTCCAGTATCTTTGCCAAGGAAACCCCAAGTGGGATCATGAAGAGTTGGACATGACTCAGAACTGACTAAACAACAACTGCAGGTAATAGGGAGTCACTGGTGTTTATTGAGGAGGGGAAAGAGCGTCAGACCTAAGCTTTGAAACACCATGACAAAACAAAAAAACACCCAGATTTGTCCCCAAGGAGTTTACATTCTGTTGGAGGGAAACAACACAGACCCAGATAAGCAAATATCAGTCCTATAACAGAGTAAATACTGTGTAATTTGGGAGGCAGGGGAGAGGAGGAATAACAGACCATTATTTTCAGTCTTGTGCTGGCAAATACCGAATTGGAGATATTGCGTAGTCATGCTAAGCTAAGTAAGCTAGATGTAGCCATGCTGTCCTTTTACTTCATTCAGGTTGGAGAGGGGCAGGAGCTATCTATTTTCTCCCTTAGTTTCTTTCTCCTCCCCCACCCCCATATCCTTGGTCATCAGACTTCTGTTTTTCTTGGGAAAGTAGTCTAGCTTTAGAATTTGGAGCGAATAAATTTGGAAAAGAAATAAAAGAAAGGATTCAGTATGTGAAAAACCCCTTAGGGCAAGGCAAGGTAGGGCCCCAGTATCTCTCCCCTTATCTGTCTTTGGGGGTAATTGTTTTATGTTGTGTCCAGGTTTATTTGGGGGAAGTTTTAACTGAAAGACAAAACCGATATCCCCCTTCCCTGCCCAGAGGAAAGAGCAGAGCGGCTTTTGGCTTTTGAGATTAGTACTTCCCCCCACAGACTAAGCCAGGGCTCGTAAGGAACCAGATCCTTGGTCCCTTGGAAGGAAATGGAATTGTTCGCCTGTCTTGCTCTGATTGACTCTGATGGTTTCTTGATCTCTGCCTGCCCTCCAATGGGGTAGCTCATAGCTCATGCTTATCTCCTCATCCTGCGCCATTTTTCTTCATGTCTTTCCACAGACTCCTCCATGGAAGTGCTTGTAGGTCACCTTCTGAACCTTTCCATATTTCCTGGATATCCGTTGCTGATCCAGGCTGGTCTGGTGTTTCAGGTTTGGAAGTAAAAGGAAATGAAGCACCCACAGACCATCTATCAGTTAAACAAAAGTTTTCAATAGCAGGGAAAAATTATTCAGCAAAGCTTCAGGGGAATGCAGGCTCCCAGTCTCTGTGCTGGCCATGCTTGGCCTGCCGGTCTGAAATCTGATAGAGGAGCTGCTGACTTCGTGGAAGCTGGCTCTTCCTCCTTAGACCTGAGGGAATTTCCGTCAGTGTCTGGAGTCTTAGTCCCCTGACCCAAAAGTCTCAAGGATGATGTCAGTACTTTCTCAGTCATTCAAACAACAAATGGGCTCATTGCTTACTAACCACCAGGCACTGTGCTAAGTGCTAGGAATATAAAAAAGGAACAAAACATGATCTCTGCCTTTAAGGAGCATACGTTCTAATTAGGAGAAAATAGTCAAGTAACTAACTATGTAGATAACAAAACATAGATAGGAGAAATGGAAAGTCATCTCAGAGGGAAAAGCACTAGCATCCCGAGGGACTGGGAAAGGCCTCCTATAGAAGATGGGGTTTGTACTGAGTCCTGAAGGAAGCCAGAGAAGCTAACAGGAGGAGATGAGGAGGGCAGGCATTCTAGGTGTGGGGGAAAACAGGGCAAAGACAAGGAGATGGGAGATGGGGAGCTGTATGTGAGGCATAGAAAGTAAGCATGCATGGCAAACATTGACATGGGTCCAGTACTGTCAGTCCTGTCTATTTTATTAGTCTTAATTCTATATTGCCCCAGGGGATATGAAAAACTTAGTAAAAATTTTCATATTCGTTTCATGAAATATTTTTAATTACATTTCTAACATTTGCTAACATTTGTTCCAAAAAGTTTTGAGTTCCAAATTCTTTTCCTCCCTCTTGCCCCTTCCCCACCCCTTGAGAAGGTAAGCAGTACGAAATCATGAGGAAATTAAGGCTCTCAGAGGTTAAATGACTTGCATGTGGTCTATGCATCTAGAGGCTGCTAGATCAGTGTTTCTCAACCTTCCTAATGCCGTGACCCTTTAATACAGTTCCTCATGTTGTGGTTACCCCCAACCATAAAATTATTTTTGTTGCTACTTCATAACTGTAATTTTGCTGCTGTTATGAATAGTAATGTAAATATCTGATGTGCAGGATGGATTTTCATTGTTACAAATTGAACAGAACCCACAGGTTGAGAACCACTGAGGTAGGTGGTTCAGTTATGAGAGTACTGTCCTAGAGTCAAGAAGACCTCAGTTTCCACACTGCCTCAGACTCAATGGACATCATTTATCAAGCCTGAACCCCACTCCCCCTCATTTTTCAGATGAGAAAACAGAGAGGCCCAGAGAGGAAATGACCCAGAGTCCCCAACTCCAAATCTGGTGATTTTCCCATTGTACTTTCTGTGCTGGCCATTGCTTTCTAGTGACACCTGGGTTGTGTTTTTTTTGGGGGGGGAGGGGAGTCTATAAGATTGCATTTGAGGTTGAGGCATTTTTGTCTTTATATACCCAACCCTAGCACAGTTCCTGGAATATACAGTAAATGTTTATTTAACTGGATTGAATTCTCACCAGATAAAGTGTTTTGAGGGAGGTAACCAACAGTTCACACAGTACAATTTTGTCAAAATAACAAATACAACATTTACAAAGAGCTTCCTGGGTCTAGCTGCATTGTATCAGGCTGGAGTAAGGAAGACCTGAGTTCACATTCTGGATGGGTAGGACTAAGTGGACTTCACAGGTTTGGCGATTTGTATAATGTCAAACACTAAATGAGGCAAAATCCAGGGAGACCCATGTTTGTGCTGGATAGTCACCACTGCCACGGAGAATGGTCTATGCAAAGTCCAAATGGAAGAGGGAGTCCCTACAGACAGTGAGGCCCTCCAGATGATCTTGTATTATAGTAGGAATGCTGATATATCAAACCCCAAAACATTTTCAGGCCTCCAGTGAGATCTACAATTATTCTAAAGAGAGTGGCCTAGCCAGCCACATTGGAAAACCCAAGTTACCCAATGTCTAGCTACTACAAACTTCCAGTGGTGAGGAGATCCAGTGGTTAGGGGGAGGTAAGAAGATTGCCTCCTCAGTATCACCATGGCATTATAGATCCTTGGAAGGCATTGTAAAGGACACACCATCTTCTCCTCTCCTCTGGGGCTGGGGAGCTTTCTCCTGTCTGTCCCTGTAAGTCCTAAAGCTTTTCTGACAGTCATCAGCTTTGTGAAGGTTCTCACCAGCCTCTGAAGGCTGCAGGTGGCTCCTCTGTGGTGGGGATGGTATCTGTCATCTGTTTCCAATAGACCTGCAATCCAAACACCGCCTGGCAGGGTGGGATCAGTGGGGTAGCCTAGGCTGCTGTTATGTCAGCTGAACTGATCCTGTGATACGGCTGGTGCCGGGTGTGGGCGGCCTCTTCAGAAAGGGGCTGCTCTGTTTGCTGTGCCTTGTAATTGGTTTCTTGGTGAGTAAGCTTCAAAGTCCTGGTCAAACACAGGCTGTTGACAAAGCCAAGAGGGCAGATGAGGTAGGCTTGCTGCTTTGCCCAGCAGGCTCCCCAGGTCAGTGAGTGGAGACCAGGCAGTAAACAAAGCATTGGGGCGGGGGGGGGTGGGGGGGAGAGGTAAGAGAAGATGGGGTTAAACTCCCTTTTGTTCTGGTTAATCTTTTCAGAATTTCTCATTAATCAAAATTTCTACCAGTGATAGCATATTGAAAATGAATTTTACCCATAGTGCCTGAAATTAGAATAGATAGTCACAAGGGCCGTTGGCAGAATCATTCGTTGGCTGTCACAGTTCTAACCGACTCTCTTTCCATCCCATCCCATGTTCTTTTTCTCTGCCTTACTCTTCCTGTCATCTAATCTGGGACCTATCAGGCAGGGCACTTTATAAAGACCTGTTGGATTGTGAGTAAAATGAAATGAGTAGCACACAGAGAACTGAAGAGGTTGGAAGTGAGTGAGAACAAGCCATCATACAAAGATGACGTGAAAAATGAAAAGGATGTCACAAAATCATAGATTCCCAGTTGGAAAGGTGGTCATCGAGTCCAGCCTCCTCATTTGAAAGATAAAGACCCTGAAGCCCAGAGAGATTCTCATGTAGGCCAGGACCCTAGTGGAACTAGGCAGGCCTCCACACTCCCACAAAGCCAGCTGGGCCTGTTGTGAGCAAGGAAGTGGTGCAGAGCCGGCCTGAATGGGTTAATTTGCCCCCAGCTGGGCAAGATGAACATAAAGGTGCTTTTTAGGACTTTGGCACAGAGCTTCTCAGACCCCAGGGAACCTTCTTGCCAACTGCTTCTTATCTCTTTGTGGGAGGCTTTTATCTGTTTTTATCTTCTTAAACTGTTTTAAGGGAGGTAACTTAGGAACCGCTTCTACCTGGGGGCTTTGGAATATGTTTTGAGTTAGAGAACTGTTTGCTTGAACCCTGGGGCTTGAAGGGATACATTGCACCAGATGCTGAATAGCTGCCATTTTGAACAGACCCTGGGCAGACACTTGCTCAGAGTCACACAGAGAGTATCTGAGGCAGAACTGGAACCCAGGAATTTCTTCCTGACTCCAAGCCCAGCATGTTCTTACACCTTTTGTGCTCTCAGAGAAAGGTATACTGTGAGAATAAGGTGGTTGATGGACAGCCAGTATAGTCCATTGCTGCCCTTGAGATGTCAAGAGAAATTGAAGGGACATGTTGAGGAGACTCTTGGTGACTGTATAGGAAGCTGTGGGTGAGGACAGCCCAGATGGGCAGGTGTCACTGGAGGGGACACTTCCCCTCTGCCCCCTGCCCCATCATGCAGATGAGATCACAGATCTATTGGAATATTGAAGCACAGGCACTCTAGCACTGTGATGGCCATGTTGACTTATACTCAGAGCATAAGGCTTCTGATTTCTGGGAGGTGCAGACTGGGCTTTGAAGGAAGAGAGTAGAAGGGAAGAAGGCTTGTCAGGCACCGTCCGCTACCCACATGTCCCAGTTTCTCGAACCCAGAAAGTCAAGCTGAAAAGAACCTTAAAGATGGTCTAATTCAGTGATCTAAAATGTCACTTATCTCATTGATTAACTTCTATTAAGATTTTTCTCTGTGAAGACCTATTAGTCTGATAATATCCCTATTCCTTGGAATAGAGAGCTGACATATATGGCATGGGATAGTACGTCCTAATTTACTTCCACCATTTTACCTTAAGAGATTGAGAAAGGGGGGGG
>CM053581.1:282261474-282278633 GCA_028627135.1 Pseudochirops cupreus
ATACTTCAATCAAATCAGCCACTTTTCTATAACTTGAAATCTTAGAAAGTTGCATAGGGGCATTGAGGGGTTAAGTATCTCACATAGGGGGAACATAGCTATTATATGTCAGAGACAGGATTTGGACCTAGGACTTTCTGACTCTGTGGTCAGATCTGTATTCACTACACCATGATACCTGTTACTATTATTGTTGTTGTCATTATTGGTTAATATTTTATATAGTGAATATTTAATTAATAATTGATATAATAATGATGATACATTGGAACAAATCAGAAATACCAATACCGTACCTGATAGAGATGCTTAGATTCTGACCACTGAGTGTGACTGAAGACATGAGGACTTTCATTATGTGCCAGGGCTCCGTCGTAACAAAATTGGAAACAGATTTCACCAGCTCTAGTTATGAGCTTTCTGCTGCTTTTTGTCAGTGGTGCCCTCGGCTCCATATCACTCAAAAATGTATTGCTGACTGGGGCAAGGCAAGCATTTAAAAACAAAAAACCAAGCAAACTTCATCTTTAAGTCTAGGTTAGCTGAAATTGAGGAGTTCCTAAAATTTGGAAACAGTTGGAGACCTGCAGGTTATTAAAAATCTTCACTTGATACAAACTCCAAAAAATATGCTACTAATGAAACATGATAGAGTGCTGCAGTCTCTGATGATTTTGAAAAGACAGGCATATCAAAAAGGGATGCCAGGAACAGAGTGAATAATTAAAAATCAATTTCACTTTATTTTAAAGGCAGGAGAAATAAAGAAATCAAGGACAAGACAGAGCTCCCAAAAGGACACTGCAGAAAATTTCTTTATCTATGTAACTGTCAAGAAGTGCAGCACATCAGAATTGCAAATTGGATCAAATTAGAAGAAGAACTTATGCAATGAATGACAGAACAATTATGTCTAGAGAGGTCATTGAAATCTTAGGCTTTCTGAAAAACTGGGAAGGGGCAGAGCTGGAAAAATGACATAATCCCAAATGCTTCACAGTGATAAATGACCTACAAAAAAGACTTTTTATCACCTTCCTCTAGATATAAGCCTAATACCATCTTTCTTGGTAGAAAGTATCAGAGAAGTGATATAGTGGATGGGGTACTGGACTTGCAGTAAGGAAGACTTGAGTTCAAATTCTTCCTCAGCCACTTATTAACTGTGTGATCCTGTGTAAGTCACTGAATCTCTTTGTCTCTCAATTTCCTCATCTGTAGAATGAGTTGGAGAAGGAAATGGCAAACTACTCTAGTGTCTTTGCCAAGAAAACCCCAAATAGGATCATGAATAGTTGGATATGACTGAAAAACAACAAATGGTGAGAATGCGAGTATTTGATAACCACATGGAAAGCCAGACTCTATTTAAAACATGCCACCAACACAATAATGCCCACAATGATTCATATAAAATGTGGCATTTCAAGGAGGCAGTTCAAGCTGATGATAGTTCTGCCTATCCTTAAATCCATTGCCCACCTATATTAAATCCACCTAAATAAAAGTAACTATGGCTTCTAAGTTATAGAAGTTGAACCAAAACATCTTATCAATCCTTTGATGTCTACGAATGCATTGAACTTATATGGCTTCACCAAAAACCAAGTTCCTTCATCTCAGCAAACCTTTCTTCAGTGGTATCGGAATGTCATCTGGGTTCAATAAGCATAAAAGTCTTAATGTGTGTCAAATAAAGATAGTGAGTAAAGATTTTGAGCTTGAATCTGGAGGGCACATTGAACCAGCGGATCAAGATGATACCTAAAGATATATTCATTTCCTCCAGACAAGACATTTCAGGCTTAAAGATGTCAAAAGAGAAGGGTAAGGCTGGAAAGGATAAGACCAGGACCTGAAAGTAAAATCTAAAGATTCTTGATCAGTAACACACCCACATGAAGTTAGCCAATAATGTGTTTTTTTTTTTAATATCAAACAAATGGTTGAGTCATAAGCATTTGTTTTTGGAAATAAGTTTATGATGGCATTCCAGACTAAATCTGACTCCTAGAAACTGCAGAAGCACTAATTATCCCTAGGGAATGAGTCCAGCCTTCATGATGACTATACAAGAAAGCAATGGAATTACTGCAACATATCACCTTGGTGTAAAAATTTAGTTCTTACCAAATCCTTAACAAGACAAGACCTAGTGGCAAGAATTACGCATCAGAAGCTCATTATTTTTTGTAGACTGACAGACAAGTCCCTATGCTACATATGTAGTCTTCAAAATAGCCTGGAAAACTCAACCATTAAATTGTATAAGAACCAGACTATTATCATAAATGGAACTGTTTCCCACAGTCACTTGGACATACCACTGATTCATTAAAAACTTAATAATGCTTTTAATAGAAGTCGCTCTCCTCAGTGCTTAAAACCTCTAAGCTCCATAATGTAGAGACTCCACTTGGCCAAGGAGATCAAATTCATGAGGGAAGAGGATGAAGTCCCTATGCTCCCTGGTGCTTTGTTCTCTCCTAGGTCGTACTAAAAATGCTTTTTAGGAAGCCTATAGACTAGAGGATGAACTTACATTCTAATACTTTTATAGTCAACTAGATGGAACAATGAATCAGGAAGACCTGAGTTCAAATTTGACCTCTGGTTTTTATTAGCTGTGTGACCTTAGGCAAGTCACTTTATCTCTGTCTGCCTCAGTTACCTTGTGAGTAAAATGGGAATGATGATGTCCCCTCCTTCCCAGGGTTGTTGTGAGGGTCAGATGGAATAATATATGTAAAGTGCTTAGCATGGTGCCTGGCACAAAGCAAGTGCATCCAAATGTTAGCTACGAGTATTACTGTTATTAATATTATTAGCTACGGAAAGCACCTTCAATGATCCATAGAACATGAAATATAAAAAAATAATAGGACAGTGACGTGTTCTAGAATAATTTCTATCAGAACTTCAGTGGGAAAGATGACAATGAAATAATAATAATTAATACTAGCATTTACACAGTGATTTAAAGTCCTTTATTTGGGTTCAAAAACCAGTTGCATTTGTGAAATAAGGAAAGATATGGCTTAGTAGTATTTCAGGTGAACTAAGCTCAATGCAGCATTAACTTTCATTAATAGAAATCACATGTCCAACAAAGGAAGGTGAAGTGATGGTCTCACTTTCCCCTACCCTCGTCAGATCTCATCTGTCTTGGCAGGCCACAGCAACTTTTGGCATGATGTATTAGTTAACTGGCATTTATTAAATGCTAAAAACATTGTTTTTAAGTCCTTAAATTTCTCAAGCACTGTGCAAAGAACTCTCCTACATCTCCATGCCTCCCTCCCCCCCCAAAAAAACCCAAAACAACAGTCCCTGCTGTCTGGGAACTCACAGTCCGATGGGGGAAACAAGCCATTAAAACAAAACAAAAAAACAACCATGCACAAAGTACATAAAGGATTAACTTGGAGATAATCTCAGAGGAAAGGCTCAAGATTGAAGGCTCCCAGGAAAGGCTTCTTGCAGAAGATGGGACTTTAGGTGAGACTGGAAGGAAGCCTGGGAAGCCAGGAGGTAGAGATGAGGGCATTGATAAACGGAAGTATGTTTATAGGACAGTGAACAGTTTGAGGAGCAGTAAATGGAGGTTGGGGTATTTAGCCTGAAGAAGAGAAGATTTAGGGGGTACAAGATAGTTTTCTTTAAGTACCTAAAGGAATGTCATAGGAAAGAGAGAATGGATTTATTTGGCTTGGCTCCAGAGGGAATAACTAGGATCAGTGGATGGGAGTTGGCAAGAGGAAATGTCAGTTCAATAGCACTGTTGGAAAAGAAATATAATCTCATTATTGAAAATGTTCAAGCAAAGACTGGATGACTGTCTGTCTGGGGTGCTATAGAGGGAATTTCTGAATTAAGCAGGAGATTGTGTATACATGACTTTATAATATAGGGAGGGGCAGCTAGGTGGAGCAGTGGATAGCACACTGGGCTTAGAATCAGGAAGACTCAATTTCCTAAATTCAAATCTGGCTTCAGACACTAGCTGTGTGACACTGGGCAAGTCACTTAAACCTGTTTGTCTCAGTTTCTCATCTGTAAAATGAGCTGGAGAAGGAAATGGCAAACCATTGCCAAGAAAACCCCAAATGGGGTCATGAAGAGTCAGACGTAACTGAAAAACTACTGAACAATAACAATATAACAGAGAGTTGATGCCTAAGGCATAAAAGGAGATATTAAGCAAGTACCTCATTACCCTTGATGAATTCAAGTCATCTGGCCCAGATGAACTAGATCCTCATGTACTGAATGGTCTGGCAATTGTGATTGCTGAGCCCCTGCCAGTGATATTTAAAAGATCACGGAAAATGAGAGAGGTACCATAGGAATGGAGGGGTGCCAATGCTCTGATTTTCCAAATAAAGAGAAAACAATAAAGTCTGGAAACAAAAGAAAATGTGCTTGATTTCTAGGGAAATTCTAGAAGAGATCACTAAACAGATGGATATAGAATATCTGGGAATGGCTGTGATCACAAAGAGCTAACATGACTTTACCAACAACAGATCTGGCTGCACTGACCTGATTCCATATATACATAACATACCCACACATATATGTGTGTATGTGTAGATATATACACAAATACAGGTATATATGTATATATATATTTAGATATATACACATATACAGGCATATAAATATATATACATTTAGATATATATGTGTATATGTGTATATTTACACATATAAGTATATATGTGCATATGTATATGTATGTATATATGAATGTATATGTATATATGTACATATGTATATAGATATAGAAGTATGTAGCTATATATGGGGAGAGAGAGGGAGAGAGACACTAACTAGATAAAGCAGGAAATGCTATGAAATTTAGTTTATTTAGACTTTAGCAAAATATTTAATGAAATATCTCTTACAGTTCTTGTGGGAAAAGAGATGAAGATTTAGTGATGGTATAATGAGATAGATTTGGACTGTCTGAATGGTTGAATCCAAAGCAGCATGGAGTGTTCCGGGAGTTCTAGTATCTCTGGTGTGAGGGCTGCTGAGCCCTTTTCCAGCCTGCTCATTCACCTTTGATGTTCACCTGCCACCCAACTCTCACCTGTGACTCCAAGAAGCTGTGGGATGGACAGTGAGTAAACCCTTGTAGAACCATCTTGGCAGAGGGCTAAACCAGGATGAAAGTAACCCAGCGGTGAGTTAGGGGGATGTCTACTCCAAATATGTGAAGACTTCCCCTGGTGCAATGGGTGGATGAGAACAATTTGCTTCAATGACCTTAAAACAGCTGAAGCAGGCAATCTGGAGCACTTAGAACTTGCTCTGACACTGAAGAAACCAAGGTCATTTGCTGCATCCTGAGCCATCCATCACTAGTCTTTTTGACTTCTGTCCTGCCCCTGGACTTTGATGAATCTGGAAGAAGGGTTGAGACTGGTGACTGTGCAACTCTGTCTCACTTAAATCCAATTCAAGTCAAGGCATGATCCATCATCCACTATTTGACCCCAACATTGTGTTGTTGTTGGTCCTCTTCAAAAATGAAGGGCAAATAGAAACAACAGCTTGACAAGAGGTCTCCAATGGAGTGACCCCGGGATCTGCTCTTGAACCTGCAGTTTAGCATATTTATCAGTGATTTGGATAACATATATTTATTTGGTACAGGTGATGCAAAGGTTGGAGGACTGCCTAACCCAATAGTCAGCAATCAGGATCCAAAAGGATCTTGAGAGACTAAAGCATTAGGCTAAATCTAGTTGAATAAATGTAAAGTCTTATACATAGGCTCAAAAAACCAAATTCCCATGTCTAATATAAGGGAGACATGGTTAGCAGTTTGTCCTTAAAAATTTGGAGGAATAGTGAATTGACACTGTGTGATCTTTCACCCAGATTCCTCCTAGCAGCAGCATCATCATCTCCATCTTCTCCCGCGTTACAATGTGGCCTCTCGGAGAGCAGGGACTGTCTTATTTTTCCAGTTGTATCAGTAGCACTTAGCACAGCTCTTTGCACACAGCAAACTTTAATGGGCTTTTGTTCATTTGTTCATTTCCAAAGTGATAGAATTGTGATTATAAAATATGAGAATTGGAAGTGACTTTAGAGATCATAATCACAGTAATCATAGACATACATTGTTTCATTTGAACCTCACAATAACCCTGTGAGGTACTATAGGTAATGTTATTTACATTTTGCAGATGGGGAAACTGAGGCTGAGAACGAGTGACTTACCCAAGGTCAAGTCAAGTCAGCAGGCATTTATTAAGCCCTCACAATGTCCAGGCACTGTGCTGAGTGCTGGAGATGCAAAGAAAGGCAAAAGCCATCCCTGCCCTCAAGGAGCTAATTGGGGAGACAGCCTGAAAACAACTCTATACGTAAAGGGATATATGCAGCGTAAATTGTTGAGGGGAACCAGCAAAAGCTTCTCACAAAAATTAGGATTAAATTGAGACTTGAAGGAAACCAGAAAAGTCAATAGGTGGATGTGAGGAGGGAAAGCATTCCATGATTGGAGTACATTATTGAAAATACATGGTCAGGAAATGGATTGTTGTATGTGAAACAGAAGAAGGTCAGTGTTTTGGATCTTAAAGATGTAAAGGGACAGTAAACTGTCGAAAGAATGGCAAGGTAAGAAGACAAGTTGTGAAGCCAAACAGGATGTTATGTTTGATCCTGGGGGTTAACAGGGAGCCATTGAAGTTTACTGAGTAGGGGAGTAACATGGTCAGACCTATGCTTTAGGACGATAACTTTGGCAGGTGAGTGGAGGATGGATTAGACTGAGGAGAGACTTGAAGCAGGGAGATCAACCAGAGGTTATTCAAGGACAGTTGGTGAATATTAGAAGTGGAATTTAAACCCCACTGTTCTGTTCTCTATGCCAAGCTGCCCCTAAATCTAGTCATGCCAATTTCACCTTTCACCTAAAGCAGGAATCTCCTCTGCCTCATCCCTCAGAGTGAAGGTGATTCTGGGCTATCCAGGTTATTGGGAGATGGGAATATTCCATTACCAAATGGAAGAAGGGTTTGATGTAAAACATAGAAGAAATAGGATCTGAAGAGGCAGAAGGGATCCTGATCTATTCCAAGAGGTTGGAAAGTGGAAGGACATGTGACAAAGGAGAAAGGGAAGAGAAGGACCAGTGAAGCCTTGGAGTGAAGCTCTTTATGAAGAACAGAGAGGAAAGGAAGACACAGCTTTCTGAGGCCAAGGAAGAATGATCGAATACACAGCTGCCGTCAGATCATCTAAAAAGTATAAGAGGAAGAAGACACAAATCATGATGGTCATCGGTATCTCTGCTAAGGAAACAGCAATTTGTCAACCTGACATTAGCAATAGGCAAGTCTGTTGCTTTCCAGGGCATGATAGAGAGCCTCACAAGACTGATGACTATTCCCTACTTCTGGTGATTCATGTGGACACATATCATGCTGCCTGAAAGCATTAGTAAGTTTCTGGGATCCTGGTTTTTCAGACTACCCGAGTATTTCTGATGAGTGATGGTGAGCTCACTACCATTTTAAGGCAGCACGAGTTCCCCCCCCCCAACTTTGTTGTGAAGTCCTGAGACAGGGAAAGGGACAACATCTGTGATTTCATTGCTGTGGGGAACTTCCACAGGACAGGGCTCAACTTGTGAACTCAAACAGGATTTTATATTTGATCCTTGGAGGTAACAGAGGCCATTGGAGTTTATGAAATAGGGTTATCTGTTGGCCTCACATCCCACTCCCTCTACAAGTCTGGATCTTTGAAACTTGGCGAGGACTGAATGGGAAGAAAAATGACTATGTCAGTCCCCACTGAAAGTAGATCATCACATTATCTTGACCTTCTTTGGGTCTGGGAAGAGGAATTTCTGTGTGTGCCAGGTATCCTGGATGAGAGTAATGGTTCACGTAAATATAAAGAGCTCCCATTTCTAAAACTCCTTGCACTATGCAAGCATCTCCCTTATGATCACTTTGATCACTATGATCACAGACAAAGAATGGAGCAATCCCTACTCATACTGAGCTTACATCCTAATAAGGGAGACAAGCACATAGCAAGTATAAATGAAATAAATACCAAGTAATTTAGGAAGGTCAGTTCTAGGAGTTGTGGAAATCAGGAAAAATTCCACATAGAAGATGGTGTTTGAGCTGCTTCTTGAAGGAAGAGATGAATTCGATGAGGCAGAAATGAGGAGGGAGGGACGGCATTCCAGGCATGAGGAACAGCTAGTGCAAAGGTCCAGGGGCAGGAGATGGAGAGTCACGTGTGAAGAATGGAAGGAAGAACAGCTTGATTGGATCAAAGATGTTGGAGGGAGGGATAATAGACATCAATGTTGGAAAGATACATTGAGGCCAAGTTGTAAAGGGCTTTAAAAGCTAAACAGAGGAATTTCTACTTGATCCTAGAGATAATAGAGCCACTGGAGTTGATTAAGTAGGGCAGTGATATGGTCAGATCTCTATGCATAAGGAAAATCACTTTGGTAGCTGTGTGGAGAGTGGCTTGGAGAGCTAAGAGATTTGAGGCAGGAGAACAATTAGAAGCCTATTGCAATTATCTAGGGTAGAGCAGATGAAGGCCCAAAATGATGCTTTCGTGAGCAAAGAGAAATGGTCCGATGTGAGGCATATTGTGGAGATGGAAAAGTCCAGCCAGGTCCTCCTCCAATGCCATGTGACATCGGACAAGGGTCCCTGGGGTCTCAGAGGTTATGCCAGCAAAACACAGGTTTTACCAAGGTGGCAAAATTTCAAGTATGGACCAAGAAACAGATGGGGGTCTATTAGCTGGGGACTAACTAACCTATGTAGGAAGGGACTTATCTCTAGTGGATTGAATATTTCTAATGGAATGGGGTTTTTTGTTGGTCATACTGATCCAAGAAACAAAAATAAAAGTCATCAATACATACAACTGTAATTCACAATATATAATAAATGCATTAGGAACATGAAAGCAAAGTTGCATGAAGTTGGGTGGGTAGGGTGTTACTGACAGTAGGATCAGGGGAAGCTTCATGGAAGAATGGTGTTGGAGTCGGGTTTTAGAGGATGTGGAGAGGATTTAGATTATGTGGAATCCAGAATCCAAAGGAAAGCTTTATAGGCATAGGAAACAACCTGAAGAAAAACATGGAGGCAGAAAGATACTAGCTATGTGAGAAGACCAGCAAGTAATCAAGTTTGGTCAAAGTAGAGAATGCATGGAAAGAAATAATATAAGCATGCTCTGGAAATGTAGAATGGCACCAAATTGTGGAAGACCTTAGATGCCAAATCAAAGAATATGAACTTGATTTCGTAGGTGATAGGGAGCCAGTGAAGATTTCTGAGCCGAAGAATGACACAAACAGGCCTATGGATAAAGAAAATTATTCTGGCAGTGGCATGAAAGATGTGTTGGAGGGAGGATGAGAGCAGAAGCTGGGAGATCTCCTTTGTAGCAAACTCTTTGACTTTGAGGTTTAGCCCTCAACTAGAAACTGAGTTGCTTTGGAACTTTAAGAGAATCTGCCACAACTACCTCCTTGGGATGATTGGAGCACTATATAGTCATGTGATTGTATCAGTTCTCAAATATTTCTACAACCTGTGTCTTAACTGGGATGGACATCTCTACCCCCACCCTCTACCTTCATTGATGCTGGCCACAACCAACCTCTTTGAGACTTGGCTGATAATTTCCAGGTTCCTGCAAAACTCTGTCCCTTTGCAGCAAACCTGTCCAAGAGCTTCTCTGATTTTGCTAGAATGGTCTTCCGATAATGGCCATACTGTCAGTCCCAGATCCATATTCAAAGCCATTCAACTGCTTTCCACTGATGTACATGCTCAAAGCCAAATCCATACCACAGTGAAGAATCAGGCAGCTTGGAAGAAGAAGCTGTCAAGTTTTCAAGGCCTTTAAGGCTTCTATGAAGCAAACACTTTCAAAATGTCCACTTGGCATACTGTCCTGATTCCTATGGTCTTCTGTGACCTGTTAGAAGACTCCATCAAACTTGTCCCCAGCTGTGGATCAACTGCTAAGCTAGGTCCCCTGCACCATTCCTCTGAACTAACCCAGGCCTCTGGACCATCCCTTTGAGCTAACCCAGGCCCCTGGACCATCCCTTTGAGCTAACCCAGGCCCCCTGGACCATCTCTCTGACCTAACCCAGGTCCCCTGAATCATCTCTCTGAGCTAATCCAGGCCCCCTCTACCCTTCCTTTGTGTTAACACTGGCCCCCTGGTCCATTTCTCTGAGATAGCCCAGGGCCTCCTGAACCTTTCCTCTGTACCTTTCCTCTGTTAACCTCAGCCTCCTGGATCATTCCTCTGAACTAATGCAGGTTTGCTGTACCATTTCACTGTGCTAAGCTTGATGTCCTTTCCTTTTTCTGTCCTAACTCAGGCATCCTGTGTCATTTCCTCTATAGTAACCCAGCTCCCCCTGCCTTACCCCCCTGGTAGAACTGCAGGCTTCCTGCATCATCCCTTGGTGCACAGGACTGTTGAAATCTCCCACTCTGCCTGCAGTCTCTCTACCCATCAAAGCTGCTTTTCAAACTGTCTGTCCCCTGAGGTAGCCAGACATTTCAACAATGGTGGGAACAAGTTCCCTCCAATCTGGGCTTTATTTGGGCTTGTTTGGGGCAAGCTAATTCACTATTGTTCCTAGTATCTCCTTGGGTGCATATGATGCTCCATGAACTTCACAGTGAGGTTTTGTGTTTTTTTTCCCCCTAGCCTCTTAGAAGAGACAATACATGTGTTTTTAAGATTTGATGCTAATTTGGAGCCTGATACATACAATTCACCTGGGTGGGCCGAGAAGCCTCTTCTCTGCCAATGTGAATTTGTTTCACAGAACTGCCAAAGCAAAGTTGATTTCTATGGATCATGTAACCTGTCTGATGAGGCTACCCAGTGGGGGAAGGAGAAGCTGTAACCAAATGCTCTGAGCAGATGTCAGAATCCTCAGGAAGTGTATCTTCACTACCCAACACAGACTCCATGACCCATGCATGTTGTACTACCTCTGGATACTTAAAAGCCAGAAGATTGGCAGCCAAATGGTGTAGTGAATAGAGCACTGAACCTGGAGTCTGGAAGATCTGAGTTCAAACCTGGCTTTAGACACTTGCTGGCTGCATGACCCTGGGCACTTCACCTCTGCCTGCCTCAATTTCCTTATCTGTAAGATGGGGATAACAGTAGCACCTGCCTCCCAGGGCTTTTGTGAGCATCAAATGAGATCATAATAAAAAGTGCTTAGAACAGCACCTGGCACATAGTAGGCACTATATAAATGGGTGCTATTATTATTATTCTTGTTCTTGTTCTTGTTCTTATTCTTATCTTTGTGATTCCTGTCATGTGCCCCTCCAGCCAAACGGCTCTTGGGGCAGAGAGGCACCAAGAATTCTCATGTCTCCTCCAGGAATGAAAGCAGGGCATGATGATGCCCCAAGGCTTACTTGGTGGATCAGTCAGCAGAGAAGGTGGCACTCACCACACTGAGCATGGCAAGAAGGATCCTTACAGTGCATGAAGCAGATTGGCCACGGGCAGAAAAGAATCCCAGAGGATGTGCCCCAAGTTACAGGGAGGGCTTCCGTGAATGACATAAAGGACTCTTGCAATCTCATGAGCATGTATGATTTTCCATGATTTGCATGGAACTCAGCCCTGATAACTGTGTGCAATACGGTCTCCCACGATGTGCAATGATCCTTTACAGCAGTCAATCAACAAACATTGAGTAAGAACCGGCTGCTGGCCACGCCTCATAAATACTGTCTCATTTGGTTCTCATGACAGCCCTGAGAGTAGGTGCTGTTATTATCTTCATTTTGCAATTGAGGAAACTGAGGCAAACAGAGGTTAAGTGACTTGCCCAGGGTCACATAGCTGCCAAGGTTCTAAGAACTCCTCTGTTCTGGATCTAGGCCCAACACTCTATCTACGATACCACCCAGCTGCCTAGACTCTCTAGAGTAGGTACTTCTGGCCACTAGTTCAGTGTGCTAGCTAATTAGATTTTAAACATTTTCTAACAGTCTCATACAGGCTCCATGCTAGGGGGAGGCATGCCATGCGTGGCTCCCAGGGTACATATTGAACAACTAGGATCTTATTCAACTCCCCCATCTGACGGATGAGAAAAGAGAAGCCCAGATAGGGGAAGGGACTTGGAAATCTGGGAGTAGAATCCAAGTCTCTCGTTTCCATTACTATTGTAATTTCTAATCATTTTGTGTCACCAGACCATTCATCTCCATGAAACCTCTTTTACTTTCTCCCGTTTGTCCAACTCCTGCAACTACTAACCAGTAGAGTACCACAACCTGTAATGAGGGCACACCTGAAAGCACAGGGAAGGGACCAGAAGGTGTTACCCAGGATGTGTCTGTCACAGACCTCGTGGTACAGAGGCATCACTGCCCAGACTTCTGGTATATTCTCTGCCTTGCCTTCAAGAAGCCGCTGGCATGCCCAATGTACAAGACTTTCACAGGGACACACAAAGCACAGGGGAGCACAGACAGACAATACCCTCACACGGAGAATCACCCAGGAAACTATTCCCCAAGCCAAGCTGCTCTCACATAATAATAGAGCTCCCTCAATAGCTCTCTAGTAACAGTACAAGGACCAGGTTAGAGAATATCATCAGCCCTGTAACCTGGGCTTTCTCTATTTTTATCTGTATCTCCAGGCATCCACAGAGTATGAGAGACCAAATTCTAGTAGGTGTATTTTGAGCTGCTCTCTTCTTCTTTCCACATTTTAGCTGCAATGCCTTCTTGATTGCCAGTCAGTCAGCAAGGATTTCTTAACGCCTGACCATACCTTTATGCTAAGTGCTGAGGGTATCAAGGAGGGCAAAGAAACATGTAAATAACTGGGCACATTCAAGATATAGATAGAGTGGATGAAAGGTAAACTCAGAGGAGAAGGTACTAATACTGGGGGGATTGAGAAAGACCTTTGGCATAAGATAGGACTTGATAAAAGCAACTTGTATTTCTGGAGGCAATAGGAAGGGCAGGATATATGATAATAAGGGCAAGTCTTAGAAAAGAACCTCTTCTTCCCTATACTTTTCCTTGCTTCCCATCTATAGGAAAGGCACGAAATATTAATTAGTGTTTCCATTAGAAGATTCTTCGCCAATGCCTTTGATGTTTCAGTAGTGAGAAACTGGACTAGTTTGTGGTCCTGGCCCTTTATACTTTGTTTTTTGTTTTTTATATGTTTTATATGTTTTTTTATACTTTGCATTTGTTTTACAAATGCACCCAAAACCCATAAACAGCCTAAAGTTAGTGTGTTTTTCAGAAATATCATTTGTTCTTTTCTCTGTCCTCTGCATTGTCTTCTTTCTGAAACTGCAGATGTTGAGTATGTCTAGTCCCATAGGCAGCCAGTGGGAACAATGACTGCCCTTATGAGACATCATTCTCAGAAGTTATAGGAACCACTTGGGTCACGTCATTCATCAGCCTATACATTTTGTTAATGAATCCAATTATGAAGGTCCATTCTGCTGTGTGTGAAGCTGTCTGTTCTTGGGTTGAAGATTTCAAAGCCTAGACTTCCTATCCCTTCATCTAGTTTTCAGGGGGTTGTAATGTTAATTGGATATAAGATCTTCCCCAGTCCATTAACAGACCTTCATGTGGAGCCCATTAATGGAAGCTTGCTTAGGGGAGGCTTGCTTATAGGAAGGCTTTCACACCTTTTGTTAATTTCTATTTAGGCACTCTGGTTGTTATGCCCTCTGGCTCTAAAAAGGGTAGATAGATATAGATAGAGACGTAGATATAGATATAGATAGATATATGCACACACACACTCTGACTTTGGCATTTTGCTTTGGGGCTCACTCATTGGAAGAGTATTGTTGGGATTTGACCAGATGAGACTCTGGGTGGTCATTAAGGAGCCCCCCTCCCCCCACTTTGAAAAATTTAGATTGGTGCTTCTCTCTCTGGTAACTATGTATGTATTGCCTTGGTCAGAGAGTAGGATCTGTCTGTTGATTTGTGTTAATTTCTCAGATAGAAGCCCTGTCTGTTGATCTTTATTTCTCTGCTTGTATTTTCTCTATTTTCTTTGTCTGGATTTTCTCTGAAGTTCAGAGTGCTGACTTTTCCCCTGAACTACTGAATGTAATTAATAAAGCTTGTTGACCCCTTAAGCAGCTATCTTTCCTAGTAAAGAAGATCAAGAACTTGTGCTAGCAGCCAACCTGGTATGCCAGTGTGTTTGCCACTACAGGGGTAAAGAGAAATGTGATGAAGGGCTAACATTGGACTACATATGACTTGTCTAGGATGGGTGTGATGGAGAAGTGGTATATTTGGTGGTTACAGTTTGAGAAGAAAATTAGAACAATGTGGCCTTTGTGCACCATCATTGAGATAAAAATCATGTCATTGAGTTTTTCCTCTGAGACGAATAGTCCTGGAGGTCTTGAAAGTAATATTTTCTTGGATCATTTTTCAATAAGTATCCTCCTGAAACAACCAAAAAACCAAAGGCTTTTCTTCATGCCTCTTTTGGATGCCAGGGTGTTAAAGAACTTTTTTTTCTTCTGGGCAATGACTGAGTAGAAGTATCTCTGGTTTTCTGGTCATGCCTTTTGTGGTCAGAGCATGACTCCTCTACCCATTTAGGAATAGGGCCATAATCAACTTGGGGCATTGAGAGCCATTGTTATTTTGGGAGTATGTCCTGGACCCACGAGGAAGGTTCTTATCTTTCTTTACTTAGAAGATGGTGAAGGAGAATCTAAAGAGTCTTTTAGTGAATATTTATTAATCACTACAATGCATAGAGGACTGTGCTGAGAGGCTGGAGTAGTTACAAAATTTTACTAAAGACAATCCTGTCCTTGTGGAAATTACAGTTTAGTGGTATAAGATACACAAATAAGTAATCCAGCCAGTGACAATGATAGCAAAGAAGGAGAATCTTAGGATCCTAGTAGGAAGGTACCTGAAAGCCTATCTAAGTTAACCTTGTCATTTTACAGATGAGGAAGCTGAGGTTCAAGAAGGTAAAGTGATTTGCCCAAGATCTCATAGGTAGTAAGTATCAGCAGTGGGATTCTTGAGGATTGAGAAGGGGGGAGGGGAGGCTAATGAGAAGTGATAGGAACAACAAAAATAAATGAATGAATGAATAAATAAATGCAAAGGAAAGAGCATCCATAAAACATAAAAATACTTAGAAGGAAAAAAGAAATTCAGGAAGGTTCACAAGAGAACGGGGCAATTGTGTTGCTAATTTGCACTTTAAAAAAGGCAAACTATGTAATAGAAGTTTCATATACAAGCCTCTTTTTATGTGTTGCAATGTTTGTTTGATGACTGATAAATTCGTTATTTAGAAAACAAATCCCAAGCCAAAGGAATAGATGGTGACCACTAGGAGACAGTTGTCTGCAGTGTCAGAAGTCAAGGAGGTTAAGGACAGGAAGAGGATTTGGTGAATGTGAAGTCAGTGATGACCTTTGAGAGAGCAGTCTCATTCCAGTGAAGAGAATGGAAGTCAGATTGCAAGAGAAGAGAGGAGCTTCGGAGAAAGTGCCGGAATTGCACAAGGATGATTTTTTCAAGTTTGGCATCGAAGAGGAGGTGGGGGATGCTGTAGGTGGGCAAAGAAGATGACTTTTTTTAGTATTGAGGAAACCTTAGAATATGTGTATGCATGTGAGAGAGAACCAGTAGAGAGGGAAAGTTTGAAGGTAGGGGAGTGACTGCTGAAGGCACCAGAAGGCAATGGATTAAGGACATAAATAGAGGGATTAGCCTTAGTGATGTTTTAAAGATACTTCTCCTGCCACTGGAGGGAAAGAGGAGAATGGGTAATAAATGCCATGAAGAAGTTTGAGGCCTATGGTGCGGGGAGGGGAGTTCTCATGTGATAGCCATTATAACAAAAATAGTTCACTTAGAACTTTACAAATAATTTATTCAACATCTACCGAATGTAAAACTCTGCGAAAATCAGAAAACAACTCTAAACAGGTATATTTTCCAGTTATTTCTTTTTACAATTATCTAATATCTTTGTCCAAACAATGCAACAGACCAGGCCTAAACCTAAGGCAAATGGACTCCTGGATAGGCCTGACTACTCAGCCCCAAGAGAAATACTTTAGGCCTACAGGCCAAGATGGTGGCGTAGCAGCAGCAAGGTACCGCAGCTCCCACATAGACACCTCAAATACCCATAAAATACGACTCTAAACAAATTTTAGGGCTCTAAAACTCACACAAATACATTTCCCACTGAAGGCAGCTCAGCTTGAAGCACTGGGAGCAGAAACCAGCCCAGCCTGAAACTGCTGCGTGGCCCCCGGGGGTAGGGGGGCGGTGCGCAGCCAGGACAAGCCACAGCTGGAGCTTCAGGAGAGTGGATCAGCAGCAGCTGTGGCAGTTTCCAGAATTATCAAGCCGTAAGAAAAAAAGACTAAGTGAAAGGTCAGTGGATCTCGGCTAAAATTGGGGAACAAAAGCAGTCCAGCCAAACTGCCTCCAGGGCAAAGAAGCGGCAGAAGAAGTGGCCCTACAGCTGCCTCCACATAGCTGCTTCAGAGCTTCCAGCCTGCAGACTGCAGGGGGCCAAGCAATCATTCAGAGGCCAAGTGCTCTTGCGTGGAGTGGCCTGGATCCGGATCTTGGTCTTGGGTGGTGGTCCTGGGGTGCGTTTTCAGTGAGCCAAAGGTGGTGGGGGCTGCAAAAAAAATGGCAGCCTCCTAACAGCTCCAGCAGCTGGGAGAACCCCAGTGATTTGGGACAGAGCTTTCCCCTCTGGAAGCAGAGTTCCGCAGAGCTAAAAAATCAAGTAGTTGACTGGCCAACATGAACAGGCAAAGGAAGCAAAGTAAGAACAGCAACCAAACTCTAGATTCCTTCTTTGGGGACAAGAAGGATCAAAGCATGGAATGGGAGGAAGACAACACAGTCAGAACTCCCGCACCAAAAGCTTCCAAGAAACATGAAGACTGCCTGAAAGCCATAGATCAGCTTAAAAAGGATTTTGAAAACCAAATGAGAGAAGTGGAGGAAAAATTGGGAAGGGAAATAAGAATGATGCAAGAAAATTGTTAAAAGAGAGTCAACAACCTGACTGAAGAAAATAACACCTTA
>CM053581.1:282279133-282360104 GCA_028627135.1 Pseudochirops cupreus
TAGAGCTAGAAAAAGTAGTAACAAAATTCATCTGGAAGAACAAAAGGTCCAGTATCTCAAGGGAATTAATGAAAAGAAATGTTAGGGAAGGTGGTCTAGCCATACCAGAGTTTACGCTGTATTATAAAGGCAGCAGTCATCAAACTACTTGGTACTGGCTGAGGAATAGAGTAGTGGATCAGGGGAATAGATTGGGTACACAAGACACAGCAGCCAACGACTATAGTAATCCACTGTTTGATAAACCCAAAGACCCTAGCTTCTGGGATAAAAATTCACTATTTGACAAAAACTGCTGGGAAAACTGGAAAATAGTATGGCAGAAACTGAGCACAGACCAATATCTTACACCATATATCAAAATAAAGTCTAAATGGGCCCATGATCTAGAAATAAAGGCTGAGACTGTAAGCAATCTGGGAGAGCAAGGAATAGTTTACCTGTCAGATCTATGGAGAAGGAAGAATTTATGACCAAAAAAGATAGAGAGCATTACAAAATGCAAAATGGATAATTTTGATTACATTAAATTGAAAAGTTTTTATACAAATAAAGTTAATGTAACCAAGATTAGGAGGGAAGTGGAAAATTGGGAAAGAGTGTTTACAACCAGTGTCTCTGATAAAGGCCTCATTCCTAAAATATACAGAGAATTAAGTCAAATTTATGAGAATACAAGTCATTCGCCAATTGATAAATGGTCAAAGGATATGAACAGGCAGTTTTCAGAGGAAGAAATTAAAGATATCTATAAACATATGAAAAAATTATCAAAATTACTATTGATTAGAAAAATGCAAATCAAAACAACCCTGAGGTACCACACCTCACCCGTCAGATTGGCTATGACAAAACAGGAAAATAATAAATGCTTGAGAGGATGTGGAAAAATTGGAATACTAATGCATTGTTGATAGAGTTGTGAATTGATCCAGCTATAAAAAAGTGCATACCGTTTGACCCAGAAATACCACTTCTAAGGCTGTGTCCTAAAGAGATCACACAAGTGGGAGGAAGACCTGTTTGCACAAAAGTATTTATAGCAGCTCTTTTTGTGATAGCAAAGAATTGGAAATTAAGAGGATGCCCATCAGTTGGGGAATGGCTGAACAAGTTGTGGTATATGAATGTAACAGAATACTGTCGTGCTATAAGAAATGGGGAGGAGATGGACTTCATAATAACCTGGAGAGACTTACATAAACTGATGCTGAGCGAGAAAAGCAGAACCAGGAAAACTTTGCACACAATGACAGACACATTGTATCAGTGATGACTGACTTTGATAGACTGGGCTCCTCTCAGCAATGCAAGGTTAATAAGACAACTCCAAAAGACTCATGATGGAAAGAGATTTCCACATCCAGAGAAAAGAACTACAGAGTCTGAATGCAGATTGAAGCAAACTACTTGCTCTCTCTTTTGTGTTTAGTTTTGTTTCATCTCTTCTTGTTGTTCACGTCATTGGTTATAATTCTTCTTTACAATTTGACTAATGCTTAATGTGAAGGTATTTGTGGAGCCCATATCAGATTGCATGCTGCCATGGGAGGAGGGGGGAGTAGAGGAAGAGGGGGAAAATTTGGAGCTCAAGGGATTGTGGAACTGAATGTTGTAAACTAAAAGTAGATAGACAAATTTAATAAAATAAAATTGAAAAAAATGTGACAACCCTTCTTAATTCATAGTTTATGGATCCCTGGCTCTAGGGCACAGAGAGGTTAAGTGACTTGTCCTGGGACCTCCAGCCTATATTGGAGTTGGGAGGAGGGTGGATCAGAGTGTGATTATTGTTTCATCTGACATTTGGGCTTATGAGACATGCGTTATCAGAGTTTGAGGTATTTAACTATATGGCCCATAATTATAATTCATAAACAGATTGACCTTAAGCTTATAGTATGTTATTTTCCTGGAAGGATGTGATATACTGAAATAATATAAATTGCCTCATTAAAATGATATTATAAAATAGTTCTATTCCTAATTGAGAGGTAGAGTGACATGGTAATAATAATAATAAACTAACACTTACATGGCTCTTATTACATGCCAGACCCTGTGCTAAATGCTTTACATTATTATCTCATTAGATCCTCACAACAACCTTGGGAGATACGCACTATTATTATTTTATTTTATTTTACAGTTGAGGAAACTGAGGCAAGCAGAGGTTAAGTGAATTGCCCAGGACCACACAGCTAGTATCTGAGGCTGGATTTGAACTCAGGTCTTCCTGCATCCAGGCCCAGTGTTCTGTCCATTGTACCACTTACCTGCCTTTAAGAACCTCATGAAGGGTGTCTTCATTGACAAGTTCAAAAGGCTAAGGTCCCAGGAAAGAAATTCTGGGAGTCAGACAGGATTTAAATGAGGAGTAAATTAGAATGATGAATTCCAGGTGAAATGGTCATGAAAGGCCATGGGAATTAACAGCATGTCAGATCTTTCTGGAGGGAAGATCAACATGTGTCTGTGATTGGAATAAGCTCATGGCTGGCATAAGACTCCCCTCCTGGAAAGAGGGCTATGTTCTGAATCAGGATCCAAGTAAGTGTCAGCTAAAAAGCAAGGCTAGTCCTGAGTTTCTTTTGCAAGGTCAAAAATCAAGGAGTTGAGAAGCAGGAGACTGATTCCAGGGACAGAGCTTCAGGCCGGAGAGTTGGTAGCAGCTAAGGGATCAAGACAGAGAATGTCAGGGAGCTGATTGTTTATCCGTCTCTATCTGCCTGTCCAGATCTTCAGCTTTTTATAGCAGCTGTGTATGCCCCCACCTTGGGTATACCTTGGGCTTTTATGTTGGGTGAAAACTAGGTTTCTGTGTATAAAAAACCCCTTTTGATGACCCTCAGCTGAGCTGACCTTAGAGAGATGCCATCAAAGCCAAACTTGGCTGGGGGTTAATCCAACCAGGGTCTAGCATCAAAGATCTGGTATTGTGTATTTTACAGACATGATCATGTGTTACATACTTAATTAACTATAAATGTCTGGTGCAATGTGGCATAGTGAGAAGAGATAGGTTCTAGTAGCAGAAGACCTGAGGTCAAAACACCTTTTTCACTTACTCCCTGTTTGGTCTTAGAGAGGTTACTTAGCCTCCAATGGTCTCCTCGGTCTCTTCATCAGTAAGATAGGGTGGTTGGACTCAAAGTCCTTTGAGGTACCTTCCAACTAAATCGATGCTTTTATTATCCTATGGTATTCTCCTTATACATTGAATAAAATAAAGCTTCCTGCAGTGTATATGAATCAAATGAGGCATTTTAGCATCTAATAAAAAAATAATGCCTCAGGAAATAGAAGTGTGGACTGGAGATGGTGGGGGTACAGGATGAAATGCCCTGATGTTTCTATGGGAACGTCTTAAAAATAACCTGGATGTAAGTAAACCGCTGCTGCAAATGTGGGACAAATGGGCAAAGGCGTGTTTTCTCATTATGTGTATAAAGTGCTTAGTAAACATGAACTTAATCTGTGAGTAGAAATAAGAATAATGATTAGATGTGTAATTTCATTAAAATATGGAATTCCTAGGTGAGAAAATGGTCTTTTCCAATTCAGATTGGCACCTTCTCTGAAATTTATAATCTCAGAGAGTCACCTAGAGCAGTGATGTCAAATTTCAATAGAAATGGACGTTACTGTTGTTGTTCAGTCAAGTTTGACTCTTCGTGACCCCCTTGTGGGGTTTTCTTGGCAAAGATACTGGAGTGGTTTGGCATTTCTTTCTCCAGCTCATTTTATAGATGAGGAAACTGAGGCAAACAGGGTTAAGTGACTTACCCAGGGTCACACAGCTAGTAAGTGTCTGAGACCAGATTTGCATTCAGGAAGATGAGTCTTCCTGATTCCAGGCCTAGCACTCTATTCTTTGCATCACCTAGTTGCTCCAGAAATGGGTTTACTAAACCTAAACATGGATTCCTTTTGGCCACATGTTGACACATTTGTAAAATACATTTGTAAATGTATTTGTAAAATTTATCTGTTTAAAATGTAGTAGTATTATAAGTGGCACAAGGGATAGAGTGCCAGGCCTGGAGTCAGGAAGACTCATCTTCCTGAGTTCAAATCCAGCCTCAGACATTTACTAGCTGTGTGACCCTGGGCAAGTCACTTAACTTGTTTGCCTTAGTTCTTATGAGTCAGAGAAGAAGATGGCAAAGCACTCCAGTATCTTTGCCAAGAAAATGACAAATGGGGTTACAAAGAGTCAGACGCAACTGAAACAAATGAGCAGCAATACCACCAAAAATATTAATTATGTTTTATTGTATTTTTTTTGCTTTATTAAATATTGCCCAATTACAGTTTAATCTGGTTCAGCTGCTCTCAGGAGTGTTGCAGACACATGTGGGCCTGAGTATTTCACACCCCTGGCCTAGAACACAGCCAGGGGTCAGAGAGCCAGAATGTATCAGAGGGGAGGGTTGAGCCCAGGACTTTCCTGTCTTTGAGGCTGCCTCTCATAATCTGTGACTAGAAACTGTTATGATTATTGTTGCATTATTAATATATTTCTTTTTATTTTCTTATGGATACATCTTGATCTTCCTTTTCCTGGCTTCTGGAATTTTTTGGCTAAAATGGCTTTTTCCAATGGATCTTCAAAATCTTCAACTTCAGGTAATAATTTATATATATATATATTTTAATTTCGCTTCCTAGTGATGTTTCTGTTGTTTATCAAACTAAGCAATTTGTTATATTTCTGCAAAAAAATCTGAAAGCTACAACATATGGTTGTCACGAACAGTCACCTTAGCCACAGTAAGAAAAGGAACAGCAGGGCTGCTTCTGAGAGTGATACCAGGCTATGGGGCTGGCAAGTCTCACTTCCTGAATGTATGGGAGGGTTCCCTGTGGTTTAAATGCAGCCCTAATGGGTCCAGGGCCTTGGGTTCAATCCCTCCCTTTGGCCCCCGAGCCCTTGACCAGCAATCTTTCACGTGCACTTTTTAGTCCGAGAGAGGCTAGACTGACGAGTCAGCGTGGGTGCCTCAGCCCCAGTTAATTTACCTTCTCCTCTAGTAAAGAAGTGAATGTCTCTGGATGGACATCCCCAGCCAGATGACCCAGGACACGTGATGCGTTTGTGGGAATTCTCTTTAATCTGTGGGATTTATTTTAAGAGGGTCACGCTGAATATAATTTTGATGTCTTTGGGTTTCAGCTGTGGATGTTTAGAATGTTTGAATGTCTTTTCCTAGTTGTGTTGGGCTGCTACTAAGGTAAAAGCTAGTCAGTTTGGGCATGTGCCACTCCTAACATGCCCTTTTGTGGAAAGCTCAGTCAAAAAAGGAAAAAATATATATCCTATTTTCTTGATGGTCAGTATACCCATAGGACATGGAGATTCTCATGTCCCATCCCTGGAGGAGTCCATCTACTGTGTCTAACTATATATACATATGTGTGTGTGTGTGTGTGTGTGTATGTACTTGATGAGCAAGTTCCTTGTTTCCTCTGAGTTTATTGTGTTTGTTATTGTTGTGTTGTGTTATAAGGGGCTGAGTCATGGAAGATGAAGAGGCTCGATTCCATTGTGCAAATGAATTTGAGCATCCAGTATGAGCAATGCCTTTGTCATGGGGTAGACAATTTGGCATCCGCAATTAGTTAAGACATTCTCTCTTGTGAAACACTCTGCTGTTAGATGAAGTCCCCATCAGGAAAGAGGCCGCCAACATTAAGGGAATGTTTGTGATTCTCGTGGGGAAGAAAATAGGGCTTAGAGATCACTGTAAAACACTTCCTTAGCCTTAGAGGTAGGTTTGAACAACCTTACATCCTTCACAGAGTATGATGAGAGTTCATTAGATCTTCTCTCCAGTGTCTAAACACAGCCTGGGAGGTTCTGATAATTAAGAGCAATCCATGTGGCCTCAAGGGGAAAAGCCCTTTATGGGGGGTAAAAGGCTTAGCTTGAGTTATGGGAGGGGCAAGTAAAGCTAAACTGGGGCTGGGTGCATGTGAAGGTGCCTGGAATATCAAATACAGAAGGGACAAGAGGGGGTAGAATTCACTGGAAGCCGCTCCAAAGGCGAGGATTGGGGATAATCCTGGAGGTAGTGAACTTTTCTTCCCATGATTCCCACCTGAGATAGTCTTCCTGTGTGGGAGGTGGATCAGGCCAGCCCGTCAGCACACACCACCCCCAACACCAGGTACTGCATCTGACACAGGGAGGGTTGAGTTCCAAAGAGATTCTGAAACTGTGTGAGGTGTTCAGTAAAACCTGATTCAGGTAGGGTGATGGGGCTTTGGCCTAGAGCACTGAAATGTGGAGGGAGGACTTTCTTGTCCAATGGTCTCATTCCCAGGCTGCCACCCTTAGGACTGAGGATGGAACTGGCTCGGTTCTCACCCCCACCCCCAGTTCACGCTCCTATTGCTACACTGACTCTCTCTGCACCATTAGAAGGGAATTCAGGTCTCATATCTATTTTGAGTATTTGGTTATAAAGGAGAAAAGTACGTGAGGGAATATAGTAAAGCAAGTAGGCAGTCCCAGCTGTCAAATTCCTAACTGCCGCATCTTTGGGGGAATTAAGGGAAACAGCTTAAGGAAACAAGAGTAAGAGAGTTTCTAGTATTTTAAAAGGACTTGTCTTTAACGTTTGTTAGCAGGACGTTGACACTTCAGCTGTTTCTGCACAAATGCTATGAAACGTGATTTGGGCATTAATGGTGTCTGTGGCATTTTACATCTGTGTGCAGAAGAAAGTCAGGGCACTTTGGTCCAGGCGTAACTTTCGGGGACTAATGAGACATTAAAAATACACAGTGGACGGCCATATCACACGGCCAACTCGTACTGACATTCCAGTGCACTAAACGTCCCACATTTTCTGTTGTTTTCTACCCATTTCTCCCATATTCTGTATTTATATAGTTGGCTGGGTTTTTTTTTTAAACCCGAGTTTAGGACTTTATATTTACGCCCTATTAAGTCTCATCTTGTTAGATTCAGTCCTTCATCTCAGCTGGTGGAGTTCTTTTTGGATCCCAATACTGCTATCCACTGTGTTCGTTGTCCCTCTCAGCTTCATATTATCATAATTTTGATAAATGCAACATCTAGGCTTTCATCAAAATCATTAATAAAACTGTTGGAATGGAACAGAACAAGGATGGACACACCACTGGAAGTCTTCCCAAAGGTTGACAATGAGTCCTCAGTTACCACTGTGTAGGCCCATTTATTAACCAGCTTCAAAGTTTTTACATCTGTATCACTGTCGAACCCATGCCTTGGAATCATAGGAACACAGATTTTTGAGCTGGAAGGGTCCTCAAAGGTCAGCTGGTCCAATCATCTCATTTTGCAAATGAGGAAAAACTCCTATCTTGTCCACAGGGGCATCAAGGCAGACTTCAAGGCTGCTGTGTAGAAAGGAGATTAGATTTACTTTTCTTGGCCCCAAAGTACAGAACTCTGGCCAGTGGATAGAAGCTGCAAGGAGGCAGATTTCAGTTTAAATTTATGAAAGAGTAACTTAAGAACAACTGGAACTGGTTAGCTTATACAGTAGTGAGTTCCTCATCACTGAGAGTGTTGCAACCAAGGCTGGATGGTTGGAAAGATGACCTCCTGAAATTCCTTCCTGCTCTGAGTTTCTGTTTGATAAGTCATCTAGGCCAACCTTACCTTTTAGAAGAGGAGACTGAGAAGGAGGTGATTTCACCAAAGTTTTCCAGCAGGCTGGAGGCAAAGGCCACCATGTATTAAGCACCATGTTGAGGAGATTTGAGTCCAATACTTCTCTCTGTCTTGGCTGCCTGTCTTCTGCTTCGATTCTGAATTTCTCTCTACTAATTTCATTTTGAAGAGAGCAGTGTGACAGCGTGGACAAAACCAGCCTTGGAGATGGGAAAACCTGGGTTCTAGTCCTACCCATGACACATACTGGCTATGTGAACATGAGCAAGTCATGTACTACAAAAAGGGGTTCTGGGATTCTTTAAGGACCTGTCTTTAAAAAACTTTGCTCTAAGGAGATTTTCATTGCAGCTGTTTCTGTACAAATAGTCCACAATTTGGGCTGAGGTATCTACAGGGTTATATATGCAGGATCCATGTAAATTACGGAGGAGTTGTCTACATCTGCATGGATAGAAGGAGCTTCCACACTGGGAATTCCTACCTTATAGGAAAAAAATTTTTTTTTAATAGTTTCATTTTACAGCAAACATCGTTTACTATAAATGTGAAAGATTGTGTGCAAAACCAAGCTAAACACAGTGGAGGAGGTTTGTTTTACTTTGTCATGGTTAAAAAAATTGTTTTCCTTTCTTTTAACAAATGGCAAATTGCAGAATGGTGCTGTGCGTGGATTTTCAGTTGCTTTTGTGTTGTTTTGCTTAATCATTGTAAAGCCATCTACTCTGCTTTTGGTTTGTTTATGTGTTTGTTGTGTTCAAATAAAAAATATCAATTAGGCAAGAAAGCAGATTCTATGCAGTTGAGACTAAAGTGGTTTGAACACATCTCTGGAAAATCCTGGCAGCGAAAGCTGGATATTTCTGATCCCTGTAATTCTCATTTTACAAGCAGATGCATTTGGGGTGTGTGTGTGTGTGTGTGTGTGTGTGTGTGTGAGAGAGAGAGAGAGATAGAGAGAGAGAGAGAGAGAGAGAGAGAGAGAGAGAGAGAGAGAGAGAGAGAATGTGAGTCTGCCTGAGGCCTCTTGGGAGACAGACCATATTGGATTAAGTATTTCCTAAGTCACTTCAACATTCAGGCTCAGGTTTTCATAAACATGAAATAAAGGATTACAATGGCCTGAATCACTGCCATCCTGTTTGGTCAAATTGGACTCAGAGAAAATCATAGATTTGTAAGAGATTTACAAGAGGAGGCCAAGCATATGAACTCCCTCAGTACTCCTTCTCTGTCCCTGAAAGCCTTACAATGTCTTCATCTTGTCCTCTGTCTCTACAGCCTCAGAGGCTGAGTCGACCCTCTTCCTTGCCAAGGCTATCAGAGTCTCCTGCCTTGATCCCATTCCCTTCTATCTCCTCTAGGACCTTGTTCCATAAATTAATCCCTTTCTGTTTTATACATCTTTAATCTCTTCATCTATGCTGGCTTCTTATATAAATATGCTCAGGAGTCCCCTATCCTAAAAGAAGAGAGAGAGAGAGTGAGTGAAGGCCAGATTTATAGAAAAATTAACTTATACTCACTGGAGCACCTAGGTGGTGCAGTGGATAGAATGCTGGGTTTGGAGTCAGGAAGAGTCATCTTCCTGAGTTCAAATTCAGCCTCAGATACTTACTAGCTGTGTGACCCTAGGGAAGTCACTTCACCCTGTTTGCCTCAGTTCCTCATCTGTAAAATGAGCTGGAGAAGGAAATGGCAAACCACTCCAATATCTTTGCCAAGAAAATCCCAAATGGGGCCACAAAGAGTCAGACATGACTGAACACCACCACATTTAGTGAGGTGCTCACTATCTCAACTTCTTTGCTACCCAGTTAATCTTAATCCCTTGCAATTTAGCTTCTATCTGTAACTCCATCAAGGTCACCAATGACCCCCTTAACCCTGAAGCCACTGGTTTGCATTGTTCTTGGACTCTCTTTGGCATGTCACCTTGCTGCCTATCCCCTTCTTCTTCACACCCTCTCCTCCCTTGGCTTCCATTACTACTCATGGTTCTTCTCCTTACCTCTCAGATCACTCCTTCTACAGCCCTTGCACATGTGTCTTCTGTATGTACATTTTCAGGAAAATGATGCATTTTGTTTGTTTTCCCATATTGCAATTGAATCTCCTCCTCCACTGTATCATCCCTAAAATACAGTGATGTGAGAGGACACAAGAGTCATTGATTGCTTCTGGCTCTACACTTGCTCCCTTGATAAACTCAACTACTGCCATGGCTTTAGCAATAGCCTCTAGGCCCATAACCCACATCTGCCAGTTTGCCACTTTCATCTCATCCCTCTAGCTGCCTATAGGACAGCCCCATCTGGATATCCCAAGGATACTCTGAAACTTGCTCCTCCACCTAACTTCTCTGGCTTTGTCGATGACACTGCCATCTTCCCAGTACCAGGGAAGTTCCAGGCTTTGTTGCCTGGAGATCACCTGTGCCTCTTCTCTCCCCCTCACCCACCATATCCACTCAGATAACAAGAGCTCCTGGTTTTAATTCCACATCATCTCCTGAATCTAGGTCTGCTAACGGTAAGCTCTCCTTCCTCAACACGTTCATGGCACGTTGCTGGGAGTACTTCTTTGAAGTCATCCCTCTCCCCCCGCCATGTTGTGTGGGTACATTTCTTTTCGCCTTCCTGTGGTCTCCCTCATTTAGAATGTAAGCTCATTGAGGGCAGGGACTGCTTCACAGATAGAACAGCACCTAGGAATAAGGGATAGACCCATGATTTCATTAGTATTGTTGCTCAGTCTTTTTCGGCTGTGCCCAACTTTTCATGACCCCTTTTGGGGTTTTCTTGGCAAAGATACTGCAGGGGTTTGCCATTTCCTTCTCCATATCGCATAGATGAAGAAACTGAGACAAACAAAGGTTAAATGACTTGTCCAGGGTCACACAGTTAGTAAGTGTCTGAGGCTAGATTTGAACTCAGGAAGATGAGCCTTCCTGACTCTTGGCCCAGAGCACCACCTAGCCACTCAGCCTATTCTTAAATGCTTTTGGATTGACTGATTGATAGTAGGCTCTTAATAAATATTTGTTGAATTAAAAAAAAAAGTCACTTTCAAGTACATAGCATCATATATTCAGAACTGTAAGGAAGCTTAGACATCATCTAGTCTAACCCCCTTACTTTACAGATGAGGAAACTGAGCCCTAGAGAGGGTAAGTAAGTTGCCCAAGGTCACATAGTAAATAGCAGATACGAGACTTGAAACCCATTCCTCTGACCCTAGAAACAATGTTCTTTTCCCTATGTGCTGTCCTGGGAGGTGAATCAAAGGATGGTAGATTTAGACTTTAGATGATCCTTAGAGGTGATCTTCTCTAACATTTTACAGGTGGGGAAACAAAATCCCACCAAGGGGAGGTGATTTGCCCAAGGTCACATAGGTAAGAAAGTGGCAGAAACCGAGTCTGAACCTGAGACCTTGAATTCCAAATCCAGGCTCTTTCCATTGTATCATAATGCCTCCTAGAATACTACCAACCAATCTCATTAATAATATTCATTATATCAGCCCTCAGGTTTATCTCAGATACTGCTACTACTTACTGCTGCTACTGCTGCTGCTACTATTACTACTACTACTACTACTACTACTTCTACCACTACTACTACTACTAGCATTTATATAACATTTACTATGTGCCTGGCACTATGATAAACTCTTTACAAATATTATTTCATTTAATCTTTACAGTAACCTTGTGAGGTAGGTGTATTATTATCCCCACTTTACAGATGAGGAAACTGAATCAAGGAGAGGTTAAGTGATTTGCCCGGGGTAACATGACTAGTAACTGTCTGAGACTGGATTTGAACTCAGCTCTTCTTGACTTCAGGACGGGTACTCTGTCCACTGCTCCTCCAGTTGCCCCTACTAGAGAAAAACAAAAATTAAGAATTCCAGTCATCTGCAACTTGTCTCATCATAACAGAAAGACAGGAGGCTAAGAACGACTCAGGGTCACCTCCTTTTTTGTAGAAACAAAAGGGTTCTTGTCCCCTTCACTTACCACCTCAAAAACTCCAATTCCATGGGTGGTAGTACATTTTTAACAAAAGTATGTGAAAATCAAAAAACCTTTGTCAGCTCCCCAGCCCCCATATTTATTCTTACAGGCCATTCTTTAAATTTTAAAGAAAAACAAAAATTAAGATCAAATGCTGGGCTTCTTCTACTGTGCTAGCCCAAAAGAATCTTGATTTTTCTCTCCCATCCCCGTCTAACCTGAAAAACTCCCCCAAACAAACTGTTGCTAAATTTTCTATTTTGAGATTTTCCACTCTATGTGGGGCAGGGCCAATTGTCATCTCTTCTCATGAATGAAGCCTGAGGTGACACTGGGGAGTTTCCATCAATTCGCAATACTTGTCTTTAGGATAGACTGGGGGCAGGAATTTTGTAGGCATTGCATGGCCCCCAGAAAATAATTAGGGGGCACATCAAAATATAGGAAAAGAAAGCCATATTCTCTCCCACTTTCCATTAAAGTCAGTAGCTGGATGAGCTGTCAGTCAACCTCAGGCCAGCCAACAACATTTTATAGTTGGTTATGTTACTGCCAACTAGTTTGATGCTTGATTGACAACTCAGCCAGCCAATGAAATGGATGAGTGTGGTAGTATCTTTCTTTTTCCTTTCACCTCTACTGATTCAATTTAAAAAACAAAACAAAGCTGGTTTCCGGTACCATCTCAAGGATGAGCGGTGTGCACTGGTTTTCTGGAAATGTTGGGTATTCCTGAGCCCTTGGGCTGCTATTTAATATTTCCCTTGCCACCTTGTAGCTGGGATGGTTCCCTGCTGGGGCCTAGGCATTCCCAGATGGAGCAGTGCTTCCAAATGCCCCAGGGGAGGTATGGCCCTGGGCCAGAGAACATCAGCCCTTCCTCCAACCAACTGCCAAGTACTTATTGAACCTTCACTATGTTCAGAGCACAATAAGTCCTTTTGGCCCATCTGATGGTGATTGTTTCCTCTTTTGCTCTCTTAGTTCCAAGGTCCCACGTATGTTGCTGTGAAGCCTTCCAGACATGGGCTGCAAACAAGAAATGGTTGGCTGTGGATAGCTGAGCCTTCTCTTATAGCACTTGACATATGGTCCGTATAAGAGAGATGCCTCGGACTAGGTCACATTTAAGCAACGGGGCCTTTAAACATCTCCCAGCTGCTTTTTACTGTCCAGCTAAACTCCACAGAGATTTCCTACCGCCTCAGCCTATGTCACTGAGGAACAGTTGATACCTCGTGAAAAACGTTTTATGAGGAAATAATCCAGTCATTATAGACCGGATGATGAAGGGGATGGCCAGTGGATGCAAAAGTTTCTCTGTGTCCGGGTTATCAGTTTGAATTCAGCCTCAGGTGTTTAATTCTTGGGTGTTTCTTCCTTCAGTTAGTAATTAACAAGTTAGTGGATTGTGCCTTGGCTGGACTTTTTATCCTTACGATGTCGTTCAGTTGTGTCCAACTCTTCATGACCCCACTTGCAGTTTTTGTGGAGTGGTTTGCCATTTCCTTCTCTGGCTCATAAGGAACTAAGGCAAATGGGTTTAAGTGACTTGCCCAGGGTCTTACAGCTAGTGTCTGATACCAGATTTGAACTCAGGAAGGTGAGTCTTCCTGACTCCAGGCCCTGCACTGAGTCACCTAGCTGCCCTGACCTTAAGATAATGGCTTGTATGTTTAATTCCCCTCAGTTGGGACTCTTAACACATAGACCAAAAAAGGCTCTTTAAAAAAATCCTACCCTTAGACTTGGGGACAAAAGAATAAACAAAACATGATGCATTTCCTTGCTTGAGAAGCTTATAGTTTTCAAGATGGAAGAGAGCTTGGAGGTCATCTCGTCCAACCTTCTAATTTTATAGATGAAGAAACTGAAATTCAGAGAGGAAATACAATTTAGCCAAGGTCACATAGGTAGTAGGTAGCTAAGTAGAGAAGTGGATAAAGCACTGGGCCTGGAGTCAGGAGGACCTGAGTTCAAATCCAGTTAGACACTAATTGTGTGACCCTGGACAAGTCACTTCACCCTGTTTGCCTCAGTTTCCTCATCTGTAAAATACGCTGGAGGAAGGGGATGACAAACCCCTCCAGTATCTCTGCCAAGAAAACCCCAAATAGGGTCACAAAGAGTTAGACAGGACTGAAAAACGGCTGAAGGACAGTAACGAGAGCAACACAGGTAGTGAGTGAACCAGCTGACGTTCTAACCCAGATTTTCTGACTTCAGATATAATACCCTTCAGTTCACATCACCAGGCGCCACTTGGATGTACTAATGACAGCAGCCCTCCTTTAGCTAAGTTAACCATTTGATTGCAGGCAGAAAGCATTAGGAAAGCAACTCAATTAAACTGGCAAGTAGGTGACACTTTGTCTCCAGGAGGGAGCATTCGGTATTCGTCCCTTCGGTCATATCTCTTCAGCTGCTCCCATCAAACCTTTGGAGTGTCATTCCCTAAACATTGTTGCTATAACTAACAACTCCAGGGAGGAAGACGCCCTGTCCTGCCCTGCTTTAGAATCCTCCCACTCTGGATACACCTACCACATCTCCCAGAAGCCTCCAGTGCAATAGCCTAGTACAATTAAATAGACCTTTCCTGCGGACCTACTGTGTGCACACCTCTCCTCCAGGTTTCAAACATGCCCCCTGCAGCAACACTCTGCTGCTGAACTAGATAAAAATATAATTGGGAAATATTTAACAAAATACAATAAAACATAGTTAATATTAAGATTTGGTTTTTCAAGTCAGTATGAGCCCACAGGGCTCCTTATGTACAATTTGATCACCATTTTTCCTATTTGAGTTTGATACCACAGCTCTCCACTGAGAACATGAAAGTGAATAAAACAAGGCTCTTGTCCTCAGAAAGATCAATCTACAGGGTACAAGATAAATGGAAGCCAGACCCTTTTCACATAAATTAAAAAAAAAAACTATAGTGTTGCTGCTGCCATTTACCGGGGTACTGCCAATCCTTTACTCAGTACTGCATAGACCTGGTCTCCAGAGCTCAGAAACCCAGGAAAAAGTATGGTCTTCTTCTGAAGGGAGATCCAACCTCAGAAAGCCCCAACATCAGGACCACACCAGAAAGCCAGGAAGAGAGCTGACCTTCAGCCACACTTAGAACGCTTGTTTTTTCTTAGGGAAACTTGGGTTTCTTCCATTGAACCTCATATGCTGGTGTCGAAGTTGCTGGAGGCAGATACGAATCTTTCTTCCTCCTCATTCCTCGTGGGGAAGAAGACACAAGGAGATTTCACCACCTACCATCATAGGATCCTAAGAGCTGGAAGGCACCTTAGACATCAACAGGTCCCTCATTGTGTAGATGTGGAAACTGAGGCCTAGAGAGGGGGAGAGTGAGCTCCTGTTCACACACACCCCAAAGATAACTAGCCATCCACTCATCAGAGAAGATCTGGAGTAGAAAGTTAAACATCCCTGGTAAACAAGACCATATGGCTCCTGTAACTTAATTGGCCTTTTAGTTGGGTTAGCTTTAGAGGCGAGAGCAGCTGCCCTGCTTATGATCTCATCTGCCTTTGATCCGCCAGGTTCATCCATGGGAGCGCTGGGGCCTCATTCACCAGCTGGATCAACTTCAGCCGCCTTTGGCACCAGGGTCCAGAGCATGAACCAGGCAGCCATCAGGCACAGCTGACTTGGGTGCTTGGTTCCTACACACTTTTTTTTACATGTCCTGTTTTCCTACAGGGCCCAGAGGGTGCTAAGGAACAGAACTCACCAGCTCTGAATGTACACTCAAAACTTTTTTCCTTGGTGAATCTTTGGTTTCTTCCTGACCTTAGAGAATCATTATTTACTAATGCTTTAACAAAAATTGTTATCAGGACTGAGTCCTTCTCACATCACTATATTGTGGGGAAATGGTAAAAACACTGGACTGAGAGTCAGGAGAAATGAGCCTGTACTAGTGGTGGTGGCAGCAAAAGAGGAAGAGAAGAGATGGATGCATGAGATATGGAGGCAGATTTCTCTTAAGAGTAGAGCAGGATCCCCTTGATTCAAAACTGACTCCTTCCTTGGAAAAGAGAAATCACTTCCATGGCCCTGCAGAGGTGTCAGAGCTTAGAGTATATATTCAGTCCTTTTTCACTCATGTCAAGCTCTTTGTGACCTCGTTTGGAGTCTTCTTGGTAAAGGAGTGGTTTGCCATTTCCTTCTCCAGATCATTTTACAGATGAGGAACTGAGGCAAACAGGGTGAAGTGACTTCCCTAGGGTTACACAGCTAGTATCTGAGGCCAGATTTGAACTCAGGAAGATGAGTCTTCTTAACTCCAGGCTGGGTGCTCTATCCACTGCCCAACCTAGATATTAGAGTATACGAGATTATCAATTGCCTCAGCCTTAGGACAAGGGCTGATGAAGGGGCTCATTTCCTTACAAGAAGGAAAGTAACTATGAATATGTGACTTGCCTAGAGTGGAGGCAGTAGGCAGAGTTTCACCCTAGGGCTTCTGGGACTTTTCTCTTGACTGTGGACTCTTTCCTCAGACTCTTACACTCCCCCTCTCTCCTCCTTCCCAGTTGGCCATAAGAACAGCAGCTTCTTGGTCCTGCTCCAGCTCTCTTCTCATCCTGGCATTCAGGAGAGTAAGAAGCTTTTTTGGCGCTGTTCCTCTGTTCCCAACTCTCTTCTCTTCCAGCACATCAGGAAAGCAGAGCTGTCTTTCTGTCCCACTTTTCCCTTTTTTCTCTAGTGGGCCTAGGAACACTCCTGGCTTGGCACCTTTCTCAGGTGACTGAATTGCAGACCCCACTGGGCCTATAAACAAGCATTGATTGGTAATCTGTTGTCATCCTTCTTTCAGGAGTAACTGTGTGTCACTTCTTTTTTTAATGAGTATTCAAAAATTGAGTTAGTAATTCTATTTTCATGATATAGGACTCATTTCATTCAATTTTCATTACAAAGGAATTATTTCTCTTGAGCCTAATTATTTCTCCTAAAAGTTCGTGTTCATGTGTTCCCCTAAAATATATACTGATATATGTGATATATATTATTGAGCTAAGAATTTTCCCTATGTCTTTGTATTTGATAAGGCATAGTACTTGGAGCACATGGTATTTGATAAAAGCTTTTTCATTCGTTCAGTATTTCTCTTTTTCTGTCTTTCTTCTCTCATGTATACAAGCAAAAATATGTCTTAATTCAGTGGGCTTCTGGTACTTGGGATCACCTGGTCAGCACCTGGGCTTGGTAGGAGCAACTAAGTCTAGTAAACAAGGTAGAAATAAAAGAGCATTAAGGTGTAATGCCTCCTCATTACTTAGAAATTTAGTCCCTATTTGGAATTTGGAAGAGAGAAAAGAAGAATGGGACTAGTCATGCTTTGTTTTTGTTTCATTTTGTTTTTTGTTTTAGAAAGCCATATTGTGAGAATGAGGATTGTCCTAATAAACTGGAAAGGCAGCAGGATCACAAGGTCATGGAATTAGAGCTGGAAGGGAACTAAAAGGTCATCTAGTCCACCAGCCCATTTTACAGATGGAAACCAAGGCCTTGAAAGGTTGTCACCAAGGTCACGCAGGGCTGAGATTTGAGCCCTGCTCCTCTGACTCCCGATCTAGCACTCTTTCCCCTACACAACAAAGAAGTGAGGTGTCCTAGGAAGAACAGTAGCTTTGGAATCGGGAGATCAATGTTCCCATTTAAGAGAAGGCCTAAGAGAAAGTGGCTCAAGATCCACCTTCTACCTTTCTTGTTGTCCCCAAATTATTAGTGCTTTTATTTTTGTATTTACTTAACTGTGCATATTATTTCCTTATAAATGAAATGTAAACCCTTTGAGGACAGAGGGCAGGGGCTGTGGGCATTTTTGTTTTTTCATCCCCAGCATCTAGTACAGTACCCGGCACATTGTTGTTGTTCAGTGCTTACAGTCATATCCCACTCTTCATGACCCCATTTGGGATTTTATTGGCAAAGATACTGGAGTGCTTTGCCATTTCCTTCTCCAGCTCATGTTGCAGATGAAGAAACTGAGGCAAGAAGGGTTAAGTGACTTGCCCAGGGTCACACAGCTATCTGAGGGCAGATTTGAACTCAGGTCTTCCTGGTTCCAGGCTCCCGTGCTTTATCAACAACAGTCACCCAGCTGCCCTGCCTGGCACAGAGTAGGTGCTTAATAAAGAATTCTTAAATGGAAGATATCAAATCAAAATTAATTATAATCCTGGTTACGTTATTTTACAACATCTGAGCCTCAGTTTCCTCCTTTGTTAATGGGGATAGTAATACTTGCCTCACTTTCACGGAATCATTGTGAGGACAGCACATTGTTGGTACGGACACGGGAGTTGTGCTCATCACTACTACTGTCGAATGCTATGGAAAAGCTGAGAACGTCTGAGACTCCCTGTAATCGCTGTCAACTATGCAGTTGTTCTATTAAAACTGAGGGGGGGAGGTCAGGGAGGGGCCGCTGCGTGGAGTTAAGTGAGGCTGTAAAGATTAAAGTAAGCAATATCCAAAAAAAAAAGCTTCTAAAAACATAAACAATCTAGTCCGGAGGAACCTTGTGGGAGCTGTAAAAATAAGCAGAAGTTAAATAAACTGGAAGGTTAATGAGAGGAGCAACAGAGAAGACGTTTCCTCCGACTGCAGAAAAGGGCCACTGGCCGGGACATCAGGGCAGAGAAGAAAGCTCCCAGCCTGGAGGCGCGTTGTGGGGATGCTCCCAGCCACCCTCCTGCGGAAGGGGAAGAGCACAGGGTGGGGGTGCGTAGCGTTGCCCCTTATCACCTGTGGGACCCTGGGCAAGTCACAACTTCTCTGGGGTTCAGTTTCCATAACTGGACTAAATGAAGGATCTGAGGTCAATCACTAAGCACTGATAAGCATTTAACTGTGTGCCAAGCACTGCTCTGAGCGTGGGGGATAGAAAGGTGAAAGGCAGAAGGCAGATAGGCCCTGTGCTCAAGAAGCCATCCCCTTCCAGAGGTAAAGCTATGATTTCACCAGGAAGATGAAAACAGTCAAGAGATGGTTTTGGTTTTTTTCCCAAGGTGATATAGGAAGTTAGTAGCAAAGCCAAGAGCAAAAACTAGTTTTATTCACTGATCATCCTGCTACCCCTAGTGCCCCTTCCCTCCCTTCCCCCTAGCCTTCCCTTCCTTTTCTGCCTTCCTTTCTGCTTTCTTTCCTTCCTTCTCTTTCTTCTTTCCTTCTTTCCCTTTCCTTCCTTCCTGCCTTCCTCCTGTGTCTTCCTTCCTTTTTTCTTTTCTGCCTTCTTTCTCTTGTCTTCCTTCCTTCTTTGCATGTTCCTTCTTTCATTCGTGCCCGCTTTCCTTCTTTCTTTCCTCTCTCTCTTCCTACAATGTTTATTAGGTACTTACTGTCCTAGGCTAAGGGAGATAGAGAGATTAATGAGAAGTTCTCTGTTCTCTGGAAGATTACAGAATGAAAGCAGAGAGCGATAGTAGATAGTGTCGGGAAACCTTGAGTTCATCTATTCAACACGACCACCAACCACAAATCCAAAGGACTCACAACAAGACATGTTCTCCACTTCCAGATAGAGAAATGATTATTTGTTCTCAGAGTACAGCTTGAAGAATATTTTTCTTTTCTCTTCTTTTCTTTCTTCCTTTCCTTTTTTCTGTCTTATTGTTTTTCTTTCTCTTTCATTCTTTTTCTTTCTTTTCTTTCTCTTTCTTCTGGACATGTATGATTTTGTTTTACATGACCATGCATATTTGTCATAGGTTTTGTTTTTCTTGCATTCCCTTTGGGTGGGGGAGGAGGAGATGGGAGGGAAAAGAATTCAGAACCGAAAGTAAAATGAAATTGAATTAGAGAAAGAACAAAAGAAAAATCCCGAGTTCTGATGCCAACTCATACTCTCTTTGTGATCATGGGGAGGTCATTTAGGTTCTTTCAGCTTCTGGCAACTCAGACTTATCAGCTAAGTTATAGATGGGTTGTGATCTGTACCAGTGTTTCTCCTATGTCTATGAAATCCCAGAGGCTTGATATACTACTGATACTATGAAGTTCTGATGTGCTGGATATACTGATATTGTGTCTATGTCTATATACACACCTTTTTATGTATGTGTGTGGGTATACGCAGGGGATAAGGACTGGATTCATGGTTTTATCAATATAGAGAACTCCCCAGATAGGAAATTCCCTCTACCAATGGTTGGCACCTTCTCTGCCATTTATAGCTTTATAGAGTTTCCTAGAGTACTGAAAGGTTAAATAACTCCCCCAGGGGCACATAATCAGTAGGTATTAAAGGCAAGCCTTGAGCCTAGATCTTTCTGGCTTGGAGGCAAGATGGCATGGTAGTTAGAGCACTGGATTTGGAGTCAGAAGGACTTGAGCTCAAAACCTGCCCCAGACTTTGTGACTGTGGGCAAGTCTCTTAATCTCTTGCTTTAATTACCTCATCTGTAAAGTGAAGATAAAAATAGAATTCACCCAAGGTTTGGTGTAAAGCACAAGTAAGAAAGTCTATCCAAAGCACTTTGCAAACCTTAAAATATCAGATATAGATAGATGGATAGATAGGGGTGTGAGTGTGTGTGTGTGTGTGTGTGTGAGTGTGTGTGTATAATACAAATATATACATTTGTTGTTGTTATTCAGTCATTTTCAGTTGTATCTGACTCTTCATGACCCCATTTGGGGTTTTCTTGGCAAAGATACTGGAGTGGTTTCCCATTTCCTTCTCCAATATGTATACCCACAGATTATTCATGAAAGATAATGAAGTGTGTTCTAAGATGGGGGCTCTGTATCTAGATGGTAAACCTAGAGAAGAGTTCATGTAGGAAGAACAATGGGAATACAAGTGACAGGTGGTAGTCTGGAAGCAGAAACGCAGCCCAGATTTTCAATTCACAAAGGATGTGAAGATGTTAGCGGCATTTCAAGAGAGACACATCCTTGAATTTCTCTCCCTATCCATGGTAAACTTCTAGCTTCTGGTCCAGAAAGAGAAATCTTTCCACTATGCTGTGCAGCCTCAGGGATCCATTCCCTCAATATTTTGCTTGACCAAAGGTAACAGGAGATTAAGAGTAGAAGTGTTACCAAACCTCTCAAGTCTTCCTTCCTTTCTTCCTATATTGCCAAGGCAATATTCAAAGCACCTGACAGCAACTATGAATATGCTGGCATAGATCTGAATCGCAAAATATAATAGACTGTCCACGTAGAAGACAGAAGCAAAACATTTATTCTGACACCAGAAAGACAAATCCCAACACCAGAAAACCGAATCCATCATAACAACGAAGAAGTTATTACACCTTATTACTATAGAGAGCAACACCATTCCCCCTACTCAGGCCTTCCCACAAACAAACACTCATAATTGTAACTGTCTCCTTGCCTACATCCTCTCTTTCTCTCTTTTAACTGCTCTGATTCATTTCCTGCTTCACCCCTTCCTGCTCCACTCATTCAGCAAAATTCTCCCACCACAGGCTCCATGTGATTACATTCAGCCTATTAAGCTGCAGGGAAGATCTTCAAATTATCATTACCATTATACTTCCTTCCATTCTTTCCCTCTGTGACCACTGGCCCCTAAGCCTTCTATACCTCTAGCAAACCAATATATCCTCATGTATGTGGGTGTGTCTTTGTGAGATCGTAACAGAGCAAATATAACTCCTTTTCAACTTTTCCCATGAAGAGACCACTCTTCTAGGAAAACCAATGTAGGAACAAGGGAACTAGAACTCATTCAAAAGAGAAAACTGTCTACCACAATTCCATAGCCCTTATTCTGATGACCCACAAGGCAGGCAGTCAAAGTCCCTGGACCTATTGTCCTTACATTTTTTCTAATGATTTTTCTTTGCTTAGCTTCAGGGGAGCAGACCTGGGGTGGATGAAAATAAGCTAGAGGGAGCAGAGGAATAACTAAAATTGTGTTCCACTGGGGCAAAAACCAACAGTTAAAGTGACTGGGAGAGAGAGAGCATGGTTATGCCAAGGGGAAGGGGGAGGTGTCAGCTGATTATCTTAGAGGGCTTGGGAGAGAAGACATGTTCCTGCTATAGTGGCCCCACAGTAAAGAAACCTTTAGGTGAGAGTAGCTAGATGCATTTGTGTCCCACAGTGTCATATATTTTGGTTTACTGGGGCAAAGCCCCATTAGTCCCATGCTAGGTATGGCTCTGAAAAGAAAGCAGCTTGAAAAAAGTACTTTCTAACAGTTATAGCTGTTGGAAAATGTGCTGCTTCAGGAGGTAGCTAGAAATATTCAGTTTGGTGGCCAGGTCTGATGGTATAGGTCTATCTCTCTGCTCTGGGGGAGGCTGAAGCTAGTGGATCCTTGAACTTGGGAGCTCTGAGTTGCAATAGGAATAAGGCAATTGAATGTCTACACTAAGTCTAGGAGCTTCCAAGAGTGGGAGGCTCCCAGGATCCCTAATCAGGTCAGAAACAAAGCAAGTTAAAGCTTCCATGCTGATAAACTGCAAGGTTGGACCCATGAGTAGCCACTGTACTTTCAGCCTGAGCTAGACAGAGAAGGAAGGAATGGAGGGAGGGAGGAAGGAAGGAAGGAAGGAAGGAAGGAAGGAAGGAAGGAAGGAAGACTTGAGAGGGTTTAATAACATTTCTACCCTTAACCTCCTGTTACCTCTGGTCAAAGAAGGTATTGAAGGGATGGATCCCTGAGGCTGCACAGTATAGTGGAAAGAGTACCATCTTTCAAGTCAGAGGATCTGGGTTCAAATCTTACCATTGATACTTACTACCATGTAATCTTAGGCAAGTCACTTTCAGACTCCTCGGGCCTCTCTTCACTCATCTGTAAAATGAAGGGCTTGGTCTAGATGGACTATGATGTCTCCCCCTTCTAGATCTCTAATTTCAGGACTCTCTAACATCTTTTCCAATTCTGAGATTCTATAATAATTAAGATCCCCCAAGGAGACCAGTCTTCCCTCCACTTTGTTCCTGTTGTGGGAGACCACAACTGTCTAAAGACCAAAATATCTCTATCAATTAGGCCTCACAAAACTGACAAGGCTTGGAAGAGGTTTCTCTTGAGAAACCTGACAACGTGCCCATTGTACATGTCAGCTTTCATCAGACGTGGGTATGTGGAGCAATGGAGTAGACATGGTGACTGGAAGCTGTGTATTTCCTGTTTGATCTTCCTTTGGCATGTCACTGGTGTTTCCCAGAGTCATCCTTAGGACCAGTGAAGTGTTTCCTAAAGGGACAGGAAGGCCAGCTATTGGTTCAGTGAAGAGAGCTTTGGGCTTGGAGTCAGGAAGACCTAAGTTCAAATTCAGCCTCACACTGTATGGCCCTTACCTTCTGTCTGCCTCAGTTTCCTCAACTATGAAATGGGGAAAATTATATCATCTTCCTCTCAAGGTTGCTTTGAGCATCAAATGAGATAATATTGTACAAATCCTAAGGGGCATCTGGGTGGCATAGTGGATAGAGCACCGACCTTGGAGTCAGGAGGACCTGAAATCCAGCCTCAAATACTTACTAGCTATGTGACCCTGGGCAAGTCACTTAACCCCAATTGCCTCCAAAAACAACAACGAAAACAAACAAGTTTTTAGAGCAGCACTTGGCACACAGTAGTCACTCTAGAAATGCTTATTTAGTCCCTTCCCTTCCCATATAAGAAGTCGAGACCTGGGATGGAGCCAGTGACAAAATAGACAGGAAAGCCAGAGCCTATACAAATGTGCAGTGATGTTATTAATGTATCTCTGGAGTAGTTCTTGTGTTTAAAAGGAGTCAACTGACTTCAGGCTCCTTTCTCTGCTGAAGATCCATCTCCTGTGGTCATTAACAAAGGTCATTGGCCTTTTCTGGCATTCCTACTTGGAGACATGGAACATAAACACATAGGCCTGGCCAAGTTAGCGTGAAAATGTTGCATTTTATGCTTCCAGTATTTCTAATTGGCTTTGACCAAATTGGCTGTAGCACAGTAGCCTGTCTGCCTCCTGATTAGAGGTCTGGGTGAAAGGTGGATGAAGGAGTGGGAACTGGAGAGAAGTCCAGTAACTTGTCAATTAATTAACAAGCATTTTTTTCTACCTACTCTGGGTGACGTACTTACCCCTAGCCCAAAAATTATGAGTTGTGGTTTTGGGGTAGTGTAAAGAATGCTGAATTTGGAACCCGAGGCTCTGGATTCAAATTCAGATTCTGCCTTTTTGCTACCTGTGTGATCATGGGCAAGTCACTTCTCTAGGTCTCACTTTTTTCATCTGTTAAATGGGGGAATAGGATTAGGTGCCATTTGAGGACCCTTCCAGCCCTCAACCCTGTGATCCTGCCTTCTGCTTAGAGTTCCTTCTAGGTATTCTACCTTTCTTCACTCACTGGGTACCTAATCTGTTTTCACTGGATTGGGTTTCCATCAGGAGTAAGATAATGGTGGAAGTCTGGTGTATATACTAAGTCCTAAACCAGTGAGTGTACACTTTATAAACAGGAACCAGAATCTTGCCTCCAAATGCCACAGCAGTGGGTGATCTCCTTTGTCAGAAGGAAAAAGTGGTAGAGATCCCTGCCTTTAACTAGTTGGAAAAGGAAAATGTCATCTTAATGAATGTACATTTCCTACCTCTGGCAGAAGTCATGCATAAAGGCAATATTATTTGTTTGGATTGTGTTAAAAATAGCCTAAGTGGATAAATCATTATTAAGAGTAAGAATAATGTCACATAGTGTTTTTGTTTCCTGATGAACAGCTCAACTTATTTTTGCTACCATAAAAAATGTTTACAGGATGGCTTGGCTTTTTTTTCCTATCCTGTCCTATTCTATAAAATATAATAAGGAACTTATCCACTAAAAATGTTTTATTGAAGCCTTTAGTTTTTACATCATGGTTCCCAATATACCCCACCAATTGGTCCCATAACAAAGAAAAGAAAGAAAAACCAACAAACAGCGCTGCACATCAGAGAGCAGACTGTTTGCAGCATTCTGTACCCATAGTTACCCACTTCTCCACTAAGAAGAGGGATTTGTGTTTCATTATCTCTTTCCTGGAGCCAAGATTGGTCTTTGCAGTTTCCAGCTGCCTTTTCCTTGACATTGATGTAGTATTGTCCTTCTGGCTCTGATCTTTTTGCTTTATATCAGTTCATTCAAGTCTTGCCTTAGTTTTCCTGAATTACGCTTCTTGATGGTTTCTTATGGTGCTTCCATTTTTTCTTTTGGCCATTTTCGAGTGGATAAACCAACCATCATGCCTCAATTAGCTGATGTTATCACTGTAACTCAGTGCATTCTCCATGTAGTTCTGGGGATCCTTTTAACTGGTAATAGATTTTTAAAAGGAAGAGATAAAAGCCCAAATGTTTGTGTTAATGATGTAATGATAGGAAGCCTGTTGATATTCCTCTTAGGTTTGGGTTCCTCTAAAGTCCTAATTTAGCCTCGTAGAGCCTCTTCTTCATTTCCCAGTGCTTATCTTGTGGTCATAAACAAAACAGGACTTACTTTACTGTGAGAGTTTTCTTCAGAAGGGCCTAGACCTCCCACCAACCCCCTACAAGCCTTCTGTGCCAAAAACTGTTTGTCTTTTCTGCTTTTAAGTGACTAGTGGCTAAAATGTGATCAAGTAATAGCTCCCAGAGGCGGTCCTTGTTCCCTTCCCCCCACCCCACCATTCAGTTTTGATCTCTCCTTTGTTTATTTTAAGATCCCCTTAGCATTTTTTTTGAGAGATGTCAACATTGAAAAATCTGATGTTATATACACCGGTCCACATCCATTGACCTTGACCTCTGCAAAGGAGCTGGAGAGGGGTGTGGTATATCTTTTCATATCTCTTCTTTGTGGATACTCTTTAATATGTAAAAACGCTCCTTGGGATCTGACCATTCTGGGTAAGGTTGTAATTATGCAAGAAAAGCAACTTGACTATTCATCGTCTTTGACCCAGTAATTCCCTTCATGGGCATCTGAGGGCAGGAACTGTCTTTTGCCTCTTTTTGTATCCCCAGAACTTAGCACCGGGCCTGGGCACATAGTAGGTACTTGGTAAATATTTATTAATTGATTTAAAGACAGAAATAAATATCCATTGTATACCAAAGCATCTCCAACAGCCCACCATGCCAGCCCTTTGAGTCCATAAAGACCTAGACACAAAATGAGCGGTGGGTAGTCACAGATTAGGGAATGACTGAATAAAGGGAGCTATAGGAAAGGAATGGAATGTTACCAGGCTATGTAAAATGACAAATGTGGGGAATTCAAAGAAGCATGGGAAGGTTTGTAGGAGCTAATGCTGAGTGAAATGAACAGAACCAAAAGACAAATATACACAATCACCATGATATGGCAAATAAAAAGTTCACTAAAAAGAAATCAAACAGGATAGATGAAAAACCAATGATGGTCCCAGAGGACAGAAAATGAAAAGATTCCCTTTCTCTTGGCAGAAGTGTGGAGGATAGACTGACTAATTCGGGTAGAATCTTGCACATTTTGTCAGATGGACAGCTTTTTTCTTAACTTTTTGTTTTTTATGAGGAAGGGTTTACTTGCGAGTAGGCCGTGTCCAGAAATGACTGGGATGTTTTTTAAAGTATCTATATCTATAAAAATATATTTGTGTAAATGTATTTCTGTATAAACATTTTCTAGAAATACTTGCTGCCTGTATGTGTTGTTGTTGTTTGTCCTTTGTTCTCAAAGAGAGCAGGGCATCAAGATGATGCCGCGACTAGCAAGTGAATTGGATTTAAGGGAGGGAGGGCTATGCAAGGTCGCCAGTCCCACTTTTAAAAAGTGAGTCCAGTGGCCAGATACAGATCAAGATGAGTGTAGATGGCCCCTGCCTGCATTTGATATTTTAAAATAAATGTATATATTAAATTTATATAAATGTATATTTAAAGCTGCTTGGCTCTTAAGAAAGCACAGTTGCAAAGTCCAACCTAAGAAAGTCTAGGGGTTCACTAGCTCTACCTCTATGCTCGTATCTTCCAGAGAGACCTATCATAGGTGGGGGTTTTCCCACAGTTCCTAGCTTGATGTCTCATTAGACTGTGTTTCAAGAACACAGCCAGGGGTCTTTGCCCCAAGATGTCTGACAATTTGGTGAATCTAATTGCAGGTACCTAGGGCGCTATTTCAAGTTTGGTTGCGACACTGGGACGCAAAGTGATCCTTTCATTAACCTCCATCCTTGCCTTCTTCCCTCTGCTCAAGTCATTTTTTTTCCTTCCAGAACTACAGTATGCAAGCCCACCCACTGTCTACCTCCCGTACCCCAGAAAGTATAATCCAATGCTGAGCTAGGTTGCAGCTTGAAGAGGAGCCAGTTTCCAGCCTTGGAGGATTATAGGCTAGCAGAGAGCCTACCCACGGCATAGTTGCATTACCTTCCTGTTTAATAACTAGGTAACTAATGATCTGGCTGCCTTTCGGCTTGTAGACTGTGTATTTCCCTATGGAAGGGGCAGCACCATTCAGACGTTGGCTTGGAGGCTGTGTAAGAGTGTGGTTTTGTCTATAGGCTTCTGAGACAGGAGGCAGCCCTGGGGCTGGTAACCTGGGGTGTCCTGTCTGGCAGATTACAGCCCCTGGAGACTTTAAGAAGGAGCCTTGATGGGAATAATAGGCTTGGGCTGTGGGATGGAAACATTCAAAGTAACAACCGGCTGGCCGTGTCTCAGGCCTGGCCCGCAGCCCCGGCTGGCTTCTAAGCTAGTGCCTCTCCCCAAAGGGCGGGATTTCTTTACAAGAGCAATCAGGGGGAATGGCTGATATCCTCTGTGGCACCAGCAGGGCTGCCTCGGAAAATACAGGCTGTATCAGCTCCCCATTGCAGCCGCACTGATGTGAGCCTTCGCTCCCCAACTCCCCACTGCCAGGAAAACTCTGTTTTAAGCAAAGTCTTTCCCAGGCCTTACTTTGGAGTCTTGACTGGGTTGTTGGACATTTGCATTTTTTTGCCTTTTTTCATTTCCTCTTGGCTTCATTTTTTCCTTTTAACAAGTCTGGGGGTTGCTTTTGCCCCCTTAGTCCCTGAGGAACCCTTTCCCCAAAATATGTAACAAGAAACAGAGAACTTGGAGGAAGTCACACCTCTAGCAGATGGTAATTTATGACATCAGGACTAGCACACGCCGGAAGCCTGTTCTGTGGTCCCGTGTTCTGGATCCAAAGTGTCCAAGTGGATCTTGGCTGGCAGGGATGGGGTCTCTGAAACATCACCATTAACAGCCAGTGAGCCTCAGGGCTAACATGCCCATGCTCCCCCCAGTTACTGTTTAGGGATGGGTGGTTTCTTTGACCTTGTTTGCATTGCATGCAAATTCCACCTCTGTGCTAGGAGGGGCCTTCAAAATAGGGGTAGGCTGTGGTAAAGACTTTTATTTATTGTATGCAAACTATCTGTGCTGCTGCTTCAAACAGATTCCAGCTATGTGGCAACTACACTCTCCAACTTTCCAAGATGGATATGAAAAGATGGATAAATAGATAGATGCGCAAAAAAATTAAAAACAGCTTTTTATGCAGAGCTGATCAGGAAACTGGAGTTCTGGTTCAGAAAGGAGCTTGTTGGGGATAATAGATTTTGCTACTGACTCACTCTGTGACCTTCTGTGACTCGGTCCCCTCTCTGGATCTCAGTCTCTTCCCCTGTACAATAAGGGGGTTAGATTCAGTGGGCTCTAAAGATCCTACCCTAATTCCTACATTGGATGTTCTGAGAGTCCTGCAATAGGTGGGGCTACTTCTGTTTAATTTAAGACCCATATATTAAGCAGGTGTCTACTACATTCAAGGTATTGAACCTGGCAAAGGAGATTCATTAGCCACATTTCTAATGCACTTTATTAACATGTGATATGTGGGCCTATTGAAAAAAAAACTGCCTGGGGAAAGGTTCACTTTCACTAATAAAAACTTAACAGATAAAAACATCTCAGAGGCATTATTACCTGTATAATTAGCAAAACTAAAATAAAGAATAAAATAAAAATCAAACAGCTGAGATCCAGGGTTGGGCAAACAGTCCTGGGGCCCTCTGACCCCCTGCGCTTCCACAGAACTGGACACTGCACATGTGGGTGTGATCTTCAAGGCAGCATCTGGGAGTGACTATGCCCTTTGACCCAGTCATCCCACTCCTGGGAACATATCCTGAGGAAATAATTCACAAGCAGAGAAGGGTCTGTTTGGGAAAGGGTATTTACTTGCTGGCTTTATAATAATTGAAAAACTCAGAACTTCCCAGATGCCCCAAGTTAGGGAATGGTGGGGCTGACTGTCGAGACTCATGTAGTGAACTTGTTGCTACAGAAAGTGATAGTCATGAAGACTGTGCAGAAGTAGAATCCTATGATGGTTAGGCATGTTTAGCACATTTGATTAGGGTTTGCATCCAGGGAACTTTATATTTTTATTTTATTTTATTTTATATTAGTTTATTTTTGGAGGGGGGGCAGGGCAGTTGGCTTTAAGTGACTTGCCCAAGGTCATGTGACTGGTAAGTGTTAAGTTTCTTAAATTAGATTTGAACCCAGGTCCTCCTGACTCCAGGGTCAGTGCTCTATTCACTGCACCACCTACCCACCCCTATATTTTATTTTCTAAGGCAAACATTTATTGAATACTTAGTCATAAAGGACATTGTTTTTACCCAGCAAACTAAAGAAACTGGAAGTTTAATTTAAAAAAAAACAACTAAAGTTTATTTTGAATATTCATTCGTTAAAAACAAGACACAAAATAAACAACTTGTTTTTGAGACGTTGGGATGTGCCTGGGGATACCTAGCACACTGTATTTGCCTGTAAACACACAGCCAGCAACTGTCCACTTTGGAAATTGAATTCAGATCTCAACTCCGCATCCTACTAAATGTATGCCACGTTATAACTTACTCTTCCAGGTAGGACTAGTTTAAAGCTAACCATTGCCTTCAAGACCCAATGGTCAAATCACTTACCAGCTTCCTCCCCAGAACCGCGTAATGTGTTTTGCCATGAGTGTCAGGGATCACGTTTGATTACCATTCTGCAAAAAGGTGGTGCAGGCGTAGGAAGTAACAGAGTTTATCATCCAACCATTCGCTGTTTGACCCATTCATTCCAGCCCTGAGTTTGAGGCATGAAACAGAGTATGGTTGTTGGGAGACCCCTCCCCCCCCAACATCAAACTCTATGTGAACTCAGAGCTCTGGCAATGGGTCAAGGCGTACAGATTCATTTATTATAGAACGATGTATTAAGTGCCCACCTGGAACAAGGCTCTGCAGTCTGCCTTTGTTCTTATCTCTGCATTGTAGGCGTTTATTTTTTGTTGTGAGATTGGTTAAATATAACATTTTGCCTAGGGGGAGAAAACAGGGACTTGAAGAGGAAAGTTTTTGACTTCCTGCTCTATGCATAGTGCTTTTTAAACATTAAAGCACCATTTAAATGCTAATTATAGTCAGTAGCTACAGCAACCATTTACCTTGGGCAAGTCATATTCTCAGTCTCACTTTACTTACCTGTCAAATGGGACCAACAATCTATGCTCTGAGTCCCTCACGGGCTGTCAAGGGTACTGTGAGGGTCAAATAAGATTGTGAATGAGAAAGTACTGTACAAATAACAACCCTACACTATTAGGGCATAAGGGAATAGTAGTATTATCTTTACAAGCCTACATGTCTAGCTCTTATCTCAAAGTCACAGAATCAGAATTCACATCCGAACGTGTACAATTTTGATGATGGTCTATAAAAGCAACATGACTGATGACCCAAAATTTTTTTCCAATCCGAAGCTCATAATTTTTCGTGGCAAAACACCTTAGATGGTTCTGGAGAAGAGGCTGGTAGGTGGTTTGACCATTGGGTCTTAAAGGCAATGGTTAGCTTTAAACTGGTCCCACCCAGAAGAGTAAGTTATAACATGGCATAAATTTAGCAAGACTTGGAGTCAGGAGATCTGAATTCAATTTCCAAATCGGACAGTTGCTGTCTGTGTGTTCACAGGCAAGTTTTTAAAATCTCTGTGGCTCAGTTTCCCTATATGTAAGATGGGAATTATTATACTCAGATTTCCTGCTTCATTATTATAAAGATGTTTGGAAAGCCTTAAAGGATGCTCTCTCTCATCATCATCATCATCATCATTTTTTTTAATCTGTGGAGGTGAGAGGCACAGGGGTGTTTGGGTTTTATCCTAAACTGAGAAGGTCCTGTGGATCTGAATCTGGAGCAAATTCCCAAAAATGGCTTTGCTTTTCAAAGTACAAGGCAATAATATACCTGCTTACATCAATAACAATTTCTGGCTTGAGTTCATTCGAAAGCTCAAGTTCTTCCCATAGGTAGAGAAAACCTAAAGCATGAATTTCCTTTGGTGGGGAATAGGGATGGGAAGGACAGTCAGGGGGTGGGGGTGGGAGTGGGGGTGGGGAAGAGCTGGGAATGGGAAGCACAGCTTTTAACTTTGCCTCACCTTCACAAGAATGGCGGGTGCTCACTCCCAGGGCTTCTCAAGGTTCTGACTTTTCTCCTCATTAAGAACTGGAACAACCCACTGTTTCCTAAGGAAAAACAAATTGTCCAGCAGTAGGAAATAAAGAATCCACAAGGAAAGAGTGACAGCACAAGGCAGAGAGCAAGGAGTAAACGAAGTGTCTCCCAGAGCTGTGGGCAGGCTCAGGTCCTGCTCTTATCTCTTCCTCCTTTAAAGAACCTGACCAGATTCTTCTTGGAAATATTATAGTGATCCCTTTGTCTTCTATTTGAAAGGCGGGGGTGTAATAATGTGTTTTTAATATACTTAATTCCTCCTCAGTCTTAGGAAAGTGGGTGACAAAGGATTATCTTCCACCATGTGACTCTGGACAAGTCTCTTAATGGCTCTTGGTCTCAGTTTCCTCATCTGTAAAATGGAAATAATAATGAAACCTACCTCTCAGTTGTTCTGAGGACCAAATGTGTTCATATAAGCAAGGTACTTGGTAAACTTGAAAGCACTATATATTAGTTATTGAATGGATGAAAAATCATTGATTAAGTGCCAGGTGTTATGCTAAGTTCTAGGGATACAAATGTAAGCAAGCTTATATTCTAATAGGAGAAGACAATGAATAGAGCCCTGGACTTTGAGTTGGGAAAACAGGAGTTCAAACCTTTGCTGAAATGCTTACACGGGCATGTGACCCTGGACAAATCAATCATGTAACCTCGCTTAGGTTCAATCCCTTCAGCAATAAAATCAGGGCAATGATGGTACCTTTCACAGGGTTATTGTGAGATGAACTGAAATTACCCATGCATTGCACTTTTCAAACTTTAAGGCACTATGCAAATGATGTTATTTTATCATCATCATCATATCAGTAAGTAGGGGCCAGCGAAGTGTTTTGGACTGGGAAGTCAGAGGGAATGGTATTGGAATCATCAGGCAATTGATTAATACACACATATTCCTTCCAGGAATTATAGTATAGATTTGATTGCTGTTCCCCAAGCTAAAGTTGGGAAGCAGGAACATGAACAAGAAGTGACCTGGTAGGTTCAGTTCTGGGTAAAGTAAATGCTCACCACCTAGAAACCCAGTTATTAGTATGTGACCAAACTGAAGAAATAGTTCTCTGTTGTTAACAGGGCAGGACTTTCTTTTTTTTGAGGGGAGAAGGTGGGGCAATTGGGGTTAAGTGACTTGCCCAAGATCACACAGCTAGTAAGTGTTAAGTGTCTGTGGCCACATTTAAACTCAGGTCCTCCTTCCAGGGCCAGTGCTCTATTCACTGCACCACTTAGTTGCCCCAAGGCAGGACTTTCTTAACTGAAATCTGATGCATCCTTTCAAAAGGGGCAGCCCTAGGGGACTAGAGACGCGTTGATACACTATTAGTAGAGCTGCAAATTAATCTAACTATTCTAGAAAATAATTTAGAACTATGTCCCAAAAGTAACTGAACTATGCATACTTTTATTAAGCCTATATGTCCCAGGAAATCAAAGAAAGAGGAAAAGGACCTGCATGTATATGTATGTTTATAGAAGCTCTTTTTTCGTAGTGACAAAGAATTGGAAACTGAGAAAGTGTCCATCGGTTGAGGGATAACTGAGCAAATTATGTATGAATGTATATGAATGTAACGGAATACTGTTGTGCTGTAAAAAATGAAGAAAGACTTGGTTTCAGAGAAGTATAGGAAGACTTGTATGGACAGATGCAGAGTAAAATGAACAGAACCAAGAGAATAATTTATACTATGACACATTCTACAAATTATCCTATTACATCAATAGTATGAAAACCATTTTGAAAGACTGAAGTGTTTCAGCCATTGCGATGACCAGCCATGACTCCGGAGGACAGCTGGTAAACGATGTCAGCAGCCTCCTGGCAGAGAGACAATGGGCTAATATGTGGCAGGAGAGATACGTTTTTGGACACGGCTAATATGGAAACTTGTTTTGCTTGATTATTTGTCTTTATTACAAGAGGTTTGTTTTTCTCCTTTTTTCCCAGTATGTGTTTGAAGAGCAAAGTGAAATAAGAGAAAAAAATAAATGCTTGATATTTTTAAAAATTAATTTTAAAAAATTTAAAAAAGGGACAATCTCCGATTTATGCCTTAGACTTGGCCCAATTTTTCTAATTCATGAAGGTCTTTTTAGATCCTGTCACCTAAGGTGTTAACTCTCCCTACAAGCTTTATTACTAACTAGAAGTTGTGGGAAGGACACACAGAAGATGCTTTCAGAACTTCCATTCAGTTCTGTAGCTCTTTTCTCTGTTTTCTGGCAGGCAGAATAGTGAACTTCTGCAGTCTTGTTTCTAGGTCAGAGGCTGCATCACCCTTTCCATCCCCTCCCCACCCTCGGCCACCCCCCCTTTCTTGGGCTCTGTGCCAGAGTTCTCTTTCTGCATTTCTCTCTTTCAGGAGTTCTTCCTTACCTTTCTAAGAATGGTACAAGAAGAGTATTCTGGAGGGAAGGAATGCAACATGCGTTAGGTCTTTCAAAGAGTGTATATGAAGACTTATTTGCCACTTCCCCATTGATAATTTAAAAGTTGTTTAAGGATCACAGTTTCTGGTTGCCCAGCACAGTACAAATGAAGGAATACTGGATTTAAGAGTCAGAGGACCTCTGTTCAAATCCCTGGTCTACCACTTAATACACTTGTGACCTTGGGCAAATCACTTAACCTCTTTGGGACTCAGTCTCTTCTTCTGTAAAATAAGGAAGTTGGATCTAGGAGTGGCCTCGAGGCCACATGGGGTGCTCTAAGTCCTCAAGTGCGGCCCTTTGACTGAATCCAAACTTCACAGAACAAATCCCCTTATTATGAGGATTTATTCTGTAAAACTTGGACTTGGTTGAAGGGCTGCACCCAAGGACCTCGAGGGTCTAACTTAGACTATCTCTAAAGACCTATTCCTGCTCTGAATCTGTGATCCTATGATTAGATGGTCTCTACTTTTCCTTCCAACTCTAAATCATCACTCCTTCACCATGTCAGAGCTAGTCCAAGAAGGTAGGACTAGAATAAAGCTTTGAATCTCAGAGTCAGCATATTATACCTGTCATTTGTTCAGCCCTGACCATCTATTTGCCTGTTCATGGGAAACCTTTGCATGTATAGAAACTAGCATCCTGGAAGGGCAATGAGGTGATGTGCAGGTAAGAAAGCAAACGGGGAGAAAATAGGATGAGAGCATTCTTGTGGCCCCAAGCTTTATCTCTGAACAGTTGTGATCAGTGGCATGGCATTTTTGAGCTTTGGTGGAAATAGCCTTTTGTGTGAGTGTAATAATAAGGGCACCCATTTCTGTAGCACTTTAGGGTTTCAAAGTGTTCCCACACAAGGGTCCTTTAAGGTAAAAAGTGAGCAGACCCCACTTTTTACCACTTCTTTTTTCTACTTGTACTTCGTTTTACTTCTTGCCACATTTGCTACCCACCTTGTACCACCCTCCACTGAGCACATTTTGGCAGACAAAGGAAGTATGATTCAGGGACACATTCTCAGCCTTCCTAATGATGCCTAAAAATGGGCACTGAATTAGTCTTTGCTAATAGGGAATGGAATACGGGGGCGGCTAGGTGGTGCAGTGGATAGAGTACCAGCCCTGGAGTTAGGAGGACCTGACTTCAAATTCTGGCCTCAGACACTTAACATGTACTAGCTGTGTGACCTTGGGCAAGTCACTTAACCTCAATTGCCTTGCCTTCCCCTTCCAAAAAAAAAAAAGGAATGGAATAGTTGCATCCACATTGAACAGAAGAAAATTAGAAGGGGGGAAGATATCAAAAAAGAGGGTTCAATCTGGATGGAAGGAGGAGTTTAAAATGACCTATTAAGAAACATCAATAAAATGTTATTGGGAGCAGATAGAAGGAAAGACACTTTTTTTCAAGATCAAGCCACTATTTCCCATGGAATCACCTGGAGCAAGCCACCCTCTCAGTTTGCTAACATGTAAAATGACAGGGTTGAACTAGATGACCCCCTAAATTCCCTTCTACGTTTTAGTCTATGACCTATGATCCCCAGAACCTTCTGGAAGCCTAAATGTGGAAACTGGACGTGTGTACAGCTCCTGACATCTAGAGTCATAAATAGGACTTAGAACATGGGAGTCAGGTTGGGTTCAAAGAGATGTCGATAATACAGATTTATTCTTAGCCATGCCTTCAAATCCTAGTTTGGTTGCTGGGAAAATCATGTCCTGACCACAAGCTCATTTTTATCTGATTGCTGAAATGCAAATGTAAAAAACATCTGAAAGAGGTAGCCGAAATGACATGTAGAAGAAATGCCATTTTCCTGTGAAGACCCAGGAAAGGACCTGAAGAAAGTCAGGTTTAGTAGATGCTGGTGGGATTGAGATTCCTTAATTCCAGTCCCCATGCCCTTTCGATTAATGCATGGATCTCATTTCTCTTCCTTCATTGACCCTAAATAAGGTCCATAAAGCCTGAGAGAGGAGAGAAGGCCAGAAAAGGGGTGGGGTGGGGGCAGAATGTGTCTTCCAACGGAGGCAATGAGCATCCTTTAACTTGACAGGGTACTAACCCTACCTCTTCTCCCTACTCAGCTGGCCCAGACCTGGATCCAAACCCTAACTTGAGCCCTGATACCAACCTGCCCCAGGCCATATTTTAGATCCTAATCTTGACACTAATCTAGCCTCTGACTCAAACCTTGATCCTGACCCTCATCCTAACCTACTCTACAAAATCCTTCTACTTCATCCTTCTCTCCTGGATAAGGAAAGGGAGTCTGGGAGACTAGCCCAAGATTCTGCAGCTGCTAACATTGCCTGTCTCCCTGTTCAGTTCTCTTATCTCCTACACCACTCTAGGCCTGGAATTAATTTTAGGAAAAGAGCTTTTGAAACAGTTGTTATTTTTGTGTTTTGTAAACACAGAAACACAAAAGATGGAGTTGTTATCAGGACAGAGTAATGGAGCACTTGGATACTGAAGGAATGTTGTGGGATTGGTGCGGGCAAGGGGCAGTCTCCAGAGTTCTCCTTCAGAGGTCTTTACTGAATAGAGAGCCCTGTGCTCTCTGTGATGGCCATGCCACATACTAGAATATTCTTTTTCCTGTTTGTAGCATTTTATTCCCTGGGGCTCAGCATTCAGTACAGACAGCCTTAAAACATTAAAGCCAGGTAGGCGAGCAAAGATCATACAGCGGCCATTCCTTCATTCATTCATTTGACAAACTCTTAAGTGTCTACTATAACCAGAAGACTGTTCTGAGAGAGAGAGAGTACATAGCTTACTTAGTCCATGTCCTTAATGGGGCAGCTAGAGTGCTGGGTCTGGAGTCAGGAAGACTCATCTTCATGAATTCAAATTTGACCTCAGTTACTTCTTCACTATGTGTGACCCTGGGCAAGTCAGTTAGCCCTGCTTGCCTCAGTTTCCTCATATGTAAAATGATCTAGAGAAGGAAATGGCAAGTCACTCCAGTAGCTTTGCCAAGAAAAACCTCAAATGGGGTCATGAGGAGTGAGACATGACTGAACAAACCTGTAGTCAGTTTACAGTCTAGTGGAAAGGTATGATACAGACAGCTAGAGTATACAATAATGCGCAATAAGTGCCATCCAGAGATATAAAACAAAGTATTCTGGAGAGTCTAATAGGAAAGGCCAGCAGACCTGCAGGGGAGAGCTTCCTGGAAGAGATGCTACTTTGGTTGGACTTTAAAAGATGGCCAGGAATTCAAGAGGTGAAAGGAGGAGGGATAGTATTACAGACGTAGAGAAAGGCATGAACAAATGCCCAGAGGCAGGAGAAGCTAGAATTTGGAGGAAGGAAAGGAGTTCAGTTTGGCTGGAGAATATGAGAAGGGGAATGATACAAGGTGAGACTGAAGACGGACTTGGGTGAGATTGTGGAGGACTTTGAATCCTCCACATGCCAGGCAGAGGAATTTAAATGTTACTTTGGTAGACAACAGGGAGTCACTGCCTTTTTTAGTTGAAAATTAATACAAGATCTATGTTGCCGTTCATTATTTCAGTTGGGGACCCCATTTGGGGTTTTCTTGACAAAGATACTGGAGTGGTTTGTCATTTCCTTCTGCAGTTCATTTAAAGATGAAGAAACTGAGGAACATAAGGTTAAATGACTTGGTCAGGGTCACACGGCTAGGAAGTGTCTGGGGCCAGATTCGAAATCAAGAAGAGTGTTCCTGATTCCAAGCCCCATGCTCTATCTCCTGCAACACCGAGCCGCCCTCAGATTTATGCATGAAGATTATTCTAACAGTGGAGTGAAGGACGGAATGGAAGGAAGAGAAAACAGAGAAGACAGACCTGTTGGGAAGCTATTTCCATATTCCAGGTAGGGACAGTGAAGACCCAGATGAGGATCCTGGCTAGAAACAGAGAAGAGTGGGTGGATGAGTGAGAAATTGTCAGTGGAGCATTGGCAAAATAGCCCATCCATTCTTTTTACAGAGGAGGAAACCTCTTGAGTGCTCAGAAGGTTAATCGGGTAGAAATAGAAGAAAACTAAACCAAATGGAAGAACTCCAGAAGTTTACTTAGCCCTTCTCTGACCATGGTCCCTGAGTCCATAGCTCCCAGGCTCTCCACAGATGATTGGCTTTAATCATTGGAACACAGTCAACTCTTGATATAGGTTCAGAATCAGAACTCTCCCATCTAACAGCAAAAGGAATGGGGAAAAGAAATCCTGACTGGAAGGCAGAAGACCGGGATTCTAGTCCTGGATCTGCCACTAACTCACTGTGTAGCCTTGGCCAGTCATTCCCCCTCTCTCTACCCTCTGTAAAATAAGGGGAAGGGCTCATTGATCTCTAAGGTCCCTGCTCCAGTAAGAGTCATGGTAGAAAACATGGCACCTTTCTTGAAGGCCATTTCCAAACAGGGGGATGCTCAAGTTTTCTTTGAAACTTTTGAAACTTCCTTTGAAATAAAATGTTAGTAAACCACTTAGCAGAGCATCTGGCACATAGTTGCTTAATAAATGCTTATTCTCTTCTCCTTCCTCCCTTCTTTTCCCTGGAACAAAAACTGCCCCTGCTTTTATGAGTTTCCTTCTTTTTTTCTTCCCATTTTCCTCCCTTCCCCCCTAATATAAAAAGGGCATGGGGTAGCTATGTAGTGCAGTGGATAGAGTACTGACCCTGGAGTCGGGAGAACTTGAGTATTCAAATCCAGCTTTAGATACTTACTAGCTATGTGACCCTAGGCAAGTCACTTAACCCCCATTGCCTCAAAGGCAAAAAAAAAAGTATCTTCTTCCTTATTCAACGGGGAATCCAAGACTCACAACTTTTTCTTTCTTTTTTCACCATTGAAGAGAAAATTATTAAAGTTTCTTCTAGGTCAAAGGACCTTGGAGGTCCAGGAAGAGAGATGGAGGGCCAGGAGGGCCGTGTTTGAGTCCCAGTTCTGCCACTCCTTTGTGTGTGACTGTGGGCAAATCACCTCCCCTCTCTGCGTTCTCCATGACATGACGGGGTTGGAATAGACGACTCCAGAGCCCTTTCCATCTCTGATGTTCTGGGATTCTTTTGGTCTCTCTTAATGCTAGATCTGTGCCTTCTGCCAAGTGACTGGGAAATACTAATTGGCTTATCATTGTCCTTTGTATTCAGAATCATAATGATGCTCTTTCAGTGGTGAATATTGGTTTGGGATCTTTGCCTCAGTTTATCTCTTTTTCCCTTCTGCTATGGGAACTGTTAATTCACATCTAAATGACATTTGGAGTTTCCAAAATGCTTTCCTCATTATCCCCCCATGGAAGTAGGTGAGTATATAACATGTCTTTTATGTGTATCCCTATTTCACAAATGAGGAAACAGAGCTCTAGACAGGAGAAATGACTTGCCCGTTCCACAGCTAGTAAGTCTGTCTGAGCCAGACCTCTGGCGCCTGACGTTCCCTTTACCCCGTGACAGCATGCCTATATCACAAGAACAGCAGTGGCTATAATAATAACCGACGAATGTAGAACGAAATTTGAGAGACGTAATTTCTGGGTAATTAATCGTTTTATTAAAATCACTAACATATGACCAATAAAATGGGTCAGGTGACACCCTCAAATGCCAAAGACAATCATGGCAGTGGGTTCACGGTTTATATGCCCTTGGAAGGGGGGGGAGGGGTGTTCCTGAGGGTGGCAATCAACTCTGATTGGTTAGCAGTTAATGACCAAGAATGAATATTACAATGAGAGGCTGCCGACGAATTGTGATGAGGGGGCGGAGCAAGGGGGCAAGGGCAGGGTGGAGGGGGGTTGGGAGGGTGGGGGAAGAACTCAGAGCTGGGAAAGGGGAAGTCCATTTACTTCTGAATTGCCCAGCCTCTGTAATCTAATTGAAGAAATTATCCCCACCCATGCTCCTGTAGAGCACAGTGGATTTCCCCACCTCAAAATTAAATTCCTTTTAAAGTTGGGTGGGGTCTGATGAGATTGAGGAGAAAGTTAATTCAATCAGCATCATCCTTCAGAGACTGAACCACCTACAGGCTTCTAAAAAAAATTCTGGTCCTAATTCAATAGCTGATTACAAATATGAAGGAGAAATAATCATTTCTCTCAGCTTGAAGGTTTGCAAAGCACTTTACGTACATTATTTCATTTGATCTTCACAAAAGCCATGTGAATGAGGTGCTACTATTGCCCCCACTTTGCAGGTGAGGAACCTGAGACTCACAAAATGTAAGAGACTTGGGGAGGCAGCTTGGTACGGTGGAAGGAACACTGGCTATGGAGTCAGAGGACATGGGTTCCCATCCTGACCCTGATGTTCACTGCCTACGTGACCCTGGATTGTGAGGACTGTCTTTTTCCCTGCTTTGTATTCTTGGCACTTAGCACAATGCCTGACGAGTAGTAGGTGGTTAATAACTGAGTGATTGACACTGGGTCAATCAGTCAGTATCTCCAGTTCTTACTTTCTTCACTTGTAAAAAGGACTTTGACAAGATGCCTTTCAGTGCTACATCTGTAGGACTAGCTCTTCATACAATAAGTGGCTGGGGAGGGATTTGAACCTGAGTCTTCCTGATTCCAAGCTTAGAGCTCTATCTTCTATCCCAAGCTGCCCTTCTAAAGTCTCTTAGTTTGAACACTAAAAATGCTCGAGAACAAATTGACCTTTGATCCTGTCAATTACCTGGGGCTTCTTGAAATCTCTACTCCCTTGGCTTTCTCTGTCCATTTCCCAAAACAGTCCTGAAGTGCTCAGAATTAGAACCAGACTGCTGGAGTTGGGAGGGACCATATGGATCATCTCATCCAGCCACTTCATTCTGCAAAAAAGAAAACTGGAGGTCCAGAGGGGGGAAATGACCTGCCCAGGGTCACTCTACAAGTTAGTTTTGCAGCAAGGGCTGGACCCCAGGTCAGATCCGCTGCTCCCCAGTATACCATTCTCCATTCCCTGTTTCCCTACAATCTCTTACAGATCCACTGAATGGGACATCTCAGTTCATTTGCAATATGCTCGTTGCTACTCACATGTTGCTTTTGTTAAATGCAAACTAAGAGCACTTTTCTAAAGGGAAAACAGAGACTGAAGGAGCAGAGCCAAACACAGCCATTTGAGAATTAAAGCTTATTTTTCGTTTGTTTGTAATTAAGCATCAATAACTTTTAAAGTGTGTGTGGGGATGGGGGGAGGGAAACTAGTTAAGAGAAAGAGAAGACTGATGGGCCACAGCTTTCCAAGCTGGTGGGGTTTCTTTAGTCAGTTGAGGGAAAGGCAAGGATGAAACCCCACTCAGAATGTGGCAGTGGAGGGAGGGGAGCCATAAAGTTAAGGTCTCTTGGGGTCCTTTCACCAGGGGGACACTTCACTCCTAGTGAAGGGCTGGGTGGGTAGCTGCCCCCTGAAGCTGCCCACTCCAGCACCTCAGGACTGAACTGCCCACAGTCAGGATAGTGGCCCTGGGACAGAAGGACCATCTGTGAAGTGGAACTGCTCCAGCTGCAAAGAACAGGGCAGACGCAGTTCCTTTCCAAAGGGTGACTAGGCAGCCATCACAGGGACTGACATTTTTAATCCTTCCTGAAATCTGCTTTGGAAACCTGAAGACCAAAACTTTCCCAACTCTGGCCTCATCCCCGTAGAGTAGTTTCCTCCTTTGCCAAGTGTTGGCATAAGCTTGGAGGCCAATGTTAACTCCTCCTTCTCACCCGGGCATTCATTTAGTGGTGGTCCTTTGAGGGCCCTCTCCCAGGCAGAAAACTTCATCTTCTCTGTGAACAGAACATCTGAGCCTCCTATGGAGCGTAGGGCAGGCCCAAGTGAGTTAAGGGTATCACTTTCCTAAGGTATCCACTTTCCTAGCCTAAGGGGCTAAGTTCAAAGGTAGACTGATTCTAGGGTTCCTCAGGCTCTTAGTCATCCTAAGAGAGAACTGGAATTGACCAGAGAGTCTTGAGTAAAACTAGCACAGGGCCTTGTACATAGTAGATACTTAGTTTATTGATTTGGGAGGTTGGGGGAGAAATCCTTTCACTTACTCTGTCTCCCAGAGACCTCCAGTAGCCAGGCTTCCTCCTTATCCCCCTGGGTTACTTTGACCTAGCCTCTTTGAGCCCTCTCTAGGCTTCATTTTCCTTATCAGTAAAATGAGAGAATTATATTAGCTGTCCTCTAACATTCCATTCAGCATTAAGATCCTATCAGTCTATGCTTCCAGGGTTCCTTCTCACTCCAAATGGCCATTTGTCTCTGAGTTCAAATCCATGGCCGAAGACTTTACTCTGGATCAAACTAATGTCCAGATTTCAAAATGGACTACACTGAACTCCATGCTTTGTTCTACCTTGCTACTATTCAATCATCTTGTCTTCTCAATGGGATCCAATTAGAGGCTGTCACCTAAGGTACTAAGACATCGGCCACAGAGGGAAACAGGAAGTTCAGAATTGTCATGTGGGGAAGAAATACTGAATACAAGTCAAAGGTCCTTACTCTGCTTCATCTTACCCATGTGTCTGTGGGAAAATAGCTTACCCTTTCTGGGCCTCAGCTTCATCACTTGTAAATTGAAGGGGTTGTACTGGATGACCTCTGAGATCTGTCTGACTCTGAATCTATGATCCAGTGATCTTCTCCCTCCACTCTGCCTCCTCAATACTGAGCTCCTCTGGGTAAAACCTGGATCTATTATAGATCTTAATAGCCTCACCTAAATCTAAATCTAAGCAGTAGCTCACTGGTTGCTACCTTGATTTCATATCATAGAATCTGACACTTTTAGAGCTGGAAGATACTTTGGAACATAGTGTGTTAGAAATGTCCTGAGAACACAGAATGTCAGAGCTACAGGGACCTTAAAACACAATGTGAGAACTGGAATCAGACCTTAAGATTTAGAATGGCAAAGGACCTTAGAAGTCCCCTAGCCCAACCCTTCGTTTTATAAGAACTGATATTAACAATGCATTACAACAAAGCACTATACATATATCTATATCTACACACACACACACACACACACACACACACACACAGAGTCACCTCACAACAATACTGAAAGATAAATGATTACAGGTATTATAATTCCCATTTGCAGATGGAGAAACTGAGGCACAGAGAATTAATTTTTCTTATGTCACATGGTCAGGAAAGCAAAGGTAGATGTTGACTGGCATTTATTAAGTAATACTGTGTGCCTGGCACTGTGTTAAATGCTAGGGATACAAAGAGAGGCAAAAAAAAAAAATAATTGACAACTAGGATCACATAGCTAGTTAATAGTTGATCTGATCAAACTCCGATTTTCTGATTCTCCGACCAAGACTCTTTCTATTGTATGTATCAGTCTTTGCCCATCAGCCCCTGTGGCTAAGGAGACATTGCAAACCTTATTAGGGCCTGATCTGGGTGTTTCATACTGTGTTACCCACATGATGGCTTATATAAATATTTCTAATGTAGTTTCATAAACACTTGTGAGATTTAAAAACAGCTGCTGTGTAGCCCTCCCCTCGTCTCATAGCCCCATGAGAGCAAATGACTACAGGCTCCATCAGCTGTTTCTCAGATATATGGCAGTAACAAAAAGCCAGAGTTATCATGGTATGGTAACCGGAGAGCTGACATTGAAGCCAGGGAGACCTGGGTTCAACTCCTACCCTTGTCACAGTGGCTGTGTGACCCTGGACAAATCATTTCATCTCACAGTGTTCCCAGAAAACTCACTAGCAGGATGAGCTGCACCCAAAAGGCTATATAACTGTGCATACTCTTGGACCCAGCAATACCACTACTAGATCTATACCCCAAAAGATCAAAGAAGAAGGAAAAAGACTCATATGTGCAAAAATATAATCAGGTCTTTTGTGGTGGCAAAGAATTGGAAATCAAGGGGATGCCCATCAATTGGGGAATGGCTGAACAAGTTGTGGTATATGCATGTAATAGAATACAATTGTGCTATAGGAAATGAGGAGCAGGATGCCTTCAGAAAAACCTAGGAAGACTGATTTGAACAGATGCAAAATGAAGTAATCAGAACCAGGACAACAGTATGCATGGTAACAGCAATATTGTAATGATAACCAACTGTAAATGACTTTGCTATACAGAGGAATAGCTAAACTATTCCAAAGGACTTATGATAAAAAATTGTATGTACTTCCAGAGAAAGAACTGATGGAGTCTGAATGCAAATTGAAGCATTTTTAAAACTTTCTTTATTATTCTTGTTATTTTTGGTCAACATTTTTTTAATAACATGGTTAATATGGAGATGTTTTACATGACTACACATGCATAATCTATGTCATTTTGCCTACCTTCTCAAGGAGAGGGGAGGGGAGGGAAGGAGAGAAATTAGAACTCAAAATTTTTAGAATGAATGTTAAAAAATTTTTTTGCATGTAATTAAGAAAAAAATAAAAATTGAATGAAAAAAGAGGATAAATTGCAGAGCAGTTGATCATCTGAATTGGTAAAGGAATTGTCCACACAAGGAATTCCGTATGCCAATGAAATTCTAAGGCCCAGTCCCCCAGAATCTCCAAACACCCCAAATCCACAGGAATGTTATTGTGATAGAAAGTGGCCAGCCCCTGGGGCAATAGGAAAATGAAGAAACCATTTTTTGCATGTCTCTCCTGTGGTACCTCAGAAGCTGCTGCCCACTGGAGAAAGCCACACAGAGCACTGGACAGAGCATCTGGGCACCACCCAAGACGAATCTGCTTCTCATTGCACAGACAAATAGTTGAACTGTTTGTGAAAAAAAGGGAGCAGCTCAGAAGCACTAGGGTTTTGACAGCAAGTCTTTAACTCATGTGCCCAGGGGAGGTCTTATGAAAATATTTTATGTGGAAAAACCCCAGGAGTGTAACATGCACACTCTGAGACAGCAAAACCCAGTTCGGGAATGGAGCAGGGTTTTTCCCCAGTGATGATGCCGGTGGAGAGTGACATTGAATCATCAGCAAAGGCTTCCTGAGGCCCCCCGAGGACATTGCATCTTGAGTATTAGAACCATGGGATTTTAGAAGCTCCCCAGTATTGTGTTATCCTCTTCATGTTTCTGGGGTTCTTGAATTCTTTCTTTCTGGCTGTTTGAAATTTTTTTTCTTTGACCTAAAAACTCTGAATTTTGGTTATGACATTCCCGGCAGCCTTCATTTCAGGGGTTATTTTGGGAAGTGACTGGTCGATTCTTTTTTATATTCCTTACTTTGATCACGTATCTATAGGCATCTGAAGTCATGAGCATGATTACAGAACCTCTTCTTGAATAATAGTAGTAATAACAACTAGTGTTTATAGAACATTAAGTTTTACAAAGTGCTTTGCAAACATTATCTCATTTTATCCTTACAACAACCCTGGGAAGTAGTTGCTAATTAATCTCATTTTACAGATGAGGAATCTGAGGCAGACAAAGGTTCAGTGACTTGCTTTAATAAGTGCCTGTGGCTGATTGGAACTCAAGAGTCTTGTACTCTATTCACTATGCCACTTAAATTATCTCCTATAAATTCCTTGGCCTTTCTGAAATAGATAGATAGATAGATAGATAGATAGATAGATAGATAGATAGATAGATAGAAATTGTCATGTCTGCAACTTCAGTGACAACTTTTTTTTTTTGCTTTTTGAAGGGAGGGAGGCAGGGCAATTGGGGTTAAGTGACTTGCCCAAGGTCACACGGCTAGTATGTGGTAAGTGTCTGAGGGCAGATTTGAACTCAGGTCCTCCTGACTCCAGAGCCAGGGCTCTATTCATTGAGCCACCTAGCCTCCCCACGGTGACAACTTTCTGACTGAACAGATATGTCAAGCAAGTTTTCAGTGCTCACTCATTCACTTGCTCTCTCTCCCCACCTCTTCCCTTCCTTTCCCCTCTTTGTCTCCCTTTCTACCCTCTCCATCTTCAATTTAAGGTCCTTTGTCAGATCTATAGGTTTCCAGGTTTATATACTTTTACTGAGTTTTAATAGATGCCTTCCATTACTAGTCTGTTGAGGCTTGTATTTAAAAGGCAATGAAGAGCATCCTTAATAGAGAGTGACTTCCCCTATGCAGAGATAGCTCTTATCTTTTACATAGGGGCAGAAATTTAGGCTTCTCTACATAGCTCTTTTTCTAACCTCTAATATTCATAACATTTCCTTGACAATCCTACTGAAGTTCATCCAGAAATGTGCCCAAAGTTCAGCTACTTTTGAGTTTGGTTTCAGAGGGACAGTCCTGCTATCTGAGCCAAGCCAGCTGCTGTGGGATGAGGCATAAGAACTCATCTCAATGGCCACATGTCACGTAAGGCAGAGTGGAGGCTGTCATTATAGAATGCCAGGGACTCTGGAGCTTCTAACAAACCAGACTCTTTCTCTGGAGTATGCCTTACACAAAGAGAAGGTTCTTGACTATGAATCTCAGCTTTAGAACAATCTTTTTTTCAATTTAATTCAACAACCCATGTTTATTAAATGCCTGCTATGTTTGAAGTACTCAGTTAGGTGCTGGTGATACAAAGACAAAAACTTTTCCAGAGAAAAGCAACCCGGGTGGATGTGATAGCTCTTCTAGGTATATCAGCCACCTTCCAACAAAAAGATCGTGGTGGATGCTTATGGCCCAGAAGTGTTTATACCAGTGGTTCTCAACCTTCCTAATGCTGCGACCCTTTAATACTCGTATGTGGGCGTATCTGCATGTGGGCAGACCCACCTGGAGATGGATAGAGGAGCAGTGTCTTGGTTCCCAAGACCATCGGAAATATGTGTTTTCCAATGGTCTTAGGCGACCTCTGTGAAAGGGTTGTTCAGCCCCCAAAGGGGTCGCGACCCACAGGTTGAGAACCACTCGTTTATACCAAAGCCCAACAGGAGTGTGTTAGTTACTGTTGTTGTTGGTCAGTCATTTCAGTTATATCCAACTCTTCGTGATCCTATTTGGGGTTTTCTTGGCAAAAAATGCTAGAGTGGTTTGCCATTTCCTTCTCCAGCTCAGTTTACAGACGAGAAAACTGAGGCAAACAGGGTGAAGTGACTTGCCCAGCATCAGACAACTGGTAAGTGCCTGAGGCCTGGTTTGAATTCAGGAAAATGAGTCCTAATTTCAGAGAGAGAAAGAGTCTGAATCAGATGCCTTCAGCCTTTGATGGTTGCCTACATAGTAATGAGAAATTCTTGGGACATTTTTCAAAAAATGTGGCTAGTAAATAATTGTGGTGCTTCTACCTACATTCCTTCACTTGAAATAATAACAACAAGAGTAATAATATGATAGAACAGCAACAATTATAGCACATTTGTATGGCATTTTGAGGATTTCAAAGCATGTTCTTTAAACTACACATGAACCTGTTTCATGTACAGATCATTTCATTGTTCAAATAGGGAGCAAGGCGACAATGAAAAACCAGGTGTCCCCCAATCACCACCTGATCCATGCACTTTAGGAGTCAAGGAAAAGTTTCTTTGGGATTAGAATAAATATACTACTTAGTAAAATACGCATATCGATGGCTCCTTGGCATAAAAGTCTTTACTAATAGTGTTCCTTCATTAGTGTTTCTTGGTGACCAAGCTAGCCTAGACCAGGCTAGATCTTATGTAGCATGACAGACTTTAATTTCACTCTTCCAGAGCAAGGCTGGCTACGTCTTCTAAGGTTCTAAAGGTACCCCACTATAATACTTTTGCTTCAAGCCTGCATTCTGATGTGGTTTCTCTCCTCTACCACATACACATACACACACACACACACACACACACACACACACACACACACACACACACACACACACACACACACACACAGAGTTAACCAGTGATTAGTGCCTTAGTTCCAGTTTACCCATTAACATTGGTTAGCTTTTACAAAAATATATGTACTGGGAAGATATGGCAAGAACCAAAGTTACAAGGCATCCCCATGCCATCCCTAGCACCTGGAGCACACTCTTCCCTACACCACCCTGCTCTCTAGGAAAGGTGGTCTCAGACTTAACACAGCTTTTACATAGCATTTATTCTACCAAATTCACTCCCAAACATGGCATGACTGATGGATGAATGAGTCTACATCTCTGCTACTATGGGTTGGGTTAAGTGGGTCACTTGAGATGTCCTTCATCTCTGACTCTCAGGAAATCTCAGCATGGAATTTAGCTCCTGGACTTCTGGTAGCTTGTTTTCCCAAATTTTTAAAGTTTCTAAGTTCATAACCATCTCCAACCTCTTCCACCTAAAAGCATGGCTACTACAGAAACAAAAGCATCAGCAGTCTATGGCTTTGCGGGCCACATGGCCCCAGTAGGGATCTAACCCTGAGGTTTCTCTCCCTTACTGAGAATTTAATCCTTGCTTCCTCACTTGAACACAGCTGGTAGGAATAAAATCCAGAAAGACACTGACTTTGGGTGGTCAGTGCCTTTTTTAATGTGCCCTGGTTCTTCATTCACAGCTAATCCAAAAGGTTCCTCTTCACTGAATGGTTAGCAGACCAGAACCAGCTACAGAATGTCTGCACATGCTCCAAAGTCCACTTAGGGATTGCATCTGCCCAGCACGCTGCATATGCTCATAAAGTCTGGGCTAAATGTCCAGCTCTGTGTGTGTTACCTCGGCTCTGAGCTAACTCACACTATCAGCTCTGGGCATACATCTATATGATAGAACAATCTTGAGAACTTTTCAAAAATCCAATCTCTTTGGCTCATTTTGCCCCTACTCTGATTCCTCTGAGAATCTCATGAATGTAGCTAGTATCTAGATGTCCAGAGTTGTAGGTAAAAGGGTCCTAGCTCCCATGAAAGCACTCTAAGTAACAAGACATATTAAGGTATAGGACAACCCTTAATTTACCCCACAGTCAGGATATAAAACATATAAAACACATGTAAAACATATAAAGGATTCACAATAGGTTAAAACCAATTGTTACAGTTTTTCTCCATCTCTACTAGTTCCACCTTCTACTCCCTTCCCAGGGCCCCATAGAATCCCCTAGATTCATAATGCTGTCTTGTGTTCTGGGCTTCCCTCAGAAGGGACATGGAAGTAAGGGGTTGCTTAGAAAGGCAAACCCTTGATGTTCCAGTGGAGTCACTTCTTCATGCCAGAGACTGGTATAGGCCTCTGGCCTTATGTTACTACCTTAAGGACTTGGGCTCCTTTTTAGAAGGGAAACTCACCTGAGGCTGCTAAAGAGGCAATCTCCTTTCTATTGGAATCACACTGTCTGAATTGTTTGCTGTAGTTGTTGTGGACAAAGTACAGAGTTTTTTGGTGCTCCACATTGTGCCCCAGTGCCTTGTTGCTCCTCCAGCTCCAGGACCATGAAAGAAATCTCTCTAGAAGTTCTTGACATGCCTCCAGAAGGCAGGGATTTCAGGATCTCTCCATCTAAGGGTTGATGAATTCCTACCACTTGTCCATGTGGTTCTGCTCTCCTGAAACCATGCATGCAAGAGCGTGTGCTACTGAAACATGCTGCTGACTCTCCATGGCTGGGTCCAGGCCCTCAGCATCAAGGAGCTCCTGCTATATTCTGAGTGAAAATACCCAGAGTCAGGAGATGGGGTGTCTTTTTTGAGGTACAGCAAGGGTAGGGATTGTGCCTGTGATCCCATAGGTAGAGGGGACTCCCAGGTAAGGAAACTCACTGTACCAGTGCAGCTCAGCATCTTCTCCACAACTTAACCATTCTGGGCCTCAGCTGAATTAGGTGATTTCTGAACTTCTGCCCAACTCACAGTTCTGGAATCTTAAATCACCCTTTCTCCTTGAGCTTTAGGTTTTTCATCTAGAAAATGAATAATTTAGCTCGACTCTGTCACTTACATTCTGTACTGCCTTGAGTAAGTCACTTACATTCTCTCCAAGCCCCAGATTTTTTCTCTGCAATATGGGGAACATTTGACTTGTCCTTTGTATATCATGAGGCGTTATGAAAATGAAGTGGAATGATGGATGGGAAATTGCTCTATGAATTTAGAGAGCTACATAGACTATTATTACTGCTGTTATTATTAGATAACTGTAAGTACTCCCTAGACAAGATCTGCTTCATGGATGGAAGGAGGGGAGGAAGGAAGGAAGAAAGGAAAGAAGGAAGGAAGGAAGGAAGGAAAGAAAGAAGGAAGGAAGGGAGAGAAAGAAGTGGGGGAAGGAAGGAAGGATTGTTTTACACACTAATATCTAGGTAGCTTATCAATCAAAATTGGGTAGAAGAAAAAGAATCTGTGGGAAAGGGTAAGAAGGTTTTGCTTGAGAGGATCTAGAGACAAAAACAGAGGTTAGTTATGCTAAAGACATTTCCTTTGACTCTGACTCATGACAGTGGCTCAATTGCATGCAAATGAAAGTTCATCTTTTCCAATATAAAGAAGGCAAGAAGGTAGCAGTTTATTTGGTAAAGACCCCCAGTGCTTGATCTGGGAAGTGGTGGAATGAGCAGCCACAAAGTCATTCAGGTTTTTCTCCTTTCTTGGTTAATCTGTGGACTCCCTCTGTTTATTTGGAGCAAGCAATACTTGTTTATGAGATGTTTGTTTATGTAATGAATGAATTGACCCAAATGCTGGTCCTGTGGGTGTCAGTCCTTATATGGCAGTGATCAGGAGTTCTAGCCTGGAGGAATACTGCCTCTGGGCCACCTCTGAATCTGCTGCCATGCAGGGGAATTGCTAAAGATTGGATTGCTAGGTCATTGTCCTTCCCACCCTGACCTGTGCTCATGTAGTTTACACACACACACACACACACACACACACACACACACACACACACACACCATACCCTCCATATTCCAATCTGTACTAGAAAAGTCTTAGATTGGAGAATCATAATAGAAAACTGGGAGGGGCATCAGGAGGCTTCTAGTCCAAAGGAATTCAAGAATTATTTATGAAGCTTCTACTAGGCACAGTGCTGCACAGTGAGGATGCAAAGACAAAAAGGAAACTGTTCCTGCCCTCAAAGAGCTTACATTCTATAAGAGATACATAGAAAATGTAAAACAATAAGTAAGAATGTGATGATATGAGGAGAGATAGTACAGTAACAACTAGGTGTATACAGTAACGTGGAGGAAAACAACATGGAAAGATTTCAGAACACTGTTCAGTGCTGTGGCCAAGCATGACGTCAGAGCACTGACCAGGGAATCATGTTCTCTGCTTCTTGGCAGAGGGGTGATGGACCACAGGTGAGGAATGAGTATACCTCTTTAGACATGGCCGTTTTATGGATTTATTTTGTTTAATTGCACCTTTTTTGTTACAAGGAAAGGTTATACTGTGAGAGGGGTGGCAGGGAGAGAGGAGGTGGGATATGACCTTGATATTAAGAAAAATAAACATAAATTAAACAATTAAAAAGAAAGGTTTCACCTAGGAGGTAGCATGTAAGCTGAACATTGAAAGAAGCTAAGGATTTTAAGATGCAGAAGGAAGAAGGGGGAATGTAATGAAGTTGTGCAGACATCCTTTGCAAAGGAATGGGGGCAAGATATGGAATACCAAGTTGTAGTCTTAATGGAATAGGAAGATCTTCCCAACCATTAATAGGCCTATGTGACCCGCTGATACAGCCTGAGTCACATGTATCTCAGTGTAGGAGGAGTTTGCCCAGAGCAAAGAGCAGAGAGTAGAGAGCAGAGAGAGAAGCAGCTTGAGTGGGCAGAGGGAGGAATTTTGCCTTGGGGAACTTGTTTGTGGGCAGTTCTAACAGAAAGAAGGCTTAAGATGTTGGAGCTCCCTGGATTAATGATAAGTACTCTGTTAAATCTTACCTCCTGGTATCCTAAAGATGTCCCAAATAAATATATTGGTTTTACCTCTGAGGAAGAGGGTTTATATTTTGAAAATCTACCCTGGAAATATACATGCATATTCATAGTGGCTGCTATGGGTATTGCATTGGCGTTACACAAGTTTGGGAAATAACAAGCAAGACATTTTGGCTGGGACATAATATGAGTAAGGGAGAGTAATATGAAATGCCTGGAAAGATAGGTTGGAACCAGATAGTGAAAAGTTCTAATTGCCAAACATTTTATCCTAGAGGCAATAGGGCAGTGGTTCTCAACCTTCCTAATGCCACCATCCTTTAATAGTCGTATGTGGGCGTCTGCATGTGGGCAGACCTGCCTGGAGATGGATAGAGGAAGTTCCTAAGACCATGGGAAATATATGTTTTCCAACGGTCTTAGGCGACCCCTGTGACCCCTATGAAAGGGTCATTGGACCCCAAAGGAGTCGCAACCCACAGGTTGAGAACCGCTGCAATAGAGAGTCACAGGGAGTTTCTTGAGCTGGGGTGTGACATGGTCAGATCTACAATTTAGGAATATCATTTTGGCCTTCTAATTAGCTAGATAGCTAGCATATAGTGCTTACTCTGTGCTAGGCCCTGTGCTAAGAGCTTTATAACTGAGGCAGAGACTGAGGGACATGCCCAGGATCACACAGTACGTGTCTAAAATCAGATTTGAACTTAGATCTTCCTAACTTCAGGCCCAGTGTTCTATTCATTGCACCAACCTACCTGCTAACTAGGGAGGTCCAGGCTGGTGGAGATTACTGGAGTTCTGAATTGCAGTAGAGCTAAACCCTTTGGGGTATTTGTACTAATTATAGCAACAACATGGTGAGCCCTGGGAGGGGCTACTAGGCTGCCTAAGGACAGGTAAATAGACCCAGGCCAAAAACAGAGCAGGTCCAAGTTCCTGGATCCATCAACAGTGGGATCAGGCCCAGGAATGTCCTCTCTGCTTCCAGCCTGGACAAGATAGGGAGACTCAATCTCAAAAAAGAAATATTGTTTCAGCAACTATGTGGAGGCTAAATTGGAGAAGAGAGACACATACTCACACACACATGACAAAAGTGTCGGTTGGTATTTCTGTTGAACTCCTAATCCTAAAGACTTATTGGTGTTGCCCATTGGACCACCATATTATACAGGATACAGAACGGGGGTAACTAAGTGTTGCTATGGATAGAGTACCAGGCCTTAGAGTCAGGAAGACCTGAGTTCAAATCCTGCCTCGGATACTTCCTAGCTATGTGACCCTGGGAAAGTCACTTCCCTTCAATTTTGCCTCAAGTTTGCCTCAATTTCCTCATCTGAAAAAATGGATTGGAGAAGGCAGTGTCAAACCACTCTAGTATCCTTGCCAAGGGAACCCAATTAGGGTCACGAAAACAAAACGGAAAGGACTGAACAACACATTCATGAAATTGATGTTCCTATGTAACAAAGAAAAGTCTTGAGGCAAGGCTCCCAGACAGCATTAAGAACTGACCCCAGAACAATGAAAATGTTGTAAAGAAGGCTTCAGTTGACAGTCTGTACAGACAAGGTAAGCAGGGATCTGAAGGCCCAGTTCAATAGCTGTGTCAGAACAAAAGGTCATTTTAATTCATTGAACTACTTGTGAAGATAGAACTGCATCTCTTAGGTTAAAAAAAAATCCTCTCTCTTTTGAAGAATTCTTAGAAATTTGACTTTTAAAAATTAAGATTAAAACCAAACCCTCTTGGAACTACAAGTTCTGTTGTGCCCACTCTGACAGTGAGCAAGGGCATTTCTGACATCATTTCACTAAATCTCTTGGGCATTCATGCAGTGGAATCCTGCTCCTCTTTTCCAAAGCCCTTTACCTGGTGAGCTTGTCAGCTTTGCCCCTGAACGTTCCCCCTGTGCCTGGAATGCTTTTCTCCTTCCCGGTTACTCATCTCACTCCTTCCTTGCCTTTGCCATCTAACACTGTCACTTTACAAATGAGGAAACACAGCCTCGCAGATAGTAAGTCACCTGCCCAAGGTCACTGGACATGTCACTAGCAGAACTATGATTTGATCTCGTGTGTTTTGTTTTGTTTTTTGCTTTTTGAAGGGAGAGAGGCAGGGCAATTGGGGTTAAGTGACTTGCCCAAGGTCACACAGCTAGTATGTGGTAAGTATCTGAGGCCGGATTTGAACTCAGGTCCTCCTGACTCCAGGGCTGGTGCTCTATTCACTGCATCACCTAACTGCCCCAATCCCGTGTCTTTTCATTCCTAGACCAGCAATCTTTCCATAGTCCCATTTTTTGTAAGCCTTTTGCTTCTGGAAGTAGCCTAAACATGCTTCTCCAAGTGACCGAAAGTTTTCTTCTCTATCATGGTCTCTCCTCTTCTTTTCTTTTCTTTAACTGTCCCTGACGAGTTTGTTCTTCACTCTCAACTAACTTCACCAGCAATGGTTTAGCTTCCCCCTATAGCACCACCATTGTGGAAAGAACCCTGGGAAAGAAACATGTAGGATTAGATTCCAGTTTTTATCTCTACTGCTTAATTTGCTGTGAGATCATTAACAAGACCCTTCTCTTTGAGTCTCAGTTTCCCCCTGTAAGGCAAACTAAATATGAGGACTAAAGTGGTGGAGTAGACACAGCAGGGGACTTGGAGTTGGTAAACTAGGTCTTGAATCCCTCCTTTATCACTTACTAGCAAATGTGACCCCAGCAACAACCTCAGCCTCAGTTTCTTCATCTCTAAAATGGGGATGATAATAATAGCACATAGCCCACAAGGGTGTTGTGAGGCTCAAATACCATAACATGAACAGTGCTTTGCAAACCTTAATGAGCTAAATAATGTAAGCTGGTACTTGTTATTATTATTTTGAATAAAGGTTAATTATTAATACAATTGTTATTAGATGACATCTCAGGTCCCTTCCAGCTCTGACATTCTTTAGGGTTCTGTCAGTTCTCTTTAAAAGTTATCTTAAGCTGCACAGAATTTTTTTTAAATTACAGAATAAGCTCAGACAGACAGAGCATTTATTAAGTGCTTACTATGTTCCAGGCACTGGGCTAAGTGCAAAGCATACAAATGAAATTAAGCAAGAGTCTCTATACTCCAGGAACTTATAAAGCAGACAGGGAAGGCAACATGCAAAGGAGGAATGGGAAGGTGGAAAGGAGGATGGCATATATAATAGCAGGACTAGAAATGTCAGGATGGGGGAGACCTTGGAATCAAGAAAGATAAGACTAACTTCTCAAAACCCAGGGTTGCTCTAAGGTTGGAGTTCTATTCTCCAGTGGGGAAGAAACAAACAGAGTTCAGGGAATGGAATATCCAGCTCTGGACCCACACAGGGACCTGGGAACACACACACACACACACACACACACACACACACACACACACACACACACACACACACACACACCAGAAAGATGCACCATGGACATAACCCTCCTACTGTTCTTATCATAGTAAAAGCTAACCCTTTTTCTACTGAAAACCCTCACTATAAATTAGGCTTCAACTTAATCTTCACTATTAGAATTCATGCTACTGGATAGGAATTTGAGTATGATTTTGTCACATGCTGGGGCCCACCCACAGGCACCTACCTAGGGATGAGGAAAAAGGAACAAACTAAGCAGGTGTAATCAAAGAGGTTGCATCTGGGATACTTCTTCATTAGTACTGCTCATCACACACACACACACACACACACACTCATACTCTCACTGTCTCTCTGACTGTCCTCTCTCTCTCTCTCTCTCTCATGGATATTATATCTGGCTCTGAAGCAGCACAGGTGTTCGTCTCTGGACCCACATAAGCCACCAAGCACTGGACAGCAGGATAGAAAGCCCAGGAGTCCCAATGCCACACATGCATCATCCCTACTGTAAAAGCCCCTTAGTTTCTCCGCCTGTGCTCACCTCATACACTCTCTGAGAACGTGATCTGGCCTATGTGCCTACACTCTCACCTGTCTTCTATGCCTACAACCTCCCCTTACAATCTCTGATATCAGGACCACTCTTAATTTCAAGCATTGGTCAATATAATTCAATGCAGTAAACACTTATTAAGTGCCTACCATGTGCAAGTCACCATGCTAGGCCCTGGAAACAGAGGCCAAAATTAACAGTTGTGTCCTCAAAGAGCCTACATTCTAATAAGAGAACAGAAAATTGATGCAAATAAATACAGGATAATTTCAGGAAGGAGAGACCACATACAGAAAGGAGAGTCATGAACGGTTTCCTACAAAAGTTAGGTAAGGCATGAGCTGAGCTTCGTAGGAAGCTAGGGATTCTGAAGTGCTAGGTGAAGAAGAAATGTATTCCAGGTGTCAGGGAGCAGTGTGTCCTAGAAAACATGGGTGAAGACCTGTGTATGGGCAGACAAGTACTCCCCCTAGAAAGCTCTGAGGCAAAGAGTGTGTGGGTCCTAAATGTGCCCTAGGTTTCTTTCAAAAAAAAAAAAAGATCTTTACAGGATATGATCATTCATATTTATCACTGATGATCTCCAACCTAAGAATCTGGTTTGCCTTGGAGGTGTGATTGAGAAGTGTTTGGGGAGTTACATTTTATGATAAAGTAGCTAATTTTCTAATCTAATTAAATTGTTTATTTAACTATGACTGTTGAAGTTTAAATGACTGGATTTGGCAAGTGTTCCATTTTTCCTTAGAATGTTATTCAAATTCTCAATAGAAGTATTTTCTTTTCCAGCATTTACTAAGGAGCTTGTACAAGCCATAGTCAGGATCTCAAAGAAATTCTCCACTGTCTGTTATTCCCAACAATGCCCTTGAATATTTCATGTCTGACCCAACCTGTCTTAGCTTTACTTTAAATGCAGTCAGAGATTAAAATGCTCAACATCACCAGTCTTGCTGCCATGCTGGCCGCATTCCTCAAGACAGAACAGCATCATTTGAAGTTGGGGAGTTGCGGCCATTTTGCACAGAAAAGGTACTAGATCAGGAAGAAATAGGAATGGCTAGTAAGTGGGGTCTGGGCTGCTGAGTGACAAGTCTTGATTGACAGATACTCCTCTAAGTTAAAAAGGCTGGCCCTTCACAGTGAGAGATAAGGGGTTGAATGATTGACAGTCATATGCCCCGAATTCTCCGGCAGCCAGTACAAAGTAGGTTTCTATAAAAGAAGCTGTATGCTACACTATGATCCTATAGACCATTGTTATACAATCCTCTGAGTCAGCTTATGCAAAGGCATGGAGACTAGAGAAGAAATGTCCATTTGGAGGAATAGCAAGTCAGCCAGTTTGGTTGGAATATAGTTTATGAAGGAGAATAATGTAAAATAGGTGTGGAGGCATAGTTTGGAGCCAGAGTAGGAAAGACTTTAAATGCCAAACTGAGTAGTTTGTAGTTCATTCTAGAGGCATCAGGGAGCCAGTGAAATCTCTTGAGCAGGAAGGTGACATGGGTTGGTTTGAACAAAAAAGCACCGGTTCTGTGCCAGGTAGCTTCAGACAGAAGCATTCATGCAATCAGTCTGCTTCTTGCCCAGGCTAGTCCCCACAAATCTGTCTACCCTTCCACCCCTACTTCCCTCCTGCCCCACAGTGTGCATAGAAGGTTTCACTTGTTTTCTCTTCCCTGCACTTCCTTCTCTCCAATGTATTGATGTCACTGAAACTTTCTCACCAGTTACCCCATTTGTGTATTTAGGAAAAATAGTTTGAAATTGTGGCAGGTGGGAAGAATTTGCTTTTCACATGATCCTCTGCAGTCTGATTTTGACCCATTCCAAAGATTTAATGCACAAATATTCTGTTTGTCCTCAGAATGTCACTCATAATTCCTACAGAAACACACTTTCTTTTCAAGAACTTATTAAAGAGTTCCCCCAAGCCACAGTCAGAACCTCAAAGGAAAGTAATTCTCCAATGTCTTTTAATTCCCAACAAGGCTCTCGACTATCTCATATCTGACCCAACCTGACCTAGCTTCATTTTAAATGCAACCAGAGCTCAGGCTGAGGGAGATGACCAGCCATGCCACCAGGCTGGCCCCACTCCTCAGGACAGATGGTCCATTTGAAGCCGGGAAGTGGAGGCCATTTTATCAAAGCACAGAAAAGACTTTCTCTTGTGGAGGAGGTCAGGAGTCAAAAAGTCACATGGGGAAGGGGGAGGGGGTCAAAATGTGGTGCTCAGAGGAAGGATCCAGGAGTAGGTGCCACACAGAAGCTTGAGAAGCTTCCAGGACTTCAAAGGACAGATAACCTGGTGTTTGAGCCCCGAGGTCACTTCCCATTGGAGAACTTGGGGTCACCAGAAGAGTGAATGTTGGAGGAAATTAGGGATCACAAGATTAGACGCGGGCTTGGAACTCTTCAGCATCATTTCCTTTGCTTTAAACTACACTGAGAAAAGAAATTGTTGCTTTCATGTCCAAAGCCGAATCATCTAAAGAATTAAAATGATGCTGTCAGTCATTTGTCCATTACTCTTGGAAAAACTCTAACGTCTAGTGGCCTGGCCATCCTTACAAGCCCGGCTTGCAAGGCAGGGAAAGCAAACTTCAGACAGTGGAGGTGTTTTTGTTGGTGTGGGGGTTATTTTTGTTATCGCTGTCATTTGGACATTACCTTTTCTTTCGATATTCTGTGTTATGTGGTTGAGATGTGAAACAGGAGTTTGAGTTGCTTCTGTAAATCTTAATGATTTGAGAGGAAGTAGGATGTCATAATAAGGGCTAGAATTTATGTAGTACCTTGGGGATTTGCAAACCACTTTACAAATGTCTTCTCATTTGAGCTTCATGGCTACTCTGTGAAGAAAGTATTCTCTCCATTTTACAAACAAGAAAACTGAGGCTGAAAGGGGTCATGTGTCTTGCATTGGGGGTTATATGGGTGTTTGAGGCAGAATTTAAACTCTGCTCCAAGCCCAGCTCTTCCATGCCTCTCTGCCACCTATGTCACTGGAAGTAGAAGATGGCCTTGAAGTCGAGTCCTACCTATTCCACATGGTGGCCAAGGCAAGCTGCCTAACCCCTCAGGGCTCCCAGGCACAAGAAACTACTGAATAACTTTGGTAGAGGGAGTATTCCCCATAGGAATTCCCTATAACAAAGAAATCAGGGGCTAGGGACTAAAAAAAAGTCTTGTTGAGTCCCGAGAGAATTTTTATCCTGTTAGTATCCAAAATTCAAAGGATGAAACGGGCAGCTTGGGAAAGCCATAATTGGAATTGGCTCCTCTAACTCCCCAACCCCCCAAAAGAAAGAGCAAAGTAATGAAATAAGGAGATCTTTGCTTCTTTTGGGTTTGGATCTCTGATTCTCCCCTGTCTTCTTTTTCTTATTATACTTGAAGAACAAACTTTCATAAAACATCTGCTGTACTTAATTCAAAGACCAATTTACCTTGGCTCAAAGGCTGTATGTACCTTTTCACAAGTAAAGCTCCTCTAGAGTGGAATGGTCTAGCCTGGGAGGAAGCGAGCCGCTTCTCACTTGCAAACCTTTAAAGCAAAGACTGGGACCAGACTCCTTGTACAAGACACCTCAAAGAGGGCCATTTATTCTCATTTATTCTTATGGTTGGACCCTGAGGTCCCTTCCAACTCTGAGCTTTTGTGATCCTGGCTGTGGAGCCCCATGCTTGATGCTGAGAGAGAAAATAAAGTCTAGCTCAGGCACCGCTGCTATCCTCAGGGAGTTTTCAGTCTCGTGAAGAGATAGGGCATGTTTATAGATAACTGAACTACAAAACATTCCCAATGGCAGGTGTATTTAGGCGGTGTTATATGGCTCCTAAGAGAGCATGGAGTTAGGAAGACCTGAGTTCAAATACAGCTTCAGATACTTCCTAGCTGTGGGACCCTGAGAAAGTCACTTAACCTCTGCCTACCTCAGGTTCCTCAACTGCAAATTGGGGATAATACTAACAGCTACCTCCCAGGGGTGCTGCAAGGATCGAGTCACATGATATTTATAAAGTACTTCTCAGAGAGCCTGGCACATAGTAGGTCCTTAATAATTGCTTTCTTCCCCACCTATGTGAGATCTAAGGTAGAAAATCTTTAACGTCAAGAAATTAGAGAAAGTTTCACGAAGGAGTCATTGTTTGGTTTCTTGTCTTCCATGTCCTCTCTCTCTATTCATTAAATGTCCATAATACACAACTGATTTAGCCGACTAAATGAACAAGTTTAACTCCATGCTCTCCAAAAACTCTCAGGGTTCTGATGGCCTAGATTTCTCTTGTTCTTTTTATTTCATGATAATCAAGTTATTGCTTTTGTATAGTAGAAACTCTTTTGGGGTATGGATCGGACTAGATGGCTGTCAAGGTCCCTTCCACCTCTCACACACCATATTTGTTGAACAAAAGTTTATGTGCCGCATTCTTAATTTTAAATAGAGGACGAATGAAAATGTTTAGCATTTCTCTGGGTTGGTTTTTTTTATAATGTCTAATGAAAAAGCTTTTTACTGATGGGTACCTCTATTGATTTTTTTATGGGTCAGTAACCTTTGAAAGAAATAATTTTTCCGTGTTCCTGGACTATGATCAATGAGTTTGTTTTACTAGTCTTTCAAAGGAAATGGTTTTTCAAAAGACATTTAAAAGATTGAAAGAGTTTATTCCTCTATTTTGGGGAAATGAAAGTCCCATGACCTCTATCTGTAAATTCTTGACCTGGTATGGTATGGGTTCTCCCAAGAGAACAGGCTAAGTCTCAGATGGTGCTGTCAAGGACTTGGCAGTCACTGACCTTGTGACACAAAGCCTTTGGTATGTGCTGTACCCTAAGACTTCTTACTGGCTGCAGGAATCTTTATTCAGGTAACCCCTCCCCCTAGGGCTGCCCTGTTCTCCTTCTCAGCTTGTTGGCTGTCTTGTTGTCCTTCCTGACCACACAGTCAGCTCTGTGTTGCAAGGCCCAGCTTGGGATTACCAGCCTGAGAAGACTTTGTTGGCTTCCTGATTTTATAGCCTGGCTCCAGAGGACCATAAGATCAGAAATCAAGAACTGGGAAGGACGTTAGCTGCCATCAAGTACAACTGCCTCATTTTACAGATGAGGAGGAGAGAAGATGGTGCCTTCATTAGTATGATCAGCAACAGCTGCTGCTTTCCTGGCCTACAGATCCATTTTCTTAAAGCCTCATCCACCCCTGAAAATCTCTGATGCGGTGACTTTCTCTTGAAGGTAGTGGGGAAATGTTGAAGGTTGGCGAGCAAAGGAGTGGTGTGCATCCAGTGTGCAAGAGTGAGCAAAGGAGTGGTGTGCATCCAGTGTGCAAGAGTGAACAAAGGAGTGGTTTGCATCCAGTGTGCAAGAGTGAGCAAAGGAGTGGCGTGTATCCAGTGTGCAAGAGTGAGCAAAGGAGTGGTGTGCATCCAGTGTGCAAGAATGAGCAAAGGAGTGGTGTGCATCCAGTGTACAAGAAGCATTCATGAGATAGACATAGACATGAAGGGAGGGGGAGAGCCTGGAATCCTGGAGACCAGTTAAGAGGCTGTTAGAGTAATTTAGGTTAACAGGGCTCATAGGCTCATTTTACAGATGAAGAAACTGAGGCCCAGAGAGAAGAAATTCCTCAATCTCAGGGGGTCTCCAAGGTCTCGGGACATTTGACTCCTGATAGAAGGAAACACTGAGAAAGGAGGTCCAATTTCTCCCCAGCCCTATCTAGAGACTGAAGCTGTTTCCCATTTGATCTTGTGTGTTTTGATGCCTCTATAATTCCCAGACAGTAACAAGCTTGGGCTGAGGAAGAAATGAGTTTTAGGGTGGGAGTGTTTGGTGTTCAGCATGCCAGGAAGAGCAACCAGAGTTCCTTTTAGTTGTTCCCACATTCTACAAATAAGGCATGATCCCAAGTAGATGGGCTATTAGAAATGCTTCTGGGCCTCCGCGGCTGGAAGAAACCAACTATTTCTGGGCAGATTCAGTGAGGCAGTTTCGCCTCTGGGAGTGTTGATTTGCTTCCAGGGGTTCTCTTGGAGGAAGCTTGTTTGAAGCTGGGTGGGCTTTCCTACTGGTGTTTGAGTGCATCTTCCCCTTCTAGTCCCCCACAGCTGCAAACCACAGCTGAAACACTCTGCTGGAAGCCTGGGGTTAGTGTTCTGCAGGTAGGGATGGGCTGTGAAGAGATGAAAGATCCCACGCCATCATCCCATGGCAAGGAGATAGCCAGACAGCCTTGGATCCCCATTGTAGGGCCATGCTCTTGGCTTCCATTGTCACGATACAAAAACGCAGCTGGGCTTGAGGCTGCAGAGGACTTTTCTTTGTGTGATTCCCTGATGCTGTATGAATCTAGATTGGTTGAAAATGATTTTTTTCCCAACCTGTGAACATCTCACAGCTTGAGCTTACAGGGTCGTATATTTAGAGCTGGAAGGGACTGTGCAGGTCATCTAGTCCAAGCTGAGGAAAGTGAGGCCCACCCAGGCTGGGTGACCTGCTTACAGTTACATAACTAAGAAGCCTCCCAGCTAAGGTATGAGCATGAATCCTTGACTCCACATCTAGCGTTCATTCCACCATACCAAGTTGTTGGTGCCCATTCATTTGGGGCCCTGACCACAGCCTGCCTTGCTGTTGTCTTTGTTCGAGGTGTGTGGGATCTGTCTCCCAAACTGTACTGGGTAGCTTGTGAGCTCCTGATCTAGACCAGGGTTGAGGAACCTGTTGCCTCAAGGCCACATGTGGCCCTCTAGGTCCCAAGTGTGACCCATTGACAAACTTCACAGAACAAATTCCCTTAATAAAAGGATTTGTTCTGTAAAACATAGACTCAGTCAAAAGGCCACACCCAAAGACCTAGAAGACTACATGTGGCCTTAAGGCTACAGGTTCCCCACCCCTGGTTTAGACCTTCTTCTGTCTTTCTCCTAGTTCCAGAGCATTCCAGAATCAGGCTGAATGGACTTCAGGATGAGTTTATTGATCGTTAACCAATAAACATTTATTAAGTGCCTACTAGGCACTGTGCTAAGCCCCAGGGATGCAAAAAGAAGCAAAAGAGAGTCCCTGCCCTCAAGGAGCTTACTGTCTGATGGATCTATTAAACTGGATTGAATAAAACATCATTATGTCCAGGGGTCTCTGTTTGCCCACAATGAGTAGTTTGCTGGCTAATGAAAAAGCAGCATGCCCCCCTTTTTTTCCACCCCAGGAGAATTTGCACTGCCTTGTCTGCATAAGTAACTGTCCCAGGGTTTGGCTTGGCCACTCTAAGCAGCCTCTGGTTTACTGGGGAGGATGCCCTCAGCACTAGGCGAGTTTACTTTAAAAAATGGATCCTGGGTGGAAGCGGGATGGTATTTGTGTCCAGTGCCCTTGGGAAGGAAAAGATCGTGCCACTCACCACCATCTTCCTTTTCAGGTATATTCATTGTCAAAGGTCTGACAGCAGCATTTTAGGTTGGGTACTTCTCCTGACATGCTTTTTGGGCTTGTGCTTTACTGTGAAGGACAACCTACAGGCTTCCTACTCTGATCAGGACAGCAGAGGTACTAACTATTTGACTCACTCTGTTACCTTAGACAAGTTGTTTTTACCTCTCTAGTCCTTAGTTTATAAAATGGAGCATGGGCTTGGTTGCCCCAAGGTGCTAGTCACAAACTCAGCTCCTTGGCCCCTTGATGCAGGAAGGATGGAAGTGTGGAAGGTGTTTGGGGAACTGAAGGAACCAGGGTGGTTGAGACATAGGTAAGGGAATGGAGAAAACTGAAGTTGGAAAGGTGAAGAAGAGGCAAATTGTATGGAGCTCAAATGTTGGCTAAACATTTCAGAATTTGTCCCATAGGAAGAGGGGAGCCATGTAAGATTTTTGAGCAAAGAAGTCAAATGATGTTTAAGGAAAATTAATATATTAGTCTATGGTGTTTGGATTAGAGGGGAGAGAGTTATGGAATTATGGAGTCCAGGTACAGAGATAGGGAAACTGTGGCCTTCTAAGTCCAAGTTTTACAGAACAAATCCTTTTATTAAGGGGATTCATTCTGTGAAGTTTGGATTCAGTCAAAGGGCTGTGCTTGAGGACCTAGAGGGTCACATGTGGCCTTGAGGCAGCAGATTCCACCCCCCACTCACCAAGCCACCAAAGATGACTACAGAATTATAGTCTCCTTGAGTTAGAAATGACTTTAGAGACCATCTTAGCCTGGACCCACTCTGCAGGTGTAAACAAAGGCCCAGAGAGGGAAATTATTTTACCAGAATCACACAGCAAATTGGTGACCAAAACCAGAACTGATGTCTCCTGACTCTAAATCCGTGTTCTGCCCATGGGAGGAGAGTGGCAGTTACCATAAAGTGACCCAAGATTTCCTCTTCCTCCCCCAGGATCTAGATCCCTGTGAATATCGGCATATTTGTGGCTCCAGAACAGATCGGTAGCCTCTGTTTTATGACAGTAATGATGATGATGATAATTAGCACTTACATAGATAGGACTTTAAGGTTTATAAAGCACTTTACCTATGTTATTCTTTTTATACTCACAGCAACCCTAAGGGACAGGCATTATTCTCCCCATTTTCCAGATGAGGAAACTGAAACTAGGAAAAGTTAAGCAAGTGTCTGAGGCTAGATTTTAACTCATGCCTTCCTGACTCCAATTCTAATGTTTTACCCGCTGTGCCACCTAGCCGCCCCCAAGATACCCCCCCTCTGTGGCACAAAGGAAATCCCAGATAGAATCACCAAACTTTGCTGTCCCCATCCTTGCTGGGACCCTCTCAATACTCAAGGAAGACAAGAGTCATGTGCTTGAGGAGCATAGGCAGAAGGGACTGAGGACCCTTATCAACCTTCTCCCTTTCAGGAGCTGACATATGAGTTTTCCAGAGTATACCAGTCTCCACAGGGAGCAAATTTCTTTCCAAGTAGAATTACTATCTGCCAATGCAGAGCTTTGGGTATCTCATGAGCAATTGTATGGAATTGGGGTTTCTTGATGTGCTAACAACGTGGAAGAATGTTCTGCGGGTTCCATGCCAGCTCATTAAGGCAGCCGTTTCCACTAGTATCCTCGAGAGCCAAATCAGTCACAGACTAGGCTGCTGGAGATCAGGGCCCTATTATGATTTACTTGGGCCTTGGGCCTTTTACTTGAGGTATAAACAGAATAAGAATTATAAGCAACAATAATTTGGGTTTTATGGGCTCATAAACGTGCACATACACATGAGATGTAAGAGGCTAATGAAAGACAAACCTTTTAGGGATCCTCCAACCCCTTGCTGCTTGGTCAGCAAACAGGGCAAGGAGACCTGTTGACCCTAAGAGCAGATGATTCCACCTCTGACACTTTAAGCCACAATTCAAATTCCTCCCACTGGAAAATTCTTCCCTGGAGTATTCTGCCTTTTTGGTGGCTCCAGACTGATGCAGGGTATGGAGGTTTGAATCTAAGGAGACTCAGAGAAAGCCTAGAAACCTCAGAGGGAGGCAGTGTAGGTACACGGGTGAGAGCATTGGATTTAGAGCCAAGAGCCCCAGTCGCGTCACTCAGTACCTATTATCATCCTAAACAAGTCCATTTCTCTCTGAACTTATTTCCTCATCTATAAATAGGCTTTAAAATACTTGTTCTGTTTACCTCTTACTTACCTGTTTACCAGGGCTATTGGGAGGAGACTGCATTACAAACCTCAGAGGGTATAGAAATATGAGTTATTCTTATTTATCATCAATGAGGAAACTCAAAGTAGCACTCAAATCTAAGGCACTTTAGACAGGAGAGAAAATGGAAGGACAATAAACAGAAGAAAAATGGAAAAGATCTGTAAAGATTTTTTTAATAACGAATTTGTATAATCAAGCACAATAGAGTTTAGCTTGGACTGCTCCACAGTGGTCACAGATATTCTGATAGAGAAGGTTAAAATAGCACTAAAGAGAACAGAAAAAGCAGCCAAATTGGACCAAATAAACATAGACAAGATCAACAAAATTATAAGAACATGAAGGAATGTCTTCTTGGGTTATTGAAGAGAGAGGAAGATAATAACAGAAGTGTGAAAAAAATCTTGGGCAATATTAATACTCAGAAATGTGGTCAAGAAAACACCAATAACTATTGACCTATGTGCTTACTTCCCAACCTTAAGCATTTATTTTATAAGAATCACATCTAAAACATTCTTGATAAGGGTATAAATAGGGAACAGTCAGAGTATCATACACTATATTCCACAGTGGACTACATACATCTTTACCCTAACGCAAATGACAGCAAGAGATAAAGAATACAAAATTGCACTCTGTTTGTTTATTGATTTTCAGAATGTTTTGATTTGGTAGAGGAAAACATTCCTTTAAAGGCTATCTTCCATCAAAGCTTCTCCCATCCATCCATCCAAATCATTCAAGATTTCTTGAAGGTTTATAACAAGAGATGACCTTGTTCAGTTACTCTCAGAACATAAACATCAGGCAGTGCCCAAAATGGGGAAGATATATGCTCCTCAGAGGTGTTTGCATAGTGGCAGAGGAGAGCCAACATAGAATGCAGGTTGAAGAGCACTTTTCTATGGGCAATAAGGTCCTTCACATGTTCTTGTTTTTAGACAATGTTCTACCGATTGTAACATAGGCACTTATGTTCTCATGGGAAGAGATTACACATAAAAGAGAGGTGGAAAAAGGGATCAGGGTAAGGATGGCATGGAATAGGGCAAGCTGGGAATTAGCAAGGAGTCTGGGGTGTTGTCAACATACTGCAAAAGCTGCAGAATCCATAAGACAGAGGCAAAGAAGTAGAGGTGATGGCCGCAGTAGGGAAGGCGGGCTAGGAAGTATTGTGAAGGCCCTGATAAGATAAGAAAAAAGCTTACAAATCAGAGCTATAGTCTCAATAATTGGAGTATCCAACACCTAACAAGGCTTCTTCCTCCAAGCTTGTGCATGGAGAGGAGAACAGCCTTCATCCCAAGCCTTTAGGTCCATCTTTTCCAGGTTTCTTCAGTGTTCTTCTATCACCCCTGAAGGCTGATGAGTTTTAATAATTTTGAAAGCTCAGTACTGGTATGCCCCCCCCCCCCACACACACACCCGCCAAAAAAAAGCTATTATGATCTAGGAGGAGCTAGGTGGTACAGTGAATAGACTTCCAGGCCTAGAGTCAGGAAGACCTGAGTTCAAATGCAGCCTCAGACACTTACTAGCTGTGTGACCCTGGGAAAGTCACTTAACTTTGTTTACCTCAGTCTCCTCATCTGTAAAATGAACTGGAGAAACAAATGGTAAACCACTGCAGTATCTTGCCAAGAAAACCCCAAATGGGATCACAAAGAGTCCAACACAACTGAAACAACTGAACAACAATAACAAGCAACAACATTGTGATCTAAGGCTACTTTAATAGACATAGAGTGCCCAGCACAAGGGGGATGACAGTCTTGCTATCCTTTGTCCCTGTTCCTTTGCCCCATCTACGGTATTCTTTCCAGTCCTGGAAATCACATTTTAGAAACAATATGGACAAACCAGAACAGATTCAAAGAATAGCACCCCAAATGGAGAGGAGCTCTAGGGAGTGGTGGTGTGGTATAGTGGATAGGGTTCAAATCCCACCATGGTCAAGCCAAACCTAGCTCTAAGTCTGTGGAATACTAGAGTCAGCTGAAGTAACTGTGGCTGTTTTAGCAGAAGAAGAGAAGAATGGGAGGAGAGATGACATGATAACCACTTTCAAGTATTTGAAGGCTTGACATGAAGAGGAAAGATTAGGCGAGCTCTGCTTGGCCCCAGAAGGCAGAATTACCACTGATTATGAATTGCAGAGAGACAGATTCAGGCTTGATGCCAGGAAAAGCTTCCTAACAATATCTCAAAGTGAAAGAACTCCCTGGGGGATTGTGAGTTCCCAGTCATTGAAGGTCTCCAAGGGCTGGATGCCCACTTTTCAAGGATTTTGTAGAGGAGATTGCCATTCATTTAGAGGTTAGACTTGATAACTTCTGAGCTTCCTTCCTAATCAGAGATTCTGTGACTCCCCTTAGCTTCAGAACCTTGGGTCCCAATCTCACCGTTAGTTTTTATCTTGGGGGGGGGGGGGAGGGAATGCAAACAGTAGAACTCTCCTAATAGGTACCAGATGAAGAGGTTGGTGGCAGTGTTCTCCGCATCAATCACTTCAGCACTCATCTGAGAAGCTGAATATTTCATAAGCCTTCCAAGGGCCAGGTCCCCATCAGCCTTGCTCTCTGTAAAGTGAGGGCAGCTAGACAACAAGGACATTCAGACTGCCTTGTGAAATCTCTCTCCAGCCCTAGTTATGTAAGCTGTTCTCCTGTGTTTTCTGTTTGATTAAACATGCTGGTGCTGAAAAGCAGCTGAAAGCAACAGAATCACAAAGAAAAATTGGCCTGGTCCACACAACATTCTTTCCATTTTCCCAGAACAGGTCCCATGCCCATTCTATTCACTAAGTCCTGTTCTCTTCTCACCCAGCTAGGTTAGGAAGGAGCCAGTCCCTCTATCCCCAGAGATTCTCAGCTTCAGCAGTGCAGCCCAAAGAAGGGCCTATACTTTGGTCTTCTACCATAGAACTTTCCAGAATGCTACCTCACCAGAGTAGGCAGTGGAACCACTATGGAAGTCGCAGCAAGAGAGTTGCTCTCCACACCCACCCAGGGCCTTCTTCAAGCACTGATTGATTGCTGTTTTTCTGATGACAACCATACCAAGAGTGGGACTCTCAGTGGCACTCAGACATAACTGATTGGAAACAGGGGAAGGGGCAGAAGTCTGTTGTGTGTTGAAAGCCTTTTGCCAGCCATCAGTTCAGGCAGGAAGTTATAAGCCATCAGAACATCTTGTGCTTCATAGTTGACAGGCATCAGGGACCACATAAGTAGTATATGTCATGTTAGCAGGAACAAGGTTGGAAGGGCAGATGTTGCCCTATCTCTTCCCTTGGGGCCTTGCTGCCAAGAAGTTATTCCAATTGTTCATCCAGGAAAGGACTCTGACTGATGGCATGCCTCTCTGAGAAGTCCTTTCCTATTTTACCTAACTGAATGTTAATGCTGTGTTATTCTGTGCAGTTATAAAAGCAAGGATAAGGTGAACCCATTAGCAAAGGCCAAAGTAGTTGGTGTCTTAGCAGCCTATTCTGGGCAAATGTTTTCATCAACCAGATTTCTATATATTTAGATTCATCCATCAGTTTAAATATTGGTAAGAGCTTTGTGGTTGTCAGCTCTTCTAATAGACTTACATGAGGCCTTGTTCACAGTTGGTCCTTAATAAACATTTGCTGAATGAATGACTTTGCTTGCCCCTATGAATTTGGGCAAATTGGACTTTCTTAGCATCACAGAATGTAAAACTGGAAGTTTCTTTGTCCATGTCCCTCATTTTATAGAGGAGGAAGCTGAGGTCCACTTCAAATCCAGAATGGTTGTAATTCAATCCAATCAATCCTGCCATATTGTCTTACCTTACCATACCACAGCTGCCTTCAAGTATTGTTGGATGTACCAGGATTGGAGTCCAAGTCTTCTGATTCTTTATTCTTGTTCTTTCTTCTTCTTCTTCTTCTTTTTCTTCTTCTTCTTCTTCTTCTTCTTCTTCTTCTTCTTCTTCTTCTTCTTCTTCATCATCATCATCTTCTTCATCTTCTTCTTCTGCTACTACTGCTGCTGCTGCTGCTCCTGCTGCTGCTACATGGTTATGGATGAGACATAAATTTGTGAAGTCACCTCACTTTCTATGGTTGGCCCCTTCCACCACTGCTAAGTTGAACTGAGGAGGAGGCTCCTCAGCCAAACCCCCAGGCAATTCCTATACTACTTCTCCTTTTCTGGGCAGGACTCGGAGTGGCCATTTGACTTCTTTGACCTATATTTGTGCTCCAGCCTTGGAAATAAAACAAGACATCCTCTTGAACCTGAGCCATTCTGGATTTTTGGAATTTCCCAGGATTATCTTCCCCCATGTGCTAAGTACTTTAAGGATTCAATCTAGGTTTGCTAATGTTGGGTAATTGATTTCTTATGAGTTGTTTTTAGCTGTCCCATTCCTTCCATCATTCTTGGAAATCATCAGCTCTTTTTAAAAATTTCCTTTATATTAGCCTCTGGGTACAGAAAAATGGATTTCACATCTTCTTCCAATTCATAATTAGCCTCAATCAATGTAGAGAAAGTTGCCCAAAAAGCACCTCATCTCAAGGCAGCTGTTATGTCTAAGATGTACTCAGGACTGGGAAGAGAGAGCTGCTATTTTGTTTAGATGTTTCTATACAGAGCACAATAGAAATGTATCTTTTTTTCTTTTAGGAATTTTTCACATAAAAAAACCTGAATGACTTGTCATTCACTGACTCCATCCCACGTATGCCACTCTCAGCTTAACTCATTTTAGTTCTCATGCCAGTTTTCCCATCCATAACAAGAGTCTCCCTAAATCATAGGATCATCAATTCTGAATGGAAAGGAACCTTACAGTTCATCAAATTCAACCCCTTCATTTTACAGATGAAGGAAACTGAGGTGGAGAAGGGTGGAATGACTTGCTCAGGGTCACACATCTAGCAAATATCTGAAGCTGTGTTTTAACTCAGGGCTATCTGACTCTTAAGTCCTGTTCCCTATCCGTTACATTACCTGGCTGCCTCACACTCCATTTCATTTTATACCTTTCTCACACTTTCCATGTAATGTATTTGTGTCTGTGCCATATCCCTGCCTCCCCTCACATAGCCCTCACTCCTGGATTGTTTGAATTCCATGGAGTCTTATCTAAATTTTGTATTTGCCCTGGCTCCTAACACAGTATCTTGTATGCAGTAGGTGCTTATTAAACTTTGTTGAGTTATAATCCATTTTGTTGGAATTTAATTCAGTTCAATAGACATCTGCTGAATTCCCTTTATGTATAGGACCCTGTGTATTCTCCTTGAGGGGGAGAAAGAAATAGATAAGAAGTGTTCTTGCCTCCAAGGAGCTTACAGTCTTGGTAAGGTGAAGTAAGATAGAATTGAGCACTGGGGTTAAGTCAGAAAATCTGAGCCTTTGACTCGCCACACTGTGCGATTTTGGGCGCTCACTGGGCCTCAGTTCCCTTATCTGCTAAATGAGGGGGCTGGAGTACTTGATCCCCTAAGTTCCCTTCCAACTCCTAAATTCTTCAATTCCATGAATATAAAGAGAACTATAATACAAGATGGAATGTGTGGAGAGTAAAAGAGGGGCAAAAAGTGCTCTGTGGGTTCAGGAAAGTTGAGGGGATTAGAGAAGGCTTCATAAAGAAGATGACATTTGAGGTGAGCTATGAAGCAAGTCTGGGTAGAATTTTAGAAGGCAATCATAGGCAAAGGATATGCAAGTCTTAAAAAACTGTTTTGATTAGAAGTTCAGAGGAAAGAAACCATCGGAGTATGTTCAAGGGAAAGCAAGTTGGCAAGCTTGGCCAGGGCAAAGGATGTATAAAGAGGAGCTATAGGAGTCAGAAGTGGACTAGGGGACCCTAAAGTTTTGTGTGTGTGTGTGTGTGATGTTCCTATGGGCAGCCTTTTAATGCCCATGCACCCCTTCTAAGAATAACATGGGGCTTTTTTTTCCATTCATACTTGAGTGAAATTCTGATCCATTAGAAGTTAGTGAGAATAAAAATATAATTTTTTTCCCCACTCAAGTTCACAGACCCCTTGAAATCTATTCACAAATCACAGATTGACCCCTGGAGTAGGATAACAGGTTGAAACCAGAATGTATGAAGCCATCAATGCTAGGTTGAGTTTGGACTTAAATCTGTTGGCAATGGGCAGTCATGGAAGGACTTTTAGTAGAGGAATGATATAAGCAGAGCTGTGCATTAAGGAGTTGACTGACCATATATCTAGGATAACTTGGCAAGGGAGACACTGGAGGTAGGGAGATAATTTAGGAGGTTGGGGCAATAATCCAAAGGAGAAGAATTAAAGGATTAAATGGGACAGGGCTAGAGGTGAATGGAGAAGTAGAAGGTAACTATTATATCTCAGAAGTGATAGGATTTGGCCAGTGATAAGAAGTTGGGGGCAAAGGAGAGGGAGGAATCCAAGAAAAAGTTTTGAATTTGGGTGATTAGGAGGATTGTTTCTAGCATGTACTGTGTGACCTTGGAGAAGTCACTTGACTTTTCTGGATCTTAGTTTGTTCTTTGTAAGATGAGACTTGAAAACTTCCAAAAGACTTAAGAATGCTGCACAATCCAATGACCAATCAAGATTCCAGAGTACTAATTATCAAACATGCCACTTATCTCCTGACAGAGAGGCAATGGACCCATGGTGCAGAATGAGACATATACTTTTGGGATTCAGCCAATGGAGGAATTTGTCTTGCTTGACAATGTATGTGCATTAGAAGGGTTTTCTTTTTTCTTTTGTTTTTTTTTTTTAATAGGAGAGTAGAGTTGAAAGGAAGAGAAAATAGATTTTTGTTTATGAAAAAATTTTAAATTTTTTAAAAATGAAGAGATTTGGATTAAATGACTCCCTTCCAGCTCTCGATTTATGATCCCATGATGAACAGGAAGACACGGTAGGGAGAGGAATAGCAGGGAAGAGGTTTGTTTTAGATCAGTGGTTCTGAACCTTCCTAACACTGAGACCCTTTAATAGCCGTATGTGGGTGTGTCTGCATGTGGGTGGACCCGCCTGGAGACAGATAGAGGAGGTTCCTAAGACCATCTGTGACCCCTGTGAAAGGGTCGTTTGACCCCAAAGGGGTCGCGACCCACAGGTTGAGAACCACTGTTTTAGATCAAATGGGTTTGAAGTTCTCTCTGTAGACTGTGAAGGACTTCTTATAATGAGGACTCCATAGAAAGAAAAGAGATTGCTATTCAGTGGTGCTTAATCTGTATGATTCATTCTTGGTATGTACGTCACTGCTGCTTCCAAATGTCTGTTCTCTTCTGTATTTTAAATCTTCCCCCTCTTATAGAGTGGTTTCAAAGGAGTCAGAGTTATCAATCACTCCCCCAAAGTGGGGCCTGAATTAAAGAAACATGGATGTGGTTTGGACTTAATGGCAGGGCAGTGGGAAGCCACTGAAGGGCTGTAAGAATGGAGAGATGTGGTCAAAGTGTTAAGAAGGGAGGGTCTTGATCTTCCCAGGAAGCCCAGGAATCACTGGCATTAGATAGCAGGTGTATGCCAGGAGAACTGAAGCATCTGAGCTGCAATTAGAATTGATTGTTCTTTGTAGCAGGAGATGCTCTGGGAACTGCCCTTTGGCTTGGTTTCAATACCCCTTTGGTATTTTTTAATTGACAGCTTGGAGAAGGTAGAGTTGGTGGCAACTTTGGAGTGTTTGATGGAGAATCTGATCTTCTGCTACCCAGGGGACCAAAAGATTGAGGTCCCTCTGCCATGGGGAGCAACCGAAAAAATTGGCTCCCACGAGTATATACTCATACACATACACTTGTGTACACACACAAACACATTCCCACATACTTGTGTCATCACAGGCTGACACAGGCACACTTGATACCAAGTCACAGAGTCCTTGAATGTCAGACCTTGTAAATCATCTGATACCATCCCTTCTTCTTACAGATGATGAAATTGAGTCCCAGAGTGAGGAAGGAACTTGACCCACCTCACGTAGCTAGTCAGTAGCAGGGATAGGAATTGAGGCCAAGTCTCCTGACTCTAAGGCTTCCATGTACTTGCATGTACCCAGGATCCATACATTCGTGTACCTGGGGAGATGGTGGGGCACACATGCAGATTTCTGAGGTCAGTAATCTGGCAGCGCCCCCCCATTTTGGCAGGCGCTGATGTTTACACTACACATGCTGGCCAACTGATGGTGTAAGAAGGCCAGCTTTCAGCCTACAGGACTGGGCTGACTGTGTTCACAAATGCTTCATCTGTATGTCCTCGTGACTCACTGTGGATTTGTCCCAAAAAGGAAGACTTCACTAAAGGATGGAAACATCACTGCTACTCAGATGGGGCCAGGGGCCTCCAGGGATGGCTGAGGAAGCTCCTGGTAGCCCTTTTCTTCCTACTGGCTGACTTCCCAAAAAGGACAATGCTGGGTCTGATTCCAGACTGTATCTGTCATGGAGTTGAGAATATTGCCCATCGGGGGTTCTCAGGGCAAGATCACCATTCCTTCTGTAGTGCATGGGTTGGGCCAGGGAGGAATTCCACATGGAGGGAGCAGCCTAGGTTTGGAAATGAATACAGGGGTGCAGGAATGATAAGAAGCTCCATTTGGCAGGAGCACAGGTCAACTTAAAAGACAGCTGTGTAAAACAGGCTGTAAAAGCAATTCAGGGTAGTTGTATTCATTGCAGTACTTCCATGATCTGGGATGGGTGGGCTGGTGACAGAGATGAGCTCACTATCCCCCAAAAGCCACTTCCCCTTCCTATTAGTGACACAATCACTTTTTTTGTCAATTGCCAGGTTTGCAAACCAAGCAAGTTCCATCATTCCTTCCTTTGAAATAACTCTTGGATTCATCCATTTCCTCTCCAAAGAGGTACAAATCAATACAGAATAAATAAATAGTGGGAAACATAAGTCTAACTATCACAACCTTAAATATGAATGGGTTAACAGCAAAAAAAGTAAATATGACAGAATGAATAAGGAAACAAAATCTAATGATTGATTATCCAAGAAACGTTCTCTTCTCCATTCTCATGACCTCATGGACCTTAGTTCAGACCTAGATCACCTCTCAGCTGAACACTTACAAGCTCCCCAGCTAGTCTCTTGGTCTCTCACTCCCCCTTCAATGTATCTTGCACAAGCTGCCAGAGTTCTCTTCCTAAAATACCAGCTTTTGTGTTCCTAGAAATATAGGCTGTGGCCTCTGTGACCCTCGATTCAATTTAACATTTATTAAGTGTTGCCGTTTGTGGAGTACTGTGCCAAGCACCAAGGGAGACCCTGCATCCAGCTAAGCCACAAACCCTACCTTCTAACAGGAGGATGAGACCCACACAAATACCCAGTGTTATGTGATAAGTGAATTAGAGACAGGCAAACTGAAGGGCTGTTTGAACTCCAGGGTAGTTGGGAGGTAGAAAGGGTGGCAGGGGGAGTTGGAAGAGGGAGGAAAGGAGAAACAGGGCAGTTGTTACCAACACTAAGGAGATAACCCTGAACTGTCTCATAGCTGAGCCACTCCAGGGTCAGGTTTCGCTGTGGGTCCTTGTCAGCCCTTGTTCCCAGGATAGAATTGTATGTCTGGACTCATGCCTCTTTTGAGAAGGTCATATCCACAGATAACAATCAGTCAACAGGTGTTTACCAAGCACATTCTGTCAGTCAGCTAGCTTTTATTAAATACCTACAATGTGCCAGGTGGGCAGCTAAGTGGCATAGTAGATAGAATGTCAGACCAGGAGTCAGGAAGGCTCATCTTCCTAAGTTCTAATCTGACCTTAGACACTAGCTGTGTGACCCTGGACAAGTCACTTAACTCTGTGTACCTCAGTTTCCTCATCTGTAAAATGAACTAGAGAAGGAGATGGCAAACCACTCCAGTGTCTTTGCCAAGAAAACCCCAAATGGATCACAAAGAGTCAGACATGACTGAAAAATGACTGAATCACAGAATCACAGTGCAATAAATAGAATGCTGGACTTTTTAGATCAGAAGACCTAGCTTCAAATCCTACCTCAAATACTTACTAACTGCGCGATCTTGGGTAAGTCATTTAATGACTCCACTTCCTCCCCTGTAAAATGAGGGAACCGAGTGGATTCCGTGACCTCTAAGGTCTCTTCTGCCTCTAACTCTATGATTCCAGAATCCCCTGCTCCAGCACCCGACACCTCACATCTTTGGAAGACGAGAGTTTTAGGCTTCTGAACTGAACTGGGTTCTTGTGGAGGGCACAATAGAATTCCTCCTTTTGCTTTCTAGGTTTCCATCCAGCCTACTCTTGGCACAGTCTCAGTATTTCTGTGTACGTAAGAATACTTTCAACAGTGAAATGAAGGCTTGCTTGTACTTAACAGTTTTGTTAGGAAAAAAGCTTTTTGAGATCTGAGATGGCATCTGGAGTCAGAAGCCTTTCGTTCTTCTGTTTGTATGCACATGAAGTTTCACCATTGACTTTGATAAACTTTTCAACAAGATTTCGACAACCAGCCAGGTCTCAGTTTGGGGTCTCCAGCTTGTTTCTGCACATGCATGGACATAAGCAAGGTGCTTATAAGTGGCCTGACTCTGAGTGGAACATTCTTCAGGGGAGCATCACCTGATGGAAGAATTAGATTTGTGCCATGGAAGTTGTAAAGGCTACTTGTGGCTTTAATTTTATGGTCTATGTACATCCTGATTAAGGGCCAGGACTATTTCTTCTTTTTTGTCCTGGTATCCCAAGTGCTGAGTAATAGTATCTGGCACACACAGTAGGTACATAATAAAAGCTTGTTGAATTGGAGGAGAGAAAATTGCTACTAATTTATGGACTGATTGATGTTTGGTTCTTGTTTCCAATGCTACTTTTTTAGTAGGATCCATGATAGATTTTCCTTTCATATTGGCTGACATCCTTTTTTAAAAATAAAAATGAAACCCAATAGTAGTCGGAAGTCCAGATGATCTTCCCATTCATAGTTTTAGGTTAGCTCTGTCTCAGACATTGTCCCTGGGCAAAGCTATGTCCCTGACAGTGGTAACTGGCTATCTAATGAAAAACACTCCAGGCTGACATCTCATTCTGAGCAGCTTCCTTAGGACACCTCCTGTCTTGTACTATCGACTTAAATCCTTAAATTTAGCCTAGCATACAAACCTAACTATAAGGGGGGATAAAGGGAGCTATAAGAATAAGGCCACTTGATCCTAAAGTCATGTAAGAAGGCCATTCATCTAGACACTCAATTTGCTTGCAATTAGAAAAAAAAACACCCTGAACTGGGGATGGGAGAGGGAAACTGGAATTAACAAGACCTTACCAATGAGAAAGATTTCTGCCTAGTTCTTATAGTGCTTGCCATTTTGATATGATGTTCATTGCTGGGAATAATGCCCCAATAAGCCACCCACTAGTGTGGCATCACCAATAGGCCACCAGTTATAGGCCCACCAGCTGTGATACTGCCATTGAGTAGTATGTAGTGACCAATGAGAAATTTCTTCCTCCCTGAGCAGAGAAGTCATGTTTTCCTTTTTTGACTTCCACAGCCTTTGTGACATCTTCATCTGCGTTGGTGGATGCTATCCCAAAACTGAATCTTAGCCCTGGTCATTGTCTGGGCTGTTGATACTCTTGCTTCATATCAATCAGGTCAAGGAATTCTGATTGAAGTTAACACATTAAAAGGAAAAGTTCTTCTTAATTCTGTAAGAAAATGAGAGAAAAAGTGAAACAATTGGGGAAAGGGTTTCTTTTTCAGTGAAAACAAGAGAGTGCTGAGAAATAAAGATGTCTACAGGAAGCCATTCTTGAGGTTGACATCTAGAAAGACAGCCTGCCAATAGTATAGACAATCTTTCCTTCTCCTACCCACCCATATAGAAACAGACAGGCCTCTCTGGACTCATGTCTCACATCACCACTTTGTTTCATGCTGGCTCGGAAAGAGGCATCTTATCACCAGCGTCTGTTCCAAAGAACAGAACAGAGAACTCCTCCGTGACTATAGCAGGCTGATCATCATTTGCAGGCTGCTCAACATTAACTACAATTGTTTCCAATTAAAATGAATTAATAACGTGCAGCCAAATGAAATAATATGCATTGTTTGTTAAAGAACTACATGCATTGTTGTAGAAAAAGTTGTCTTTTTATTTTATGCTCTTTCATTCCGAGGCTGAAGCCCCAGTATTGAGCACCAAGGGAGATGTTTGGATATTAGATCAAATCTATTAAGATGAAAATTAATAAGGATAAATGTAAAGTTCTCGAATTCACAAAATCGGTTTTGCACTGGCAGTTGTGGGAGTTGTGGCTGGCTAGAAACCCCCTCATCAGGAAAAGATCTTGGGGTATAATGAACTGCAAGCTCATTATGAATAAGGAGTATGACACGACAACCCCAAAAAGCCAATACTATCATAAGCTACATGAAAGGAGGCACAGCTTCCAAAAAGAGGAGGGTAAAATCCTGCCACGCTCTGTCCTTGTCAGTGCACACACAGCTGATATACCACGTCCACTTCTGGGTGCCACATTTTAGGTGAGATAAGGATATGCTGGAGAGTGTCCAGGAGAGGCCAACCATGATGGAGGAGGGCCTCAAGACCATGTTATAGAAGGATCAACTGAAGGCATTGGGATATTGATAGACTTTGGGAGGCATGAAAGTGACCGTTGTTTTACTTTCAATCTTCGTGTGTTTCATCTGTAATATAAAGGTTTGTTGAATTGGACTGGATTGAAGGACTATCATGGGCATAATTGATTAGACTCCTTCTTCATAGACTCATAGAGGACAGAACTAGGAGCAATGGGTAGGTAGATGCAGCAAAGAGTTTAATTTAATCGTGATGTGAGGAAGAGCTTCTTATCTGGACCCAAACCCTCCTCTAGGTTTTGTCTCCTCCACTAGAACAGGAGCTCTTTGAGAGCTCATCTCACTTTTTCACATGGGCTTTGCCCTTCTAAGTTCTTCACCAATACTTTTTCATTCATTTATTCCTACTCTAACATTGTAGGATTCTGACATTTTGTGGTCTAAGGTCCCTTCAAACTCTAACATTCTCTGGATCCATGGTTCTAGTCTAGGCTTTTGTTGCTGTCTTTGAAACTAGACCACTCTTTGTTGGGTTTTAAACTTCTCTGGACATTGGTCTACAGCAAGCATTTAATATATGCATTTTCACTCCTTCATCCAACAATCAGAATTGTCCAAAAATGGAATGGGCTTTCCTTGAGTAAAGGGTTCCCCCTCACTAGATGTCTTCAGAATCTGAATGACTCCTTATTTATTTATTATTAATTTATTTTTAACTTAAATAAATACACATTAAGAAAAGAAAAAGAAACATATTATAAACTTAAATACAAAATAAGAGAAGTGGGGAAAAAGCATTGCCATGTGCACAGCAGAACAAAAGAAGGATTCAAAATATACAGCAATAAATTTCCATTCCAAGAAAGCCTATATAATAAATACTACACATTGTGTTCAGAGCTGCTCATTTTTCCTTCGCTTCCTTGAAAGTTTTCTTTTGTTCTCTGCTGTGCACTTTTTACTTTGTTCTTTTTCCCCCTTCCACTCTTCCCTCCCCCAAGAAGGCTACAGTTAAACATACACCCATTTACACGCAAACATAAATATAAACATACATGTGCACACTTACATACACATACTTAGCTATGATCATACTCATATATAGACATACCCTTTCATGTGAATCTATGTAAGATGGTACTACACTTATTTGTCCTCAGTTTCTCTAAGATGAATAACATCTTCCTTCATAAGTCCAAGTCTTTCCATATTTTTCTAGTCCACCAACTCATCATTTCCTACATCACAGCAATATTCCAACCTTAGACTATCTAGTTATTTTAAAGAGTCTAAAACAATAATATGGCTGGCACACAGTGTAGTTTCCCTATTTTCCTGTTTTGATGAAATCTGTTTTAGTTTTAATTTTGTCTAAGATCATGATTACTACCCTGCTCTGTTTTCTGAATGAATTCTCCTCCTGATCTTTATTTTATGTTTATGTATTCTCTCTTATTTCCTAGCCCTCCTGACTCCTCCACTTTGCTCCTACCCTCTACTTAACGTGTCCCTGCTCCAAATATCTCTCCCTTATCTTCCCCCTGCCTTTCACCTTACTTTTTTGTTTCTATCTGAATTTAGAAGACTTTTATAGACTTCCAAATACATGTTTTTGCATCTTTATCCCATTCCTGTCCATCTAGACACCATTCTATGCCTCCTTATCCTATTCCCCCACCCTCTTATTTCTTTGAATTTTTTTTTTGCTTTTTGGAGGGCAGTTGGGGTTAAGTGACTTGCCCAAAGTCACACAGCTAGTTTTTCTGTTAAGTGTCTAAGGTCGGATTTGAACTCAGGTCCTCCTGACTCCAGGCTGGTGCTCTATTCACTGCACCACCTAGCTGCCACCCAGAAATTTAGAAGACTCTTATTCTCTTTTAAATGTACATATTGTTATCTCTTTAACTCAGATCTGATGTGAGCAGGGTCCCCTCTAAAAATTCCACCCTTATCCTCTCCCCCTTCCTATCTCTTTAGCCTTTTATTTCTTTCTGAGTTTAGAAGACTTTTATATCCTTCTAGATCAGTGGTTCTCAACCTTCCTAATGCTGAGACCCTTTAATATTTGTATGTGGGTGTATCTGCATGTGGGCGGACCTGCCTGGAGACAGATAGAGGAGTGGTGTCTCGGTTCCTAAGACCATGGGAAATATGTTTTTACCTTTTCCTAAACAGTTTTACTTCTTAAAATCACATCATACTCAAGTCTACCCCCATCTTTCTTTTGAACTTCCCAATTACTAATAACAATCTTGGACATAACATACATTTCCTCATATAAAAAGTAAATAATCGGATCTTATTGGGGGATCCTTCTTTAGAGATGGGTTAACCTAGTCAACTTTTGAGGTCTCTTTCCACTCTGAGATTCTGTGATGCAGCTATAGTATCCAATGCCTGTCAATTGGTTTCATTGGGCCTCTTAGTTTCCTCATCTATGAAACAGGAGCACTAATATTGTACTACTTCCTTTTCAGAGTTGTCGTAGAGAAAGCTCTTTGCAAACCTTATAAACATGAGTTATGTATTAGCTATCATCATCAGAGGCACCTGGGGAATTTGGAACATGAAGGAAAAATTGGATGGAGCCTCAGATTTAAAGAGAAATGTGTTGAAAGAGCCATTCTTTCCCAGTTTGGATCAGAGGGCCAGCTTTCACAGCTGAGAGAGACAATAGCATCAGAGAGAGTTTCCTATAAAGAATAGCTGAGCCCTGACTGCACTTGACAAGATTCAGTCCTGGAAATTCACCAAGAGTCAGGCAGAGCATGTTCCAACACACTGCCTGCAGGAAGTTTTTGATTCTACTTACATGATAACATTTCTCTGTGATGTCCTCCAAAGTTTTAAAATGGATCCTGGCTTCCAGCCTTTCCCATCTCCAGGACACATAACACATTGAAGAGAGTTGAGTTTTGAACAGCCTGGAGGACTTCCCTGAACCTTCTCCAGAACCATTCAACACATCCCACTTCCCATAGCCCAGGCTAGTTGGAAGCATGATGGCTGTGAACTGTGATCCCTGAACTATGAGGGGGCAAGGAGCAGTATGGAAACCCCCTCAATGAGGTGCTATGGACCCCAGGGTATTTTTGGGGGATCCCTGTTTGGGGACACTCAGGGCCTGGCCCCTCTGGCCTGCCTTATCTCAGAAATCCTTTAGTTGTTTCCTTTCTCGGTATGTCTGCTACATTACTAACACTGTGATCTAATCATTCATTCAGTCAACTAGTATTTATCACTGTTCTTTTTTTTTTTTTTGTGACTGAATGACTTTATTAAATTTTTTTTTTGAGTTACATCTTTTCTCCCCGTCTTTCCCCCGCCCACCA
>CM053581.1:282360604-282408278 GCA_028627135.1 Pseudochirops cupreus
ACAGCCGCGGCTTCAGGCCAGGGTGGTTTCGGTTCGCAGTGCTGATATGGTTCCTCGTAGCCAAGCTGTCTTTAGTGGGAAGTGTCTTTGTGTGCTTTTTTGGAGTTCCAGGATTGGTTTAGAGTCCTGTTTTATGGGTATTTGGGGGTGGCTATGTGAGAGCTGCGATGTGTTGCTGCTGCTATGCCACCATCTTTCCATGCTATTGTTCTTTTCCATGTTTGGTTTTCTTTCTTTTTCTCATTGTTCACTCATTGGTTACAACCCTTCTATACAACCAGGCTATCGTACAGTGTAAAAGTATTTACAGATCCTATACATGATTGCACGCCACCATGGGCAGGGGGGTGGGGGGGAAGGAGGGGAGAAAATCTGAAACTCAAGAGATTGTGGAACTGAATCTTGTAAACTAAAAGTAAATTAAAAAAAAAAAAGAAAGAAATTCTAGTGAAGAATTGGGGAAGCTGTTCTTGGCAACAGTGATTTCCCAGTGGGAACAAGCCTGAAGTCCCTATACTCTGGGATTCTGTCTCCACTTGGGAAGAAGTTGAATTTTATTGCACTGGATTGAGCTGAAACACTAAATATGGTTTAAAGTAACTGCCGGAAAGATTGTCAGGAAGTTTCTCCAGTCACCCCCACCCCCAAGGAAGGACAAGAAGGGAGAGACAGGCAGATGTTGCTTTACAATTCACTAAGCCTCTACCATGGCCATTATTTCACTTAACTATATATTTAGAAATGGAAGGGATCTTGGAAGCCCATCTAGTCCAACACCCTCATTTATAGAAAAGGAAACTGAGTCACAAAGTGTTTTACATAAGGTCACAAATCAATCAACAAGCATGTATTAAACATCTTCTTTGTGCCAGGCACCAGAAATACAAGAACCAAGAACAGAAAGAAAAAAAATCCCTCTTCTCAAGGAAGTGATTGAGGCAGGATCTGAACTCAACTTCTCTGACTATACAGCCCTGTGCTCTTTCCATTACTATACCAGGATAGCCCTGTGGAGGTTTCAGGGCAGGTATGATTAGCCTCAGTTTACAGAGGAGAAAGTCAGAGTTTAGAGAAGGGAAGTGAATTCACATCTTCTTGTGTCCTGGTCTGTTCTACCACACTCATCCTTGAGATGAGATCTAGGTTGATGGGCCTCTCTGAAGGGAACTCTAAAAGCCTGTGCTTTAGAGAAAGCTCTTGAGAAGGAATGACTAGGCCCCCCACCTTCTTTCCTAAGTTTCAGGAATTTCTTAACCTTTTTTTTGTGGCAGAGATCCCTTTGGCAGTCTGGTGAAGCCCGTACACCCCTCTCATAAATAATGTTTTTAAATGCATGGAATAAAATACATAGGATTACAAGAAAATTGTATGATACTGAATCAAATGATACTAAAAGACAGTTATAAAAAAAATCTTTGAACAAATTCACAAACCTTGGGTTAAGAATCCTTGTTACTCATGGCTAAACAAGTTGTGGTATATGAATATAATGGAATACTGTTGTGCTATAAGAAATGAGGAGCAGATGGACTTCATATTTACCTGGACAGGCTTATACGGACTGATGCTAAGTGAGAAGAGCAGAACTAGGAGAAATTTATACATAATCACAGACACATTGTATGTGTGACAACCAACTTTGATAGACTGGACTCTTCTCAGCAATGCACAGCTATAAGACAACTCCAAAAGACTCCTGATGGAAGGAGATGTCTACATTCAGAGAAAGAACTAGAAAGAGCAGAGTTTAAATGCACACTGAAGCAAACTACCTGCTCTCTTTCTTTTTCTTGTTTGGCTTTGTTTCCTCTTTCCCACTGATCATTCCATCTGTTACAATCCTTCTTTATAACCTGACTAATGTCTAATGTGAAAGTATTTACAGATTCTATACTTGAGTGCATGCTGTCATGGTGGATGGGGAGGAAAGAAAGGGGGAGAAAATTTGAAACTCAAGGGATTGTAGAACTGAATCTTGTAAATTAAAAGTAAACAAACAAATTAATAAAGACAAAAAAAATTTTTTAAAGAAAAAAAAAGAATCCTTGCTACTTAATGCCCAGAGACAAGGTATTGAATCCTATGGCTTTTCCTAAGTAGGGCTCAAAGGCCTTTAGACTTCTATTATTTCACAGAATAGAGATGGTTGGCCATATTTATCCTTTATTCATGGATTCATTCAAATGATTGACCGAGTTCTTTACTGTATAGAGCCTATGGTAATACAACTAGTTAGTGATTCAAGACCAGGTTCTCTGACTCTAAATCTGAATTTCTTTCCACTGAACCAGGAGGAGAGAATCAGATTAAATGATCTCTAACATCCTTTTTAGTCCTCACAGTCTCTGATTCTAGGTACATCCCTTTGACTAGTGAGTGAGTAAGGGGCCAAACTGGGAACAAGGGCAGAGGGAGGGCAAGGGCAGTGTTGTCAGGAACCCTCCGAAGTCTTAGAAGCTCCTCATTGCAGAGACACAGATGATCAAGATTATTATTCAGTCACTTCAGACTCTTTGTGACCCCATTTAGAGTCTTCTGGCCAAAGATAGTGGAGTAGCTTGTCAATTCCTTCTCCAGCTCATTTTACAGATAAGGAAATTGAGGCAAGCAGGGTTAAGTGACTTGCCCAGGCTCACACAGTTAGTAGGTATCTGAGGCCAGATTTGAACTCAGGAGGGTGAGTCTTCCTGACTCCAGGCCCAGAGCTCTATCCACTGTACCACTTAGCTGCCCTGGTCAAGGATAAGGAATACCAAAAGCGCGAGGGAACTGAACAGCTCTAGCCAATCCTAAAGCCCCCAAGAAGGAGGCCTGTAGAATTTTGAGTTACCACAAGCCCGGATTAATGTTGCTTGAACTTCATCTACCTCTCCCCACAAAACCATCCCGGGCCTGATAGGAGTTGAAGGGTTCAGGCTTCTCCAGGGACTGTGTGGGATTTCTTCACTATTCCCTTCATCCAATTCACACCCAATGGACCTGATAGGATTCCCAGATTGATGCAGAGGAAACAAAACCTAAATATGGTTTGGGGGACTTTCCTAGTTAAAATAAAACAGTCCAGCACTTCCCTGCTTTTAAATTAGAATCAGATTCATTCTTTCAAGGCACTGAAACATATGTAAACACTGGGAGCGGAGGCTAGATGTGGGTTATAGAATGATAGGCTATCAGATGGGAAGGGGCCATGGAGCTGGCCTAAATCCAGAGCCTTCATTTTAGAAAAGGGGAAAATGAGACCCCCAAAGGGCCTTACTTGAGGTAACACCTAGTAAGTGGCCGAGCCATGACTCGTATCCAGAACGTCTGAGTCTTTTGACTGAGGTAGGGAACAGTGGAAGGATCAACTCCCTCTGGAATCACAGAACCTGGGTTCAAATTCTGCCTCTCAGCTCTATTGCCTTGAGTAACTCACTTACATCCATGGACCTCAACTTCTTCATCTCTAAAATGAATAGCTTGAAAAATAAAATGAGTTAAATAGGTTGAATGAGATAGATGGCCTCTGAGACCTCTTTCAATTTCTCTCTTTTCCTATTATTCTAAATACATACCAGATTTACTCTAATGACCACCCTCTACTCTCCCCCTTGTGCAAGACCCTGGGCTTGATTAAGGGAGTTTCCTGGAGCTAATGAGCAAGATTTGTAGAGATTGTGAACTTTTCAGTCATTGAAAGCCCTGGATGAAATAAAGCCATCTTTTAATTTTACATATGCATATATAATACATATATATTTACATACATATATAATACAAATCAATAATTTACATGTATTTATAATATATATTTATTTTATATGTGTGTATAAAATCTTTAAAGAGTTCTGGATTTCACTTCTAAATGATCTTGAGGTTCTTCTTGAAAGGAAGGAAGGAGCATTTATTAATTCTAAATTATTAAATCATTTATTAATTATGGTCATTTATAATTACAATAATTATGTATTTATATTTGTTGATTATAAATTATTTAATAATTTGTTAGTATAATTTATATTCATATTAATTATATGCCAAGCACTAGGCTACAAAAGCAAGACAAGTCCCTGCCTTCAAGGAGTTTACATCTGATGTGTAGAGATAACCCATTTGGGAAAGTGGTGATCTTGGAGGGGCAATGTTGTTTTAGGAAGTTATAGGGATGGCAAATGGAACCATAGTGGGGTTGATTGATGCTATCAATGGCAATATTAAATTGATTACAATTGCAGCTCTGGAAATCAGAGAAAGGAACTATAAAAGGCTTGGTCCTCCAGGGCATGGTCTGTGGCCTGGAGGGTGTATCAGCAGGGCAAATGGCAAGGCCTAGTGGGTCTGTGGCCTGGAGGGTGTATCAGCAGGGCAAATGGCAAGGCCTAGTGGGTCCGGATGGTGCATGGCAGATAAGGTAAATGACAAGAAGAATGTATGGGGGAATAATTTTTCTCTATTATCTCTGAATCTTCCTCCTTGTCCTGCCCTCTTCTTTAGCACTCTTTTTCCCCTAAGCCCTAGACCTGATCACTAGCACTGGATGGAAAATGTCCATTTTTCCCCTTGGTAGAGTCTACTACATAGGATAATCTGTACACATTTCCCAAAGCCACAGTTTTCAGACAGTTGAAAGTAAGCAACTAACAGAAACCTATGTGATACAGACTCATGAGAATGCATTCAAAATCTAAAGGCTTGGATTAGAACCTGGCTCCATCACTAATCAGCTTTCACTTGACTTCAGCATTATATAAAAGAAGAATGGATTTGGCAATAGAGGAGTTGGGTTCAAATCCTGGATAGTAACCTGGGTGACTCTAGGTAAGGGGTAGATGGGGTGTTCAGAGAAGACAAGCAACTCTCGTGTGAGAGCTTGCTGGTACCCACCTTTCACTCACCTGTGCTACCAAGAAGCTGTAGCATGCTCGGCAGCCACATCCTGGTAAAACTGTCTAATCAGATGGGCTAAACCAGGTTGAGAATGACTAAGCAACCTCAAACCCATCTATGAGTTCTGGGGATGTGTATCTCAAGCATGTGAAGACTTCTCCCAGTGGAATGGGCGAATGAGAACAATTTGTTCCAATGGCCATGAAGATACCTGAAGCAGACACTGTGGAGTGCTTAGAACTTGGTCAGACATCAGAGATGCCAAAGCCATCCACTGCATCCTGGACCACTGCCAGTTGCCCTGGCTTTTGTCTTGCCGCTGGAAGATTCTGGAAGAGACAGTGAGAGTGTCAACTTTGTGCAACTCTGCCTCCATTAAATCTAATTCACATATGAGTTAAGACATCATCCCATAATGTCATTTGTTCTCTTTGAAAACAAAGGAAAACAAAAGTAAACCCCTTCTCCTCTGTAGACCCCAGCTCCCTCTTGGATAAAATAAGGGAATTGAATTAGTAGCTCTCTACATCTCCTTCCAACTTGATGCCTTTCTATATATACTCCTGGATTTGCTGTTGTGTGATTGAAATGTTCTTAGAAATTTCTTGAATGAGCCGACCTTCCATCTCTCCCTTCATTGCTTCCTAGATTCAGGGAATTGAGAAGAGAATATTCTTTGGATTTTGATATGTGGATGTGATCATTCAGTTGAAATGAGACAGGAAAGTTTTGTTAGCTTGAATCTATAACCAAGCCAACCTTGTGTCACTGTAGTTAATGCTAATGATAGACATGCCTCAACTTCTGAAGTCACTAGTCTTTAATCTGATTAGAGTTGAATAGCTTGGCTGAGACCCAGATTATTCACACAAGATCATCCTCCCACTGTCCAGGGGAGAGAGAATGTTCTCAGGGAAACATCTCTTTGAGGCTGAGCTGTGAAGTCTCATGTGTTGGTCATGTAACATGCAGGCTGCCAAATTCCCTCATGGCAATGTCTTCCTTTTCTTTGTTTGGTCCTTTGCAAAGGATCAGTAGCTCCTGACCTTGACCCTTCCCTGGCCTCTATTTCTGTGCCTTTGGGCAGCTGCCTGTCAGGGAGGAGAGGTCCACTGTAGTCAGAGGTAACCCAATCATGAAGTCACAGAGCCTCCTTGTCAACAAGAGGTCATCTACTCCAAACCCTGTGTGAGTAGTAGTCTCTACTACTCCTGGTAAATGGTCATACAGTCTCTTCTTAAAGACCTCCAGTGATGGAGAATTCAGTGCTCTAGTATGTAGGCTAACATAGCATTCTACATCTGCACAGCTGTTATTGTTGGGAGCAGAGAGTGGAGAGTACAAATTCCCTATATTTGGCCAAAATCTGACAGAGCACACTTAATGGAAAGAGTACTGGATATGGAATCAAGATCTGGGTTCAAATGCTGCCTCGAGTCTTTTAGTCTTTCTGAATTTTAGTTCTATCTTTTTTAAGAAGGACTAGAAATCTACATCAGCAGTTCTTAGGCTGGGATCTGTGAATTAGTTTTGTGTTTTGTTGTTGTTGTTGTTGTTTTGCTTTTTTGGAGGGGGGAAGGCAGGGCAATTGGGGTTAAGTAACTTGCCCAAGGTCACACAGCTAGTAAGTGTCAAGTGTCTGAGGCCGAATTTAAACTCAGGTCCTCCTGACTCCAGGGCTGGCTCTTTATCCACTGTGCCACCTAGCCACTCCCGTTTTGTGTTTTTTAAAAAATATTTTGAAAACTATATCTCAGTATAATCAGTTTCCTTTGGAACTCTATGTATTTTTTACATTACTCAGTGAAAAACATTTTAAGAAAGAGTCCATGGTCTTTACCACACTGCTTCAGGGGTCCGTGACCAAAGTTAAAAACCCCTGGACAAGATCATCTCTAGGGTCTCCCTCTAATTCCTATGATCCTGTGATGTGCCTCACTGTAACTTGAATCTAATGCTTCTCATTCTGCCCTCTGGGGCCAAGAACAAGCCTAATCCCTCTTCCCCACTCCAGCATTTCAAACACTTTGCAGACAACTCTGATGTTTCTCTGCAGACATCTTTTCCCAAAGTTTAGGGCCCCTAGTTTCTTCAACCAATTAGTTGTCTCATGATATGATTTCAAATCCCCTCCCCATTCTCTTTCACTCTCATCTAGGTAGTGTTTTAGCTTACCTGTGTCCTTCCTAAAATATGATTTCCAGAATGAAGAACAGCATGATGGGTCGGAAGATAGAAGGACTGTGGTCTCCCTCATTCTGTACAATCTTCCTCGATTATTATTGCTGATGGAAATAACATTAGCTTTTTCTGATGGTCAGGACATACTTTGGATACTTTTTTCAGTCCAGGTTGTTTTCCCATGAGCTATTTGTGATGTAATCATACTCCCTCCATTCTGTACTTATGCTGAGCTTTGGAAATATATCCCAGTCATTTACTGAAATGGTTTCTAAGTGGGGGACACACCCTCATGGGAGACACATGGTGACCCTCTGGGGAGATTAACAATGAGCTTCACAGGCTGGACAAGAATAAGAGGGTAGCCCCAAGACGTGGGAGAACCAGCTGTACCAGATCAGACTAGAGATTTCTGTTCTGTGGTGGGCAATGCTGTGTGCATGGATACCATCAGATAAAAGAAATGGAGAAGAAACTCTTAGGGATCTCACAGGAGATTTCTGCCGGTCCTAGGAGCAAGTTAGAAGGAGAAACTCTTTTATAGGGATCAAGAATTGGGCTTTGCAGTAGGGATGTCAGCTGTCTTAAAAGTTGAACCAGAAACCATTGCAAAGGAAGCTTATTGAGTTTGGCCGAATCATGACCTTGCCTCTAGATCAGCGGTTCTCAACCTGTGGATCGCGACCCCTTTGGGGGTCAAATGACCCTTTCACAGGGGTTGCCTAAGACCATCAGAAAACACATATTTCCCATGGTCTTAGGAACTGAGACACCGCTCCTCTATCCGTCTCCAGGTGGGTCTGCCCACATGCAGATACGCCCACATACGAGTATTAAAGGGTCATGGCATTAGGAAGGTTGAGAACCACTGCTCTAGATGAACAATGCCCACCCTAACCCTACCCCACCCCCAAAATATGCAGAAACCGCCACTGTAGAATGAACATCAGACCAACACGTTTAGACTGTTTAAAATGACAAGTCCTTGGACAGTGAGCTCCTTGCGAGGAAGGACTGTTTGTTACCATGTTTTGTATCTCTAGCCTTAGCACAGTGCCAGACACATATAAGCACTTAAAAAATTCAACCAACAACAGTATGGAGTAAGCCCCTTGAGGTCAGGGACTGCTTCTTGCTTTGTCTTTGAATCTCCAGAACTTAGTACTCAGTACACAGTAGGAGCTTAATAAATGCTTACTGGATCAGATTCAGTTGGACTAGAGAGCTGATTTTCATCCTAGCGCTGCCAGGAAGTCATTATGATGTCTGGGGTGGCTAGGTGGCACAGTGAATAGAGCACTGGCCCTGGAGTCTGGAGGACTTGAGTTCAAATCCAACCTCAGACACTTAACACAAAAACTAGCCGTGTGACCTTGGTCAAGTCACTTAACTGCAATTGCCCTGCCTTCCTTCCTCAAAAAAAAAAAAAGGAAGTCATATGGCCCTTGGCAAATCTCTTCACTATTCCTCACCAGGGACCGCGCACTAGCCTTTCTTTGTATACTCAGCCTGGTGCCAGGCATATACTAAGTGCTTAATAAATGCTTATTGGCTGATTGACTATTAAATGGGGGCAGGGAATAATTCTTGCCCTTGTCTCCCTCATAGAGCTAATATGAGGATCAAACAAGACACTGAATTTTGAAAATAGTTTATAACTGGAAAATGCTGCACATATGTGAAGGCCATGGTTATTATTACTGTTACTAGTAGAAGTACTATTTGTATGTAACTAAGTTTCCTAGGAGTGGGGATGGGGTGGGGTGCTGGAAGAATAGAAGAGTCTCATTTTGGTCTGTTATACTCATAAATGACATAACACCATGCCGTAGAGGCATCCATCTGCAGATCCCAGCTCAAGCTTCTCCCCAAACCAGCTCTATCTGAGCCTCAAATAACCACATTTTAAAGCCCTCATCCCAAGTGGGTGGGACGTTCCTGTCACAGATGAAGAACATTAGGAATAATTGATTAGCCCTGGAAAATGAAAGGGATGGATACCAGATGGGATTGTACGTAGTTTTTAATTCCATCCCTGTAGGATCATAAAACAGAGCTGGAAGGGTCCTTTTACAGTTTAGGAAACCAAGGCTCAGAGAGAGGAAACGGCCTGGTCAAAGCCCAGCAGCTAGTCAGCTTCAGAGCCAGGATTCACACCTGATTTTGCTGCCTCCCAATCCAGCACACTTTCCATCAGAGCAGGCCTCTTATCACCCTTGTGAATATCTATTTTGAGATCTCTTCACATTTGTGGGCTCATAATCAAGAGTCCTGGGGATAAGGAACACTTTGCAATGATTTCCTGACAACTCCACAGAGGAAGATTTGTAAATAAAACAGAGACAACTCTGGCTCAGAGTCTCAGGATAGGCTGGTTATGCCAGCACATCTGCCCTTGGTATGGGGACTAGAGTTTTCTCTAGAAACAGCTGGAACATGACTCTAAGCGCAGTACCTGGCCCACAGGTGTTTAATAAATGCTTGTTGACTATTTCCCCAATACTGCTTTTTGGGGGAGGGAGGGAGGGGGAATTCAATTTAGTTTATTTAGATAATTTGTTAAATTTGGAAAAGATTTTTCTTGTTTTTGTTGTTTAAAGATGATTATGCAATCATTAGCAATTTTAGAAGCGCTGGAGAGCAGAGGACGTTCCGATTCCTAGATTTGGATCTTTTTAAAAAAATTCAATTAAAGCTTTTCTTTTCTCTCCCTCTCACTTCATACCTCCCCACCCCCAAGTAAAAGAAAAAAAACCAACTGAAAACAAAAACTTTGTGCCAGATTGATTCTTAAATCATTCTTCTTAAGGGGGGTCAGTAGCTTTAATGAAGTATTGAACAGGCCCTATTAGAATCCTAGGAGGACAGACCATTAAAGCTAGGAGGTACCCTATAGATGATGTCATTGGAAAGCTGAGACCCATAGAGAGAAAGTAAGTTGCCCAAAGTCATACAGTGAGTTAGTGGGTCTAGAGCAGTGGTTCTCAACCTTCCTAATGCTGTGACCCTTTAATACTCGGATGTGGGCGTATCTGCATGTGGGCGGACCTGCCTAGAGATGGATAGAGGAGCGGTGTCTCCATTCCTAAGACCATTGGAAATATGTGTTTTCTGATGGTCTTAAAGGACCCCTGTGACCCTTGTGAAAAGGTTGTTCAACCACCAAAGGGGTCGCAACATACAGGTTGAGAACTGCTGGTCTAGAGCCATAAATATCAGAGCTATAAAAAATCATAGTAGTTATCCTGTCCAACGTTTGCATTTTACTGATAAGGAAACCAAGGCCCAGAGAGAAGAAGCAACTTGCCCAAAGTCATAAAGGTGACAAAGCGACTTGCACCCTGGATTTGAACCCAGATTTTCTACCTCCGAATTCATCATCCTTCTAGGGAGCCAATATGGTGTAATAGAAACTGGGTTCTAGAGTTCAGGATGACTTGGGAACTGTGAGCCTGGGTGACAATGACCCATTAGAAGTTTGGAAAAAAGCATGGATTTGGGGGGTAATATAATGAGTTTGGATGCCAGTAGTTTAGCCATTGAGAAACGTCTAATATGCAGTTGGTAATGTGGGAGGGGAGTTCAGGAGAGATTCGGGTTAGATAGGGAGGTCTCCTGCTTATGTCATCTGCATAGTTACATGGATTGGATAAGTGGATAAGATCAGAGTTATCCTGACCTTTTCACTTTCACTCATCCCTCACATTCGATTAATTGCCACGTTTCTTTCATTTTTCCTTCTGCAATATCTCTTGTATTCATGCTCTTGTCTCCATTCAACATGGCACTCTCCTAGTTGAGCTCTCGTGGGTTTCCTGGATGGAAGTCCTCCACATATCTCTCTCTCTCTCTCTCTCTCTCTCTCTCTCTCTCTCTCTCTCTCTCTCTCACACACACACACACACACACACACACACACACACACACACACACACCAACCCTGCTTGAAAACGTTTGGTGGTTCCCCCGTTAGTTCTATAAGTCCTTCACAATATGGCTCCCATGCTCCTTTCCATATTTATTTCACATTATTCCCTTTCACACATTCCCTATTCCAGCCAGACTAGTTCTTCTCTGACCTTGGTCTTCCATCTTTCATCTATATGGCTTTGCATAATGTCCCCCAGGACCTATAATGTATTCCCTCCCCATCCTTGCCTCTTAGAATCCTCTTCTTCCTTCCAGCCCAGTTCTGGTGTCCCTCAGGCATAGCCTTCGCTGATCTTTCCCCACCCTACCTTTAGTTCTTTATGGTTCCCCTCCTTAAATTACTCTGTATTTACTTATCTGCATATCTCTTTTCTACCTTTGGTAGAATATAAGCTTCTTGAGGGTGAGGATTGATTCATTTTTGTCTTTGTATCAGTGATGCCCAGCTCAATATCTTGCACATGGTAGGAACTCAATTTTTAAAATTGAATTTGTTAGCAAGTAATAAAGGCTTTGGAGATTCGATTTCATTTGTCTTATCAAGCACCCCCTTTGATTCCCCAGTCACCTAGGTCTGAGTTGTGTGGTCAAAGACTTGCATCAGCCTATGCTGACTTATACAAGCCTAAACCTAGACTGAACACTGTCCCCCACCAAAGCACTGACAAAGTCCCTGTTTGCTTATTGCTATGACAGATGCCATACATGTCATAGCAAACAGAAACAGGCTCTGACCTCAGAAAGATGCATGAAATTTAACAAAGTCTACACTTGGCCTCTAAACAATTTCAACTCAACTCCATTCAATAAGCATTTATCAAATACCTATAATGTGCCAGGTAGATACTTTGCTAGGCACCAAAGATATAAAAATACAAGTGCAAACAGTCCCTACCCTCACTGGGTGAGAGCTTAGTTCAAACCTCTAAGTTCAAACCAGACAAGTCTAATTCCTGTCTCATAGAACAACTTTTGAGATACTTGAAGACAGTTTTCATGTCCCCTGCTAGCTTTATCTTCACCAGAATATTCTGTTTTCAGTCTGATCCTCATGTGACATGATCACTCCAATCCGCTCTCGATCCTGGTGAGACTCTGGGCACCTTGTCAGTATCTTTCCTAACCGTGCTGCTCAGAACTAAGCACGATCTTCCAGTTGGGGTCTGAGCAGGGCAAAGAACATTAGGATGGTTCCCACCCCACTCATTCTGGACATTCTACCCCCTATTAGGTTGCCTAAAAGCAAGTTCACTTTTTTTTTCTTACAGCCTTGTCATACTGTTAGTTCTTGGGGCCCCCTCTGCCCACTATGGAAGCCCCCTGTCTTTTTCACGTGGCTAACCTCGCTTTCCCCATTCTTTGCTTGAATAGTTAGGGCAGGAGATTGTTTTTTTTTTTTATATTGAAATGTCTTCTCATTATAATATATCCCTCCCCTCTCCCAGCCAGAGGAGTATCCCTTATAATAATGAATAAAAAAGAAAATTTAAAAAGTGAAAACTCCCATCAGTTAAATCCAATATTATATGTTGTATTCTATATCCACAGAATCCCCTCTACCACCTTGAAATGGGGGAGTTATTAAGCCCAAATTACTATTTAATTTCATAACAGGAAGTGGCGTGTATTAGGTAGAGTGCTGGGTTCAAATCTCATCTCAGATACTTACTAGCTATAGGACGGTGATCCTTAACTCCTCATAGTCTTAATTTCCTCATCTGTTAAATGGGAATAATAATACTAGATTTTCTACTGATTTACATGTTCTGAGAAAAGTTCAAACCTTAATACTTGATATGAATGAGTTATTATTATTATAGTTTTATTAATTTGGTCAAGCATGATTACCTATTGAAATTCAGTTCCCTAATTTCACAAATGGTGAAACTGAGGCCCAGAGAAAGGGCCTGGTTGATCTGCTACCTCACAGCAGTTAAGCTAGGAACCCCATGGTGTGATTCTTACACAAGCCAAGGCTCTTTCTGCTTCATATTGCCCTGTTTCCCCAGTGGCCCTTTAATATTTTCTGTTTTGCCCACTAAAAGCCCCTCTGATTCCTCTCAATCCAATCCACTAGAGTTGGAGTCACGAATGGGTTTGGGTCTGAATGTCTCCTCAGGAACCTGGATATTGTTGTTGTTTAATCCCTTCAGTTTTATCCAACTCTTTGTGACCCCATTTGAGGTTTTCTTGGCAAAGATACTAGAGCAGTTTGCTGTTTCCCTCTCCAGCTTGTTTTTACAGAGGAGTTTTACAGAGAAGTGTTGGTGCATGCTTTTCTGTTTGCAGATGATTGTGCACTCAGTGCAGCCTCTGAAGCCAAGATGCAACAAAGTATGGATGGAATCTCTGCTGCTTATGCTAATTTTGGTCTAATTTATACCAAGAAAACACAAGTGCTCCGTCAGCTACCTCCACACCATCCATATGTGGAGCTATTGGTTACAGCCAATGGAGAAGTTTTGAATGCTGTGGATAAGTTCACTTACCTTAGTAGTGTACTTTCCAGGGATGGACACATTGATAATGAGCTTGACGCATGCATTGCCAGAGCTAGCTCAGTGTTTGGGAGGCTTAGAAGGAAAGTATGGGAGAGAAGAGGTATTAGACTGACTACCAAGCTGAAGGTCTACAGAGCCATTGTGTGGACCTCATTGTTGTATGCCTGTAAAACTTGGACAGTATACCAGTGCCATGCCAGGAAACCGATTCATTTCCATTTGAATTGTCTTAGGAAGATTCTGAAGATCACCTGGCAAGACAAGGTATCAGACACTGAGGTCCGTACTCAAAGTAAACTGCCAAGCATTCAAACTCTCTAGAGCAGTGGCTCTCAACCTTCCTAATGCCGTGACCCTTTAATACTTGTATGTGGGTGTATCTGCGTGTGGGTGGACCCACCTGGAGACAGATAGAGGAGCAGTGTCTTGGTTCCTAAGACCATCGGAAATATGTGTTTTCCGATGGTCTTAGGCGACCCCTGTGAAAGGGTCATTTGACCCCCAAATGGGTTGCAATCCACAGGTTGAGAACTGCTGCTCTTGAGAGCACAGCCCTGATGGACTGGCCATGTTTTCTTAATGTAAAACGTATGCTTGCCAAAAAGACTATTTTATGGAGAACTCACACAGGGCAAGAACACACGTGGTAGTCAGAAGAAGCAATACAAGGACATTCTCAAAGTCTCTCTTAAAGACTTTGGGATTGTGTGACTTGGGAGACACTGGCATAGGATGGCTCAGCATGGTATGCTCACATCAGAGAAGCTGCTGTGCTCTATGAGCAAAGCAGAATTGAAACAGCTCAAAGAAAACACAGGATGTGCAAATTTAGAGAATCCGTCCCAAATGTTCACACAGACTATTTGTGTCCAATCTGTGGTAGAGCATTCCGAGCTCATGTTGGTCTGATCAGCCACAGTGAGATACACTGAAACTTAACTCTAGCATAGTGATGTCATTTTAGTATTCTTCAAGAATGAAGGACAACAACCACAGAGAAGGAACTAAGGCAAACAGGGTTAAGTGACTTGACCAGGGTCACACAGCTAATAAGTGTCTGAGGCCGGATTTGAACTCAGAAAGATGAGTCTTCTTGACTTTCTGTGCACTGTGGTGCCACCTAGCCATCCGTTAACTGGATGACCCTAGGTAAATCACTTTGGACCTAAATTTGCTCATCTGTAAAATCTGTAATGGCACCCACCTCTCAAGGCTGTTGTGAGCCTCCCATGAGATAAGTGGAGTGTTTTGCAAGCACTGTATAAATGTGTGCAATTATGAGTATATTTACTTCTTAACTCTCAATCATCTCTCCCCTGAGAAATATGTAGAACACTGAAAAATTCCAATCTATGGATATTACTTTAATACTTTCTTCCAGATGGGAACTTTCACATATTCAAATAGTAATAAATAAGCTGGATTCGCCTTTGAAGCATTAACAGTAAAGTGTTCCCAATAACTCATCTGAATTTGGGAGCAGGAAGCAATACTATGCTGTCCAGTACCTGATGTTACCGCCATGCCTTCCCAGGGTCTCTGATGGTTCCTTTTGGAGAAACAAGACCATGTATGCCCTTCACTCTACCTGAGTCTACTGAGAGTATCCCTCTCTCCCTGTGCACCTGGCCCCTCTTCATCTGGGGATGCCATTGACCTTTCTGGTCTAGCAGGAAAGTAATGAATGGTACCTAGGGGAAAGGGACTTGCCCATAGTTTGAGTCAGTCCTGGCTCTTGGCTTCTTCACTGCAAACCCAAACTAAGAAAAGCTGTTCTTAGCACCTACTGTCGGGACCCCGTGATGTTTCCTCTGGAGCCTGATAATTGGTACAGACAGCAAGGGGATATATGGAAGAAGTAAAACTTCTCCAGAATTTGTCTTCACCAGGGCAGTCCATAATGCCCTGGAGGAGACAGGATCATAGACAACAAGGCCCAGTGGATAAACCTGGGCCTTTAGTCAGGAAGACCTGAATTCAAATTCATCCTCACCTACTAGCTGTGTGACCCTGGGCAAGCTACTTGACCTCTGCTGACTCAGTTTTCTCATCTAAATGGGGATAATAGTAGCACCTGCCTCCCAGGATTGTTGTGAGAATCAAATGAGACACTAATTGTAAAGCACTTAGCCCAATGCCTGGCACATCTTAAGTGCTTATAAATGTTAGCCATTATTATTGATGTCATAGATGGGTAAAAATGCTGGGGGGATAGAAGAACCCAGAGGGCCTAGAAATGCAGGAATACAGAAAAGATGCCTCCATTGTCTTCAACAACTGCCTGGCTGGCCCAGAAACCTTCCAGAATCACAGAGGAACCTCCGAGAGCATCTAGTCCAAGCCCCTCATTTTACAGATGAGGAAATTGAGGCCCAAGGGAACAAAGTGACTTGCCCAATGTTGCACCACTAATAAATGGGACTTAAATCCAAGGCTTTTGATTGCAACACCAGCATTTTTTTTAAATTTTTTGCTTTTTTTTTTGGAGGGGGGAGGGCAGGACAATTGGGGTTAAGTGACTTGCCCCAGGTCACATGGCTAGTTTTTTTGTGTTAAGTGTCTTAGGCTAGATTTGAACTCAGGTCCTCCTGACTCCAGGGCCAGTGCTCTATTCACTGCGCCACCTAGCTGCCCCAGCACTCTTTCTACTACACCATACCCAGATTGGTGACAGGAAAAGAAGGACAAAATTGGGAAGTCAAAACCAACATCTACATAAAGGTCAGACTTACCCCATATTTTAAAAAGGAAATTTTCTTCTGAAATAAGCCTCCCAGAACACACAGAGTACTGAGATGCTGCCTCCGTGATTTCCTTGAAATTCCTTTGTGAGCAGTGCTGGGAGGGTTGCTTCCCCATCCCATCTGCCCCTTACCGTCCCTCAAGGGGTCCCTGGGCCAAGGGACCAGAAATGCCAGCCCCAAGGAGGAACCAGGACACCTGGTTTCCAATCCAGACTTAAATACCACATCAGCTTGGTATATAACCTGAAGCAATTCACGTCCACTGTATAAAATGAGCAGGCTGGACTGGATGATCTTAAAGGTCCTCTCCAATGTAAACATTCTATGAGACCATTGAGTCCTGGCCCTTTGACAACAGTATCACCAGGGAGGAGAGGGGAGGGGAGGAGAGGAGAAGAGAGAGGAGAGAGAAGAAAAGAGGGGAGAGAAGGATCAATCCATCAACACAAGGTCATATTTTCTTTTTGGATCATTTTGATCTTTTGGATCATTCTGGGTTATTGCTGTTAGAGGCAGTATGGTATAAGGTGTAAAGACCCTGGATTTGGAGTCAGAAGGTGTGGTTCAGGTCCTTCTTGATTCTTTTACCTTCTGGGAGACATTGGACAAGTCCCTTAACGCCTCTAGCCATCAATTTCCTCGTTTGTAAAATGGGGAGATTTACCCACAAGTTCCCTTCTCACTTGAATCTATGGTCCTCAAGAAGAAGGTACTCTGTTGCCCCCTCAGTTGGGGATTTATCAACCCTAACCTCTCCCCCTCGCTCAGCAAAGGAAAAACCAGCCCTAAGACCCATTCTTCTCTCCACACTGAAGGCAGCTGCCTCTAGCTTTTTGGAAAACAGTCTTGGAGCCATTCAGTGTCCCAGGATGGACATGGGTGGTCCCATGTAGTGCATATGGCCATGATAGTCCTCAGACATAGAACATCAAAGCTGGAAGGGACCCTAGAAGTCATGTAACCATGGTAGAATGTGATTATTTCCTGAATACAGGAACCTGAGGCCAAGAGAGAGGAAGTAACTTGTTCAAAGTCACGCAAAGCTAGTGGAAGAGTCGAATCTGGACCCTAAAGCTCTTTTGTCTTAGGACAGGATGCTTCCTACTTCACATCTGCCTCTTTCAAGTGCTATCTCTCCTAAAGAATCATTCCAAGTACTGGCTCAGTACCATGTCTCCATGTTCTCCTTACTTCCTGAAGAAGCTGTATTTCCATAGTGAAGAGATTGGAGGAATAAAGAAAGAAATAAGAGGGAGAGAAGAGGAAAAAGAAAGAAAAGAGGAGAGAAAGAGAGAGATAAAGAGAAGGAAAAGGAAGGAAAGAGAACAAGGAGAGAAAAAAGAAAAATAAGTAAATAGAGGGGAAGAGAAGAAAAAGAAGAAAGGAAGAGGAAGAGAAGAAGAGTGAATGAGAGGGGGAAGAAAAGAAAGAAAAAGAAGGAAAGAGGAGAAACAAAAAAAGAGAGAGAAGGAAAGAGGGAAAGAGAGGGAAGAAAAAGAGAAAGGGGGAAGAGAAAGAAGGAAAGAGAGGGGGAAGAGAAAAGAAAGAAGAGAGGATGGGAAGGAAGGAAAGAATGAAGAAATCATACAATTTAACTGCCCAGTGGCTTCACTTTGAAGTTTGAATACTACTTTAAACACTTTATCCCATTCAGTCCTTTCAAGAACCCTGTGAAAAAAGTACCATTTTAAAGATGAGGAAACTGAGGAATTAAATGACTTGTCCACAGGCTTATACCTAATAAGAGTCATAGGTGGAATTTGAAGCCAGGCCTTTGTGACTTGGAGTCCAGCATAGCGGAGACTTGCCTAAGGCATAGCGGGAGAGAGATAGTTTGGGGATAATAGAATTTAGAACCTGAGAGTTCTGGTGGAATCCCCTCCTTTTATGTCTGGGAAAACTGAGTCCCAGAGAGGTGGTGCAGAGTTTGCCCAGGGTGCAGAGTTTGGATTCAGAGCTGGGCCCTGTGGCTCCTAATCCATTGTTCTTCCCTTTGATGGATGCTTCATCACTAACCCTGCAGCATCCTTCCCAACATTCTTGGGATGAGAGCAGAGCAGCTGTATCTCTGTTTCCAAATCATTCTTTTGCTTCACTGGAATGTAGAAAGGACAGTGTGCCAACTTGGAGGCTCTGTTCAGTTCTTTTCATGCAGCTGTTAACATCTGGGATTAAAGAATGAATCAGGATGCAGATGTTTGATCTATTTTTGGAAAGTGAAGGGCTAAGCTTGTGCTCCTAAAAGCCTGGCACCCCTGATGCTTGTGAGTCTCACCCCAGTCAGCTTTAATAATACCTGAGGCCCAGAATTCCTGGTCAGGGAGCAAAAGGGTGTGCCCTCTGACCTCCTCCAGTCCCCCCAGTTTCCAAGTGTCTCTCCACTGCCAGCAAACATGCCAAGTCTAACGACATTAACATCAGCCCAGGACGTTTCCCTGCAGTATTGTATCAGAATTGTTCTTCCTTTGTCCAGTCCTGATGAAAGGACAGCCTTTGACAATCTCTTTTGTTTGTTTGTTTTCATTTATCTATACCTTTTGTTTTTAAATCATTTTCGTTTCTGAGTATTCCTCTGACCTGGATTGCTCCCCATCTCTTACTTTCCCTAGTTTTTTTTTTTTAAGACTCAGCTCAAGTCCCATCTTCTATAGGAAGTCTTTCCTTAGTCACTCACCCCTAGTGTCTTCTCCTCGGAAATTATTTTCCATCCACTCTGTCTTTATCTTGTAAGGACTTAGTTATTTACATATTTTCTCCTCCAAGGCAGCTACTATTTTTGCCTTTCTTTGTACCTCCAGAGCTTAGCACAGTGCCTGACATAATGGTCAATGGAAGTCTGTTGGTCAGCTGGTCAACATGCATTTATTAGCTACTTATTATGTTTCTAGCACTATGCAAAATGCTGAGGAAACAAAGCAATCCCTTTCCTCATGGAGCACACATTCTAACGGCATAACAATAAGCACTTGCTGATTAATCAACTCAAAATACAATCAATCCTTAACATTTGGGCATTTAATTTTCATGACTTCAGGCATTCACATGATTTTATTAGTAGCCTCATTTTCACTTTTGCGTTGGCAACCATGCACATTTGTGGCTATGCACAATAAAGAAAGAAATGAGAGGCATGATACACACACAAGTTTGTAGAATGACTTGGTATCCTACTATGTGCTTCCCTGGTCTTGTTCATCCTGCCATTATAGTGAGTTCTCATGCATTGATTGTATGTTTTCAAGTTTTGTGTTGCAATTATGCCCCCAAAGAGTAGTGCAAGTCATTTGGGTTCCAAGGTGATGTCAAGGCCTCTCCAGTCTCTGCATCTTCCAACAGTAGTGACTAATGACTCAGGAACCTCTCCTTTGGTTTTCAGAGAGTGGCCAAGGTAGAGAGGTTTACTGCAGCATTGCACATAGTACATCGCCCTCATACCGCCATCTGACAATGAAAAGTAAGATTCAGGTTAAAAAATATTTTAGTTGTAAGAATTTTATTTGCTGTACAGTATTTATAGTATTACAGATTTCATGTGTTATGAAAAGTGAATATTGTTTGAAATCGATGTTTTGTTTTGCTTTTTAAATTGAGATGTTAGCACCAAAGGTCACAGAATTCTAGGAAATTGCTAAGGAGAAAAAAATATTTTGCATGTTACCAATTTTATTTTGTGTACTGCATTTTATGAGTTATTTCATGGTTACAGTGTTAGGAAAAGTGCAGATTATCAGAACCAGTATTTTGTTATAAAGAATTGTTTGCAGAAAAGTGTATTTTCAGCAATTTCTAGTGAAAGATTTCCATTTTTGGTAGTCACGGGAACCTAACCCCCTATTTTCCATAGGTTCGTGTATCAACATTTGCATTTTTCACTTTCACACTGTTTTCTGGGAATGTTACTCTTGTGAAAGTTGACATTAACTGTATCTGTCCCCACTTCCCTACCCAGGGAGCCAGTCATCTCCTGTGCCACAACAAAAGATTTTTTAAAAAGAGAAGAAAAGAAAAATTCAGCAAAACCAACATACACATTACGAGATGTTGTACGTGACATTCTAATAGCTAACATTTATGCAGTGCTTATTATGTGCCAGGCACAGCGTTAAGCACTTTACAAAGATTATCTCATTTGATCCTCACTACAACTCTGGGAGGCCGGTGCTATCATTGTCCCCATTTTACAGATGAGGAAACTGAGGCAAACTGAGGTGAAGTGACTTGCCCAGGGTCACACTGCTAGTAAGTGTCCAAGGGCAGATTTTAACTCAGGCTTTTCTGACTCCAGGCCCATGTACTATCCACTGCACCACCCAGCCTCATTCTATTCTATGTCTCTCTCCTCCAGAAGTCTTTTTTGATCAGAGAGCTAGCTCTCTATTGTCGTGATGATGCTAGCTTATATTCTCAGAGATCATTGCCATTTCCACACACTTTTTATATACATGATCTCTTGCAGTAGAGAAAAGCACTCTGGATCTGGAGTCAAAAGACTTGAGTTCAAATCCCAATTCTGCTGTTACAGTCTGCTGCCTGACCATGGTCACTGAACCTCTCCAGGCCTCAGTTTCCTCATCTCTAAAAGGAGGGAGTTAGACTAGGCCATACCAGTCCCTTTGCACTTTAAATCTAGCGTTCCATGACCATTCGACTCTCCCAAGAGAGGAGGGTAGTAGGCCAAGGCAGAAATAACAGTTGTATTTTCTGGAGGGGTAAACTGGAGGGGAAGTGAGATAAACAACCCACGGTCATACAGCTAGTAGGTGGAAGATCTGAAGGTCTCCTGACTCCCAATCTAGCAGTTTTCCTTATGCCTTCAAAGAAGGTCCAATAAAATATAGGGTCTGTCATCAAAAAATCATCCCTGATTTAATTCCTCTGGACCAAAGGCTGACTCTGCTTCTGTCAGATGGAACTTAATTTCTCCCCTCCATTATCTGATCAAAATGTAGCCCCTCCAGGACTTTGAGGCTACTGACTTCAGGTATCTAAGACTTTTACTGATGCCCACTAGATTCAGGTTCCTGAAGGGAAAAACGAAGATGTGTGCAAGGGCTGGGAGCAAGCCACATTAACTCCTAGTCCCAGATTATCAAGGACAGTCTATTGACAATCAATTGGTCAGTCAACAAGCATTTATTAAGTGCCTACTGTGTGCCAGGCATGATGTCAGGTCCTGGAGATCCAAGTACACAGAGCACAACAATCCCCACTTTCAACAGAGCTTTTGTTCTAATAGAGGAGAGAGTTACAGCTTAACTATAAAGTGAATAACTATAAAGTACTTAAATCCAAGGTTGTCTGGGAAAGAACACCTGAGTAGTTATGGGGACTGGGAAGGCCTCGGTTTTAGAGGCCTCTGAATAATCTTTGCTAAAAGGTCTGGGTGAGGCCAATGGCAAGAAGTCCTTATATTTATCAGCTCAGACAGAGATTAGTGATAGCCATGTACAGGCACTTCAGATGACCAAAGCTTTGTTGTGATTGCCTGTCATGAGTCAAAGACCAACTCTTGAAACGTTGAAATGTGGAACTGCTCTAAAGGAATTGCCTGTGTTAAGTCTGTTTTCTTCCTTTGTGACTGGGAACAAAGACTTGGAAAACCATTGCTTCATAAAACATCTTGAGGCCTTGGCACTAGAGATCGGCTCAATGGGGTCTGCTAGCTACAACCGGATGAACAGACAGGATGCTGCTTCAAAGTTCTTTGTTTGAAAAAGAGAATTTCCTCCCTACTTGTAGTTGTCAGGGAAGAAGGGAAAGGGAGAGACTAAAGACTTTGCCCAGGGCCAGCAGATAAAAGGTAGGCCATTCGTAAACTCCAGCATCCTCGGTCCTCCATGAAGCTGTCCTGGCTTAGGGAAGGGTGAGCCAAGGCAGGCAGGCACTGACTGGAGGCATTTTCAGCTCTCCAGGAGTACACAGACTCCTCTGTCTGGGGAGCCCCTGCCCTTCCTAGTGGACATCAACATTTCTCAGGCTATAGTTAGCAATGATAAATATAACAGATTAATAATAACACATGATTTGTCTGAGGATCATTTCTACCCAAACTCTATGGAAAAAAGATGAAAGTAATGAGATGAATTAAAATAATGATGTTGTTTAGTTGTTTTTAATCATGTCTGACTCTTCCTGACCCCATTTGGGGTTTTCTTGGAAAAGATGCTGGAGTGGTTTGCCATTTCTTTCTCCTGCTCATTTTACAGATGAGGAAACTGAGGCAAACAGGGTTAAGTGACTTGCCCAAGGATACACAACAGGAGCCTGACGCCAGATTTGAACTCTGGAAGATAAGTTCCTGAGTACAGGCCTGGCACTTTGTCTGCTATACCACCTAACTGTCCTAATAAAATAATAGGGAAGGGAATAAGCATTTATATAGTATCTAGGATATGCCAGGATTATCTTGTTTTATCTGCAAAGAGGTGCTATTATTATTCCCATTTTATAGTTAAGGAAACTGAGGCAAATAGAGGTTAAGTGATTTGCCCAGGGTCACACAGCTAGTAAATGTCTGAAGGCAGATCTGAATTGAGCTCATCCTGATTCCAGGCCCAGGCTCCATCCAGTGCACCACCTAACTGCCTCTGGTAGTCAGTAGTAATCATCGATGATGAAGATGATGACGATGATGAAGATGACAGTGATGATGAAGATGATGACTATGATGATGGCGATGAAGATGATGATGATGATGGTGATGATGATGAAAGAACACTACTAGAGTTATGCCAAAGGTGCTTTAGTGAGTCCATAGAGGATGCACTTATATCCCAATGTTGTTGCTGTTCAGTCATTTCAGTCATGTCCAACTCTTTAGGACTCCATTTGGGGTTTTCTTGGCAGAAATACTGGAGTAATTTGCCATTTCCTTCTCCAACCCATTTTACAGATAAGGAAACTGAGGCAAATAGGGTTAAGTGACTTGCCCGTGGGTCACACAATTAGTAAGTGTCTGAGGCCAGATTTGAACTCAGGAAGATGAGTCTTCCTGACTCCAAGCCTGACCCCTCTATGCACTGTACCACTTAGCTGCCCCTTACATCCCAATACTTTTATTCAATTATAAAAAAAATTATTTTATCCACTTGTGCAGTAGCTTGCATATCACTAACTATTAAAGCAGGAGAGTGACTTCAATCATCCAGTCAATAAGCATGAATTAAGTGCCTACTGTGTACCAGACACCATTCTGAAAACTAAAGATACAAAGACAAAAGCGAAACAGTCCTTGCCCTCAGAGACAAGCTAAGCTTGGAGAGGAAAGCCCAGCAACTGTGGAACTAGGTTGAGACTTGCAGGAAACCAGGCATTCCAAGAGGCAGAGATGAGGAGGGAGAGCCTTCTGGGGATGGAGAATAGCCAATACAAAGGTACAGTGACAGGCGATGGGATGTGGTATGTGAGACATAGTAAGAAGGCAAATACAGCCAAATCGTGGAGTAACTTTGAGGGAATAACGTGTAAGACTAGGAAGGTAAGAAAGAGCTAGGTTAAAAGAGCTTTAAAAGTCCCATGGAGGAGTTTATTTCTGGTCCCAGAGGCGATAAAAAGCCACTGAACAATCTTCCAAAAGCACAGGTCTGACCATGGCACCTTCCAAGCCAATGAAATTGTTCTGGTGACAATGTGGAGGCTGGCTGAGGAGACCAAATAGACCAGTAGAGAAGCAGTAAAGGGCTGGAGGAGGCAGGTAGTTGTGAAAGGAGAGAAGGGACACGCCTTGGACAAGATGTGGAGTTAGAAGCCATAAGACTGGGTTTGACTATGTGAAATGGATTAGAGTGAGGAATGGAGGTTAGATGCCCTACATAAACACTATCGACACTTAGAATAGACACCAAGGGGGCAGCTAGGTGGTGCAGTGAATAGAGCACCGGCCCTGGAGTCAGGAGGACCTGAGTTCAAATGCAGCCTCAGACACTTAACACTTACTAGCCGTGTGACCTTGGGTAAGTCACTTAACCCCAATTGCCCTGCCTTCCGCCCTCCAAAATAAAAGCAAAAAAAAAAAAAAGGAGAGGGAGAGGGGAAGAGAGAGAGAGAGAGAATGAGAATGGGCCTATCCTGGATCAATTCAAGGGGCCTATCAATTGGAAGTAACCATAAACCTCATTTTAAAGTGGTTTTACTAAAGATGATCAAATAGTGTGAGTTTTTAGGAGAATTTTATAACAAGGTTCCACCATCACATATAAGATAGACAAGGCCTGCTTTCTATAAACACACAATGGCAGAGCCGTAGGGGATATTACAACATAAAATGGCCAATTTAGAAGGGACTCCATAGCACCTTATTTTGGAACTGGAAGGGATCTTAGTATATTAGGATTTGTAACATCCAAATTAGAAGGCACCTTAGAAAATAGAATATAGAATGTCCCAGCTGTAAGGGACCTTAGAATATAGAATGTAGAAAGTCACATCGAGAAGGAGCCTTAGATCAAAGAATGTTAGAGCTGGGAGGTCCCTTAAGGAACATTTTGCCCAGCTCCTTCATTTGGTGAAACTGAGGCCCAGTGAGGAGGTGGTTTGTCCCACATTACATAACAAATTAGTGACAAAGCCAAGAATCCCTGACTCCCAGCGCACTTCTCATTCCACTACAAAACTTGCCCCCCAACCCACTTTTTTAATCCTTTGTATCAGGACAGGATTGAAATACTTAAGCCTGTGTCTTGCTTTCTTTGCATAAAACTTTAAAATGAAAAGGGAGGGCGTAACTGTACCTCAAATGTGAGCTCTAGGCTGAGATTTCCTGCTCTAGAAATCCCAAGGGAACAGATGGAACACTTGACACCTAGTGTTTCCTTCCAGAGAGGCAGCAGGAAGTAGTGGATACAGATCCATTCTTGGTGTCAGGATGACCTGGATTCAAGTCCCCCTTCTGACATATATTGGCTGCATGACCCTGCCAAGTTGATTAAATTTTGAGTGCCCAAGATTAACTCTCTAAGAGAAGTTGCAGAATACTTGCCAGTTTGTATGGGTAGAGGAAGTTTTCTCACGGGAGTTCCCTAAATCAGTGAAATTACAGATTCAGTTGGTTTGGGTTTTTTTGTTTTTGTTTTCTTAAATCCTTCAAACCTTCCTGCTTCTAACAATTGCACATTGCCCCTGGGACCAACTCAACCCAGGAAGTCACCTGGCCTCCTAACTCTTTTGAACTTTGAAGTAACATTGGGTCAGATTTCAGCCCAGGAATGGGCTGACACAACAGCTGGCAGGATTATTGGAGCGTTATTTCTCTAGCCCAAGGGTGGGGTGAGTGTGGTCCATGAAAGAAAGGATCAGATCCTGTTTGCATGCATTGATAACTCTTGGCTCTGCCAAGGAACCATGTGGGTCTCTCCTCAGGGGAGGCCTTTCCAGATGTTTGTGTTTTAGGCTGGGTAAGGGAAGCTTGGCAGGCCCTGGGGCTGAGCCCAACAGGAGATGCTGACGGAGACACTTGGACATCTCACAGTGGGATCACTTCCTGGGAACGCTGCTTGCTCTTGTGACTAAGTGGGCAAGGCCAAGGGTGACCAGTGGGGATTTACATCAATCAACCAGAGCTTAGGAAGGCAGTTTCCATGGGTCAGTTGGCCTAGCAGCTGGAAACAACCTCAGGATGTGTTTCCGTTGGGAGACTAAGTTAAATGTGGAGGGTTTTTTTATTATTATTATAATTTTTAAGGTCTTTTGTTCTGGCTTCAAAAATCCAGACTGAAATTGGATATATAAGTTTTCACCTGGGAATGGATTTGTTTCACCAAATTTGAGAAACAAGTTGGTAGGGAAGTTTCTGAAATGAGTGCCAGGAAAGCAAGGCTTGTGGACAGCAGGCCAGAACGCAGGCCAGTGTTTGAAGCTTGACAAAAGAGCTTTGAGAGCAGGGCGTGAATGATCCCTGTTGGATGAAGGAATGTGAAGCCCGATATGGTAGCTTTAAGTACCAGAGCTTCTCTTCTTCCTGACATGTTCTGACAGTCCTATCCAATGTAAGTCGTTTGTCAATTCTACTCAGCCCAAATGAGTAACTTCAGCAATTGCAGCTGGGAAGACGACCCTCATAAAACTGTCTTAAGACCACAGAACCTCAGAAATGGAAGGGGCCTTAGAGGCCAATGACAGATTTTTTTTTCTTGACTGTATATATTTGTTATAAGGGTTTCTCTTTTCCTATGGAGAAGAGCAAGATATGGAAGAGAGAAGAGGGAGATTTGCATTATTTGAAAATATGGGTTTTTTTAAAAGAAAAAAAAAGGACCATTGAGGCTAGAATACCTTAGAGTACAGCCATCTTGTTTGGAATACCTTTAGCAATAGGAAACTCACTACTTCATAAGACCACCCAACCTGGTCCATTGTTAGATAGTTCTGATTGTTACAAATATCTTCCTTGTATTACAACAGAATCTCTCTCCCTATAGCTTTCATGTCATGCTTCTAGGTCTTCCCTCCAGAACCACATAGAACAAATTTAATCCCTTCTTTTATGCCCTTCAGATATTTTCCAATTGAAATCATGTCCTACCCCTCTCCCCCCTCAAGTCTTCTCTTCTCCCCAGGCCAAATATCCTTCTAACCCCATGAGGAGCCTAGACTTGCACTGCTTGGCCATGGAGGGCAGACCAAGATGGTAAGGTCAACACAGGGAAGAATTTTCTAAGATCCAAAGCTATCAAGGAGTATAATGGGCCATGTCTCAATATGGTAAGTCCTCTGGCACTGGAGGACTTTAAGCAAAGGCTAGATGAGTATTCATCTTGGGTCCAGAATTTAGGCAGAGGTTAGACCAGACATTCTTAACCTTTTCTGTAAAATGGACCCATTTGGCAATCTAATGAAATCTCTGGATCCCTTTTCAGAATAAGGTTTTTAAATGCATAAAATAAAGCTAAAGGATTACAAAGGAAACCAATTACACTGACATGTGGTGATTAAAATATTTGTTAAAACAAATTCACACACATGCATACACATGCACACGGGCGTGCACACACACGCACACCAGGTTAAGAACCACTGGGTTTGATGAAGCTTCCTTCTAACTCAGATTCTGAAATTCTGAGATTCTTTGGTCGCCCTCCCCTCAACCTTTCCTGTCAGGGTCTTCCATCTTTGGGAATAAAGGCACTTCTCTCGTTTTCTACACTGATCTTCATTTTCTATAATTTGCCTCCAATTCTACTTCTATTAAAAGAACTTCCCTTTTTCTTTTGTCAGGAATTTAAATGAATCCAAATGTGTTTGAAGGCTCCTTTTGAAAGCCTCCTTAGGAGGTTCATATGCCCGTGGAATTGGCTGGAAATGGAATTATACTATAGCAAGATTGGAAGAGTGGGCTTGCCCAACTCTAGCTCAGCCAAGGATTGCTACATTGCCTTTGTTGTGTACATTCCCGGCCTCTTATGACGGGAAACACAACTTGGGCCTGAAAGGGTTTTAATTAGATTTCCAGGGTGCTGAGTGAATCAATCTTGCTTCATTGCAACATGTTTGAGAAAGCTCAAGACTGGTTGGGTTACAGCTGCCTGTCCCCACCAATAGCCCATAGCTAACCAAGAGCCAACAAAGCATTGTCATGGCCTGGGTCAGATCAAATGAGATAATAGATGTAAGGCATTTTGCAAACTTTAAAGCACCATATAAATGTTATCTGTTATTATTATTATCTACAGAAGAAAAAGCAATAAGCCAAGAACTGGGAGACGTGGGCTCTCATCTTGGCTCCATGACAAACTGTCCTAGCTACATGATCTTGAGTTCTTACCTCCCTTCTCTGGGCCTCAGTTTCCAGAAAGAAACCAGTTCTGGAATCAGAGATCCTGGGTTCAAATAAAGCCTAGAATACTTACTTCTTGTTTAACCTAAGGCAACTCACTTAAACTCTGTGGCTCCCAGTTTTCTCATCTGTAAAATAAAGGAGCTGAATTTAGTGGCAGTTGAGGTGGGCAGCTAGGTGGCTCTGTGGATAGAGTGCTGGTCCTGGAATCAGGAGGACCTGAGTTCAAATTTGGCCTCAGACATTTACTAGCTGTGTGATCCTGGGCAAGTCACTTAACCCTGTTTGCCTCAGTTTGCTCATCTGTAAAATGAGCTGGAGAAGGAAATGGCAAAGCAGTCCAGTTTCTTTGCCAAGAAAACCCCAAATGGTGTCAAGGAGAGTCTACGTGACTGAAACGACTCAACTATCAACGGGGGTCCTTTACAGCCCTAGAGCTCTGATCCTGTGATTTATAGAATAGGGAAGGGGAATGGGACAAGCATTTCTGTACTATCTGCTGTGTGCCAGGCACTGTGCTAAATGTTTTAAAATATTATCTCATTTGACTCTCATAAAAATCCTATGAGGTAGGTGCTATTGTTGTCCCCATTTTATAGTCAAGGAAACTAAGGAAAGCAGAGGTTAAGTGACTTGTCCAGGGTCACACAGCTAGCTAGTAAGTGTCTGAAGACAGATTTGAAATCAAGTCTTCCTGACTCTAGACCAGTGGTTCTCAACCTTCCTAATGCCACGACCGTTTAATCCAGGTCCTCATGTTGTGGTGACCCCCAACCATAAAATTATTTTCGTTGCTGCTTCATAACTGTAATTTTGCTACTGTTATGAATCATAATGTATATGTCTGATATGCAGGATGTATTTTCATTGTTACAAATTGAACAGAACCCACAGGTTGAGAACCGCTGCTCTAGACCGAGTGCTCTATCCACTGCACCACTGCCTTTTTTCAACAGTAACAAAAAATTAAAAACCTCTTTTATGAGCAGCACATGATGCTAAGTGCTGAGGATGTGAAGGTAAAAATAAGATCCTCCTTGCTTTCAAACAGCTTCTATTCTACTTCTAGAGGACACTTACTATGTGTACACAGGTAGAGTAGGATATAAGCAGGGAGTGGCTGGCATCAGGAGTGAGCTAATTATGAGCTAGATGAAACTCTCCAGGAATATTTAATGAGGGAAAGAATCCTTTCTGCTGCAGGAATGGATCCAGGGAGGCTACAAAGGAGAAGTGGCACCTCTGCTACACCTTGACAAAGGAGGCAGAGATGAGGGGAAGCTGCATTCTAGGCTAGGTAAATGAAGAAGTAAGAGATGGTGAGTTGAGTCTGGGCAAAAATACATCTGGAACAGATGTCATGAATGGGGAATCAAGTGCAATAAGGCTGGAATCAGCCTGGAGCCAGACTGGGGATGGTTTTCAATACCAGGTTAAAGATTTTCCATTTCATCTTCAAGGCAATAGGGAGCCACTGAAGGTTCTGTGGGATCAAAATCTCGGTCCTCCCTTCCGGGGCTGTTGTGAGTATCAACTGAGACTATGTGTGAAAATGACTTGCTAATGCTAAAGAGTAATACACATGTAAGGAAGGAATTCTTATTCCTGGAAAATGTTATTCTTTTTCTTTACTGATCAGGAAAAGCACTTCAGATATCTGAAGTCAACAGTCATGTGCCCCTCTCTCAAATCCTTTCTTTTTTGGCCTCACTTCCTCCAACCCATCCTCATATGACCTGGTTTTATGGAATCACAGATCTAGAACCAGAAGGGACCTCAGAGGCCATCAAGTCCACCCCCCTCCCTCAAGCTGAGGCACAGAGAAGTTAAGTGACTTTTCCAATGTCACACAGCTAGTAAATTTCTAAGGCAGGATTTGAAACTAGATCTCTGACTCCAAATCCAGAACCCTATCTACTACATCAGTGGTATCAAATTCAAATAGAAAGGGGGTCCACTAAGCCATACATAAGGATCCCTATAAGCTCCATTTTGACTTAGGAAACCACATATTAACATTAAGTTCTATTATATTTTTCTTTATTTTGTTAAATATTTCCCAATTACAATTTAATCTGATGTAAATGTGGCTATGCTGCCTCAAGTACTATTGACAAAATCTTTAAAATCATCTTTTAAGTAGAGATTTATCATCTGCTTTGATGGGAATAGAAGGATTTTTTCCCTCTCCACAGTATTACAGAATCACTATCTACCCCGTCAGTCATTTCTAACTGCCTAATGATAGGACTTTCAGATCCAGTGGTCAATAGTTCTGCCTTTCTTGCAATTTTTCAAGAAGTCCACAAGCCACTTATTGTGTGACGTCAGGCAAGTGTCTGCCTTTGTCAGGGTCTCAGTAACCTGTAAAACAACTGGATTGGACTGAACCATAGAATCTCAGAGTCGGAGCTTTGATGAGCTGGTCATCCAGTGTCCACTGAAGATTTCCATTGATGGAGAGCTCACTACCAGCCAGCACAGTCCATTCTGCTTTTGGAAAGCTCTTTGATGACCTCTAGAGGAATGGCATACCACTGTCTTAAAAGAATGGAAGTTGAGTGTCACCCAAAGGGCATGATGGGTGTGAGTACTATAACATGTATGACTAACAGAGATGATAATAGCTACTATAAGACAAGAAAAGGAACAGGCTACTCATGCAGCAGGTGAGAAAGATGGACAGACTATGAACTCAATGTGCTGGGATCTAGAGAACTGTCTGCAGCACATTAGGTGGATCCTTCCCAGGGAGCCTTTATAATCAAGAAGTCAGTAAACATTTATTAAGTACCTATCATATGCCAGGCACTGTGCTAAGTATGAGGGAGCTAAATACCCACCACCTCCAAAACCAGTCCCTGCCCTCAAGGAGCTTATAGTTTAACAGCAGAAGACAACACACACACACAGAGGAGGCAGTATGGCTGGAACAGACTTCATGAATGGGAGTCAAGTGCAATAAGGCTGGAAACATAGCCTGGAGCCAGACTGTAAAGGGCTTTCAATACCATTTCATCTTCAAAGCAATAGGAAGCCACTGAGGGCTATGTAAGATCATAATCTCTGTCCTCCCTTCTAGGGTTGTTATGAGGATCAAACAGTACCTGATGAGGGGGCATGATGGAGAAATCAGAGAAGCCTCAGAGTAATGTAACCAGGGGAGAGATGAGCAGATATCTGGGCTCAGCTTCCTCCATAAATGGAGATTTTGGCATTCCTGGCTCTAACCTTCAATCAGAAGGACAGAAGATATGGATAACAGTGATTCAGGCTGAGAAGGCCTGGAGAGGGTATATTCTGCATCAGAGAAGGGAAGCAGGGAGATCTCAGATCCACTGTAGAACAGGAAACAAATGATCTCCAGGTTCTTTTCTGGCTCTTACTGTTCCAAGACTCTAAAATGTAAGGCATGTGCATTCTAAAGGAGGTGGGGGCTACTGGAGATCTCTTAGAATCTCCTGTCTAATGGTCTCTGTGTCTCCCCCAATCCCCGTAGGCCCCTATCAATTCCCTGGAACAGATATCCACACCTTATAAACCTCCCCAGCCCACTAAACTTCAGTAGCCACTAAACTGGAAGGAATTCTTTGGGACTCTTGGGGTTGGAAGAGGGGAAGGATCGCAAGTCTGGAGACAAGCCTGGAGATGGGTCTGCCTTTAGTCTAGGACTTGCCTGGGAGCTGAGAAGAGGCTGGTGCTGAATAAGAGAACTAACTGTAACCTTCAGTATTAACTTAGAATGTAGAACAAAGAATGCCAGAGCTGGAAGAAACCATAATATGATGGAATGGGCAGGAGACCTGGAGTCAGGAAGAGCTGAGTTCAAATTTCATAACAGACGCAACTAGATGGCACAGAGCACTGGCTCTGGAGTCAGGAGGACCTGAGTTCAAATCCAGCTTCAGACACTTAACATGTACCAGTCATGTGACCTTGGGCAAGTCACTTAACTTCAACTGCCCTGCCTCCAAAAAGCAAAACAAATAAATAAATAAATTTTGTAACAGAGACTTACTGTCTGTGTGACTCTGGATAAGACACTTAACATCTCTGTGCCTCACTTTCCTCAGCCGTGAAATGAGGGGATTGAACTCGATGGCCTCTAATATACCTCCCCACTTTAAGTCTGTGATCCTATAAACAGAATGGCGAAGCTAGAAGGGCCTCAGAGCCAACGAATGCTGTTGAAACATGAAAAAAAAGTCTAAGAAGCCCTGAGACCATCCTCTGACTTTACAGAAGAGCCCCAAACAGGGAGAGGCTTGACCCAAAGGTGCACAGGGAAGTTAATCCAGGCACCAGAACTAAAATCCTGGTCTCCTAATCCTGGTGTTTTCCACACATTGGGAAAAATCTGTGTCTTCTGGGGCTTTGAGGGCTATAAACTAGAAACAGGATCTGGACGATTTGTGTACCTTCCTTCTCCGTTGTGAAAACCCCTACCTATGATCAATTTTTCCCCATTCCCACCCTCCAGCACTGTTCCCCAATGATGGGCAGGCAGGAAATAAGCCAGTTTCTCCAAGAATTACTAGAAGACACCTACAGTCTCAGTTTGCTCCTCCCTCAGCTGTAGGCAAGTCTATCGAGTGTCTTCTGATTAGTTGTGGGATCTCGATGGGGAAGGTATCTGTCAGCATCCTTACAGGGCTGAAAGCCAATAGGCAGAACCAGGGAAGAGAAGTCCTTCTGTATATTCAGGGAGACCCAAGTAGTCCTTCCCTCCTGCTCTGAGTCAAAACCAATTCTGTGGCTAGACTTTAACTTGATTTATCACCAAGTGTGCTCTTTGGAGAGCTTTGGAACATCTGCCATCCTGACACCTTAGCTGCAGATTAAAATGTCTGCAGCTCCCCCTCCAAGAGGGTGAGAAGGTTCAATAGGACAAAACCCCCTCCCCTTTTTTTTAGCACAAAAGTTGTTCCAAAATTCTGAAAAGGCTTGCCTCTCCAGTGTTATCTTCTCAAAGTCCCTAACTCTGAGTGTACCTGAGGCCTTTCTCCAGAACTCCAGGCCCAGGAGGGATGGGACAGCTAGGGTTCTTATCATGTCTATGTTCTTAGTCCCTGGATGAGAACCCAATGAGAAGCCACTGTGACTCCCTAATGCAGGATAAAAATGCAAACTCCTCTCCTTGTCATTTAAAGCCCTTCACAATTTGCCTCTCAAAGCTTGCTACACCTTATTCCCCTCACATGCTATAACTGCCCATCAGATTGGCTTCTTGTCATTCCCTGTGTAGGGCATGGCATCCCTGATCCCTGTACCTTATGCATTCCTAGAGTTCCTGGCTTCCTCTGAAGCTCAGCTCAAATGCCATAGCCTACAAGAGGCCTTTCCTGAACTTCACAGTTGCTAGCCACCCCCACAACATCCCAACCAGCTGCATTATTTAGCCAGTTATCCCTTCCACATCATGACCTTCCCCATTGCAGTTTCAACATATTGCACGTCAGTGTAAGAAATTAAATGGGGGGAAGCTGAAGATGACACAAAGCCTGTGACCAAAAACTTAACCCAAATTTTACAATAAAGTGCCGTAAATGCCCCATAAAAGAAAAAGAAAAATTCAGACTTCTACTCTGAAGGGAGGGCCAAAAACTTTTACTTGGATTTTCCAGATGGCCGGGGCACACAGCCCCTAACCCTGCCATGATGTGGAAGGGATCACTGTACTTACCTTGTGTATATTTTGTATTTATCAATAAAAACGTAGTTTTCCCCAATAGAATATAAGCTACGTGAAGGCAGAGAATGTTTTTGTTCTCTGCCCTTATATCCTAAGAGCCTAGCACAGTGCCTGGCACACAGTAGGCATCTGATAAATACTTCTTGAATGAATGTCTCAATCTGACTGCTTGTTACAGGTGTGCACTCTTGCGCAGAGAGGGCATCCTCTCTCGGACTCAGGACAGAAAAGTGGTCCTTGGTCATGGTGTTAGATTCTCAAGAGGTCACCTAAGTTTAATGCCCTGGAAAATTATTAGGACCATGAGAACGTAAGAAGGCTCTTGGAAGTTGTCCATCTCATCTTACAAGTGAAGGAACTGTGGCCCACAAAGAGGATGTAATTTGCCCAAGGTCATACAGCTGGCAAGTAGCAGAGACCAGATGCTCTGACTCCAGATCTAATGTTGTTGGGTTTTGGTTTTAGTTTTGGTTTTCCCATGCATGATCTTCACTTTGTGGCGGCCATCCAACCCCCTCTCCTCAATGAAGCAAAGCATGTTTTCTAAGGGGAACCATAATGGAACCAAGGACATGTAGGGGAGCCAGGAGCTTGTCATGATTATGCCAGTGGGCACCGAATCTAGCCCCCAAAATACACATCAAAGTATCCATCCATTCTAAGTACCCAGCACTGGCAGTGGAGTCAAAATCTGACTGCCTTACTTACTACCTATATAACCTCAGATGGGCACCTTCTCCTCTCTGGGTCTGTTTCCTCTTCTGAAAATTGAAGGATTATATGGTCTCTAAAGTCACTTCAAGATTTAGTGTTCTATAATCCAATTCAATTGAACAAGCCTCTATTACACACCTTCTGCATACAAGACTCTGTGCTAGGCTCCACAGTTGCTTCTAGAGCTAATATACTGTAATTCAATCCAATTGAACAAGCACCTATTATGTACCTTCTGTATACAAGACTGTGCTTGGTTTCAAGGTTGCTTCTAGATATATCATTCTGTAATCTAGTCCAGACTGAACAAGCATTTATTATGCACCTTCCTTATACAAGGTATTGGGTAGGATTAGAGTTAGAATTGGAGTTGGAGTTGGAGACAGAGTCAGAGGGTTAGAGTCTGAGGGCCAGGATTAGAGTTAGAGTTCAAGGTATTTAGGGTTGTGCTAGGCTCGGGAGATAAGAAAAAAGGAAGAAGAGTCCCTGCCCTGAAGGAGCCTTCATTCTACTGAATCCTACAAGAGAGTGAACCTAACACAAATTACTGACTCCCCACACCCTGCACAGCCAGTTAAAGGGATGTCCCCAGGGTCTCAGCAAGACAAGAGCAGAGCTGGGGATAAAAGGATCCAGTGACCCAGGCCATTCTCCTGCCACTAACAAAAAGTTTTTTAAATAAACTTTGAATCTCTTCCCAAGTGTGTTTGGAAAGCACAGCAAGAACCTTCATGAAGAGTGAATTATAAGCATTTTATGAGAAGCATTCTTCAAGAGCCTTAAGAAATATATGTCATCCCCCAAGCTAGTGTTAAAATGCGTTTGAGACAAGAACCGTATGACCACTAGGACGATGTCAGGCTCAGGCTGCAGGATAACATGTGTGCCTTATTGTTGATATAATATGCAGTAAGTGTTCCAGAAAGGGGCCGTTCCTGCAACAGAGGTCAATAAGAATATTCCCTCTTCTCATAAATCCTAGGGGGGGAAAAGTGGCCTTGTCTCCTGCCCACATGCAGCCAATTATCTCTGAATCTGAAGTCTCCCAGGGGAGCTGGGAGGATTGGGTTCTAGGGCTGTTATGTTGTGTGCTGGGAAGTCTGAGGGGCTTCACTCCCAAATGGAGTAAATTGGATTACTCTCATTCTCATGGGCTGAGCAGGAACTGACTGGCCTGGCTGCTGAGAAAGAAAGAAGGAAAAAGGCCTGGTTGCTACCTGCTCTTAATTACTCAATAATTATCAGCCCTCAAACACAAGCAAAGGAGAGGAAGCAGGCCGGAAGCTCTGGATTCCAGGGACTTCTCCAATTGACAGAGGGCGACCGTTCAGATGTTTTTGTAGCAGTTTGGATCTGGGAGGAAACTTGGAGGCCTTCTAGGCTCATACCCTCATTTTATAGATGGGGAAACTGAGGCCCAGAGAGAGGGAAGTGGTTTGCTCAAGTTTACACGTGGAGAGTTAGTAACAGAGCCATATCTGGATAAGTAACTTGCCCGTGGCTACAAGCTAATCATATCTCAGTTAAGATTCAAACCCAGGTCCCCTGATTCCCTGGCCATAGCCTTTTTCTGGGCTCACTTCCTTCCTGAGTTGATATGCTATCTCCTATCTTATGATAGCCTATATCTCCTATCTGAGATGGTGGAGGAAATAATAGTATGAGATAGGAAACAAAGCCCTGGATTGGAAGTGTATGAATTAGACTGATGAGAAATTAGGCTTGAAAGTGATGGGAACAAGACTGTGAAGGTCCTTATATGTTAGGATGAGGGGTTGACTTTTTTTTTCCAATGAAAACTGGTAGCCGTTGAATGTTTTTGAGCAACAGAGTTCCAAAAACTGTGCCCTAGAGCAATTACTGCAGCAGCTGTGTGAAAGATGGATTAGGGAGGGACAGAGATTAGAAATAGAGACTTGATGACAGCTGAGTTCCTCTCCAGTTCTGATGATCTATTACTCAGGGTGACTCTATGAAGGATCCTTCTCTCTTGACTTAAACAAGCAATAAAAGGCCTACCACTGTCCCTCCTGGAAGTGCAGGCCCCCTTCCCTCCCAACACACACATACTCCCAGGCCTAGTGCTCTCACCCCAGCAAAGGGGAATGGCTTGAGGGAGGCAGGGGTGGAGTCCCCTCCACACTCCCCCCAAGAAGATGCTGGGCCTCTATTGTACCAGGCATTCACTTACCCAGACTTTACCAAACTCTCCTACAAAGAACTAGAAGAATCTCAAAGAGGGCATGCCAGGGAATACCTTGGGTTCCTTTCCTTGCCTGGGCCTGGAAGACAGGAGGCTGGCACCAGAGTCCACTAGGAGAGGAAAGAGTTTGCCAAGACTCCACAAGGTAGCAGAAGGGTGAGCAACTCTTCCCCTCTGCTTACTAACTTCAGTGATTGCAATAGAAGAGCAGATGAAGGTTAAAAAAAAGTCCCCAAAGTAGAATGAGATCTGAGATTGAAAATGGCCATGCTGTGCCTGCTGACCCCGCCAGTGCACAGCACCCAACTCACTCTTCTTGGCTGGATTCCCTGCTCTTACAGCCAGCACACATATGAATGCTGCTTAGTTCATCCAGCCCCCTCCCCCAATAAAGTCAAACTGAAATCATGGTTTTCTGTGACCCAGAAGTAGCAATGGGGCCTCTTTTCATAAGAAAGAGTGAACTCGATCTCAGTGTGAAGGATCCAATGCAGAGCCTCTGCTGAAGCTGGAGCATCTCTGGGCCTGTTGCAGAACTGCCCACACACTTAGCATCTTGAAGCCAGTGCTCAAAGGGGGAAAGCATTTTAACAAAAAAGGGGCGAGGGAACTATAAAATGCTGTTTTCACATGTGCTCTTACTGCACCATAAAGTCATTTAGTCAGTTAACTATCATTTATTAAGTGCTTACCATGTGTCAGGACCAGCAGGGCTGTGCTAAACTCTGGAATTCAGAGAAAGGGAAAAGGATGGCCCCTACCCTCAAAGGAGCTCATGTTATAATGGACGTGCAAACAACTGGGTCCATACGAGATATATACCAAAGGTGTGGTCTCAGGGACAGGGACCAGATGGGGCCTCCTGTATAAGGGTTCTGAGCCTTGAAGGACGTCAGAGAAGCCAGGAGGCAAAGGTGATGAAAGAGAACCCTCAAGACAGGAGGCACCAAAACGGAAAAGGTATACAGAGGGAGACAGAGTGTCCTATGTGAGAAACCACAAGGTGACCAGTGTCAGTGGATTGTAGAGCCCATGGAAGGGAGCAAAGTGTAAGATAAGAAGGTAGAGAGAAGCCAAACCAAGCATTTTATATTTGATTCTGAGGTTAATAGGGAGCCACTGGAGTTTATTGAGGGGGGAAGGAGGACCTGGACAGACTTCTAATTCAGGGTAATCAGTTTGCCATCTCAGTGGAGAATGGAACAGAGTGGACAAAGGTTTGAGGTAGAGAAACCAACCAGAAGGCTATCATGATAATTCAGGGTCGGAGGCGATGAAGGCCAGTGTCAAGATGGTGGCTTTGTAAATGGAGAGAAGGGGATAGACATCACACCGTGAAAGCAGAAAATATAAGACTTGGCAACAGATTGACTATGTGGGGTGGGACAAGGGTAAGCTGTGAGCCTGGCTGACTGTCTAGATAACACCCCTGCACACAAACACGGACCTCCACTAGACTCAGGGCCTGCCCTCTGGCCATTTGCTGTGTTCCTTTCTGGGCACAGCTCACAAATTCGGGACTAGACTTTTGCTTTTATCACAAGCAAACTTCAGCTCCCATAGAGGAGGAGGAGGAATAAAGGAGACTCTGTGGGAAAGGCAAGCTCTTCTCCAGGTAGAAATCCAAGTTCATTCACAACAAATCGTTTCTTCCCTAGTGCTTCCCATGTGCAGAGCATTGTACCAACTGCTGGGGCAGATAAAATTAGACACCATCCTTGCACTCATGGCCACAACAGTCTGATGGGGAGGAGGGGGAGAGGGGGTCAGACACATCCAGAGATAAGTGTGATGCACAATCTCACATGTTAAGTTTGTGACAATGATCTAGGACCGAATGTTCCCTGGGATCCCAGGACAAATAACTCCAGCTCTGTCACATACTCCTTGTGTGACCTCCAAGAACGCATTCAGCTCCTCTGAGCCTAAATTTCCTCATCTGTAAAATGGAAGTGCTGAACTCCGTGCCCTCTATGGTTCCTTCTGGTCTGGTGGAGGGTAGGGAGAGGGAGGAAGGAACTTGTGAAACAAGTGGCATTTGTGATAGATATCAAAGGAGGAAACTAAGTGGTGCAGCAGATGGAGTGCCCAGCCTGGAGTCAGGAAGATCTGAGTTCAAATGTGGCCTCAGACACTAGCTGCATGACCCTGGGCAAGTCACTTAACCTTGACTGCCTCGGTTTCTTTATCTGTAAAATGAGCTGGAGAAGGAAATGGCAAACCACTCCAGTATCTTTCCCAAGAAAACCAAGAGTCTAACACGACTGAAAGGACTAAACAAAGGGGCACAAACACAAAAAATCAAGGCTCTGTGGGGAGGACTCAACATGTACAAACTAAGGAAATGCAAAGGGTGTACAAAGTAATTTCAAGAGTGAGCCACTGTTGATAACTGCTAGAGAAAGGAGAGGCGAAGCTCCAGAAAGGTCTGTTAAGAGGGAACAGAGGAGAAAGGAAAGAAATGGGCACATATAGGGAACCCTGAGCTGTCTGGTGATAGGTGATTGATACTGTATTGGAAGGCCTTGAATGCCAAGTAGAGGAGCCTGAACTTTACTTAGCAGGTAATTAAGAGACTTTTAGGGTGGAGCAATGACATGACCAGATCTGTTCAGAAGAGGGATCAGTCCATAATGTGATGAAAGATGGCATGGAGAGAGGAAGAAGCAGAGTTAGGTAGGCCTGAAAAGAGTCTGTGGTGGTCGTGGACACCTACACTTGGCTGAGAGGAAGACTAGAGAGGAGGGGATGTTCAGAGGATCAGTCAGTGGGACATTGTGTTACTTTGTAGTTAGAGTCGTGGAGTCATGGATTTGAAGCAAGGAGGGCCATTAGAACTCATTTGATCCCACTCTGGGTCATAGACCTGGAAGAGACCTTAGTCCCCTGGTTTGAACCCTGGTTTGATGGGTGAGGGAATGGTGGCCCAGAGAGGTACCTTGTCCCAGGCCACACAACTCCAGCCTCTGAGTGGTGGGGATGAAGTCTGAGCTATTGTCTGACTGCAGAGCCAAGATTATTCACCCCCCCCATACACACACACACACACACACACACACACACACACTGTGAAAAGGGATTAGACGTCTCTAAGGGTGCTTCTACCTACTTCATAGGCTCATGGCCACGAGCCATCTAGTCCAACCCCTTTATTTTACAGTTGAGGAAACTGAGGCCCAGAGAGAAGAGTGATCTCCAGGAGGCCACACAGGTAAAAAGTATCAGAGATAGGATTTGAACCTAGGCCCTCTGACTCAAGAGTGTCCCTGCTTTCCCTTGTACCACATTGTCCTAATATTCCAGTGATCTTTGAGTCAACAGAGAGAAGCTGGTCCCTAGACAGTACAAACCTTTCTTATAACTATTGAAATCCTTTCCAAGGGGATTGCATCCATCATTCAATAGCTTAAGCCCTGGCAGCCAACTCCAACAAGCTATTAATCACCAGAGATCTAGAGAGCTATCAGAGTAAACATTGTAAACCAAATCAGGAGGCAATTTGTTAATTCACAAATGGATGGGAGCCCACAGGGCCCCTGGAGAACATCTCTGGGCCTGGAGAGATGGGCAGGCCCTTGATTATGAGCTCATAAATCTGTCATTTTATCCTATCATGGCTCCTTGGAAGCCTTTTGATCTGAACTCCTGTTAAGTCCTTGTAACTTGCTTCCACCCTCCCCCTACCTCTCTCAGTGGGTGAGTCATCATTCCTTCCAGAATGGGAAGCCCCACCCCCAAAGAACAATGTCCAGAAGGGGAGGGGGGAAATTGCCCTGGGCAGGGGAAGTCTCTAATGGCCAGGCCTGATGCCCAGACTTCTTATTAGAGGGTTGGGAGAGGAGTGACCCATGCCTCTGCTCACCCTCAGCTCCTCCTGGCCCCACCTTCTTCACAGGTGCCCCTTCCTTGTCCATCACCTGCTCTGGCCAGTCCCTTATGTTCTGCAGCCCAGCACTGGCACCTTTTGTTGCCCACAGCTCATATTTTCCAACAATCACTCTCCCTCAAGGCCACAAGGGTTCTCTTGCTGTCTAACTGCTCTGGGATGCAAGCTGGGGTTTCTATTCTGGTCCCTCCAAGTCACCAGCACAGAAGCGGAAGAACTCTGCCATGGTCATATTGTTTTATCCCCCCCAGCTTTACTACAATCCCTGCTTTCATTCTGTGCCAGCAGCACAGGTGGAAGGTACACGATGTGACTGGGGCCAGTGGAGGAAGCGTGGCACTTGGCAGGGCCACTGCCCTCTCCTCAGGCCCCAGGCCTTCTCTGGGAGCAGAGGCACTGTGTGTCCTTCCCTAGGGCCCACCTCAGCTGGCCCCTCTGCTCCACCTGGTGGAGGTAAGCACAGAGACAGGCCAAGTTCTGCCCTCAGCCCACTCCCTTTCCTTGAGGAAATCCTACTATCTACTGCCCGGTCCCAATTAGGAGCTATTAGGGATTGCACCCTGCTAGCATAAATGTCACCAACAGAGTAGTATCACCTCCACACCAAGATGGCTCATTGGAACAGGACCACTATGAGGTTACTAGTTGGACCCAATCTGTGACTTCCTTGGGATAGGGCCCAGTCATGGAAGAGCTCCCTCTACCAATGCCAGTCAGCACCTTCTCTGAAACTTGACACTTTAGAGTTGCCTGTAGCACCTAGAGGTTAAGCGACTCTCCCAGGGTCTCACAGTCAGAATCTGATCTTCCTGGCTACAAGGCCAGCTCTCTATTTACCATGCCAGACTTCCCCTCTAACTAATTTTGAAGATTAATAAAAAATAAAGTGACCAGTCTCTCCACAACTTGTTCTTAATGAACACATCCTGGCTCTGGGTGATCACCCTTTCCTTTTCTATGGTCTCTAATCTGTTCCATTTGATTCAGTTTAATTGAACAAGCATTTATTTCTAAGCCTTGAATACAAAAAGGAGAGTCCCTGCCCTCAATGTGTTTACATTATAACTGGAAAGGGACAGGGGAGGGAGGCAGTAACATAATTATAGACCAGTACATTTAAAATATATAGAAATACAAAGTAATTTTGGAACATTTAACAACTGTGGGGACTAGGAGATGCCTCAGGGAGGAAGAGGAGGAGCTGAGGCTGGAAGGAAAGCAGGGATTCCCAAGGGCAGAGGTGAGGAGAAAGCAAGTGCTGGGCTTTGGGGGCTGCCCATACAAGAGTGGAGGATGTAATGTTGTGCATGGGCAGCTCAAAAATGGCCAGTGTGGCTGGCACATAGAGTGTGGGAGAAGAACCAGTGTAAAATCAGTGTAGGGAGGCTGGAGCCAGATTGGAAAGGATTTTAAATACCAAAGAGAGGCCCGGAGGCAATAGGGGGCCCCTGAGGCTCTTTGAACAGGACAGTGACACAATCAGTCTTGTGCTTTGGGAATATCATTTGACACAGTACAGAGGATGGATTGGAAAGGGAATGGACTGATGGCAGGGAGCTGAATTAAGAGGCTCTTGCAGTATTCCAGGCAAGAAGTCATGAGAACACAAGCTAAGATTGTGGCCACATGAGTAGGGAGAAAAGGAAGGACAAGAGATGTTATAGTGATTGAATTGTGGGTATCTGCTAGGTAATTAGATGTGGGAAGTAAGGGAGAGTGAAGAGACAGGTTACAAACCTGGGTCACTAGAAGAATGATGGTGGCCTTGACAGACATGGGGGGGGAGGGGGGAGCTGGGCCAAAAGCTGGACTTGTTGAGTTTGAGATGTCTACGGGACATCCCAAGGGAAATGTCCAATAGGTAGATGGTGACATAGGACTGAAGCTCATGGAGATTAGACCTAGGACAAGATCTATATATTTGTCATCTGCATAGAGATGCCCCTTGGAACAAATGAGAGCAACAAGAGAGAAGAGAAGCAAGGAGAGAGTCCTGGGCTATATGCACACAAATGGATTGGAACATGGAATGATGACTGAGCAGAGGAGACTGGGAAGAAGCAGTTAGACAATTGAAGGAGAACCAGGAAGCAGTGTTGTCATTAAAACCCAGGGAAGAGAGGTGGTCGATAGTGTTAAATGCTTCATAGCGATCAAGAAGTATGAGAACTCAGAAGAGACCATTGGATTTAGCAATCAAGAAATTATTGATAGCCATGGAGATGAGAGTTCAGTTTCAGTTGAGTGGTTTTGTGGGAAGCCAGATTACAGGATGTTGAGAAGTGAGGTGGGCTGTAAGGAAGTGAATACAAAGATTGTAGAAAGTTTTTGTGAGGAATTTGTCAGTTATGGGTTGATGCCATCTTGGGAGAGGGTCTCTAGTGGAGTGCCCAAGGGATCTGTGCTTACCTATCCATTTAATAATGAATTCTAGAATCTACTAAGAATCAAACTTAGTGGCCTGTACCTGAAAGAGTCTACCTCTCCCCCTTTTTGAAAATCAGGACATTTCCCCTCTCTCCAATTATAGATCTTAGAACAAGAAGGGATATTAGAAGTGTTCTAGTCCATTACAGGTGTGGAAATGGAGCCCAGAGATGTCAAATGACATGCCCAAGGTCACATAGTTAATAAGTGGTAGAGGCAGGAATTGAATCCAGGCTCCCTGACTCCAAATCCAGCCTTTATTCCACTCTATTGCACTGCCTTCTGCCTTCAACCCCTTTCTTCTTTGCCATGATTTTTCAGAGAACAGGTATTACTCTGTCTGACATTTTCCTAATTTGAAGTGATTGTGATTTCAACATCAAGCCCAGGTGGGGAAGAACACCAGAAAGTTAAACCATAATGGCTAGTGGGGGGAGGAGTCTTGATAGGTTTAGGATTGATAACAGTTGTAGGCTTTATTTCCTATTGCTGATTTTATTCCAAGTATCAGAGCTCTGAAGTAGATGCCATTTTAGGACCAGAACAGGCAGGAGTCAGGGCCAGATGGTCATATATTTTATGGTATGAACATTCCTGGGAAATGAAGGTACGATGCTGCCAACCAGCCACTCCCCAGATCCCAGGACATGGGGGCCCTGACTCCAGCTTAGAGGCTACAGAACAGTCAGTGAGCCCACATATCTGGCCAGGGCCAGGGAATGAGGCAAGACTGAGCTCTCTACTTCAAAAACCTAAAAGAATAAAGCACTGGGCTTGGAATCAGGAAGACTCATCTTCATGAGTTCAAATCCAGCCCCAGGTACTTAACTAGTTACATAACCCTGGGTAAGTCACTTAACTCTGTTTTCCTCAATTTCTTTAGATCCCCAGTTCTAAATCCTAAGATTCCATCCCTGTTTCCCTCCACATACTAACACCCTCACCCACCCCGCCCCCACCACCATGTCTTTGCTGTGGGCACATCTTCCTGAGAGTTTTTTATTGTCACTAAACTCAGCTGTGCTCTGAACAGTAAGAGAAGTGACGGGCCCTTAGTCAAGGGAGAATTGGAGCTTACAGTACCGAGAAGGAACTGTAATTATAGCTTGCATCATTATAACACTTTAAGGTTTTCAAAGTGTCTTACAGATATTATCTCATTTGAATCATACAGCAATCATGAGAGGAAGGTACTATCATTATCCCCGTTTTACAGATGGGAAAACAGACTCAGAGAGGAGAAATGACTCAGCCAGGGTCACACAGCTAGAAAGCGTCTGAGGCAGGATTTGAGCCTCCATCTTCTCTGGCTGTTGCTCTGATAGGCCGTGCCTCTCTATCATGTTTGGTTTGCCACTCTTTGTGGGATTTCTTCACTTTAATTCTGTCCTTTTCCTAGACTTTCCCTATGAACCCTGGCAGGGTCATTCTGCTGCTGGTTAACTGAGGTTGGAATTTACTAAATTGATTGGGATAATCTGAATCCCAGCCCTCAGGACTCAACTAGGCCTCTTCTCCCTTCCTTATTAAAGAACTTTCCTCATTTCTAATCTATAACCACCCCAAGATTGTGATGCTGCTAGGTCCCATTCATCCACAGAGACCTGAGAGCACAAAATCTCTGAGTTGTTAAAGATTCTGGAAATCCTAGAGTCCAAGCTCCCCACCATGGCCCATAGAGAATGCATTGTCCTTGCTCAGCTGGTACATCGGAGTCTTTCCAAGCTCCCAGCTTCCCCAGGACAGGAGCACATGACAGTTACAAAGCATTTCCCTCACAACACTGCCGGGAAGTGACTCAGGTTGGAATTGATTCCCTTTTCACAGAGGAGGTTCAAAGGGCCTTCCCCAACCAGATTTGCCCAACATCACACAGGGGGCTCAAACTCACTTCTTCTGACTCCTCACAATTCAAACAGTCTGGAAAACAAATGGGCTACTTCAGGACAAATACTGGGCTCCCCCTCACTGGACGTATTCAAGCAGAAGCTGGATGTTCTCTTATTGGGGATATTGGAGAGAAGGTTTCAGATTGGGTACAGGGCTGAACCACAGGAGCTTCCCAAATTCTGAGATGCTGTGATTTCAAATTTAGTGTTATCTCACAGAATCATGGAATCTCAAAGTTGGAAGGAGCCAATTAGTTGCCACTTCTTGTCAAATCCCACTTCAGACCTTATTGTCTCTGTCCTAAACAATTGCAATAGGCTCCTAATTGATCTCCTTGCCTCTAATATCTCCCCCTTCAGTTCATCTTCCCCTATAGTGGGAGCTTTGTGGCTTCCTCTTCCCTCTAGGATAAAATGCAAACTCCCCTGTTTGACATTTAAAGCCCTTCACAAGCTGGCTCCAACCCTCCTTTCTAGGGTGATTTCACATCACTCCTCCTCATTTTTTTTACGTAGGTTGGCCAAATGCCAGGCCTGGAGTCAGGAAGACTTCTCTTCCTGAGTTCACGTCAGGCCTCAGACATTTACTAGCTGTGTGACCCTGGGTAAGTCACTTAACCCTGTTTGCCTTAGTTTTCTCATCTGTAAAATGAACTGGAAAAGTAAATGGCAAACCACTCTGGTTTCTGTGCAAGGAAAACCCCAAATGGGGTCACAAAGGGTCAGACACAACTGAAAATTGGCTGAAAGAGAAATGAGAGGTACCTGGACAAAATCCCCTCTAGATCATATCTGAAAAATGGTCATCTGGTTCTCTCTTGATGACTTCCAGTGAGGTAGAAGCCTAGGCTCCTTAGGCAACCTATGCCCCTTTTGAATTGCTCTAACTGATTTTCATTACATTAAGCTTGCTGTCCTCAGGTCCTTTTCACATAAATTTCAATTTACCAACATCTTCTAAATGTCTCAGCTGTCTCCATTTTCCTTCTCTGTAATTAAAAGTGTTGGACTTCATGATATTTAAGTTTCCTTTCTGGATCTAATACTCTAAATTCCTACCTGTATATATTAATTGTCTGTACTTAATTATAAAGGACAAAATCGAGCTGAATTCATTCTATTCATCCTGGTTGAGTATGGGTTGCCTTCTCTGAGGGAAGTAGACTGGAAGGAAATGAAGCTTACCTGTTCCAGAAGCAAACTGGAAGCCTTAAGGATGAGTCCATAAATGACCTTCCAATCTACTTTCCTCCAGACCATATGTACTCAACTAGGATGGCAGATTTTACTGGAATGGTAAGGACAGGTTACAATGCAGTGGGAAAACCACCCAAGAAGATACTTAGACATTGGCAAGGGTAGAAGAAGGAGGTTTGATATAGCACTGGCTTGAGAAGCTGTCTACTCACAGGAGCAATGGAGCCTTCAGTGAAGGAGGCAAGGAATCAGAAAAGGCTGTAGGTGTAGGGGAACAGCCTGGATCATTGAGAAAGAGCTCCTGTGGCCCTACTAGACAAAAATATTTCTAGTTTGCCAGAAAGTGAGTGGTGATTCAGCAAATGCCCAAACTGGACCCTAGTTCTGATTTTCCCCCAAAGAATTTCCTTTCATCTGGTTCAAACATTTGTTCAGAGAACAAAAATAAACTGGATTCTGGCTTGATGGTCTCTATGCTCACCACCCCACCCCCGCCATAACAAGTCCATTCCCGTTAGACCAGAGACACAAGCTGCCAAGAACCCAGCTGGTTGAGTCAGCCCTGTATTCCAGAAGACTTGCTCCCAAACTACTAGCTCACATTTTAGCCCCAAAATAAACTGTTCTGAAAGGTCTAGAGAATCTAAAGACCACAACGTATAAGGTCTTTGGCTTTCGGGACTCAGGAGCCTAGCTTAGGGGAATCCCATAGTCCTCCCTTCCTCATACTCTAGGTTGGGAATAGGGAAGAAGGTAGAGATAGGAGATGAAGTGGGGCATGCCTTTAGAGAACACCCAGGTCTATTGGGACAACCCAATGGCTTTACTGTACTTGATCAATAAACATTGATTAACTCAAAGATTGTAAAATAAGTATGACCATAGCAAGTAATAACTGTCCCTGAGGCAGCCCTCAAATCAATTTTATAAAAACAGAGCAGTGCTTTGGACTTTGGTTTTGCTGACCCAGAGAGGGTCTACTCTCCCCCTTCTTTTTGACTCCTTTTCACGGAGTAAAGACCTTGGCAAGGGGGGCGGAGCCAAGATGGCGGCGTAGCAGCAGCAACATATCGCAGCTCTCACATAGCCACCCCAAAATACCCATAAAATAGGACTCTAAACCAATCCTAGAACTCTAAAACGCACACAAAGATACTTCCCACTAAAGTCAGCTCCGCTATGAGGAACCATATCAGCACTGCGAACCAAAACCAGCCTGCCCTGAAGCCGCGGCTGTGCCCCGGGGGCGACTGGACGGGAGGAGTGGAGGAGCCTCTCAGGTGAGCGGCAGCTGCGAGTGGCGATTGTGAAAGGGGGACATAAGCAGTCCAGCGAAAGGCCTCCAGAGTGGAAAAGAGAAAGGCAGAGGTTTTGAACCTGCTTCTGCTTTGTAGCTTCCCGCCCGCGGCCTGCAGACAGCAGGGGGACTTAGCGATTGTTTTCAGGCCAGTGCTCTCACATTGAGCGGCCTGGATCTGGATCGCCGTCTTGGGCCTCCATCTTGGAGTCTTTATTATCCAGTCTGCCAGAGGTGTTTAGGAGGACTCCCAGCATCTTCCTAAGAGCTACGGCAGCTGGGAGGACCCCAGCGATTTGGGACAGAGCTTTCCCTTCTGGAAGCAGAGCCCCACAGAGATTTAAAAAAAAAATCACGGTCTGAAGAACCATGAGTAA
>CM053581.1:282408778-282464000 GCA_028627135.1 Pseudochirops cupreus
AAAAAAAAAAGACCCTTGGCAAGTGGGAAGTGGAGTGGACCACGTCAATAGCCAGGGAGACTGACTGCTTGGCCTGGGTCCACAGTGCCACTATACGTACCTGTTCCCACCTCCTTCCTGACAGGGCAGAAAGAGGACCCATCTCTTCCTATAATCTGGCTCTCTCCTTGCTGCCTGAAAACTTGTCCATGCCTGCCCCATCCTTGTCCTTGATCCTACTACCACCTTAAACTGTCTTCCTATATTTCACCTCTCTTTCATAATCAAGCTCCTAGGAAAAGCTGATGAAATGAGATGGCATACAGAGAGCGCTTTAAAAACCTTGAAGCACTACATAAGGGCTAGCAATTATTATTATTTGTTGTTGTTATTACATTTTTCTCTACTTCCTCTCCTCTCATTCACTTCTTAACCCCTTTGCTTCTGGCTTCTAACCTCACCAGTCCATGGACAATGCTCTCTCCAGTGTTCCAGTGATGTCCTTGTCTTCCATTCTGATGGCCTTATCTCAGTTCTGATTCTCTTTGACTTTTCTACAGCAGAGGCTTCAAACACATTGGCATCAGCAACATTGCCAAGTGAGGCTGAGCCAGATTAAAATGTAATTTGGAAATATTTGACAAAATAAATAAAAATCCAATAGAACATAGATGATGTTCATATATGGTTTTCACACTCAGTATGTAGCTAACTATGATCCTTCTGTGCGCCCTTTCTATTTGAGGTTTGACAAGGCATCTCTGACACAGTTGGCCACCATCCTAGACTCTCTCTTCCCTGGGTTTTTATGATATGGTGTCTCCTGATTATCTGTCCATTTATCCTCCTCCATTCTTTCTTAGTCTTCTTTATTGGATTGTCCTTCATATCCTTTCCATATGTGGGAATGTTTTCCCAAGGTGCTGACCTGGTCCCTTTTTTTCCCCCTCTTTACACTCTCTCCTGGTGATCTCTTCAGTTCCCTTGAATTCAAATGTCATCTCTATGCAGATGACTCCAAGGTCTATATGTCTAGTCCTATTCTCTCTCCTGAGCTAGCATCACATATCACCAACTGTCTATAGGACATTTCCAGCTGAACTTCCCATAGACATCTCAAACTCAGCATATCTAAAATAGAACTCATTGTCTTTCCCCAAAATTCCTTCTTTCTTACTTTCCTATTTCTGTTGAAGGCATCATCCTTCCAGTCACCTGGGCTCCCAACCACTCTGCCCTTTCCCATGTCCAATTAATTGCCATTTCTTGTCAAATCCCACTTCAGACCTTCATTGTCTCCTAAACAATTGCAATAGGCTCCTAATTGACCTCCTTGCCTCTAATATCTCCCCATTCAGTTCATCTTCCCCTATAGTGGGAGCTTTGTGGCTTCCTCTTGCCTCTAGGATAAAATACAAACTCCCCTGTTTGACATTTAAAGCCTTTCACAAGCTGGCTCCAACCTTCCTTTCTAGGGTGATCTCTCTCTCTCTCTCTCTCTCTGTCTCCTTACCCAGGGTCACACAGCTATTAAGTATCTGAGGCCAGATTTGAACTTAGGGTCCTCCTGACTCCATTCACTGCACCACCCAGCTGCCTCCCCATCATTCTTGATTGCCTTTAAGCGGGCTTTCCCAAAGTCTGGAACGCTCTCCCTCCTCGCCTTTGTCTCTTGATATCTCTAGCTGCCTTCAAGGCTCGGTCGGAAACCCACCTCCTACGTGAAGCCTTTCCTGATTCCCTAAGTTGCTATTGAGCTCTCCCCCACCTAAAAAATATGATTTATATATATTTTGTACTTATATGTATACATGCTATTCTCTGCGCTTAGTTCTGCCTTTCCTCCTGAATGTAAGCTCCTTGAGGACAGCAACTGTTTCATTTTTGTCTTTGTATCCTTTGCACTTAGTACAGAGTCTGTATTATAATCAGTTTTTAATAAAAATGCATATTAAATAACCGAATGAGAGTCCTGGCTCTTTGCCATTCCCTATTTAGATCCAGGCCTCAAACACTATTAACACAAAGAGGGAGGGATGGGTGCCTGGGATTTCACATAGATACATGCACTGGGTTGAGGTGAGGTAAGGATCCAACTCTGTGGGACCTGAGACACATGAACTAGTGACTTCACCAGCCCAAGACCCTAGCAGGGGTGGAGAACCTGAGTCCCTGAGACTACATGAGACTACTCTAGGTCCTCAAGTGGGCCCTTTGACTGAATTTAGCACTTGACAACTTAGAGGGGCACAGGTTCCCCACCCTTGTCCTATAGCCTCACCAACCCCTGCCTACTATAGGTCAGATGCCACACAAAGCATGGCAATTCCCTGTCTCTTGTCTCTTTCTCCAGCCAAAACTCCAGGACAGAGATCACCATACATAGCTTGCAACATCCTCTAAATTAAATGCCTTGGAGAAAATCCTTATATCCTAACTTAGTTATAATTCTACTTGCTTGTCTGGGGAAAAAAAAACATTACCAGAAAGACAGCATTTGTGAAACTCTTCCCAAATTTTTAAATTTAATTTATTACTCTCATTAATCTTGGGTTAATATCCCACCTGCTTCCAAAGAGAATTTGAAATAGCTTAGAAAGTTATAAAAGACATAAAGATAGAAGACTTTAAAAAAAAGTTAAAAGGAGCATAGAAGTAGATGTTACTAGGCACCTGGAAGGAATTAGTTGTTGTGGAATTCAGGGTTTCATAGATTGTAAGGTGTGAGCCAGAAGAGGAGAAGGAGGGGCATTTGGGCAAGGGGAATAACCTCATCAGAAAGTACTTTGCTATTTATTTCCTAGATTCATGAGGTCCCATTCCTGAAGGAAATCTGAAACCCCCTGTTATTATGGTCCTGGCCCTGTGACAGAAATATCAGAAGTGCCTATGTATGAGTTTTGTGAAGAATTCCATCTGGCTTCCTATGCTGAAACAGATTTATACCTTACCCAAGGAGAGATAGAAAGCGCCCATCATGTGCCCCAGTCCATCTTCATGTGAAGCTCATGAAATTAAAGGCCTCAGGACCATTTTACCTAGTGAGAATCTAACATGGAAGGGCCATTGTTTCTCAAGGCCCTGTTGGTGCATAAATGTCTCAGCAAGACTCAGATCTGTCCTTGTGGCTTTATGCTATTGACAGTGGAGCTGGCCAGAAGGGCATTTATTGACCCAAATGTGCCCCGTCATGGCTGACTCTCATTTCATAAAATATTATAACACCAAAATTTCCTCTTGGAAAATTTATTCCTAGATTTGGCAGTATACAAGTCGGTTATTTAATCCTCATGGCTTTTACAGTCTTTAAAATCTCTTTTCTACACCAAAGTTTCTGCACAAGCATATTATTTTTCTTCCACTGAGAAATGTAATAATTTTCAGTGATTCTTCTTCCATAAAGGATAAAGTCTAAAACCTTTTTTTTTTTTGCTTTTTGGAGGGGGAAGTAAGGGTAATTGAGGTTAAGTGACTTGCCCAAGGTCACACGGCTACTAAGTGTTAAGTGTCTGAGGCCAGATTCAGGTACTCCTGACTCCAGGGCTGATGCTCTATTCACTGCACCATCTAGCTGCCCCCAAAGTCTAAACTCTTGAATTTGACATTCAAGGCCCTCCTCAATCTGCACAACATATCTTCCTCACCTTATCTACCATTATTCCCCTTCATGACCCCTGTGCTCTGACCCAATTGGACTAGTCACCATTCTCAGAACAGAACCTGTGCTTTCCTTCATCCTTGCCTCTGCTTGATATGCCTCAACCCCACACCACTACCCCCATTTGTTTCCTATCAGTCGTATCCATCTAAGGCCTAGCTGAATTCCTTATTCTAAAATACCTTCCCTGTCCTTCTCCTACCCAGCCAAATGTGTTCTCACCCTCCTCTGTGCTTCATGACATGTTGCTTATACTTCCACTTTGCACTTATTCCATCCTTCCTTGACTAGTCATTAATTTATTCATATCTAGGATTTATTCTGTTTATTAGATCATGGGTTCTTTGCATTTGATGCATTTCTGTAGTCTACTTAATGTCAAACACAATGCCTCGCTCACAGAAAGTTGCTGAAGAAAAATTTGTTGATAAATTTAAATCTCAAATCTTGGCAAGATAACAGAGCTTCACATACTCAATCACTGGAATTTGGCCCTTATGTTAATTTATTTTATTCTATTGTTCATAAAGTCAAAGGGAATTATCTGGTACCAATTGTGAAGAGTATAAAACTGATTTGCCTAAAATAGAAAAATGCAAAATACATTAAAGTAATACTTAATAATGGGAAGGAAGGAAGGGAAAAAAGAGGGAGGAAGGAAGGAAGGAAGAAAGGAAAGAAGAAAGGAAGGAAGGAAGAGAAAAAAGAGGGAGGAAGGAAGGAAGGGAGGGAGGGAAAAAAGGAGGAAGGAAGGGAAGGGGGAAGGGAAGGAGAGTAAGAAAGAAGGGGGGGAAGTTAGGAAGATTTGTTGAATTGAAGAAAGAAACCCTCCAATGAGCATCATTGTATGGATGTCACACTTGAAATATATCTTACTATTGGGCATTTCTTCAAAATTGTGTCTGCTTCTGATATCACTACTTCTGCCAGTGCTACTACCTAGTTTCCCATAGTTATCTTTAACTCCCCCCTCTCCCTCACCTTTCATACCTTCTTAATCACCAAGTTTAGCTTCTTTCAAATTCAGCCCCTCCCCTCTACTCCCACTGCTGCCTACCTAATTTAAGCTTCTTTACACCCACCCAATCCCCCCCCTAAGTCTCCATTTTACACATCTCCCCACTTCCTCTCTCCCCTCTAATCAGAATCATCATCTTTCTCATTCAGAGGCCTTTTCTTAGCATACCTTTGCACAAAGATATTCAGTGGCTCCCTGCTGACTACTGGCTCTCAGTCCTTTGAAGCTACTTTAGAACTTAGATTTTCACAAAAAGGTCATATAGCAATGATAAGAGCAATAGGCATTTATTAGCACATTTTCACATCTCCAAGAGATGGCATAAGACCCAAAATGAGATCTGTAGTCTAAGAGTAATTGGAGTGATACAACCAAGGAAGTCAATGGAGCTTCAGATGTCATGATCTCATGAGCATGAGTGGAGGAAAGGGGGCATCAATGACAGCCCCACTACTATGCTTCCCTAATAAAGTTCAGATTCATTTTCCTGGTATTCAAAGCCCCCTAAGACTAGAATCCTATTGTCTTTCCAAACTTATCTTATGGATACTAGAATTGTTATCATTTTACTCCATATATTCTGTGCTACAATCAACCAATGTTATTCTCTGTCTTTCCAAACACGCTCTCTACTCTCCAAATTATGTGTCTTTGCTCATCCTGTTTCTTTCCCTGGAATGCCCTCTCTTCCCCTTTTTGCCTGTGAATTCCTACCCATCCTGCCAAACCCTATGCAAACACATTTTTCATAAAGTCTTCCCTAATCTTCTCAGTGAATTTTCCTCCTTGAACTTTGTATAGGACTGATGGTTTCCCACTACCAGGCTATGAGCTCTTTGAGGACCAGGCAGTGTCTTATCTCCATGTGACCTCTCCTCTTACCCACCCACCCCAAGTGAACACTGGGCTGAGTACTCAGTAGATGCTTAGGGCAAGTGCTTACATGGTGGTCAGAAGAAGTGATACAAGGACATTCTCAAGGTCTCTCTTAAAAACTTTGGAATTGATTGTATGACATTGGGAGACACTGGCACAGGACCGCGCAGCATGGCAAGCCCTCACCAGAGAGGGTGCTATGCTCTGTGAGCAAAGCAGAATTGAAACAGCTCAAAGAAAACAAAGAATGCGCAAATTTAGAGAATCCACCCCAAATGTTCACATGGACTCTTTGTACCTGACTTGTGGTAGAGCATTCTGAGCTCATATTGGTCGAATCAGTCACAGTAGGACACATTGAAACTTGACTCTAGCATAGTAATGTCATTTTGGTCCTCTTTGAGAACAAAGGACAAGAACCAACCAGGTGTTTGCGGAATGAACTAAATGAATGAATGAATTGACCTCAGTCAGGCCAGGATTGCAAAACCAGTGAATGAATGAATTGACCTCAGTCAGTCCAGGATTACAAAACCAGGTGTCCACAATACAGTGGTAAGGGTGCAAGTGGCTGCTTAGAATTCACTCTCAGAAGAAAGGAGGAAACTGATACCTAAAGATAAATTCTCTGAATGACTCAAGTTGTCCAAAGCCTTCCACCAGCCAGCCTGAAAAGAGATATGAGTTATGCCAGCAAAGTTTCACCAAGAGGCTCTGCAGTGTGTCTTCTAGAATTAGTGTGGCTCATTTCCTGATTGAGCCTCTATGATCCACAAATAATAAATCCCCTGGGCTACAGGTTTGGGTTCCATCAGTTCATGGCTTGTGGGAGATTTAAATCCAAGAAGCCATTTGGTTACCAAGCCTGGGAATAGGAATAAGGGTTTCTGCAGCCAATTTAAAGTTGTAGGAATTTCCTGGCAGCCTCTGACCCCTTTAGATGCGCACTTCCCTTGAGTCATTTCCCTTATGGATCATCCTGTAGTACTACGCAGCCCGGAGTGATGAGGACAGAAAGCCTTGTCTATTCCGGAGAAACTTGAAGGCTGTCTATGGAATCTTTGGGGAAGTTATTAAATAAGTGATTTGCTGATTTTCTTTTATTCTGTCTCTGTCATTTCCCAATGACTCCCCTCCACAAATAGAACCTTCTCTCACAACACAGAAGCATAATTAAGCCCATACTTTAGCCATAACTAACAAAGCATGCCTTATTCTACACCCGTAGTCTACAACCTCTCAGCTAAACAGAGAGAATGCTTTCTTCACTCCCAGTGCTGAGCAGAGTGCTAACACTTCCCAAAGTGTTTTTCCTTTAAAGTCGTTTTCCTTTAAATCACCACAGTCAATGTGTAAATTGTTCTAGTTCTGCTCACTTTGCCATGCACTGACTCAATGAAAGTCTTTCCAAGTTTCCCTGAATTTTTCATATTTGCTTTTTCTTGTCATAATTATTTATTGTATGTTCTGTTTCTGAAGCTCCCTTTTGTCACGAGGAGCCAAAATACCAGATATTCTCATCTTTTTTTTTCTTCCTTCCTTGTCATCTTCCATCTGATGTCCAAAGTCCAATGCTGTTGGGTGGAAGGATCATATAGTGAATCTCAAGGTAGGGAGGACCTTCCAAGACCATCTGGAACAAATGATACTTGCAAAGGGTGACCATTCTATAGAAAGACTGACTCATGGTCAGCTAACCTGGCTTACCCTCACGGGGTAGCTACCTCACTGTTCCTCAGGTGGCCCATTATACTTTTGGACAACACTGATTGTTAGGAAATTTTCCTTTAGATTATAACAACAATAATAATTTATGTAATACATTAAGATATGAAAAGCACTTTACATATGTTGACTCATTTGATCCTCTCAACAACCCAGGGAGGTAAGTGCTATAATTAGCTCCATTTTACTGATGAGGAAACTAAGACACAGATAGGTTAAGTGACTTGGTCAGGATCACACAGCTAGTAAGCTTTCAAGGAAGGATTCAAACCCAGGTCTTCTTGACTGTAAGATCTGCCCTCCATCCACTGCATTGCCCAGATGCCTCTAAGATTGAGCCGAAATTTGTCATTTACCCATATTCAAGGTGGCTTATGTCTTACCCTAGCCCTGATATTAGAGTACAAGTATGGACATCTCTTTCCCAAGACACTAAGCCTTAGCTGCCCAGAACCCATAAATACACCCCAATTTTTCTTCCATTTGTTCTCATGAAGTACAAGGAAAAAATACACAAGGGATGTAGATTAGGGCAACTAAATAATCATTGTAAGACGGGGCCATATTTGTTGGATTATAAGGAATGATACACATTAATAGAAAAAAAAAACCATTGAACTAAGAGTCAGGAGATCCAAGGTTGTGTCCTAGACCTTGGGCAAGTCATTTTACCATTACAATCCTCTATTTCCCCATTTGTAAAGTGAGGGTAGTATTACTTCCAGTATCTACCTCACAGGGTTTATATGATTTTGTTGTTGTTGTTGTCTGTTTGAGAAAAATACTTTTCCTAGGTAGGGAATTTTAGAGATCATCCAATCTAGCCTTCTGATTTTGGAAAAGAGGAACCTGAGGCCTGGAGAAGGGGAGGGCCTTGCCCAGAACTGTGCTGGGAATAACTGGCTGAGCCTCACCTCGCACCCAGGCCTTCTGACTCCAGATCCATTGCTCTTTGTGTTGTAGCTCTGAATACAGATCAAAGCACGCACATAGGACCTTTTCAGGATTAAAAGCAAATACTTCTCATCCCTTTGAGCACTCAATCCTGCCTTTTGTTACACTGGGAACTGTGACTGAGGCCATCTGTGAGCGATTAAGGCCCGGGGTGAATTGATCATTTCAGTCTTTGCCTTTTTCAGGTTTTGCTTGTTTATGTGGATTTTTGAGGTCATGTTTTTGCCCTCTTCCCAGTGCCTGTTTCCCTGCAGGAAACACTAGGGTCCCTGAGATAGTACCGTGCAGAACTGGGAACTGGATTGTATCTACCATCATTCTTCACACCACTGTCCTTTGTCCCACTAGCCCACCAACCCACTAACCTATCCAGCTGCAGTACAATGAAAAGAATGTGGTCCCTGTAGTCAGAAGACCTACATTCAGGTTCTGCTTCTGAGACTTGCTAGCTGTGTGACCTTGGGCAAGTCACTTGCTCTTCTTTGGCCTATTATTTTTCTCACCTGCAAAAGAGGAAGGATCCCACTTGTCCTTATTTCACATGGCTGTTGTGAGAACAGATAGTGTGGATACCAAGAGCTTTGTAAACCAAGAGCTGAATTATCAACTGTTATGCTTTGTATTATATCACTGACCTACATTCCCAGCCCCTAAACTATTAAACCATGTACCATTAACTCACAGACCATTAGTGTAAGCCTTCATGTAATGCATGTCTACTAATAAGCTTTAATTCCAATAGCTTCCTAAATATTTGTTAAGCAACAGTACTTAATGAATGACTGGAGGTTATACTTGGAATCTGTATAAAGGAACAGACTGACAATCTCAGCCCTAAAGGAACTCCATAAGGAAGATGAAACAAATAGAGGGTTTAGCCTAGCTTCCAGCCTGGAGGATCTCTTCTGAGCTGCACTGGGCTAAGTCTCTTGGGTGTCTGCACTAAACTTGGCATCAATATGGTGAGGTGCTGGAGGCAGGGGGCCACCAGGTTTCCTAAAGAGGAGAAAATTGGCCCATGTCAGAAACAGAACAAATCAAAGCTTCCATGCTGATCAGAGTGAGATTGAGTCCATAAGTAGCCCCTATACTTCCAAGTTGGAGGGGAGGGGAGAAAACAAGAAAGGAAGGAAGGAAACCCATACATACATCTATCTTCCAGAGTTTACCTTCCAGATGGTGTTTTTACCACTGTCAACCAAACTGAGACAGGGTGAAGCAACAGGTTGAAAAGAACAGCTGGAGAAAAGTTGGTGGGGTTTGTTTTTTTAAACTTTAAGTACAGTCATGGCTTCATTCCAGGCCCCCTTTCCTGAATACTTCTGATAAAATATTATACTCTTTATCAGCAAGTCTTCCTGGATAAACTGAGTGTTGCTGACTGTCAGGGAAGGACAGGGGATGACTGGACGTGGGGATGGTTGACTGCCTCCAGACCTTCAGACTTCTCCAAAGAGTGGTCTTTGAGACGTCACAGGCTGAAAGAGAATGGGTTACAGCAAAAGCCTGGTGGCCTTGATTACCTTGAGGGTCTCTTCCAACTCCACATTCTGTGATTCTAATCTAAATAGCCTAGAGAGTGGAATGGCAAGGCAGCTGTAGCATGTGATCTGGGAGGCTGGTATCTAGGTCTGGGTCTGTGGGACCTTCTAAGAAGCAGATGTGGAAGGAGGTTTCGTGGTCCTTTGGTCCAACCCCACCTGAACAGGAGCACCTCCAGCAGCCCCCCTGAGAGCTGGATTCCCAGCTTCCACACGAAGACTGGCCCTGGCCAGGAGTCCTAAGGAAGCTCATTGCTCTGTTAGATACCTCTCTCTATCAGAAAATTTTTTCCCTGTTGTTGTTGTTGTTCAGTTGTTTCAGCCATGTCCAACTCCTCGTGTCCCCATTTGGGGTTTTCTTGGCAAAGATACTGGAATGCTTTGTCATTTCCTTCTGCAGCTCATTTTACAGATGAGGAAACTGAGGCAAATAGGGTTAAGTGACTTGCCCAGGATCACACAGCTAGTACTAGGGAGTGTCTGCAGCCAGATTTGAACTCAGGTCTTCCTGACTCCAGGTCTGGAGTTCTATCCACTGTGCCATCCAGCTGCCTTTCTTTATCTTGAGCCAAATTTGGACTCCTGGTAACTTCCAACCATTGTTCTAGTCCTGCCTCTAAGCGCAAATAGAACAAGTCCCTCTTTCTAATGTTTGAAGACTCCAGTCACATTCCCCCTACGCCTTCTTTCCTCCAGACGAAACCTTCCCTTCTGTGTCTCCCCTCCTCTGAACCTAAATTTTCTAACAATGTCTATGTGACAGTCTGCAGCTCTTTCCACATTCTGGTTCCCCTTCTCTGGGTATGCTCCAGCTTCTCAGGATGTTTCCTAAAATGTGATGCCCAGAGGGTAGCCCCAGTAACTCAGATGTAGTCCAACTTGGCCAGTGGCCAGAGTTTGCTTCCTCTTTCTGGGTTTCATTTTCCTTCCTTATAAAATGGTGAGGTTGAAGCAAATGATCCTAGGGTCATTTCCAGTCCTGGTATTATTCTCTATAATTCCATCTTCTCTAGACATTCTGTCCCCTCATCTCCTCAAACACTTGTGCACAAACTCTTGCTTCGATATACCCATCCTCTCCCTGGACAGATATTTCTTTCCTGGTACAAATGATGATATCAGGACAGCTTCTCACCCTGCAGGATTCTTGCCTGTTTCCGCCTCAGTTTTCCATAGGAGATCTCCAACATACTAAAGCCTTTCTCCTGTACTTTTAGTATCTCAAGGGTACCTACTAAGAGCTCAGGTTGTCTATGATTCTTACTATAATATATGAGTGACCCATCTCCTTTTCTGGTCAGCCTGCCCTTAGTCTGGTCACTCAACAAGCATGTATAAAACACCTACTAAGTGCCTGTTATTGTCCTTAGTGCTGGAGATACAAAGAAAGCAAAAACCAGCCCTACTCTCAAGGAGTTTACACTCTAAAGGAAGAGACAAGAGTGAAAAACCACGTAGCTCTAAGATATGTACAAGTTAAATTGGAGACAGTCTCAGAGGCGCTAGTGGGGAGGGGGGACAGATTTTTTGCCACTCTCCTGTATAAATCTCCATTGTCAGCCTGCTGTGACTTGATTATGCCCATTGCACATCTTTCTACTGCCCTTCAGTCTCTGCCGTTTTGATACTTGGAAGAGCATGATGCCATATTATTTGCAGACATAGCATCACCAGGAAAAAATCAGTGTCGATGCTACGAAAGGCAGCAGTATAATGAGGGCAAGGTGATGGGGAATTTGTCCCAGACTCTTGCAGTCTCTTAGCATTATAGAAACAGCAGAACTTAGCACTTAATTAGGAAGAATTATTCGTTTAAATGCAAAGCTACCAGATGGTAGGCTGGGGTGAGCTCTTCCTCACCTGGTAGAGGTCTCCCCTTCAGGGGCCTCGTGCCAATGTCCTGGCATCTGTGTTTCCTCCCCCTATAGAAGGGTGTCCAGCACCCCCTCCCTGCTCAGCTGAGCTGTTTGCCCTAACAGGATTTGTAGTAATTGCTCTGGGCACAAAAAAATGCATAATTATGGCTTCAGTCAAAGAGATGGGCCTTTGCATCAGGGAGCAGTTTGGGATGATTGAAAGCACAACTTCCCCAGATGTGATCTGGCTCGACCCCCTTCTACATGTATCTCTTACAAAACACCACAGAAGAAGTTGACAACAGTATTGTCTCATAAAACAGAGAAAAGCAATTGAGGAGAAAATGAGCCTGCAGACCACTTGGCATGACTTCCCCGTGCTCCTTTACAGAGGTGGGAGATCCAGAAGGATGAAGTGTTATGTAGAATGTCATATTCTGGGGGTGTGTTCATTGGTTTTGTTCATTTTTTTCTCTTCTTCTTTAAAAAAAAAATATTCTTTGTTATAAGAAAAGGCCATGGGGGGGGAGAGATGTCATACATTTAAGTAATATAAAAAGATATTGATAAAAATGTGTATTTTTCAAAGGAATTTTTAAAAATAAATAATGCAAGATCCAGTTAAGTCAAATTCTGACCTTAGGGGAAGCATAGTGGGGGCCTGGACTTGAAATCAGGATACCAGTTTTGAATCATATCCATCAGACTTCCTAGCTGTGTTATTGTTATTATTTAGGCTGGGGTTTTTTTCAGTTGTGTCCAACTCTTTGTGAGTTCCTTTGGGGTTTTCTTGGCAGAGATTCTGGAGTGGTTCATCATTTCCTTCTCTAGTTCATTTTACAGATGAGGAAACTGAGGCAAGCAGGGTTAAGTGACTTGCCCAGGGTCACACAGCAAGTGTCTAAGACTGGATTTGCACTCAGGAAAATGAGTCTTCCTGATTCCAAGTCCAGTGCCCTATCCACTGCACCACCTACTGCCCTTCCACCTTAACCTTTGAAAAACTTTAAGACACAAGAAATAACTGTTATATGTTATATAAGCAACAAAAGGCATCAGTAAAACTTTTTTTAATATGTAAAGACAGCCCTCATGCCCTTCCTTGAGTCTCCTCTTCTATGTTGTTTTTAGCCAAAGTAAATGACTTTACAGAGCACTTTAAAGTTTGTGAAACTCTTTATATACATTAGTTCAGGGGGGAGTGGGCAGGGCTTGGCAAAAGCAGAGTTTGCCTAGCACATGGTAGCTTCCTGCTTTAACGGATTATTCTTGCTAATTAGGTACTAGGCACTGTTGTTTGTGTGCTACTAAAAAAAAAACCACAACAAATTGTAGGTACAGACAATTTGTTCTAAATTCAGTGCCCTAGAGCAAAGCCCAAATCACCCTACCCTAATCACTGCTCTGATCCTGGGTGATTTTGCTCTGGGCTCTTCTCTCTCCATACACTGGCCTGTTTCCTCTCCATTTGTTCTTCAAAAAAGGAAAGGATGTGACTTCAGTGTAGTGGAAAGGAAGGGCTGGAGATGGAGTCAAAAAAATCTGGATTCAAATCTTGACTTGCCACTTAGTATGTCCTTGGACAAGCATTGTAACCTCTCAGCCTCAGTTTCCCAATCTGTATAATGAAGAGGGTTAGATGAGATGATTTCTAAGATATCCCTCAAGTCTGAATCTATGATCTTGGGATAAGGAAACTGAGGTTTTAGAAAGAGGAAAAGGCTTGTTCAAGGTCATACAATGAGTCTGTAGCAAAGCTAGGACTCAAACTCAAGTCTCCTGACTCTTGGTTCAGTAGTCTCACTATACCATACTTCCTCTGCCAACATCTAGACATATTCTCCACATCTACAAAATTCGTATTTGGTCAACTTAGCATCCCCATCACTTGAAGTCAGAAATGTTGCCACATGGAGCTTTTGTTTGTTTTAGACAAGACCAGTACTTCCATTGGTAGAGAGAAAACATCCTTTTCAAATGCAGTTCAGCACCTGCTCTGCAACTTATAGTTTTACAGAATAATCCAAACCCCACTCCCCCTGTCCCCCACTATGTGTCAGGGGTAGGACTTGAACAAAAATCATTCTGGCTTGGATAAACTATATGTTGTACTGTCTCTCACTATCTGGAGAGAAAGGAAGGGAGGGAGGGAGGGAGGAAGGAAGGAAGGAAGGAATGTAAGACTTAGCCATGAGATTAGGATTACACCTTGATGTCAACATCAAAAGGGTCCCCCCACCATTAGCTGGATGAGGACATACTGGGTCCTGTAGCATAAGAGCTGTATGACTGGATTAGGTCCTTGGATCTGGCCTTGACAAGAAGGGAAAAGCATCCATAGCTACAAGACTGTGACCAGCTGGGATGTGACTCCTAACATGACAGCCAGTCTTTTTTTCCTTGACTCTTTTTAATCTTTCACCTTCTGACCTGAGTTTACACCAGCCCATCTGCCTAATGTCATGAAGCAGAAGCCTGCTAAAGCTGGGCTAGAAACATCTCATGACCATTGCTAGAAAACATAATTTAGAGATTCAGTTATTACATGCATTACAGTATTAATCCCATTTTACAAATAGGGACATTGAAGTACAGAGAAATTAACTACCTTTCTCTAGGTCACACTGATGACCAGGTAGTTAGGACTAGATCCCAAGGCCCTTAACTCTATTTTCCACTAAACTACACTAGGGCATCGAGGTGACACAGTGAATAGAGTATAGACCTGAAGTCAGGAAGACCTGAGTTCAAATCTAGCTTCAGACACTTACTGACTGTGTGACCCTGGGCAAGTCATTTGGCCTCAGTTTCCTTATCTGTAAAATGAGCTAGAAAAGGAAATTGCAAATCACTTTTTATCTTTGCCAAGAAAGCCCCCCAAAGGGGCTCACAAAGAGTCAGACATGACTGATAAATGACTAAACAACAACAAACAGTCTCATGGTCACAGTACAACATAGTTTAGTTTAATTGTTTCTAATTGTTTCCTGTAAGTTAATTATGCCTGTCCAGCCATCAACTCTTCAAGAACAATAACTATGTCTTATAGTTCTTTGTATCTAAGACCTTCTAACCCTAGCTTTGTGGCTATGTGGATACAGAGCTAAAACCAGGGTGGCACAATGAGGTTTTTCCCAAGGTGCCAACATTCAGGGTTCACTTTTCTTTCCCACAGCAGTCCTCCTTCCTGCTACCCTTGCATCTTATGGTTCTGTACAGCCTCCACAACACATCGGTAGGAAGGACTGTCCCATTCCTTACCCCATCACCAACTTGCTGCCTCCTCCTCCTCCCCTGGACTTCCCTCTGGCAAGTGCCCAACATGACTATTCCTGATAAGGTAGAAGGACAGACTGCCTGCTGTGACTGAATCTGACCAGAGTAGAATTTCCTCTTTTTCTCCCAGAAATACTTTTACTTCCTACTACTTCCTCTCCTCTACCTCTTGCCCAGTTGGACTATGCCCAAGCAGGGTGGACTGTCCTCTATGCTTCCCCTAAACTCAGCCAAACTCGCCCCAGGCACCAGAATTCATAGTTATAGCTCTGAGTAGATGCACTAATTATTGCTCCTGGGTCACAGATCTTATCATAGCAAACACCCCATCTCCAGGACTGGCTGTGCCTTCCCTTGGAGGGTTACAAGAAGCAGCTGTGAGTCTGCACATGTCCCAGGCACAAGAGATGGAGAGCCCAGCACAGCACCAGGGACTGGCGCTTTATATGGGTTTGAAGAGATATGATTTAAGTTTATTTTGTAGCAGCCTCCTCTCTTCCAGGACAAGAATAATGGCCATCTTTTTCAGCCTGATGTGAGTAGCAGGGGTCAGAACTGGATTTAAGTACATTCCTTTTCTTTGGCTTTGGATTTAATCCCTTTCTGGCTTCTTCTCCAGTTTAAAATCTGCATGTAGGAGGAAGCTTTGGGAGTATTCTTGAAGATAAGTACCAGGGATTGCAAATCAGTAATGCATTTACTGGATATCATAGAGGAATGAAGTGGTTTTATGTGAGTTCCTATAATGAAGATTGATGTAACATTCATCCCAATTAAGCCGTGGCCCTGCCTTGTCCTGTGTGTCTGGGCCTAGCCCTATCAGGCCTGGGAGTCTTCTCTTTTCTCTAGGAGGAGGTATTCCTGAGGAAGACGGTAGTGAAAGGGGCAGGAAATATACCCACCCTTACAAACAACCAATCACATTCAAGCTGACCAATCCTGTCTCTGAAGGAGGGTTGGCCAGGCCCTAAGATCCAGCCCTTCTTTCTCCAACCCCACCAGGATCCTCAGCAGTTTTCACAGCCTTCTCTAGAACCATGATAGAGAACTCATCGGGATTCTGCTCCTCTTGAAGCTAGGCTGACTAGGTGGCACATCACATAGAGTGCTGGGCAGGGAGTCAGGATGACCTAAGTTCAGGTCCAACCTCAGACCCTTACTAGCTGTGTGACTCTGGGCAAGTCATTTAACCCTATCTGCCTTAGTTTCCTCACTACATAATGGGATCCTCGTAACACCTGTCTCCCAGGGTTACGTGATGATCAAATGAGATGATATTTATAAAATACTTAGCAAAATGCCTGCCTGGCACATAGTAGGTGCCTAAAGAAATGCTTGAATTAATTTTCCCCAATAGTGGCAGCCATATTTGAGCAATTTGGTAAAAATGCCAAGGTTCCGTTGTGGGGACAGAGTCTTTGGAAGTGTTTGCCTTTTCTCCGATGCTATTCATCAGGGTTTCCCAACTGCTAGGGTCCCATGACTTGTGATTCACCCAAGAGAACAGGGAAAGGATACAACAGTTGCTAGCCTTGTAAGACAAGCACAGTTTGCCCAGTTATATCAGGCAGAGAGAGCTACCAAGGAAAGTGCACAAAAAAAAAAGTTTCCCAGGGAGACACAAAAGAACACAAAAACAAAAATGGAAAAGCTACCCAAGTAAATGAACTCCTCAGAGCAGTATCGTTCTGCCATGACAAGGCCTCTCTTGGCCTCCAGCCTGCCTTCACACAATGCATGATAGCCACAACATATGGACCAGGTTAGGAACACAACTCTGAAAGTCTAGATTAACTAACAATCGGAGTAGATGGGAATAATGAAATGTGAAAATGAGAAATATTTATAATGGGTATGCCAAAAGACAACAGAAAGATTAGACTGTATTTGTGGAAGCTTTAATAGTACCTAAAGGTGATTTCAATCCTCAGGCACTCCTGTAAGACTCCAATTTTCCATCTCTCAGCAAGTTATCACTAATCACCTAATTATTCACATTTCTATCAATATTTATTATTGCAAAGCATATAAAGGGCTATTTTTAAAAATTTGATCTATACAATATCCCTCTGAAGTAGTTGGTGTTGGTCTTATATAATATCATCATTTTATAGATGAAAAAATTGAGTACTGAAGAGGTAAAACAATTTACCCAAAGGTTTGAGCCCATAGACTTAAGCTCACGTCTTCCTTCTTCAAATTCAGGTTTCTTCTCAATTTTATTATATTCATTATAAATTTTTTATAAATTTATTTATTATTCTCAATTCTATTCAGAATATTTGATTAACAAAAACATCCTATTTCCCAGCTATAGTACATATGTAATCCCCAGAGTACAGTCCTAGGATCAGACATACAGTTTGGTTACACACAGCCCACTCAGGGCTTCTATAAAAATGGTCTTTTCTTATCCCCTAGAGCTTCAATGTTTTTAGAACTTTGGGAAATACTCCCTTTAAATGTCCCCCAATCTCCAAGAAAATGCTTAAGGAAGGCTGGAGGGCAATTACTCTTTCTCCCTTAACCTCCATAGGATTCAGTCAAGCATACTTTTTCTGAAAGAAGAAAAAGCATTTTCTTGTCTTGTATCATTTATTAAGTGCTTACTATGTGCTATACAGGGCAACTAGATGGCACAGTGGATAGAGGGCCAGGCCAGGAGTCAGGAAGACTCAACTTCCTGAGTTCAAATATAGCTTCAGACACTTAGTAGCTGTGTGGCCCTGGACAAGTCACTTAACCCTGCTGGCCTCAGTTTCCTAATCTGTGAAATAAGCTAGAGAAGGAAATAGCAAACCACTCCAGTATCTTGGCCAAGAAAAGCCCAAATGGGCTCATGAAGAGTCAGACATGACTGAAAAGACTGAACAACAACAAAAATGTGCCGTACATTGTTGTGGTACTGAGGGTGACTAAAGATGAAAGATTATACAGCCTCTGCCTTCAAAGATCTTTTAATCTAGTAGGGGTAGGGCTGGGGAGGAAGATAAGATATGTACACAAAAACATGCCCCACAGTTTGAGGTATGAAAGGGAAAACTAAAAGATCCAAACAAAATGGTCTCAGAAAAAACTGGGAAGAAATCATTGTGGGGATATTAGGAAAGGCTCCTGAGGAGGAAATGGTATCTGAGCATCCCAACCTGGCTTAGTGCAAAGTGGATAGAGTGCTGGATTTAAGAGTCAGGATGTTCTGTGTTCAAATCCTGCCTCTTACACCAAACTAACCATGTGACCATGTACATTTCCCCTCTCTTCTGGGTCTCAATTTCTCATCTGTAAAATGGAGATAATAATACCTAAAGTGTCTTCCTTGGGGTCTCAGATTGTTGTAAGCCTCCAAAGAGATAACGTAGGTAAAGGAAAGTCTGCAAAAATTAAAATCAAAGCACAAAAGAAAATGTTGATGATCAGAGGTGTCAAACACCTGAGTGTGGCCTGAATCAGGTTAAAACAAAATTGGGAAAAATTTAGCAAAATAAATAAAAATATAATACAACACAGATAATGTTAATTTGTGGTTTTCTAAGTCAAGAGGCAACCTGCAAGGATGAATTTCACTGCTCTAGACTTTTTCATTGGAGGTTAAACAGGGGAAGACCAAGTTATGCAACCTCAGTAGGCTCATATGGTTAGTCCAAATGAATGAGACGTTTTTTTACTCTCTTGTAAATCCCTGCTTTGCCCCTCCCTCCCAGTATGACCTTGGATAAATCATTTAACCTCTCAAGTCCTCAGCATCCTCTCTTGTGGAATGAAGGATTTGAGCCACATGACCTTTGCGGTTCCTTGCAGCTCAAAAGCTATGACCCTCCTTCCCCTGCTTTGTCCCTGTGTCTGATTAGGGCAGTCAGACTCCCAGAGCATCCCCAGGTGCATCCTCAGGAGGGAAAGAGCTGCACCAGGGGCTCTGATGGGGGGAATGGGTCACTGGGGACCTGCCTCTTACAATTGCCTTTTGAGTGGTAACCTGGAAAAGGCCACGTCCCTTGGAGAGGCTGAAGCCCACATGTGTCCCCGTCTGGTCTGCGGATGATGCCTTGGGCTATATGACTAGCTCTCTCACAAAATCAGGGCCAGATGTCATGCTGATTAGGTCAGAGCTGAGGAACCACTGGGACAGAGGTCTCAGTGTTTTCCGGGGCCCTGTAAAATGGATAAAGGCAAATAGGTCAGAAAAAATTTCTCATGGATCAGTTTTTGGGCCACCCGGCTTCTGAGAAAAACTCAGCCCCTGGCTCCCAGAACAATTTTGGGTAAATAGTTATCCTTCCCTGGACTTCTGAGGCCGTTTGTTATAGTGGTTAGAATACTGGGCTTGGATTCAGGAAGACCTAACTTCAAATCCTGCATCTGATACTTACTAGCTGTTTAGCCCTGAAAAAAAAAAGTCACTCTCAGCCTCAGTTTCTCCATCTGTAAAATGGGAATAATAACAGCTAACCACAGACTTGTGAGGATCAAATGAGAAAGATGATATATATAAAGAGTTTTGCAAACCTTATGGTACCATATAAATGTTAGCTATCATTATAAATAACTATTATTAATATTTAAATAATATATAATGATATTTAGTGATATGTAATTATTCTTACTAGAGGGCAGCTAGGTGGAGCAGTATATAAAGTATTGGGCCTGGAGTCAGAAAGATTTATATTCCTGAGTTCAAATCTGGCCTCACACACTCACTAACTGTGTGACCCTAGGCAAGTCACTTAACTCTGTTGGCCTCAGTTTCCTCATCTGTAAAATGAACTGGAGAAGGAAATGCCAGTATCCTTGTCAAGAAAACTCTAAATGAGATCATGAAAAGTCGTACACAAATGAAGGACAACTGAAAAGCAACACAAAGTAATTCTTATTAATATTAAATAATCATTAATTGTAACTAACATTCACTTGGTGCGTTAAGGTTTGCAAAACACTTTATATATGGTATCTATCTCACTTGATCCTCATAAGATCTCTAGGAGATAGGTGCTATTGTTATTCCCATTTTACAGATGAAGAAACAGAGGTGGAGAGAGGATAAGTGACTTGCCCAGGGTCACACAGCTAGTAAGTGTCTGAGGTGGGATTAAAATTTGGGTCTTGGGGGTGGCTAGGTGGTGCAGTGAATAGAACACCGGCCCTGGAGTCAAGAGGACCAGAGTTCAAATCCAGCCTCAGACACTTAACACACACAAAAAAACTAGCTGTGTGACCTTGGGCAAGTCACTTAACCCCAAGTGCCCCACCTTCCCCCCTCCAAAAAGGAAAAATCAAAAAATCTTAGGTCTTCCTGACTCCTGTTCCAGGCCTAACACTAGCTACTGAAGCACCCAGCTGCCTTATCATCATCATAATCACTCAGGTTTCTCTCTCGTGAAATGATCGGGTTGGTTGGACTAAACATACCATCTCTAAGGCTTTGTCTAAGTCTGTGGTTTCACAGAATCCACCAGGGATGTTTCCCACAGAAGTAATTCACAGTTAATATATCCTTCATGTTGAAGCAGCCATTTCGTCACCTGGCATGAGGCCCAGCGGCTCTTAGGTCTCGATAAACACTGTTGATTGATTTGTTATGAAGTGGGGAAAGTGTGCCTGCTCCCTTCTGCCCCTGCCCCCAGACTGGCCCGGCCAGTGGAGACCAGACCATCTGCTTCTCCTGTCTCTCTGTCTCTCTCTGCCTCCCTCCTTCTCTCCTTTCTCTTTGTCTCTGTCTCTCTGTCTCCATCATCCTTTCTAGGACTGAACTTTCCAAAAGTGTCCTGGCAGGGATTCATTATCACCAAGATTATTTGTTAACCTCCGCCTCCCCACGCATACATGGCCCAGTGCGAGATGTCAGGAGATGGGGAGAGTTGCTTAAACAGAAAATAAGAGTCTTTGGTTAGACTATATGGAAGAGACCATCTCCAGGAACTCTTAACCTAGGATCCATGAACTTTTAAAAAATATATATTTTTATTTTGGGGGGTGTAAGAAGGGAAAAACAACTGATTAGCCTATATTTAGAGAAATATATTTGGGAATAATCTTGAGAAGGTAGGGTACAATTTGGCCCACATTTTCACTTAAAACTATCACCAATACTTGTAGATTTATTTATTCTTCAGTCTGTACAGTCTGTATTACAAGCATTGTTATTCCAGACTATGTAATATCCCATAGGATACCCTCTTCATCCATGTATTTCATGTCCTCTGAGTCATTATAATTGATTTCCTATGAATCTTATTTTATTCATTTTAAAATGTTCTCCTGGGGTGGCTAGGTGGTGCAGTGAATAGAACACCGGCCCTGGAGTCAGGAGGAGCTGAGTTCAAATTAAGCCTCAGACACTTAACATTTACTAGCCGTGTGACCTTGGGCAAGTCACTTTACCCCAATTGCCCTGCCTCCCCCCACCAAAAAAGCAAAAGAATTAAAAAGTAAAATGTTCTCCTGAGAAGAGGTCCATAGATTTTGTCCATGACACCAGAAAAACTAAGGACCTCTGGTCTAGTCCAACCCTACCTGACCCCAAAACCCCCTATAGCATCCCTATCAAGTGGTCATCCAGTCTCCATTTATTTATTAAGCACCTACTCTATCGGGCACTGTCCTGCTCCATTACTTTATAGAAGAGTGATTTTACATATATATACATATTTGTATCTAATTGTAGCCATGGGGTGGGGAGGAGAGGGAAGAAAAAAAAAGAAATTCACATGATAACTTTATTATATATTTAAAAGGGATAGCAAGTTGTGGATAATAGATTTGTAATTTCATGTACAATCATCTTTTTTATTATACTATACATTGGAAAGGCTTGTTTTATTCCATAAATTAAAAACTAAATTTTTAAAAATTTTTAAAAATTATCTGAGGCCCAGATGGAAGGGATGTGTCCAAGGTCATACAGCACATCTAACAAAGTAGAAGGGCTAGGACTAGACCCACAGATAGACCTCTTCATCTTAATAACCTCTAAATCAGGGCTTCTTTAAATTTTTCCATTTGCGACCCCTTCAGTGCTTCTTAAATAACGTTAACAACAATTTTCATGAGAAAAACACAGAACAGGGATTCATGAAAGTCTGGTTGGATTTTGATTCTGGATTTCCAGCTTGGTCCCAGACTTGAGATAATTACACAGAGAGGGAGCTTACCCTACTCACCTGGGAGGTGGAGCTTAGTATATGATCAGCTAAGACTTACCTTTCCAGCAAGTCTATGTTGCAGTGAAACTGGCCTGATAGTTCCTCCTAAATGACGTTCTGTCTCTTAGCTCTGCAGAGCTTGTCCCCCATGTTTGACACACACTCTCTTCTCATCCATCCTGCGTAGAAGTTTTTTTTTTAACTTTTCTTTTTTTTTAAATTTATTTTATTTACTTTTAGTTTACAAGATTCAATTCCATAATCCCTTGAGTTTCAAATTTTCTCCCCTCCCTCCCCCGCCATGGTGGCATGTAATTATGTATAGGATCTGCAAATACTTTCACATTGTACAATAGTTTGGTTATATAGAAGGGCTGTAACCAATGAGTGATCACTGGGAAAAAAAAAACCAGACATGAAAGAGAACGATAGCATGTTTTGCTTCAGTCTCCATTTAAACTATAGTCTTTCTAGATCTTTCTCTGAATTTAGATTTCTCCTTCCATCCTGAAGCTTGTAGAGTTGTCTTTAGCTGTGCGTTGTTGAGGATAGTCCAGTTTATCAAGGTTGGTTATCATATGTACAATGTGTCCGTGATTATGTACAAGCTTTTCCTGGTTCTGCTCTTCTCACTTAGCATCAAATTGTATAAGCCTCTCCAGGTAATTATGAAGTCCATCTCCTCGTAGAAGTTCTTAATTTCCTTCCAGATTCAGTTCAAGTTCCTCCTCCTCCAAGTGGCCTTTCCCGATCTCTCCAAACACCAGTGCCTTTCCCCAAATGACATTGTAAATATTTTGTATTTACAGTTATCCCTTCCACATGATGATTTTCCCCATTGCAGTTTCGATATATTGCCAGTTGGCATAAGAAATTAAATAGGAATTTTGAGGGAGTTTTTCAGAAGCCACAGATGACACACGAAGGCCAGCAGACAACAGAGAAAAAGTTTAGAAACTCAGAAATGCAGAAAATATATGCATAGTATTGTATATCAATGTATTTTATCCTTTACTACCATAATGATTCGGATTTCTTCTCTGGTGTGAAGAGAGGGCCAAAAAATTTTACCCAGATTTTCCAGATCATGGGACAGGCTGCCCCTAACCCTCACCCCCATCCTGCAATGTGGAAGGGATAACTGTATTTGGATGCTTGCCTCCATTGAGCAGCCGGGTGGCACCCTGGCCCGGAGTCAGGAAGACCTGACTTCCAGTATGGCCTCAGACACTTTTTAGTATTAGCTGTGTAACCCTGGGCAAGTCATTTGAACCTGTTTGCCTCAGTTTCCTCATCTGTAAAATGAACTGAAGAAGGAAATGGCAAACCGCTCCAGTATCTCTGCCAAGAAAACCCCAAATGGGATCATGAAGAGTTGAACATGACTGAAAATAACTGAACAACATCAATCATTCAGTCCATCAATCAGCAAGCATTCATTAAGCATTTACTATGTATTTAATAAATGTGTCAGGGACTGTGCAAAGTGCTGAAACTACAAAGACTAAAGGGAAACACTACCTGGCCTAAGAAGCTTACATTCTAAAGGAGGAGACCACATATAGATCTGTATGTAATATATTAAAAATTAATACAAGATAGTTTGAGGAGGGAGTATGCTCCTAGCTTGGGGGACAAAGGTCAGGAAAGGCTTTTTGTAGAAAGGGACACTTGAACTGAGCATTGAAGGAAACCAGGCATTCCAGAAGGTAGAAATCAAAAGGGAGTGCCCTCCAGGTGTGGGGGACAGCCAGAGCAAAGGTGTGGAGGAGGGAATTATCAGAGTATCTGTATAGAGAACTGCAAGTAAGTCAGGGTGATTAGATCCCAGAATACAAGAGGAAGAGTAATATGTAAATCTGGTTGGGAAGAGATTTAAATGCCCAACAGAGGAGTTCATATTTAATCCTAAAGGCAATAGGGAGACACTGGTATTTACTTTACATGAGGGTGAATGGCTAGAGCTGCACTTCAGGAAAATCATCACTTTAGCAGCTGAGTGGACAAGGGGAGACTTGAAGCAGGGTTATCAATGAGCAGGTTATTGCAGTAATCCAAAGGTGAGGTAAGGAGGACCCAAACTAGGGTGGTGGCTGGATAAACAGAAGGAAGCAGATATGAGACATGGTGTGACCAGAGAAACAAGATTTGTCCATTGACCAGATGGGAGGGTTAGTGAGAATGGCATGGAGGTTGCCAGCTCTGGTGACTGGGAGGACAGTGCTGCTGTTAACAGTAATAAAGAAGTGTGGAAGAGAAGGAGAGATAATGAGCTCTGTTTGGGGGATGCTGTGTTCGAAATGCCTTTGGGTCATCCACCTGGAAATGTGGCTCACTCTGATTGAACATAAGCTCCTCTAGATTGGGATCATTTCATTTATGGCATTGTGTCCCCAGTACCTAGCACAGTGCCTAGTACAGAGTAAGCACTTAATAAATGCTTATTCAGTAATTGAAGGTAGAAATCAGTCCCCCACCCACCAACCCAGTGCATCAGAGGAAGAGCGCTAGGGGACAGAGGGTGCATGCTGTCTGCTTCCCTGACCAGATGGCTGTTTTGCTCAGCTCTCACCAACAGGAGATGGGGGCTTTTGCTCAGTTAAGGACTCCAAGCCCCAAATTCTAAATGCCAGGTGAGCAGCTTGACTTTTGGCTACTTCCTCAGCCTCTATTTCCATCAGAAATGGGAAACAAGACCTCTTCTGCACAATTTCAGGTCTACTTTCCCCAGTCCCCACCTGGAGGGTTCATCCCATGATAAACTGCCCCAACAGACACTAAGAAAAGCAATATGCATCTTTACAAATGCACCAAGCTAAGAAAAGCAATAGAATGCTGGACTTGGCATCTAAACACCTGGATTCAAATCTGAATCCCACCTCAAGGTATTTTGCTATCGGTGAATAGTAAACATCTGTAAATATTAGAGATGGTAAATATCTGTAAAAGACGTAATCACGTAACCTCTAAGCCTCAGTTACCCCATCTGGAAGATGGGAATGATAATAACACCTCCCTGGCAATGTCTGTGTAAGAATTAAATGTATATAATATCTAAAGGACTTTGCCAAATTTAAAACAGATCAAGTTAAATGTGAGTTATTGCTTTCATAAGCAGACCATTAAGACAGAGCTTCTTAGAATGATTTGAGGCCTTGCAAAAAAACCATGGAAACAGCCAGCCAGAAATGGATTCTCTTGGTCTTGTCAAGAGGTACCACTGCTTAGGGGTGCGCATGGGGAGGATGGACCCTGCTTAGCACTGACCCAGGCTTTGTCTTAGGTTGAGACACCTTGGGCAGCTCCCTGGTGCAGCTCTGTGGGCCCTGTCCAGATTGCTTTGACTGTGTCTTGTTTAGGGGAGAAAGAGTGAGGGGGTAAGGGGAAGGGGAGCTTGGGAGTTTGTTTTAGGTTTTACAGGGAGCCCCTTTTCCTCAGCACAAACACATGGCTCAGAGTTGCCATCAGGCAATCTTTTCCTAGGTAAAATGTGCCACCAAAGGAGAATAGGCCTAGCAAATCCATTAGTTCAGCCACCTCCCGGAAGAAGGATTTTTTCCATCTGGATTGAATTAAAAGGTCAGTAGGGGGCCACTTGCTGCGCCATCCAAGCTGGCAACTTTGATGCTGAGGCCCATTCTCTTCCTTCCTCAGGTTCACCAGCTTCTCTTCCCTATATTTCAGACACATCAATCAGAGGAGAAGCAGAGTGACTGAGCTGAAACCTCTGGGACACATTTCCTGGGCAGAGAACAAAGGGCAGGGGGGTTTTGTGCCTGGTTGTCCTTATGGCTGAAAGTTAGGGTTCTCATTCACTACAAGAAAAACACCCAGTCTGGGCTAACATCCCATTACTGCTCTTACCTCCTCTGACTCTGAAAACATGATTACAAGCTAGCCGTGACTCGTCAGCAGGGTATGTGTTTCCACTCCAATCCAACAAGCACCGATTAAGTACCCACTGTGTGTAAGATGCTGTGCTAGACCCTGGGGACACAGAGACAAAAGTAAGTCCCTGTCCTCAAGGAGCTTGTGTTTTATTAGCCACGGTGTAATGAAAGAGTGCCAAAGTAAGAGCTGGATGACTTGAATTTGAAGTCTAGTTCTACCACTTCCTAGCTGTGTGAGTATGAGTCACTTTATTCCTTCCAGCCTCAGTTTGCCTATCTGTAAAATGGTGATGATAACATACTACCTCCCTCATAGGATTGTTGGGAACAAAGTTCTTTGTAAACTATAAAACACTATGAGAGGCATTATGGTGCGGTGGAAAGAGATCTGTACTCCAAGTAAGAAAGACCTAGGTTCAGGTCCGGCCTCTTATGAGTTAGTTGGGACAAGTAGGTGTCAGCATAGTGCACAGAGCACTGGGAATAGAAACAGGAAGATTGAAATTCAAATCCAGCCTCAGACAAGCCCTAGCTGTGTGACCCGGGGCAAGTTCCTTAACCTTGCTGGCCTCAGTTTCCTCAGCTGTAAAATGACTTGGAGAAGGAAATGGAAAACCACTCCAGTATCTTTGTCAAGAAGACTATAAATGGGGTCACAAAGAGTTGGACATGACTGAAAACAACTCAATAACAAAAGTCACTTAACCTTTCAATGCCCTTAGGAAATTCCATAACTACAAGTCACAGAACAGTTTGTAGGTCTAGAGCTAGGAGAGACCTCAGAAACCGTCTAGTCCAGCTCTCTCATTGATGACTGAAGAAACTGAGGCCCAGGAAATTGCCCAAGGTCATATAGGTAGTAAGCATAAGAATCGGGATTTGAACACAGATCTTTTGACTCCAGAGCTATCATTCTTTTCACTATATTAGCTGCCAGTTTGGATTGGTTTGCTTACTGATCACTCTCTATATCCATGAAATCATAAGGCCCCCACCTCCCACCCCCTGGACTATAGAAATATGAGTTATCAATGCCCTGGAAGTAAAAATTATCAGCTACTTAGCCAGTTTGACAAAAACCCATTGTACAGGTAGTGCAGTGGATAGAGTACTGGGCCTGTAGTCAAAAAATCCTGAGTTCAAATCCAGCCTAAAATACCTACTAATCGCATGACCCTGGGCAAGTCATCTAACCCCAGTCTGCTTCAGCTTGTCCTCTGCAAAATGGGGGTAATAATAGCACCCGCCTCCCAGGGTTATTGTGAGGCTCAAATGAGATAATATTTGCCGTGTACTTTGTGAACCTCATAGGGTTTTATAAATAAATGCTTTTGTTGTGGTTGTTCAGTTGTGTCTGACCCTTCATGACCCCATTTGGGGTTTTCTTAGCAAAGATATTGGAGGGGTTTGCCATTTCCTTCTCCAGCTCATTTTACAGAGGAGGAAACTGAGGCAAACAGGGTCAAGGGACTTGCCCAGGGTCACTCAGCCAGCGAATGTCTGAGGTCAGATTTGAACTCAGGAAAATGTCTTTCTGACTCCTGGCCTGGCAGCCACTCTTGCACTCTGTCGCCACCTAGCGGCCCTTTGCAAACTTTATATGGCTGTGTAAATGCTAGTGGCTATAATTATTGTGGTTTGTTGTTGTTAAGCAACTACCATGTGCCGGATGCTGGGAATATAATGAGCCAACCAATATACATTTATTAAGCCCCTGCTATGGGCCAGGCACTGTGCTAAGCACTGAGGATACAAAGAGAAACAAAAGATAGTCCCTGACCTCAAGGAACTTGTGTTCTATGGGTTATTGATGGGGCTTCCTTTCTGTCCAGTGGAAGTTTCCTCATCCCAACCAGGGGGATGTGGCACCATTTCCACACAGAATTAAAGAATGGAACAAAGGAATTCTGTGTCCTGTGGGATCCCAGAAAAGAGGGCAAAAAGCAGAGCTAGGTCCCAGGCTGCCAGGGCAGGATGCATCTTTGAAAATGTATAGATTCTGGAGTCAGGGACCCAGGTTTGAATGCTGACTCTGCCTGTTGCTTTCTCAGTGAGGCTAAGCAAACACTGCTCCTCTTTTGGCCTCATATATTTTCCTCCTTTGTAAAATGATAGCAAGAGAATAGATGATCTAAAAAAGGGGAAAGGACCTGCACGCACAAAAATATTTATACACTGGGGAATGGCTGAGCTGTTGTTGTATGTGATTGTAATGGAAAACTTTTGTGCTATAAGAAATGATGAGCAAACAGATTTCAGAAAAACCTGGAAAGACTTATATGAACTGATGCAAAGTGAAATGAACAGAACCAGGAGAACACTGTATACAGTAGCAGCAACATTGTGTGATGATCCTATGATCAACTGTGCTCTTCTCAGCAATACAATGATCCAAGACAATTCCAAAGGGCTTATGATGGAAAATGCTATCCACATCCAGACAAAGAACTGGTGGATTCTGAATACAGATCAAAGCATATTCTTTTCACTTTCTTGATTTTTTGTGTGTGTTTTTCTTTTGATCTATTTCTTCCAGTATGGAAATATGCTTTTTATGATTGCATGTAAATAACCTGTATCAAATTGCTTACTGTTTTAGGAAGAGGGAAGGAGTGAGAGGGAGAAAAAAATTAGAACTCAAAATTTTGTAAAAATGAATGTTTAAAATTATCTTTACATATAATTTTGGAAAAAATAAAATACTACTTAAAAGAAAAAAAGACCAGATGACCTTAAAAGGTCCCAGGTAGTTTCAAATCCTAGGAGCCTTCATTTCCATATATAATGCCACCAATCCCAATCTTAGGAGGCTTTTCCCAAGAATATATATGTTTTAAAAAGAAAAATGAGTATATGTCATATCTGTCTTCCTCACAAGAGTGGCACTTCTAGGTTTTTTTGCCTTATGATTTTATTGGTAGAGGAAAACACCCAAGGATAAAATTCCTTTCCCAATACAGACCGATTTATATTTATATTCTTAGAGAATTTCCTAACTCCCCCCCTACCCCAAAGGTCAAATGTCTTTTCCCTAGAGTCATATAGTCAGGATGTGTCAGAGGAAAGACTTGAACCAGGGTCTTCTGACTCTGAAAACTAGTCTCTGTCCAGCATATCACAACTCTTCCCTGTGTCTAGAGAGTTTGGGGGTTGTCCTTGGGGGGCAGGAAGAAGGGGGATTGGAGCTAAGGCAGCAGTTCTCAGCCTGTGGGTTCTGTTCAATTAGTAACAATGAAAATACATCCTACATATCAGATATTTACATTACAATTCATAATAGTAGCAAAATTACAGTTATGAAGTAGCAACGAAAATAATTTTATGTTTGGGGGTCACCACAACATGAGGAACTGTATTGAGGATCGCAGCATTAGGAAGGTTGAGAACCACTGAGCTAAAGGATCCATAACCATGTGTCCAGTGCAGTATGGGAGCTGGACTACAACCAAAGGGGTGTGAACAAGAGGGAAAAGTTTCCTGGAGGTGACAGTGAGCTAGAAAAGGGGCACCTTTCTCTTTTACCTTTCTCCCCTCTCCCAGAGGGAGACCAGTCCTTTGGGCTGCTGGGAAGATCCAGACCAGAAGTATTTTCTCAACTGGTTTGCTAGGGAGAAGCTTAAGCTAGAGGGAAGATGGGGTGTGGGGTTGGGGGGAGGGCAGGTCAAGGTTGGTCTGTCTGGGCCCACTGACTTTGTTTCATGACTAAACAGTCTTCCTTGTCTATCATTTTCACAGGACCCCCGGGGAGGCGTGGTAAACCTGGAAGAAGAGGAGATACGGGTAAGCCTCTCTGATTCTGTGAAATTCCTCCCACCCCAGCCCCAGAGGGAAACCACAGTAAACACAAAGTCAGATAGTAAAACCAGATTATTAGAAAAAGCTGGAATCCTTATCTGAAACACTTCACTTCCATTCCCAGGCCCAAAGAGTAATCTGGAAAGGGCTGGGGCCCTCACTGGCTGTGGGGGGCAATTTTCACACTGAACTTTGGAAAGTCTTCCCTCTGGGCCTCTCCCACAGTGCTGGCCTTTTCCTTTCCACTCCCTGGCCCAGGTTCTTACTTCCTTTTATTACTGTTTTTGGGATTTTTTCCTCGTCTTCCAAGAAGAAACCCATGTGACAATTCAATGTAGTAGAAAGAACGCTGAGATTGGAGCCTGGTGCCCTGAGTCCAAATCTTGGCTTTACCACTAACAAACTGTGTGACCTTGGACAAGTCACTTTCCTTGTGCTTTCTTTTAGGTCATAAAAATGCTTTCCTTGAGAGCAGGGACCACATTGTGCCTTTCATTGCTTTTCCAGCATTCAGTGCCATGCTTGGGATATATTTAAGAAATGTTTTGTTGACTGACTGACTTTATCTCTCTAAACCTCAGTTTCCCCATCTGTAGCATAAGGATGGGTGGATGACCTTGAAGGTCCCGTCTAGTTCCAACTCCTTTGAGAGAACTCTAGCAGTGATGTCTTCAGAACCATACACAAGAATGTGAGCTTACCATGTCAGGAAGCTTTAGCCTTAATTTTAGAGAAAGCTGTTTTCAAGCTCAGCAGGCCTGGGGTGGTGGTGGTGTTAAGTAACCATAGCATCTGCCTCACAAGAAATCCTACCTCCCACCTGAGTCTCTCCAAACTGAAGGGGGATGGCATTAGGCATTATCCTGAAGCTCGGGTCTCACAATATTACTTTCCAGCTCCAGAAATTCTGATGACTCTAGGATAAAGTACAGATTTCTCAGATGGGGACAGATCTAAAGTTAGGAAGTTTTTCCTCATATCAAGCTAAAGTTTGCCTTTTGGCAACTTGTAGCATCACAGAATCACACTATTTGAGAAAAAGAAGAGACCTCTGTGGCCATCTAACCCACATGAACATCCCTGTTCTCTTCCTGCCCTGTTCCTGGTTCTGATCCCTTGAGTCTAACAGATTAGATCTGCCCCCACTGCATCCAGGGCCCTCTCCAGTCTAACCACTGGAGCCAGATGACTCCAGAGGAGAAACTGAGGTTAGTGACTGCACAGCCCTGCCTCACTAAAATCCAATTCACTTGCATGTCATGGCATCGCCTTCCTGACATCACAGTCCTCTTCAACAATGAAGGACAAACAACAACAGAATAGATCTAACATCTCTTCCATGTAATAATGCTTCAAATGTTTGACGATAAGTGACATGCTCCCCTCCTCCACTCAGCCTACTCTTCTTCAGACTAACCCTTCCCAATTCCTTCACCTAATGCTCATATTACATGAACTGAAGGCCCTTTCCCATCCAGGCTGTCCTTCTGAATGCTTCCCAGCTTGTCCATGTCCTTCCTAAACTGTAATGCCCAGAACTGCACACCAGGTGTAGTCCAACTAGGACTGGGTATGGTACAATGGTCACCTCCCTATTCCTGGATTCTGGCAGCCCTGGGTTAACATTACCTTTTTGTATCCCACTGTTGATTCATTTTGAACTTACAGGCCACTATTACCCTCAGATCTTTTTCAGACATGCTGTTCTCTAACCCTCCTTATGTGATCTTAGGCCGTGTTAACAGAATACCACACTTAGAAGGTGGGGAAGTAGGTCAGTTCCACTGTGCTCTACCCTGGGCAGACCACATCTGGAGTACTGTGTTAACTTCTGGGCACCACATTTGAGGAAACATAGTGACAACCTGGAGACAATCTAGGGGACATGACTAGAAAGGCAAGAAAATTAGAGAATTTGTCCCCATCGTGATCAGCTGAAGGAACTGGGAATATTTTAATTTGGGTGGGGGGGCGGGGTGAAAGGGGGGGGAGTAGAAGATTAAATAGGACATTGGCTACAGTCTTCAAGCATTTGGAAGACTGTCTTGGGTAAAAGGGATAAGGCTCATTCTTCTAGGCCTTCGAAGGCAGAGTTAGGGTCAGATTTGGCTGCCTATTCAAAGCTACTACTTCCTGACAATCAGTCCTATTCTGCAGTAGAATGGGCTGCTCCAGGAAGTCTTCCAGCAGGGTCTAAATGACATTCAGTTGGAGAGTGTTGTGAAGGGGATTCTGATTCAGGTATGGGTTATAAATGAGAGAGGTGGGCTAGATGGTTCCTGAAGTTTCATCCAGTTCAGAGATTCTATTATTCAGTTCAAGTCAACAATCACTAAATACTTATGAAATTTCCATGTATTTATTTTTTAATACATATGATTTATACTTATGCATATACATATTGTTTCCCCTGAGAGATATCTAATAGGCAATTGGGAAGGTGAGAATGGAGGTCAGGAGACAGGTCAGGGCTGGACCAACAGATCTGAGAATCATCTACATAGAAATGAAAATTGAATCAATAGGAACTGATGAGATCACCAAGTGAAATAGTATGGAGAGGAGGGGGAGAGGGAGAGGGAGAGGAAGAAGAAGAGGGAGAGGGAAGGAGAGGAGAGGAGAGAATAAGGGAGGGGAGGGGAAGAGAGAGGAAGGGAGAGGAGAGGAGGGGAGGGAGGGGAGAGAAGAGGAGGAGAGGGAAGGATAAGAATGGAGAGGAATGGAGAGGAATGGAGAGGAACTTGGGGGATGTTTATGGTCAGCTAGGATCCAGCAATGGAGACTGTCAGACAGGGAAGAGGAACACCAGGAAGAACCAATGTCACAAAAACCTAGACAGAAGAAAGTAAGGAGAAGAGGGTGATCAATGGTGTCACAGGCTAAAGTTAAAGCGAGAAGGATGAAAACTGAGAAAAATCCATCAGATTTGTCAATTAAGAGATTGTAGTAACTTTGGAGAAAGTAACTTTTATTGAATGATGAGATCAGAAGCCAGACTATTGAGAGTTAAGAAAAATGGAGATGCCAACTGTAGATCACCTTCTCCAGGAGCTTGTCCACAAAATGAGAGAGATGTAAAGACAGGTAGTGGAGATGGCTGGTTGGACTAAGTGAGAATTTTCTGAGGATGGTAGAGATAGGGACATGTTTTTAGGCAGCAGGGAAGCAACTAATAAACAGTAAGGTATTGAAGGTAAGAGAGAATGAGAATGATAGAGAGAGCAATTTTCTAGAGAAGATGGGAAGGAATCAGGGATGTATGTAGAGAAGTTTACCTTGGCAGAGAGAAGGACTGCTTCTTCATAAGAAACAAGGGAAAAGGAAGGGATAGTGGGGGTAGATATCTGGGTCATGTGAGATGAGGAGAAGGCCAGAAGAGAAAGCTCTCAGTGAATGCCTAATTTTTCCTTGAAATATGAAGCATAGTCTTCAGCTGAGGTCAGGTTCAGGGAGGAGAGAACCATGGAAATATTTGAGAAGGAATTAAAAGTTATGGAAAAGCAACTGTGTGTATGAGAGAGTGAATCATTTAAAAGGATGTAAAAGAATTGCCTAGCAGCAGTGAGGGCCCAGTTGAAGTTATATAACAGATTTTAGTGGACCCAGTCAAGTCAATTGCCATGGATGCCATCCACAGATCAAGCTGCATCACTGACCACTACCAGGTGACTCTGCTGGGTCCATGCCATGAGCAACTCACCAGTGACAAGAGTAGCACAGTTACACCTATTCAGGTGAGCGACAGGTACTAGGCATCACAGAACCTCAGTGCTGGGAGGAGCCTTCAAGAGCATCTAGTCCCACCCACCTAAGGAAGAACCCCTTCTATATCACCCCCCAACAAGTGGCCACCAGCCTCTGCTAGTCTCTTTTAGTGATGAGGAGCCCACTCTGCCCTTGGGAGAGCTCTGATCGTTAGGTTTTTCCTTAGGTAGAGCCAAAAACCTGCTTACCTGCAACTTTGACACATTGCTTCTCATTCTGCCCTCAAGCAGAAAGCACAAATTTAATCTCTCTTCCATGGCAGCCCTTCCAGTTCCAGAATAGAAGGATCCTGTCCTGAACCTGACCCCCATCCACACCCCAGTTTTTTCTTCTTTAAGTTAAACATCCCCATTTCCTTTACCAAATCAGAAACAAACTTCCTTCCCCATAGGATATGTTTGCACAGACACTGATGCCTCGATTTCAGGGTGTCACACACTCCACCCAGGACTCTGTTCCTACCCAGGCCCATACAGATGATATAGCTTTGTTTAGCTGATGTGATAGTGGGAGCTGAGAGACCTATGTCCGTAGTTTCCCAGAGGCCAGATATGAGTCTCTCTCTGTGCCAGGAAGCAAAACACTGGCCTGAGCCCTGGGAAGGGAACTTTCTCCTGGAAAACGTGTATATGGGGTTCTGGGTGGAGGAGAAGGAGGTTGATGCATTTCAGAGGTAGTTGTGTGGTACCAGAGTACTCTGCCATCAGGAAGCCTTGAGTACAAATCCATTTTCCGTGTGACCCTCATCAAGTTACTTGACCTTTGTCTGCCTCAGTTTCTTTAACTGGAAAGTGGAAATAATAATAATAGCACCTCCCATGCCTCCCAGATGGTCGTGAGGATCAAATGCGATAGTGTTTGTCAAGCACTTAGCCCAGTACGGCACAAAGTAGGAGTTTAATCAATCTTATTCTCTTCCCTCTCTATAAATAAGCATAATTTAGTTCCCTTCTCCCTTGCTGAGATTAGACACATACATCCAAAGGCCCTGCTCTCCACCTCGCAGCACAGGGCTGTCACTGAAGTCCTCTATAATTTTGGGTGGGAGGGTGAGAAGGGTGGGGGACAGGTAAAGACACCCATCTGTTAGGTTCCAATGGATCGTAGGGTCATACATTTCAAACTGAAAGATAACTTAGATGCCATCAGATCCAACCCCTTTATTTTATAGGTGAGGGAACTCAGATACAGAGAAGTTAAGTGACTTGTTCAGTTCACACAAGTCTGTCTGAGGTGAGATTCGAATCCAGATCTTCCTGATTCCAAAGCCAATGCCTTATCCACTATACACTCTGCTGTTGTTGTTCACTCATTTCAGTTGTGTCCAACTCTCAGTGACCCCATTTGGAGTTTTCTTGGCAAAGATACTGGAGTGGTTTACCATTTCCTTCTCCAGCTCATTTTACAGATGAGGAACTGAAGCAAACAGGGTTAAGTGACTTGCCCAGTGTGACATAGCTAGAAAGTGTCTTTCTGTCTTCAGGTCTGGTGATCTATCCACTGTACTACCCAGCTGCTCCCCATACACACTGTTTTCCATTAAATTCCAGCATAGAGTCAGAGGATCACAGACTTAGAAGTGGAAGAGACAGCATAAGTCTGTTAGTCCATTGCCCTCCTTTGATTAAGAAATTGAGGCTGGGAATGGTGAAATGCTCATGGTCAATGGGTGTCAAGAGGAGGAGCTGAGATCTGACCTGGGGACCTCTGACTTCTAAACCCAATGCTCTTTCCCCATAGCATGCTTCTCACATGTGACAATCTACAAAAGCACAGAATTGAACAGAGGGTCTCCCTGGACCTCCACGATGGCCACTATTAAATAAATACCACTTTAAATAAACTTCCCCTTTGTGGAGCTGCTTTTCTTAATTCAATATCATCCTACTCATTCACTCAACACACATTTCTGAAGACCTTTCTATTCCCACCTCCCCCAGAATTCTTCTCTGATGCCTTGTCATGGGAGGGGGTGGCAAGTGAACCTGGCCCCCCCAAAGGCAATGCCAGCCTTGACAGGTCACACCAAGCTAGAAAGGCTCCAAACATGAGCCCAGCAATGGACTCAGGGAATGGGGTTGGGGGTTGGGGGTGGGAAGGAAGGGTTCCCTGAGGACCAGCCAGCCTGTCACCAGGAAAATGAAATATGTGACCACCCTCTGAGACCACCTACTAGGTCTGAGAAAGGCTCTAATCTGCATCAGTGGAGGAATCCTTAAAGTGTTACAGTAATGAGGTTCTATGCCCAAAGTACCCTGCTAGGGACAAAGAAGACCACCACCACTACTATCATCACCATCATCATTGCATTTATACAATGCATTAAGGTTTACAAAGCATTTTACATATGTTATCTCATTTGATCTTCACAACAACCCTGGGAAGCAGGTGTTATTATTATATGATATTATTTTATTTATATTATATATAATTATATTATTATTATTATCCCCATTTTACAGATGAGGAAACTTAGGCCAGCAGAGGTCAAGTGACTTTACCAAGGTCATACAGCTAAGTATCTGAAGTCAGATTTTAACTCAGGTCTTCCTAACTGTGGGGTCCAGATTTTAAAACAAAAAGAAAAAAGTACAATTCATGTTTCTGTTTCTGTAACACTTCAGTACATCAACAAGCATTTATTAAGTGTCTATAAGCACTGTGCTAAACACTAGAAACACGAATACAAAGAATGACAGAGTCACTGATCTCAAGGTGCTTCCTAATGAGATATATTTATAAGAGCAGTTAGCGCCAGGCCTGACCTCACGTAGGTCCTGCAGAAATGCTTGTTCCCTCTGGCTGAGGGAGAAATAAGCACTTTTCTCCTCACAGCCTGAGGGGCAGTTCTTTGTTTGGGGAGGGACGGAGCAGGAGGACCTGTTTGGTCCAGACCTGCGAGTTCATCGTTGGGGAGGGGGGGATTCTCGGTATGGAAGCCCCCTCCATCAATGCAGATCACCAGCTTCTCTGTCATTTATAGTACTACAGAGTCGCCTGAGACACAGATAGGTTAAGTCAGTCAACAAAGACTATTACGGCAGCCTAGAGCAGAGGTTCTCGCTTTGTGTTGTGGAACACTTTGGCAGTCGGTGAGACCTACAGGTCCCTTCTCAGATTAATGTTTAAAAAGTTTAGGTAATTATAATTATTATTAATTATAGGTAACATAGATATAGATTATATAAATGTAGGTATAAGACAGATAGATTTGAGGTATATACAAATGTAGGTATAGATCGATGCCAATGAGTATAGATCTATATCTGTGTGTGTATGTGTGTATGCGTGTGTATGTGTGCATGTATGTGCGTGTGTGCATGTGTGTTATGTGCGTGTGCATATGTATGTGTGTACGCACGTGTGTATGGATGTGCATGTGTATGTATTGTGTGCGCGCGTGTGTGCGTGTATGTGTGTGCCTATATGTGTATGTGCGTGTGCATGTGTGTGTGTGTGTGTGTGTGTGTGTGTGTTTTTAATAAAACTATCTTGACCAGGTTGGAACTTTAGGGGCTAGCAACTAACCAGCCCAATCTTTCTAATAAGAATACCAAAACTGCTATGGTTCAGCTGTTCCAATGGCATGTCTACTTGTTGGCCATTGGATAAGGACCAATCCATTTACTGAGCACCCCTTTATACCTTGCCCTTAACCTCTTCCTTCCACCAGCACCTACCCTCACGAACATGAACTCAACAAGATGTAGCCTTGGCAGACTGGACAGAGCCCATCGAAATGCACAAGGGAGCTGGCCAAGGTGTCTGAGACTTAGTCAAAGCCTCAGACGGTACGCAGGAGCAGTTGCTTCCTCCCCACCCCCACCCCTAAGCAGCCAGTGCCTCCCAGCCCAGAGAATCCCCTCCTGGCTGTGTGCTTCCGTTGTGGTTTTTCACATCCTTCCAGAAGCCTCTGTCCAATGGTCCGCTTACAAAAGTGATAGCTTGTGCTTGCATTTATATGCTTTAAATTTGGCGATGTCCTCTCTTTGCATAATCTCATTTAATCCTTACACTAAAAACCCTGCAGGGGAAATGCTATTATCATCCCCATCTTCCAGATGGAGAAACTGAAGCTCAGTGAGATTAAAAGGCTTACCCAGCTTCACATTGCTAACAGGCATCCGAGGTGGGATTATGATCTAAACCCTGCTTCTCCCAGTTCTCCCTGTCAGAGCTAAAAGGAACCCCAGAACATAGAATCATAGACCTAGAAGAAACCTCAGCAGTGCTATGGTCCAACCCCTTCATTTACAGATGGAGACTGAGGTCCAGAGAGAGACAAGGTCATGTGGATATTAAGTGACAGAGATAGGATTCAAACACAGTCTTTCAACACCAGTTGGAATTCTCTTTACTGTACCATGCTGTCTCCAAGGAAGGTGTCAAACCATGTGAACAGGCAGCATGGAGGACATCTGCTTGGAGACAGTGGGAACATACCATAGAGTGGGGCTCAGGGATAAGCACTCCCATCCCTAGAAGGTCCAAAATAACCCTAGGAGGCAGGTGATGGCTCAGGCTATCAGACAGCCAGGGTGGACTTGTTAGTGTTGGACTAACATTCCACAATGGATGCAGAGTGAGAGGAGGGTCAGATGAGACAGAGGAAACATGAGTACAAGCAATGCTCATCTCCCAAGAGCATGCTTCTTTCCAGGCTCTGTTATGGCCCCTCATACTGCTCTACCAGCTCCACATTCTGTGGCTTTGAGGCTTTAAACTGAACTAAGCAGGTATTGGTGGGGAACAACCAGACTAGCCAGTTTCCAGAGAGAAGTCAATTTGTTACTGTTGGCTACTAGTCCCATGGGTTTCTAGATTTCGCTCCTGAATCATGCCCTGAAAATCATTTAATTTGGATGCTTCTAGAATATGTTTCCAATTTTTATTTGTAATAACAATTTTCATGTGTCTGAGACCCTTTACAGAGTAGTGAAAATAATTCACTCTGGCCAGCAGATTAATAAGTTTGTATGTTCCTTCAGAAGCCAGATTTTTTACCTGGTTGAGGCTGCCTGCAGAGCTGAGAGGAGCCCTCCTGGGGAGCCCCATTCAGTTTGTTCTTTTCTATTTAGTCGTTTCAGTCATGTCTGACTTTTTTGTGACCCCATTTGGGGTTTTCTTGGCAGAGATACTAGAGTGGTTTGCCGTTTCCTTCTCCAGCTCATTTTACAAATGAGGAAACTGAGGCAAGTAGGATTAAGTGACTTGCCCAGGGTTACACAGCTAGGAAGTGTCTGAGGCTGGATTTGCATTCAGGTCCTACTGACTCCAGGGCTGGTGCTCTATCTACTGCTCCACCTTATTGTTCATTTATTAAGTATTTGGGGCTTCTTTTCAACAAATTCAAATTCAGCAAAGATTTGTTGAGCAAAATAGTACAGAGGAAAAAAATGCTGAACTTGGAGACAGAGAACATGGGTTCAAATTCTAACTTGCCACTTTTCCTACCATTGTGATCTTGACTAAGTCACTTAACTCATCAATAAAATGGGGGAGGGAGATGTTAAATGACTCTTGAGGCTCCTTCCAGCTTTAAATTCTATTATTTGATCCTATCCTATGATCTCAGCTCTGCCATTTACTATGTGTGGGGCCACAGGCAAGTCCTTTTTACCCTCTGTGCCTCAGTTTCCTCATCTGTAAAATGAGCAGGCTGGACCATATAATTTTTTTTTCTTTCGGTGAGGCAGTCAAGGTAGGTGACTTGCCCAAGGTGACACAGCTAGTGTCAAGTGTCTGAGGTCAGATTTGAACTCCAGGCTTCCTTACTCCAGGGCTGGTGCTCTATTTGCTGCACCACCTGGCTGCCCCAAGGACCATGTGATCTTTATTGTCCCTTCTGATTCTAAATCTATGATCCTAAGGGCTTACTGTGCCGGATTCTGGAAGAAATACAGATTCATTCAAGATGAGTCCCTGCCCTTAGCAAGCTCACAGTCTATTAGGAAGACAAAATGCAAACCTGGATAAGTGTAACGTGCAGTAACACATAAAACACAAGGACATTAAGCAGTGCAAGGTTGCTCTGAGTTGGGTGCATTTGTAGGGAGCTGGGAAGTGAAGAGTGAGCAGAATTCCCCTCATTTCCCTTCAAAAGGATAAAAACCCTGTGACCCAAGGGTGTCATAATAAATCTTTAACAGAGTTTCAGAGGAAGAGGTAATTAGGATTCCAACATAATAGAGCATAAAAACCCAGAACTGGGAGTCAGGAGATCTGGGTTCTACTCCTAGCTCTGTCCCTGACTATCACTGTAGGACCTTGAACAAGTCATCTCACATCCCTGGAATTCTGTTTCCTCACTTGTGAAATAAGGGGCTTGGACTAGATTACCTTTGAGTTTTCTTCCAGCTTCGAATACATGATTCTGTGATCATCTAAAGTTCCTATTCATTCTCTATTTGAGCCTCATGGAGGCCAGTACCCAGTCAATGATGACATAGAGATTTCCCTGGCAGCAAATAAATTCAGTTTCCTCTCTCTTTCTCTCTCTCTCTCTCTCTCTCTCTCTCTTTCTGTCTCTCTGTCTCTCTTTCTCTGTCTCTCTCTATCTCTTTCTCTGTCTCTCTCTTTCTGTCTCTCTTTCTCTGTCTCTCACTCTGTCGTTGTCTCTTGTCTTTTTATTTCTGTCTGTCTCTTCACACACACACCTTTCCCCTCATCCCTCTCTTTAAGAACTGAGATTGTCATGGTAAATGTATATAGTAGGTGTATAATAAATGCATGTTGATGAATTACTTGGATAATTACTCTATTTAAGTTTTTTTTTTAACTGGGTTCAAATTCTGAGTTTTGACATTTGCTAGCTGTGTATACATGAACAAGTTGCTTTCCCCTCTCTTAGCCTCAGTTTCCTCAACTAAAACTGAGGGTACGTGCTCTCCCTACCTCACAGAGAGAGCAATTGCACACAAAAAAATGCTTTGTAAATCTTAAAGAAGTTTAGAAATGTGAGCTGCAGCTATCATGTGTTGTTCCCCCTTGAACCAGGAAGCTCAGAGAGGTCTTATTTTGTGTCTTCTACAGGACAATGTAAGCTCTGCTTTAATAGGCATTTAATAACATAGATTTGATAAATATGCATGTATGTGTGTGTCAATACATATATATATATATACGTATATATATATACATATATATATATATATACAATACATATATGTGTGTATAAATATATACACACATATTGTGCACCTTGGTTAATAAAGTTCAGTATGAGTGCCCTGTATTTTTACAGACTTTTCTGAGCTAGTCATAAAATCTATTTTTCTGGACTCTTCCATGAACAGTTATGTTTATCCAACACAAAGTTCTGTAAGTAAATGGTGACATGCTTATCTCTTTGGTCTGAGATAAATTCCAATTAAGGAAAAGTAACAGGACTAGTGAGGATGTATATGAAATGGATTGGTCCCCATCACTATCACCTCACCTACCACCCACCCCTAGTCATCACCACCAAATCATTTCTTCCAGTCTGAATTAGCTCAGGATTTTTTTATTTGGAAGAATTTTTTTCCTTATTCTAATTTTGGCCATTTATGGTCCTTTACTTACCCGAGATATGCCACAGTGTGTATGTGACTGGGGAGCAGAGAACATACTGACTTGGCTGATGGGGCTGCTGTTGTCCCTCCACAGTGGGTAAAGGGGACAGTCTACTTCTGTGGATAAATGCTTGTTCAGAACTCAAAGAGAACTTGAGAATTCACCCAGTCCAACCTTCCTCATTTTCCACAAGAGAATGCAGAGAGCCAGATGAAGTCTAGCTCAAGGGCACACGCCAATAACAGGGAGATTCAAAACTCAAACCCAGGGCTGGTGCTGTTTGGCCTTAAACCACACTATCAGGCCTCCATATTTTTAAGGTTAAACCCACTGTGATTCCTCAAAGAACACTGAATGTCAAAGCTAGAAGGAAGTCCAGAGGCCATCTGGTCCAGCCCTCCCATTTTACAGAGAAGGAAACAGGAAGGGAACAGGAAGTATGTATTAAATGCCCCCTATGTACCAGTCCCTGTCCCTAGAGCTTTACAAATATTACCACTTAAGTCTCTTGCAATAACCCTGTGAGGTAGGTGCTCTTAGTACCCCCATTTTACAACTGAGCAAACCAAGGCAGGCAGCAGTTAAGTGGCTCACCCAGGTCCACACATGTAGAAGTGTCTGAGACTAGATTTGACCTCAAGTCTTCCTCAGTCCTAGAGGGGAAGGGACTTATCCTAAATCACACAGATAATAAGTAGGAAAGCCAGACCCAGATCTTCTGACTCCAAATCCTTTCCACCCTTCCTCTCCTTTGTGTGTTACTGTAGGCTAGTTAAGTCACTTACTGGCAAGACTGTGCCAACCAGGCCCATGTGATGCCTAGGGGAGGGAAGTCAGTGATTGAAGAGCTGAAATGAAGGACAGCCTACCTCCCTCATAGGTTTATTATAGTGAAAGTGTCTTATAAATCTTTAAGCCAGCCATAAGTAGGGGCAGCTAGGTGGCACAGTGGATAGAGCACCAGCCGTAGAATCAGGAGGACCTGAGTTCAAATCTATCCTCTGATACATATTATGGCCCTGGGCAAGTCACTTAAACCTGATGCCTCCCTCCCAAAAAAAAAGTCAAGTCATCAGAGGGAGCTGCCACAGTCAATCGGATGCTGCTAGAAGTGGAGACAAGGCTTGTCTCCCAACAAGCTATAGAATGCTAAGTTAGGGATTCTTCCTCTGGACTCAATTCTAATCGTGGCTTTTGTGTTTTTGTATTGCAGGGCCTGCAGTAAGTATCATGGATTTCACTCACCAAGGATCCCCAAAGATAAGGCACTGTTGTTCTCTTTCTGCACCATTTCCTTGAAACGCCATTTTGGGGGGCATAGGAGTAGGTGTGTCTGGAAGGAAAATTGGTCCCAGATGTGGCTACATTTTTCTGATTGTAGACACATAGTAAAAAGAGGCTTTAAAAATGCTTAACTGTTCCCCCCAACCCCCACCCCCTGAGAGTTTGTGATCCTTAGAAAACTGGCAGATATTTAGAGTTCTCTTGCTTATCTCCTGCCAATCCTCTTGGACCATACAAATGGTAGCATCAGGAAACATTAAAGATGGACCTTTGTAGTCAGTACTTTGAAACATTGCTGGTTTGCCCGAAGTTGGCTAATCAAAAGAGTTCATGTCTATTAAGGCATGGGAGTCCAGACTATTGAGTTCTAGCCCCTCCTCCACCACACACACATACACACACACTCTCCAGAGTGTCCATGGTAAGATTTTCATGGGACTAATTAGGTCTTTGGATTAAATGAAATATGACTATGCTCCCTCAAGGCAGTCATAGTGATCTGTTGGAAACCAGGCAATCTATTGACTTCATCGTCCTTTAAAATGTTACTTTCATGTCATATTCCAAACATTTCCAAGCCAAACTCAGAGACTCACGCAGAATCCCCCTATCAGGCACCCCATTTGAAAATTCAGTTTCATCTCTAGCAAAAATATATGTTGCTCCCCAAATTGGAAAGTGAAATCCTTCAAAGTTTTTTAAAAATGATTTATTGATAATCTATTTTAAAATGTCATCGTCACTTCATAATGACTCCTATACCTTCTACAGGGAGAACTAACAGGTTCTCCCTCTAGAACAATGTTTTGTGATAAAAAAAAAAAAAGTACTGCCCAGTCAAACAAATCAACAGACTGGCCATGTCTGAAAATGTATGTCTCATTCAGCAACCATAGCCCACCACTTATCTGCTAAAAAGTAGGCTATGCTGAGCATAGCAATAATCAGTTTTCAATCATGCTATACAATTAATGTGTCCCTAACCCTGGATTTTAAGGACCCCTCTCCTGCTTTCTTATGGAAGAGGAAGGAAAAGGGGAGAAGGGAGAAAGAAGAGGAGGAGATTCCTGAATGTCTTTTTCTCTGACTCCAGGGGCAACATTTAAGGGGATATTCTCAGCTTCCCTGGAATCTCATTCATTCCCCTCCCCTCTTAAAATACATGATGTCTGGCACTGATTCCCCCTGCCAATGTTTAAAGCCTGATAAATCCTGATCAATCAATCCAAAGAGCACACTGAATCCTGGCTTTAGCCAAAATTAACCTCAAATGGAATTCTTTCCAGATGAGCTTGAGTTCTGTTAATGTTTTTTTTTTTTACTTCCATTGGAGATGATTCATCACTTAATCTGCACCATTAGGAGCTGCCAGGCTCCTAAATGTACATGAAACACCGTGTTAAGGCCCAAAGACATTTGCAACCCAATTGGGGACCAGCAGCTGTATACCTATGCCTGGTTTTTAACTACCACAGAGAAGCTGCTTGTGTTAACTCATCAAGGTGTATCCCATGAGACCCAAGAAGAGATTTGTCATTTTCTATTTCAAAAAGTGACTGCATGACCCTTACATGGAATTCTTTTTGAGTCATGATAAGGCTACAGGCTGAGTGGGAGATTTCTTCTGCTATCTCATCCTGGCCTCTACACTGGCTCAGGGATTGTCTAACCACTCACAGTCAGGAAACATCTGGTAATAATAGAAATACTTCAAGATTCTGACTTTTTCCTTCTAAACACAACTTCAGCTGACTGGGACCAGGGTAAAAACATGTCCAGGAGAAGCCGTCTGCTGATGCAGGTGCCTTCAGACTTGGGTCTTTGAGCCTGGGTAGGTTGAAGAAAATCAGATGCTATGATCTGGGCACATATTTGGCCAGTTAGACCTTGTAGAAGCTCATTGAATCAACAGTGAAATAGGGAAGCTTAATTAAGGTGCGTTTGAACAGGAGTACCCATTACTAGTCACCCACCCATCCACCCACCACTCCCAGAGCCTTTCACTTAGATCCCATCTGCCTGCTAGCTGGAGAGGGGACTTCTCCCCGTAAAGTCTATTTTAGCCCAGCTGTTTCAAAGTGCTTTGTTCCCCACTATGTAAATCATTATCATTCACAAGTTTCTGCTGGGTTAGCTAAGCCCCTAATTAAATTATAAATGTGGCCATATGTTGTGCTGAAAGTCTGATTATTAATTACTTATTAATTACCACAGGGGCAAGCAGGACGAGATGGTTATCCGGTAATTAACCATTGCATTTATTTTTAAAATTTCTTTGCCTTTATATTTTCGAACTATGGCCTTCCTCATGTCCTTTCTTGCACCCTTTCTCTGACTTCTTTTTTCTGCTCTGAAATAGTCCTATCTCTGGTTTCAAGGGAAGTGGGAAGGACAAGGGAATGGAATAGAATGAACTTTTCATGGTCAGCAGAGAATTGGAGATGCATTTCTGAGGCATTGCCCCTGTGGGCCCATGCCAGGTAAAGGGGCTGCCCATGGCTCTGGATTTCCCAGAGCAGAAACAGGGAAAAATGAAAGGAAATGTGGACACATTTGCCCTTTCAATTTTAAAGCCTTACTTCCTTGAACAAGCCCACAGATCTAACATGTCTGATCCTATCTCTGGATGCTCATTTGTCTATAGAGTATAGACATTTAATCACAATCTCTGTGCCACCTTCCACCCCTTGGGTGGGGAAAATAGGTTCATTGGGCATGCATTCTGTCCACACACAGCCTGGCTGCTTTTCTTGTCTTTTTGAATTAAATATGAAACGAACCTAAAAAGGCCACTAGCAAAAAAGGGCTTTTCTACTACTTTCCTCACTCACCCCCTTCCCCAAAGCTAGTATGTAAAATCAATTCCCATTGCCAAGAGCTAAAGGATGGGAGTCCAGTTCACTGAACAGCACCCTTAATAACTCAGTGAAAATAAGAGCAAACTAACCAAACTAATAGGTTGAAATGCTAAGTCCTGAATTTGGGTTTCAAAAATCCACTGCATAAGGGAAACATGTAAAGTCCAGTTGTTGACTTCAAAAAATCAGTAGCTCAAACACAGGATAGGAGAGGCCCTGTGACTATATGACAATTCATATGAAAAGGACCTGGGCGTTTTAGTGGACCACAAGTTCAGGATGAGTTAGCAATCTAACATGGAAGTTAAAAAAAAAGCTACATCAGAATCATGCTACATCCACACTAGCCAGTGTCCAGAAAAAGGGGCAGTAATGATTTCACTGTCCTCTGCTCTGGTCAGAACACATATGATATACTGTGTTCGGTTCTGGCCACCACCTGCATCTGGGATTTGAGCAATAATCAACAAGGGCCAGTAAGAAAACCTAGCGTTCAGTAGTTCATGTCTTAGGGGCCACTGTGAGGCTGCTAATTGTATTCTGCAGTCTGTGATGGAGAAGTAGTGATCAGAAACTTCCCTTTTTGGAGAATAGGAGACTAGCCTGGGGCAGGAGAGGTTTTACTTATAGAATCGCGGAATCTCAGACCTCAGAGGACATCTTGGTCCAGTTACATATGATCAGGAAATCTCTCTGCAACGTCCATCCAAAGACCCCCATAACCGGAAGCTCACCCCACCCCATTTCAGTCGTTAGGCAGTTCTGATTATCAGAAAGTTCCTCCTTATATTGAGCCAAAATCTGCTGTGCTCTCACTTCCATCCATCGTCCCTAGTTCTGCCCTTTGGAACTGTCTCCTGGGGGAGAGGGGATACATACTTGAAGTAAGTTATCATGAACCCCCCAAGCTCAATGTAAGCCGTCTTTTAAGGACCTACCATGTATGAGGCACAGCGCTAGCCACTGGCGATGCAAAGACAGAATGAAAAGTAACCCCTGCCCTCAAGAAGTTTGCATTCTACTAATGGAGGTAGGGACAGGGCTATCATGTGCTTACAGATAATATTTTTTTTTTCTTCAGGAACATTCTCAGTTTCTTCAAATGATTTGTGATATGGTTTCTAGTCCCCTTCCCATTCTGGTTGCCCTCCTCTGAAAAAGCCCCAACTTGTCAGTATCCTTCTTGAAATGTGATATCCCAAAGTAGAACACTAGACTTGGAGTCAGGAAAACCTGGGTTCAAATCCTGCCTTAGAGTCTTACTAGCTGTGTGACCCTAGCCAAGTCACTTATACTCTTCTAACCTCCGCTTCCTCATCTGTAAAATGAGAATAATAATAGCACCTACCTCACAGGGTTGTTTGGGGAATCAAATAGGATAATATTTGGAAAGTGCTTTGCAAACCTTAAAAAATCTCATATTATTAGATGTTGTATGGTCTGTTGTATGATCTATATTAGATGTTGTATGGGTCAAGGACCATAGGACTACTGCTTCCTTTCCTTGGAATCATTGGCTTCTATTAATAATATGGCATCCCATTCAGTGTAGCCTTGCGGCTCAGCAGGCAGAGCTCAGCCTGGCTCACTGTCCTGGCAGGCCAGGAGATGTGAGACTTAACTCGACCAGCCAGCCAGCAGACTCATGCCTCCTGAGGAGACAAGGACACACCAGGAGCAACTCCAATGGGAGACCCAGCCTTGTCGGCTTTCTTATGCCAACCCCTGGCTGGTGCTTCTGAGATTTAGCAGAGATCATGTCACAGTCTTTACTCTGGGTTTGATATTTGGGCTTTTCTCCTAATTAGCTGTTCTGAGGCTAAATTACAAAAAATCAAATTCAAAGATAATCCATAAAATAGTCTATAGTCAAAAAAAATTAAAAATTAAAAAAAATAGTCTATAGTCAAATAGTCTTTGAAGACCAGCATTAAGGGAACAGGGTGCCTACCTGCAAAATTTGATTAACCTCCTACCGTGTGCCAGGCACTGTGCTAAGCTCTGGGGATACAAAGACCAAAATCAACCCTGACCATCAGGTCCACAGGGGAATGTTTTCAGTAACTGTGTCTTAGTATTATGCTATTCTCAGGTTCCTAACATCTACAGGGTGTCCCTAAAGTCTGGACACACAGGAAATCTCATTAACTATGCATATTTTCAAGAAATGCAAAGAATGAAATTTTCAACATTTTATTTAATTAGCATAAATTTTAACCATGACAATTTTATAGGGAATAAAAGTTTTCATTAGCTATTAAGGACTATTTTCCATATTGATGAGATTAATTTAATTAATTGAATTAATTAGCGAGATTTCCTATGTGCTTCCTATGTCTTCAAATGAAATTTCATTTATGCTAATTAAATAAAATGTCACTGAAGATTTCATTCATTTCATTTCTTGAAAATATGCATAGTTAATGAGATTTAATGTGTGTACCGACTTTAGGGACACCCTGTAGAAATGCCAGACACTTATGAATACTGAGAAGTTGTTAACTTTTGGATTCAAACTAATCCAGCAAAATTTGATTAACCTCCTACCATGTGCCAGGCACTGTGCTAAGCTCTGGGGATACAAAGACCAAAATCAACCCTGTCCTTGCCCTCAGGGCATATGCAGTCACAAATGAACAAATACAAGAAAATTCAGGGAAGGCTAAACATTATTGTCATCAATAACAATCATTTATTGAGTGCTTACTGTATACCATCATTCTGCAACGCACGGAGGATACAGGGAAAGGCCAAAACACAATCGCTACCTTGAAGGTGGTCAGAGTCCAATAGGGAAGGCTTCGCATGGAAAGAGGCTTGGCTGAGCCTTGAAGAAAACTAAGGAGGTGGAGGTGAGGAGGAAACGTATTCCAGGCCTGGGGGAATGGTCTGTGCAAAGATAGAACCCAAGGACTTGCAACAGCAGGGCAGCCACTTGTCTGGAACATAAGAGTATATGAAGGGAAAGAATGTGAAATGTGACATGCTTTAGTTTACCAAGCTGAAGAATTTTCGTTTTATCCCAGAGTCGAGAGAGAGCCACCAAAGGTTCTTGAGCAAAAGAGTTAATACCTGTGATTTAGGAAGGTTATTTTGGCAATTCTATAGAGCAGCAGTTCTCAACCTGTGGGTCATGACCCCTTTGGGAGTCAAACCACCCTTTCACAGGGGTCACAGGGGTCGCCTAAGACTATCAGAAAACATATTTCTAATGGTCTTAGGAACTGAGAAACGGCTCCTCTATCAGTCTCCAGGCGGGTCCGCCCACATGCAGATATGCCCACATAGGAGTATTAAAGGGTCACAGCATTAGGAAGGTTGAGAACCACTGCTATAGAGGATGGAGTAGAGAGGAGAGAGCCTGGAAGCAGTGAGACGAGTGAGGAAGCTGTTGTTATAGACCAAAGGGGAGATGATGAGAGTGGTAGCCGTGTAGGTGGAGAGATGATGTGGGATGCTTTGCAATGGGTAAAACTACCCTTAACTGTTCATCCTATGACTCTAAAGTAACATGGAGGCTGGGTATCATTCCTCACCAATTTATTGTGCTCCCAAGAGCCCGCGAACCCTGAGCTGTGATCTTAGACAACCTCCACACCAGAAGGGTTAGAAGGAAAAAAGAAAGACTAGAGGAAAGTGGGATATTTTTCTGCTTTTGTTTTTCCAAAGGGGATCACTTTCTCAGAAGTTATCCAGGCCATTCAAGGCTTTTTGTAGAAATCCAATTTGATTCATTTGTTATGCTTTTATTAGCATGCATTATGCCAATAAATAATAAATAGTATACTGATAAATTAAATAATGTGCTAATAAATAACATGATTTATCATGCTTCTAAGTGTTCAGGGCCCTGAGGACAGGCCTGGAAATAGAAGATGAAGACCAAGCAGCCTGGCCCCGACCTCCTAGATGGGGTGTGGTAACGTATAAATAACAGTGGCAGGAGAGAAGAAAGGATACTAGGGATAACTATGATGTGAGAAACAGAAGAAATCAATAAAAATTTATTTTTAAAAATAAATAACAGCAGAAATTCTAAGGCAACTAGGTGGTATATAGAGTGCTGGACTTGGCGTCAGTAAGACCTGAATTCAAATCCTGCCTCAGACATTTACTAGCTGTTGGGCAAGTCACTTAACTTCTGTGCCTCAGTTTCCTAATATGTAAAATGGAGATAACAGTGGCACCTACTTTGCAGGGTTGCTTGTGAGGATCAAATGAGATAACACATGCAAGCGCCTTACAATCCTTAAAGCTCCATATATGAATACTATGTGTTACTGCCATTACAGTTACATAGGAGAAGCAGAGAAGGATGAGGGGCTAGAGGAGAAGAAGTCACATCTGTCGGGGTAGATCAGGAATGGCTTCATGCCCAAGGCCTGAGCTAGGTGTAGGAAAGAGAGAAGGATTCCAACTGATTGGGAAAGAGAGAGAGAGAGACAAAGGAAATCTCTCAAGCAAAAGTGTCTGTTTGGAAGGGGAGGTGGCAGATGTGGCCGTTTCCCACAAAGGCCCCTTTTTTCTCCCATGGCCCTCCCTGCCCAGGCCCCTGTACCATTTATCTTGGGTTCTCTGCAGTCTGATCAGCAGCTTTGAAGGGGAGTGGGCTGCCTGAGCAACCCCAGATCTCCGGGTCCTGACTGGTTCCTGTGATTTGATCAGGCCAGCTCTCATTAGGAGGTCTACAGAGAGGCTGGGACAGGGGAGTCCAGGGGTGGGAGAAGCCCTGGGCTTAGAGTAAAGTGGCCCGAGTGTGAGGCTTGGCCTTGGACAGCTGACTTCCATACAACAGCATCAATATTTATTAAACATGCCAGTGGTGCAGATATGACAATGAAGAGCAACACACAGTCCCAGCCCTCAATGAGGGCCATGAAGGGCAGCACGAGGGGTAAAGGGGAGCTCTAGAGACCAACTATTCCAGGGAAAATTGGAGAGAGAGACGTTATTTTCACCTGGAGGAATCCAAGAAAGCTTCCTGGAGGAGGCAGCACCTAAACTGGTCCTCAAAGACAGAGGAGCATTTCAATGGGCAGAGATGAGGAGGGTGAAGTCCCAGGTATGGGGGAAAAGCAGTTTATTCACCTATAAAATGGGCAGTTAAGTGATATACTGGATAGAGTGCTGGGCCTGGAAGCAGGAAGACTCATCTTTTTTTTTTTTGGAGGGGGGAGTGCAGGGCAATTGGGATTAGGTGACTTGCCCAAGGTCACATGGCTATTAAGTGTCTGAGACTGGATTTGAACTCGAGTCCTCCTGACTCCAGGGCCAATGCTCTATTCACTGCACCACCTAGCCGCCCTAAGACTCATCTTCTTGAGTTCAAATCTGGCCTCAGATACTTACTAGCTATGTGACCCTGGGCAAATCACTTAAGTCTGCCTCAGTTTCCACTTCTGTAAAATGAGCTGGAGAAGGAAATGGCCAACTATTTCAATATCTTTGCCAAAAAACCCCAAATAGGGTCAAGAAGAGTCAGACACAACTGAAATTATTGAACAATAGTATCCATAAAATGCATAAGAGGAATAATAGAAAAATCACTGTATTTGGAATCAGAATGCTTGAGTTCAGATTCTGACTCTAAGACTAGCTGTGCAACCTTGTATAAATGATGTATCCCTTCTAAGCCTTGGTTTCCTCCCCTATTGAATGAGGGGCTTGGGTTAGAGGGTGTCCAAGGTCCCTTTTAACTCCAACATTCCAGGATCCTATGATACAATTTAATTTGATTGCTGGTACTATAGTCATAAGAAAGTTTCTTGGAACTGACAAGTAAGAATCAAAACCTTTTAACCCTTAACTATATCATGAGCCCTCAAGTTTTCAGCCCCTCTCGTCCCCCCAAAGCTGCACTCTTCCTGGAAAAGTCAATTTCTGTTTTGAATCAAAAGACCTGGGTTAAATATGGACTCTAACACAATAACTATGGGACCTTTTGCAAATCATGTCTCCTACCTGGCCCTCATTTTCTTCATCTATAGAATGAGAAGGTTCGCTTATGTGATCTTCAAGTCCTCTTTCAACAATAACTCTCTGGTAGGAACTCATGGCTAATGGTTAGGTGACAGTAACTCCTCAGATACCTCTCAGCCTTTGTCTTCTAGCAAACCCTGAGGCTGGACAGCCCTTAGTGCTGCCATCCACACCTCAGGACCCAACAGTGACAAGCATTCACTTGGTACTGTAGCACCAATGCAATATTTACAGCGCCCACGATCACGATAAAGACCGTGACTATAAATATTGCATGACGTTCAACTGCAAAATATAACAGATTCTCCAGGTAGAGGACACCAGAAAACCAAATTCCCAAACCAATAAGCTGATTCCATCATAGTACCAAAGATATTCAGAAGCCATAAGAACGCTGAGAGCCACAGCATCCTTCAGCCTCCCCACTAACCAATACAAGATCAATATTTACTCACAAACCTCTCCATCTCCTTGCCTGACCACCTCTCTCTCCCACCATCTGACTAGCTCTGACCAGCAGCTTCCTGTGGGCTCTGCTCCCCTTCAGCAAACTCCTCCCACCACTGGCTCCATGTGACCACACTCAGCCTATCAGGGGGCAGAGTTTACTTTCAAAGCAGGGGAGGGCTTCAAACTCCCCCTAGGTCTATTAAGGGACAGGGAAGATCTTCAAACTCCCATTCTCATTACAGATACCCATTGTGTGAAAAGCCCTGAGCTAAGACTTTGCGCCTGCCTTAACAGAGTTTACAGTCTAGCAGAAGGATAGACACATAATTATGCTTTCATGGATTTGTGATTTTATCAGTATGAGTACGCTATTTACAAAGCAAATTCCAGTGCCTTCCGGGGCTGGGGAACCTGCAGCCTCAAGGTCACACGTGGCCCTCTAGGTCCTCAAGAGTGGCTCTTTGACTGAATCCAAACTTCACAGAATGAATCCCCTTAATAAAAAATTTGCCGTGTATAACTTGGACTCAGTCAAAAGCTTGTACCCAAGGACCTAGAAGGCCACATGTAACCAGGAAGCTTCAGGTTCCCCACCTCTGCTTCTAAGCCTGCGCAATTGTGACTTTGTCTTCACTTAAATGCTTTTTTGTTTGTTTTTACATTTTACATTTTATTATTTTATTTGATAAAGCACAGATTCTCTTTTATTTTTAAATTCCAAATCTTCAATTCCAAAGGAAAGAAAAACCTTTTATTGTTGCTGCAAAGTCATTTTTCAGTTGTGTCCAACTCTCCATGACCCCATATAGTCATGCAAAACAAATATTCATATTAGTCATGCACAAAAAAGAGGAAAGAAAAAAAACTATGTTTCAATCTTTACTCTGAGTCTATCAGTTCTCTATCTTGAGGTAGGTAGGATTTTTCATCACGAGTCCTTTGGAACTGTGGTTGTTCATTGTGTTGATCAGAATTATTACATCTTTCAGAATAGATTATCTTTACAAAATTGCTTTTACTGTAGAAATTATTCTCCTGATTCTGCTCACTTTACTTTGCATCAGTTCATATAGATCTTCCCGGGTTTTTCTGAAGCAATCCTTCATTATTTCTTATAACACAATAGTATTCCATCACATTTGTGTACTTGTTCGGCTATTGCCGAATTGATGTGTGTCCACTCAGTTTCTAGTTCATTGCTACCACAAAAAGAACTGCTGTAAATATTTGTGTACATATGGGTCCTTTTCCTTTTCCTTTGATCTCTTTGGGGTACACGCCCATTAGTGATGGGTCAAAGGGTACATAAAATTTAATAGCTTTGGGAACATGGCTCCAAATTACTTTCCAGAATGGTTGGATTAGTTCACAGCTCCACCAACAGTACAGTAGTGTACTTGTTTTCCCACATCCCCTCCAACATTTGTCATTGTCCATCATCTTAACCAATTTGATGGATATGAAGTGATACCTCAGAGCTGTTTTCATTTGCATTTTTCTGATTTTTAGTGATTTAGAGCATATTTTCATATGGCTATTAATGATTTTGATTTCTTCCTCTGAAAACTGCCTGTTATATCCTCTGACCATTTATGAATTGGAGGATGGCATTCATTCTTATATATTGGGCTCTATTTCCTATATATTTGAGAAATGAGAAACTTGCTTTATCAGAAAAACTTGCCACAAAGATTTTTTCCCCCATTTTCCTGTTTTTTCCACTGATTTTAAATGCATTGGTTTTGCTTGCACAAAAACATTTTAGTTTTATATAATCAAAATTATCTATTTTACCTCCTGTGAGCCTCTCTGTCTCTTGACATGAGTGCTTCCCCTATCCATGGGGTGGGATCTACAGGTGATTTCTTCCATGCACCACTAATGTGTTTATGATATCACCCTTTACGTTTAAATCATGTACTCATTTTTTTTTTGCTTTTTGGAGGAGGGAAAGCAGGGCAATTGGGGTTAAGTGACTTGCCCAAGGTCACACAGCTAGTAAGTGTTAAGTATCTGAGACTGAATTTGAACTCAGGTCCTCCTGACTCCAGGGCTTGTGCTCTATTCACTGTACCACCTAGCTGATCCTCATGTACCCATTTTGAGCTTATCTTAGCATACAGTATAAGATGTTAGTCTAGGCCTAGTTTCTGCTGGACTATTTCCATTTTCCAAAGAGTTTTTGTCGAATAGTAAGTTCTTGTCCCCAATAAGTGGGATCTTTTGATTTATCAAACACTAAATTACTGTGCTCATTTGCTTCTGTATATTTCATATCTAATCTGTTCCACTGAACAACCTCTATTTCCTCTCAGTACCAAATTGTTTTGATGATTATAGATTTGCGAGTATGGTTTAAGATCTGGTTCTGCTAACCCTATTCCTTCCCATTTTTTCATTGATTCGCTTGATGCTCTTGACCTCCAGATGAATGTTATTTTTTCTCACACTATAAAGTAATTCTTTGATACTTTGGCTGGTGTACCACTTAGTAAGTCAATTGATTTAGGTCGTATTGTCACTTTTGTTACATAGTGGTTATCTAGAGGCTCAGCCTCCCCATGAGTAATTAATATTTCTCTAATTATTTGAATGTCTTTATTTGTGTGAAGAATGTTTTGTAATTGTGTTCATATAGTCCCTGTGTGCGTTGTAGCTGGTAGTTTTGCATACGTCTGCAGTTATTTTAAATGGAATTTCTCTATCTCTTCCTGCTAGATTTTGTTGGTCATGTACAAAAATGCAGCTGATTTGTATAGGTTTGTTTTATGTCCTGCAAATATGCTGAAGTCGTTGATTGTTATTAGTTTTTTAAGTGGGCTTTCTAGAGCTCTCTAAGTAAACCACTATATCATTCACAAAGAGCAATAGTTTTGCTTCCCCAATGCTGATACTTATTTCTTCCATTTCTTTATCTTGTTTTATTGGGAAGGAGGAAGGGAAGGGGGAAAGCATTTATGTAACACCTAGTTTGTGCCAAGAACTGTGCTAAGTGCTTTATAAATAGTATCATATTTGAACGTCATAACAACTCTGTGAAGTAGGTGAGAAAATTGAGGCAAACAGAAGTTAAGTGACTGACCCAGGGTGACACAGATGCTAAGTGTCTGAGGCTTGATTTGAATTCATGTCTTCCCAGCCCCAAGTCCATCACTCTGTTCACCGTGCCACCTAACACTGCCAGTGCAATATTGAATAATAATGACTGTAATAGACATCCTTGCTTCACCTGATCTTACTAGAAAGGTTTCTAGATTACCCTTGTTTCACATAGTGCTTGCTCTTCATTTTACTTATTCCTAGGCTTTCTAATGTTGTGACAAGAATTGATACTGTATTTTGTCAAAAGATTTTTCTGCATTTATTGAAATAATCACGTGATTTTTGTTGTTTTTGTTACCGATATGATCATTTATACTTATTGTTCTCCTAATATTGAACCAACTCTAGATTCTTGGTATAAAATCCAACCTGGTCATCGTGTATGATCTTTGTGGTATAGCTCCTTGCCAGTATTTTATTTAAATTTTTGTATTAATGTTAATTAGGAAAATGGGTCTATGATTTTCTTTCTCTGTTTTGACTCTTCCTGGTTTAAGTATCAAGACCATATTTGTGTTATAGAAGA
>CM053581.1:282464500-282523555 GCA_028627135.1 Pseudochirops cupreus
ATTTCATGGGATTCCTTCTTTATCTGTTTTTCCAAAGAGTCCATGAATATTGGAATTAATTGTTCTTTAAATGATTGGTATAATTAGTTTTTTTTGTTTTGTTTTTTTCTTTTTGGAGGGCAGAGTAATTGGGGTTAAGTGACTTGCCCAAGGTTACATGACTAGTAAGTGTTAAAGTGTCTGAGGCTGGATTTGAACTCAGATCCTCCTGACTCCAGGGCTGGTGCTCTATTCACTGTGCCACCTAACGGCTCCAGTATAATTAGTTTGTAAATCCGCATCTGGTTGTGGGGGTTTTTCCCTTAGAAAACTCATTGATGCCTTATTCAACTTCTTTTTCAAAGATAGGATTAAGTATTTAAGCATTTCTTTTCCCTTTAGGGTCTGAGTATTCCTAAGGTACTTTCCTTCTATCTACATGTACATATGCTCATGTTCAGGAGCAAAAGGACAGAAATGGGAGAGTGCAGGGTGCATTCAGGGGCAAACAGTGGTCCAGGTTGTCAGGAACATAGAGGACATGAAAGAGAGTAATAACAGGTAAGGCAATAAAAGAAGAACAGTACTAAGTTATAGAAATCATTGAATGGCAAGCAAAGAATTCTGAAATTTCTTTCAGAAAAATAGTAGGATCAGGCAGCTAGGTGGCACCGGCCCTGGAGTCAGGACGACCTGAGTTCAAATGTGACCTCAGACACTTAACACTTAACTAGCTGCATGACCTTGGGCAAGTCACTTAACCCCAATTGCCCTGCCTTACCCCCTCCAAAAAAAAATAGTAGGATCACACTCAAGATTTTTGAGCAGAGGAGTGACATGGACTCAAGCACAGTGCTTATCCTAGGGAGAGTCTTATCCCCAGAACCCTGGCTGTTTCTCACTTATTGATGAGAGCAGGGATGGAATACCCAGAGAAAACAGTGGCTAGTCCAAAATGATGGGGGTAGGGTAAGGAGGAGGTGAAGCCTTTCCTTTCCCCCACTCACAAGAGGGGAATGGACCAAGAATTGCCCACTCTCTCTGTCCATCACTATGCCACAACAGAATCTGAAAGGACTGAATCTCTTCAAACTCCCCAGCCTGGATCTGCTGAGTAAGCTCATCTTTCAGGCAGTGCATTCTTTCAGCAAAAGCTGTGGGCATGAGGCGGACTACTTCCAGGAGGGGCCTGGCTAGTGGCCAAGCTTAGCTAGATATGGCAGGAAGGAGAACCAGATCTCTTTGCTAAATCTCACAAAATAACTCTTGGTCTTCTCTACCACCCAAGCACATCTAATAAATGAACTCACTCCATTTGAAACCAAAAACAGCTTGAAGCCCTGACTGTGAGCTCAGGACATGCCAAGTTACTGGTTGGGGGGAGGCAAGGAACACAGAATCCTTTCAGCTTGGCCTTGATCCCAGCCTGGGAGAGGCTCTACTGGTGTCCTATTGTAGCCCTTTTCAGGGTCTGCTTCTTAGCTAACCTGGGGCAGGACTCAGTACAGAGGTATGTGGACTTTTTCTAGAAATGAAGGTATAGATTTGGCCTGTTATTACACACTGAGGAGAGGAAATGGGACTTATGATTTAATAGCAATCCTGCATTGTACTCAAACTCTTATTCCTCTAGTGTGTTCCCATTGAAAATCACTTCATTCCACTTGATCCAAACCATTGGGATCCAAGCTAGCTGGGCCCAGTCCCTGAGATTAAGGACTTCTGACCACTAAGAGCTGTAGTTGCCCATTCATTGCTTACACAAGAGCCAAAGGAGCTTAGCTGCCTCTCTCCACTCAGAAGCCAGGCAGGCAAGCATTGTGATGACCTCTACGCAAACTCCAGCTTCTCTGCACACAGACTTAAGCAATCTTCATTGGGCTAGTTTGCCCTTTGCTGAATTTATCCCATAAATGGGAAATACTGTCATTGACACCAACTCAGCTGTTTGCCTCCAAGTTCTTTGGGTTCAGGTGGTATGAGACCAGCTGCCTTTTCTGGGCAGAATTCCTATGTCTTGTGGCAATACCATAAGCATGACAGCTTGCCCCAGAAGTAGAGCTGGAACAGGGGGAGAAACTCCTGCTTTCCTGATATTTCATAGAAATATAGGAAACATTTATTGATGAGAAGGGAGTGAGCCATCTTCAGCATTGGCTACCTTCTCATTGAGTGTCATTTTGTAAATATGATGTACTGATCCTAAGCACTTCTCAAAGGCCAATATAATGAAAATGCTGTGTTTGAAAAATGATTCTATTCTGGTTAAAACTCGTTGACAATATTCACAAAAGCAAATGGCTTTCCTTCCTTTAAGGAGATCCCATGTGTCAAAGCTCTGTCAACAGCAGCTCAGAAAACCCCAGTGCCTACAGCAGAGAAATTATTCACTGTGCTAAAAATGAAATGGGAGATAAAAACAAGGAGAGAGATAGCAAAAAGTGGCTAGAGTAGAAAATGTAGACTTTCCTGACAGCTACTCTGCTATATACACCAGGGCTATGTTTTCCTTGGAACCCGATTTTCCCCAGTTAGAGCCACAAAGAGAGAGAAAATAAAAAAACCTGGACACTGCTGGCTGCTTTACGTGACTGACAAGAATGGAGAAATAGATATACATAAGAGCTCTAATGATGGTGATTAGGGTAAATTCTAACTGGCATGATTTTAAACAGTTACTTCTCCAAAGTCCCAAACAAATCATATGCCTTCTGATCCCAGAAGAATGTTCAAAGTAATTTCTAATGATGAAATGTTTAGATTGCACTAAATCAGACAAAATTAATATTGAACTTGATTTACTGTAGTTAAGACTAAAGAAAGGTACTCCACTATGCCTGGGAGTTTCTATTTCTTCTAAATCTTGCTGCTCGTTTTACATTTATTCTTCTTATTAGAAATAATTTGTATTATTGTTTTAATGTTTAAAAATCCATTTTATAGGAAATTAGCATATTCAAGTAGGAGTATTCACTCATTTAGCTGAATCTCACTTGACCATGCCTTTTATAAGGAGTCTTGCACTAGCCTAATCATCATTTGGTAGCAACTTTAGTCTCAGGAAGAAATCATCAGCCTTTCTAAGAGATGTGCCTTTCCAATTCTGCCAATTTTGTGACCTATAATAAGAAATTTCCTATTTATATCTGTATCTCCACCTTTGTATGATAAGGAAGAAGACAAACTGATGGATTGAGGGGGAAGGGAGAGAGCTCTGAGCTTGATACTTTAGGAAGTTATAGATAAAAAAGCAAATTAATACACTTCAAAAAGACTTATTGGCCTCAAACAATTTTTGATGGTTTTTTTTTTACACTGATCAACACATTTTTGTGGATAAAACAGGCTTATTCTGAGAAAGGATGCTTTCCAGGACTTAGATTTCTTTTTAAAATTCAATTCTATTTTATTTTCCGTTCCAGATTCTCTCTTTCTCTCCTCTCTCCCTCCCACACCTGTTGAATAAGAAAGAAAAGCAAAACTGGTTACAGATAGGTACAGTCAAGCTAAACAAATTCCTGCATTAACCATATCTTAAAACATATATATACTCCAGCCTGCTCTCTGAGGCTATCATCTCCCTATCTGAAGGTAAAGAACATATTTCATCATGAGTCCTCTAAAATTATTGTAGGTCATTGTATTGCTCAGAGATCTTAAATCTTTCAAAGTTTTTTGTCTTTACAGTATAGTTGTTATTGTCTAAATTGTTCTTCTTGCTCTGCTCACTTCACTTTGCATCAGTTCATACAGGTCTTCCTAGGTTTCTCTGAAACCCCATCCCCATCATCATTTCTTATGCATAATAGTATTCCATCACATTCATATACCATAACTTGCTCAGCCATTCCCCAATTGATGGATACTCCTTTGGGTTCCAAATTTTTGCCACCACAAAAAGAACTGCCATAAATATTGTTGTACAAGTCTTCTTCCTCTTTCTTTGATCTCCTTCAGGGCATAAACATAGAAGTAGTATCATTGGGTCAAAGGGTAACAGTTTAATAGTTCTGGGAGCATGGTTCCAAATTGCTTTCCAAAATACCTAGACCAGTTCACAGTTTCACCAACAGTGCACTAATGTGCCTGTTTTTCCACAACTCCTCCAGCATTTGTTAGTTTCCTTTTTTTGAAATTTGCCAATCTAAGGGCTATGCAAAGTTGCTTTAATTTGCATTTATTTAATTAAGGGTGATTTGAAGCATATTTTCATATGGTTATTGATAGTTTGGACTTCTTCCTTTGAAAACTGCCTAGTCATATCTTTTGACTATCATTGAGGGAGTGACTTCTATTCTTATAAATTTGGCTCAGTTCCCTATATATCTTACAAATGAGACGTTTCTCAGAGAAACTTGCTGCAAAGATTTTTTCCCCAATTTCCTGCTTTTCTTCTAGTGTCAGCTTTAATGCTTTTATTTGTACAAAAACTTTTTAATGTTATATAATCAAAATTGTCAATTTTACCTCCTATAGACTTCTCGATCTCTTTTTTTCTTCTGGTTGAACTGGTACCCAAGCTGCACTTTTTCTTTTGAGGCATTACTTGTAAATGTTTTCAAGTCATCTTCTTCTTTGTTTCTTGAGCATCTGTGTCTCCATAATGGCTCTTTATACTGTGATTCTTTTTTTGTTTGCTCATTTTTCTTGAGCTTTATCTTAGTGCTAGGTTCTGTGCACTTCTGAAGGGAATGTATGGCCTAAGCTTTCTGTCCTCTTATATCCTTCTGCTGCTTTCACAGCTCTAGCTGGGGGCCTATAAGCTTTCAGTGTTCCCAGAGTGATGTGATTCAGGTCAAAGTCTGCTCACAATCCTCCTGGTCTGAGCTCTGCAAGTTCCTGACCTAGCTTTGGATCTGTTGGGAGTTTCAGTGGACTATTGCTGGACTCAGTCACTGTCAGGCCACTGGGAGGCTCTACAGGTTCAGAGTGACTGAACCCTTTGATCTGACCCTAGTTTTTCCACTACAGGCTTCAACCTGTAGTGGAACCCTGTCCTGGAAGCTAGAACCAAGTTCCTGCTCTGCTCCTAAAATCAGAGCCACCTCAAAACCATTTGCTTCTGGCACTTACCTCTTGCTTAGTATGTGACTAAGGCACCACTAATGACCTTTCCTCTCCACCACCCCTATGCACAGTTCACTTTCTCAGTCTAAGTGAGAACTGGATAGTAGGTGATAGAGCTGCCAGATAGTACCTGGTTCGGGGTGCCCTGGGATCTCTTCCTGCCCCAGTACTTCCTGTCCTGGTGCCCATTTTTGGCTCTCTGTCAATCCGTATGTGCCAAAATGCTCTGTGTGTGGTGTACTTCTTACCAGACCCTGCCTTCTCTGTCTCTCTAAACTACCGTGGACTACTACACTGACACTTGTTCTGGGATTTCCCAACAAGAATTCAATTTGGTATGTTTTCTAGGTCTTTGCAAAGGAGGTTTGCCAGGGGAACTAGGCTGTACATTTTCCTGTTCTTCCACCATCTTGACACTGCCTCCCATTGTATATCATGTTGATAAAGTCATCTGACCAGTAAGATATTTGTAGCTAAGGCATATTTGTGTCATCTCTTCATATCAACAATACACTAATGGCTTTGACCTTGAACTGAAATTGTTTATATTTATTTCACATATTTTGTTTGGGGGTACATTGAGAGCTCCATTTTCCTGATCCCATTCATGACATTCTTACTTTTCCTGTTTGCATTATGTGTTTTCTCTACCTTTAAGAGCAGAAATGAACAAATTATATTGCTCCGTTTTGTGGTTACAAGACATATAGTTGGTTTTAAAAGCCAAACCTTCCCATTCCAAATAGTTGTAGTAGTAGAAGTAGGAGGAGGAGGAGGAGGAGGAGTAATAGTGATGATAGTAGTAGTGGTAGTGGCAGTGGTAGTGGTAGTGATCATAGTGGTTATAATAGTAATGGTGGTGGTGGTAGTGGTGGTGGTGATAGCAGTGATAGTGGCCATGGTAGTAGTGGTGGTGGTAGTGGTGGTATACTTTAAAGTTTATAAAGCATATCACCTCATCTGAGGCTCACAACATCTCTAGGAGATAGACCCTGCAGTTTTATCTAGTACTATCTAAATTTTGCAGAAGAGAAAACAGAGGTTTGCCAAGAGCAAGTTAATTTCCCAGGGTCCTATAGACGTTCATTAAGTGGAAGAGCCTGAGTCTTATATATTCCATCATCTACACCATGCTGCTTGCTACCTTCAAAAATGTATCTTGTGTAAGTAAATTCATAACCAAATTCATCAAGTAACAGACTAAAAGTCATCAGCACTTCAGAAAAAAATGAGTGCAGTTCTTGGCCATTATTTCAGCCAGAAGGACATAGAGATAATGATAGCAGCTAGTAGGTAACACTGATCTCCAACTGTGGGTGGTTGGGTTTTAATTAATAACAATAATAACTGACTTTTAGTTAGTACTTCAAGGTTTTTGAAGAATGGTACATTTTACACACACACACACACACACACACACACACACACACACACACTCACACTTTGAGCCCCACAAGAACCCTTTGCAGTTCCTATCATGGCATTATTATTCCCATTTTGTAGTTGTCACATCTGAGCCTGAAGGAGGTTAAGGGATTTACCCATGGTCACACAGTGAATCAGTGTTAGAAGCACCAGGCTGCCAAAGAGGAACTTGCTCACTTGCTGAGAAGCTGGTCAGTTCTAGATTCTAGCCCCATCTCTGCCACTGACTTGCTATGCTGCCCTGGGCAAGCTCCTTCCCCTCTCTGAGCCTCAGTTTCCCCATCTGTAAAGTCAGAGAGTTGGACTAGATGAGCCCTTCCAGTTCTGCCTCTGCAGAACTCTGCGAGCTGTTTTTCTTTAAAGATGTCTGAGGCACGAAATGGCCCAAAGAAGAAACAATTACTCAACCCTGGACAAAAACAGAATGTTAAATTACAACAGAAGGAAGACATGGGGGTAGGGGGGAGGGTGTGATTGTTTTTTCTTTTTTCTTTTCTCCCTCATTTAGAGTTTAGAATTGATTAAAGAGTTCTTATTTTTACTCTATTTTTACAATAATCATCTTCATTCTCTTTAGTGCCATTTGCTGTCAGTTAGAATGAGGGTGGACTCATTGACGCCTTTGGCTGTCAGGACAGGATATTGGCCCCAAACCACTGGGTGTGAAGTTTATATCTTTGGATTTAAAATTAGAAACTATTGAGCTTTCCGGATGCTAGGAAAGGGGAAAGGCAACAAGTGTTCACTGTGGGCTCTGAATTTTTGGAAATAGTTGTGTGCCCCCGACAGTCAGTGGCTGTTTCACCAAGTGCCTTGAGAGCCTGTCTCTGAATATCTACTCCAGGCACTGCCGAGTAAAAAGCAGGTTCACCTTGACCTTCCCTCATCTTAGTCTGGATCTGAGGTCTCTAGAGATCAGCTGTCAGGTTCTTGAAGCATTGGCTTCAGATGGCTCTGGCAAAGAGGGGGAGTTGTTTTAATTATAGTGCCTGAGGTGAGAGGTCAGGGGGTTTGGCTGGATTAGGGCACCTCATGGTTTCTCTCCTCCTCCAGAGAAGTTCTCCACATTCTGCTCCTCTGCCTCACCACAATATGTCCTTTCCCCAGGCTAACATCCAGTGCCAGCTCAGATACTTTGACCTAAAATGTTCTTATCAAATCCATAAAATATTTTACCACTTATCCTACCAAGCATAACCAAGAGAAGGTTACCATCTAGGTTTCATATTTCTGAGTTCATAGACATAAATTGATTAACATCACTGTTCCTCTTGGGAATGAGGAAGGAAAAAATTGCAAAAGCCATGAAATTCCTAGTTCAGCTAGTTTTCTTTAAATAACATTTCAGTATCTTCCAGTTCCCAGTTTCCTTCATGGTCTGCTTGATTTATGACCTCGGGGACAAGGATGTGGTTGGCAGAAACACCAAGAAAAGACATCCCTAAGCCCTCACCTGAACATGACCCCTCCCATTGTCCCCTGCCCCCAGACTTGGAGAGGATACTGAGAATCTCTGAAAATTCCCTTAGATTCAGACCTTCTCCCCAGCCCCCTTTTCTTCACATCCCTATCAAGGAAATGGCATAATTGGCTGCCAGCTTTCTGCCCACAGATATTGGAAGCTGCTCAAGGGGAAACTGCTAGTCCCCAGGCTGTGAAGATGAAAGGTTATATTCTGCTATTCAGAATAGAACCCCATTCACTTGCTAATAGGAACCATATAATTGACCAATCTCTCACATATGTGCAGTATCGTGCAGTTTGCAAAACACTTTCTTTGCATCCAGTATCTCATTTGATCCTCATAAGAGCTCTGGAAGGGAAGCAGGGTAGGAGTTATTATCTCTATCTGACACAAGAGGAAACTGAAGCTGGAGGAGGAGTGACTTTTTAAAAAAAATTTTTGGAGACAATCCAGGCTAAGTGACTTGCCCAAGGTCACACAGCTAGTATGTGGAACATCCGAACATAGATCCTCCTGACTTCAGGGTCAGTGCTCTATCTACTGTGCCACTAGCTGCCCCAAGAAGTGATTTTTTGATGGCATAGTCAATAGAGTGCTGACCATGGAGTCAGGAAGACCTGAGTTTGAATCCTGCCTCAGGTACTTAATCATTGTGTGATCCTGAGCATCACTTGAGTCTTTTAGCATCAATTTATTCACTAGAAGTCACTTCTGGCAGCCAGCCTCAGGCTCTTTCCACTAAACCTGGTTGCTACATGTCTGATGTATGTCTATCATCTCCCCAGACAGACATAGGTGCCTTAAGGACAGGCACTGGGTCTGTTGCTTTCTTGGTATTGCCCCTTCCACACCTGTCATGGAGCTGGGCATATATAAATACTAGATGAATGGAGAGTGACCTGCTTTAAAAACTGAAATAAATAATAAGCGACCACCATCTTGGCAAGGCTGTTCATGTGTTTATAAAATAAGGTCAGAGCTGAAAGGAACTTTGGAAGCCATCAAATTCAGCACTCCTCATTTTGTAAATAAGGAAACTTGAGTCACATGCAAATGTAGTGACTTGCTTAGAGTCACACAGCTAGTAAATATCAAGGGTAGGATTTGAACCTAGGTCTTCCTGACTTCCTTCCCAGCATCCTGTCCACCATATCACACTTCCTCTCTTTCCCCCTTCTTCACTCATACTGAATCACAGAATCTCAGAGTTAGATGGGATCTCGAGAAGGGAAGCTCCTTGAGGAGCATTTTTGTCTGTATGCCTACCATAGCACAGTGTCTGGTCCATGACAGGAGCTTAATAAATGCTTCTTGATTGATTGATTGACTTCAGAGTCCAGGTAGTCCAACATGGGTTGGACCTAAATAAAAACCCCAGAAGCTGTAAGTAGACTAGCTGAGAGGCAGCTGCAAGGAAGGAGGCAGGGTGGGATGCCATAAAAAGAGCCCTGACCTGGGAAAGTAAGAAATCCGAGTTCTAGTTCCACTTCCATCACCACTTCAGTGTGCATTTTTGGCCTAAGGGACTATGAGTGTTTAGCCTGGAGAAAAGAAAGAAAACATTACTACCATGGGTACAACAGTCTTCTAGTACCTGAAAGTCTGGCAAGAGTTAACATTAAATCAATTAATTAATTGATTCAGAATTAGCTAATCAATCAACAAGCATTTATTGTGCTTTCTACATGCTGGGCACTGTCCAAGGTGCTGGAGATACAAAGACAAAAATGGATCAGCCCCTGCTTTCAAGGAACCTATAGTCTAATGAGGGAGAGAGATACATATACACTCAAACATATAAAGAATAAATTATATATTATAGATGTGTGTATTGCAAATATTATATATGTATAATGAGCAATGGTATATAATGTATGCATAATGGGCAGGGTAGGTGGTGCAGTGGATAGAGGGCTGGGCTTAGAATCAGGAAGACTCATCCTCATGAGTTCAAATCCAGCCTCAGACACTTACGAGCTATGTGACCCTGGGCAAGTCACCTAACCCTGTTGACCTCTTTCCTCATCTGTAAAGTAAGTTGGAAGAGGAAAGAGCAAACCACTACAGTATCTTTGCCAACAAAACCTCAAATGGAGTCATAAAAAGTCATGCATAACTGAAACAACTCAACAATAATATATATGCATAATATGTGTATACATTATATGAACATGTATACAAAATGAAGATGAGATCATTTTGGGAGAGAAAAGATTAGCAGCCAGGGAATGAGGAAAGGCTTCATGGAGAAGAAGGCACTTAAGCGGAGTTTTAAAGGGAATGAAGAGGTTTAAATGTCAAGCAAGGGAGTTTATATTTAACCTTGGAAACAACGAGGGAAGCCCTGGAGTTTGTTGTGCAAAGGGATGTCACAATAATCCCTGGGCTTTAGGAAAATCACTTTGGTAGTAGTGTGGAGGGTGAAATGGGGGTGGAGAGAGGCTTAAGGCAAGAATTAGATTTGTTCTGCTTGGCCTCAGAAAGGAGAAAAACCACTAGCAGTAGGTGGAAGTGACAGAGAAGATTTTAGCTTGATATAAGGAAAAACTTCCTGCCAACTAGAGCTGTTCAAAATGAATGATTCAGAAAGTAATAATAGTAGAAGCTAGTGTAGAATACTTTAAGGCTTGCAAAACAGTTTACAAGTATTATCTCAATTTAGCCTCACAACAACTCTGGGACGTAGATGCCATTATTATCCCTATTTTACAGATGGGAAACTGAGGTGGACAGGTTAATCAATTTGCCCAGGATCACACAGCTAGTGTTGGGGACAGGATTTGAACCCCAGATTCCCTGACTACAGGTCCAACATTCTATCCACTGCACCACAGCTACCCCTGGACATCGGTGGAGAACTTTCAGTAGAAGCTTGAAGTCTGCTTGACAGAGGTGCCATGGATGAAGTTCCTTCTTAGCTCTAGATTGGACTTAGTTGGCCTTTCCACTCTCTTCCCATCCTAAAATTCTATAATTCTAAATCAATTCCCTTCTCTGGCCTCAGTTTCCTCCATCTACAAAATGGTGGAATTGAGTTAAATGGTCATTAAAATTGTCTTCCAGCTGACATCACTGAAGAGCTTTTGTCTTGGGGATGGCATCCCAACAAAAGTGCCCATGCCACCTTGCAAGGACCAGCAGTGATGCTGAGTCCTCAGTTCTGGAAACCCTACTCATGTCATCTAGGTGCTTATAGCAGTTTTGGTGATCACAGCCATGAGGTAAATTTATAGACTGGCTGCCTCAGCCCTCAGGCTGAGGTTTCAGCCCCCTGGGACCTCTTTGCAAGTAAGTGCAGAAAATCTAAAGCCCATGGAAATTGTCAGTCAGCCTACCCTGTCTTTGAGTAGAAAGCTGGAAACCATCAGCTTGTCTGCCCCCTCCACCAGACCCACAAAATGTTCCATCACATGAGACAGAACTAGGAACCCCGGGTGAAAGGTGCAGAGCCAGATTTAGTCTGGAGGTAAGGAAAAACTTAGCACCAATCAGAGCTGCCCAAAAATGAAATGGACTGCCTCAGGAGAGAATGATTACCTCGTCAGTGGAGGTCTCAGACTGGAGGATAGATATGGCCGGGGATGTTGGAAGGAGATTTCTGTGCGGGTGTAGGCTGGCCTAGATGCTCTCTCCATTGTGAATCCGTGAAATAGTCATTAGTTTAACAGTCTCTTCAGCTCAGCCCTGAGGGCCTTGTTGGGTCAATCCCGATAGCATCTGACACATTCCAAAGAACACTGAACTTGTCTGGCTTTGAGTCCCAGATGCACAAGTTCCCAGCTATGAGAAGGAAATAATTTTATTTCCTTGAACTTTGGTTTCCTCCCCTGTAATAGAGATAATAATAATCATCCAACCTGCCTTACAGGGCTACCCTCAGGATAAGAAGAGGTCCCAGGTTCAAAATAATAAAAAAAAAATGCTTTGCACATTATAAACCCTCTACACCAGTGAGGGATTGGTAGTATCAGGTCCTAGGTTTATTCCTGGGTCTTCTTTCCTCTTCTTAGTCTGGACAGAGAAGCCTTAGCTGAGAGGCACATAAGAGCAGATTCAACAACTTAGATGAAAGTCTGTCACTTAAGTGGCTTATTTTCACACATCATCTTTATTTGTGTATATGTCATATATCGTTGCTCGTCCCCCTGTAGAATGTAAGCTCCTAGAAAACAGGAATTGTCATAGCTATCTCAGACTCCAGGGTGTGATACAGGGCCTGCCAATTTTATTCCTGAGCTGTTAAGTGCTGGTTAGAGAGCGAATTCTGTACTTTCAGAATCTAACACATTTCCCAGAATCTCTCCCCGCCATACACACATTGAACAACTGGCAGAAATAGCTTTCTTACCTGGCTAATACAATAGGACAGACCTGCAAAGTCATCAGCCCTCGTCAAGCTGGTGAGCTTAGAATTACTGTGTGTAAGGAGGTCTTGGCAAAGGGGGCGGAGTCAGGAGACCATGCGATTACTATACTTGTCACCCCCAAACTAGGCAATTCTTCCCACAAATCTTGCACACAACAGACATTTGATACTGAGTTATTGAGTTGGGTCCCTACACCAAAGGGCTCCCAGTCCACCCCACTGTGTGTCAGACACACCCATGTGGCTGGACATAGGCAAGAATTTTTGTAGCAAGAGTTGTCAATCATTCTGTCCTGGACAGTTCCCCAAACCTGTCAACATTTGCTAGGGGGCACTCTCTGAGCCACTGAAACTGACTTCAGACTAAAATGTGGTCCAGGTTGCCAGGTTTCAGCCTGGGACCAATTTGATTCAACTGTTTGGAATTAGCTGAGCAGAAAAGAAGGCAGGACTGCTCACCACATATTCTTGGGTTTTCTTGGGCTCTTAATAGTTCAAAAACATCTTTGATTATAGAAACATAATTAGTCAAATGATTCATCTATAATGTCCCAAATTCATCTGTTTTGAGATTTTAAAATCTGACATCTCATTTTCATCCGCCCCCTGCAGTGCAACTTCCTAACTTCCAAATTCCTGGTGGAGTTGGAAATGGGGATAAAAGCAGACTTTGGAGCCTTCCTGTTAATGGTCCCCAGATTGGAATCTCTGAGAAGCTCAGGCATGGACCTCTCCAGGGACAGGTCCTGTTGCTGCTTTTGCTTCCCTTTCTGATCTCCTGCCACTCCCCGCCCCCACTTCAGGGTTTGGCTTCAAGACAGGAGCATCCCCTGGAGGCTTCTCAGGCGCAGGATCTTTCAGGCTCTATGCCCTGCTAGCCCCACAGCCTTTCTGAAAAGCCTGTCCAACAAAGTCTAGAGCAACCAGTTACTCCTTTTAAAACCCCACTGATCCTCAATGGCCATCCTTCCAGCATAGTGCAATAGAAAGAAGACTGAGTTTGGAATCAGAGAACCAGGAATCAAAGCCTAGCTTGGCAGTGTACCACCTGTGTGAACTTGGGCAAGTCATTTAACCTCTCTGATCATCAGTTTCCTCATCTGTAAAACAAAAGCATTGGACTAGAGCTGTGGTGGGGAACCTGAGGCCTCAAAGTCCCATGTGACCCTCTAGGTCCTCAAGTGCAGCCCTTTGACTGAATCCAAACTTCACAGAACAAATCCCCTTAATAAAAGGATTTGTTCTGTAAAACTTGGATTCAGTCAAAAGGCCGCACCCAAGGAGACTGCAGGTTCCCCAGCCCTGGACTGGCGACTGTTGAGGTCTCTACAAGTTCTAAATGTAGGGTTCTCTGATCCTTGGAAACCTCTACAAGGGTTGGCCTGAACTCTTCCCAGTGGTCCTGATGGACTCTGAAAAGTAGACACCTAAATCCTGTCATAGATGAACTCATACATGTACTGCTCCCCAAGTTTCTCCCCCACTCCCAGGGAGGGTTTTCTGTCCTCCCTGAGAAGCCATTCCATCATGCTCTAGGCTCCCTCTCTAGTCCCTTACATCTCTCTCAGCAGTTACCTTGCCTGTATCATCCTGAGAAGGTTTCCTGTCCTCCCTGAGCAGCCACTCCATCAAGTTCCAAGTATCAGCCACCTACATATCCTCAGCAGTTGCCTTGCCCCATCCAGAGCACCCTCAGCACTCCCAAATACATCTTCCACACACTGACCTCTCCCTTATTCACATCTCATTCAATCTAATTCTGCCAATGTCCCACTCAAAAGTTCTCCCCTCCTGCCACTCTTCTGTCTGGAATTCCTGCTCCATAGGCAACACATTTGCTTTCATCTTTCATCCTTTCCCTCCATCTTGCACTCACTGACACCTGGTTCCCTCCTGATGTGACACAGTTTCCCTAGCCACTCTTTTTATCACTGGTTGCAATTTTACTCATACCCTTCCTTGCACTAGTCACAGTAGGGAGGAGTTGGAATATTTTTTGCTCCCCAATGCTACTTGCACAATTGCTCAGTAGTCTTTCCTCCTCTGTTTCATTAAATCCACTTATACCACCCAGTCAAGATTCAGGTAGCATCATCTATCCACCTCCAGGATAGTCTCCTTCCTCAATGAGTTTAATGCCTAGCTTAGTCTTTTTCTCCTCCCCAAACCCTTCCCATCATAGCAGCATACTTCAGTATACATATTGATACTTCCTCCAATACCCCAGCCATTCAGTTCCTCAACTTACTCATATCCCATGATCTACTCCTTCACCCTACCTCAGCTACACACAGAGGAAGTCATACCTTTGATTTTGCCACCTCTTACAAGTGTTCAACTTCCGTGATCATTAACTCTGAAATTCCTTAATCTGTCACAAAATGTAGTCATTCCACTTCTCCCTCTGCCTGTCTCACTAATCTTCAAGCTTTCCCTGTCTACTGGTTGATTCCCTGCTGATAAAAATATGTTTATGTCTCCTCATCTTAAAAAGAAAGAAAAAAACCTCTCCCTTGATTTGTACATGCCCACTAGCTATTGTCCCATACCACTCCTACATCTTGTGAATACATTTCCTCAAGAAGACCACTGCTCTGTCCAGCTTCTCCTCCTATCTGATGTCCCATTTTCTAGAACTTCCCAAGGCACCGTCCTGGGCTCTCTTCTCTTCTTCTTCTATGCTATTTGACTTGGTGACTTCATCAGCTCCCATGAATTCAGTTATCATCTCCATGCAGATCTGTTTGTCTAGCCCTAATCTCTCTCTTGACCCTCAGTCTCACATTTAGGCATCTTGAACTGGACATCTCATACACATCTTAAACTCAACATGTCTAAAACCAAGCTCATTGTCTTTCTCCCAAATCCTCTTCTCTCCCTAATTTCCCTACTACTGTTGAAGATACCACCCTCCTAGTCTTCCACGCTTGCAAAATAGCCATCATCCTCCACTCCCCACTGTCTCTCACCCCCATGTCCAATCCGTTGTCAAGGCTTAACCATGTATACCTTCATAGCATCTCTCAAATACTCCTGCTTCTCTCCTGTGACACTGCCAGGTACACCATAGTACAGGCCTTCATTACCTCATGCCAGGACTATTGCCTTAGGCTACTGGGTGGTCTCTCTGCCTTAAGCCTCTCCCTACTCCAGTCTATCCTCTTCCAAAGTGATCTTCCTAGATTGAAGGTCTGACCATATCACCCTCTCTACTCAATAAATTCCAGTGGCTCCCTATTACCTCCAAGATCAAATATTAAATCCTCTATGTGGTTTCTAAATCCCTCGTTACTGCCCCCTTTATGCCTTCCCAGTCTTCATAATAACCTACTCCTATGCACTATACTCTGAGATCCACTGGTATTGCCTTCTTACCATTCCTGGAACAAGATACTCCATCTCTGAACTTAGTATGTTTTCACTGGCTGTACTCTATGCCTGGAATTCTCTCTCTCCTCATTTCTGCCTTATGGTTTCTTCGGTTTCCTTCAAATCTTAGTTAAGATATCTATACATATACATATACATGTATGTATATGTATAAATACATATATGTATGTGTATATATGTGTATATACACACTTGTGTTTACACACACATACATATATATACAGATGGATGGATGGATAGATTGCTATAGATAGCTATCTTGCTTGTACATAGTTATTTGTTTGTGGTCTCTCTTCAACTTGTGATCTCCTTGAGAAAAGTGTCTAGTTTTGCAGTGTTTTAGCAGGGAAAGGGAGAAGAAGGTTGTCCTTTTCTGTATCTCCATCACTTAACACACTGGCTGGTACATAGAAGATGTTTAACAAATGCTTGTTGACTTGATTTGACTCACCTAAAAGTGCTCTCAGCCCAGCCTGTGGCTCAGCAAGTCTGGTGGGCTCACAAGGAATCCTGGGATAGTGAAGGGGCTACTTTTCCCTAAGTGTACACGACTGAGGTCATAAAGGTCAGCATACACACCTTAGCCCGGCTTTTGACGTTTAGGCAAAAATCAGGCACTATCTCTATGGGAGGCAGCCTTCAGCAATTCCAAAGCTCCCTCTAGTGATAACAATCTAGGGATGTCCAAAGCGTCACTTCCCTGGGCTTTTATTTATCTGTCTATCTATTTGTTGGTTGGTTGGTTAGTTGATTTGTTTTTTTATAGCCCATGCTTCATGCCTGCTGCCCCTGCTGCTGCAGCATTAAGCAGGTTTAGATTTTTCCCAGTGCCCTCCTTCCCACTGCCTTCTTTCTCACTCCCAATGGGGAGCTCTCCTAAGAGGCTGTTTTTACAGATGAGGGAAGGAGAGAAGTGACCTGAACAGAGCTATCCCTACCACTGCCCAGTGGAGGCGGGGGTGGGAGGGGGGCTGTTGCCTTTGATGCCTGCTGTCCCAGCCTTGATTCCTGCCTTCCAGGGCAGGCAGGTGGGCAGGCATGTATATAAGGCAGCTGGTAGGGTAGCATTTATGAGCTGTGATAAAGTGTTGGTAACACGAGACTGTTCTCAAGACCTTGCTGTGAAGTGTTTGCTGAGAAGTGAGGTGAAACCCAAATGTTTATAGAGTCAAATTATAGGGGCCCCACATTAGTGAAGGGGAAATGCCAGTGTGTCTACAGAGCCTGTAAAAACTTCCAAGGGAGTTTCTCAGTCTGGAGACTCCCCAGGCTTTCCAGCTATGGTACAACCAAGTCCTCTTTAGGACCATGGAATTTTGAGCTAGAAAGAACTTGAGAGTTCATGCAATCCAACCATCTCTTCTTACAGATAGAGAAACCAAGACTCAGGGAAGGAAAATGGCTGCTGAAGATGGCAGTAATTAAATAGCACAGCCAAGATTTGGAACAAAGAAAGCCTGAATACAAATTCAGGCTCAGATGCTTCCTAGTTGTGTGATCCTGGGCAAGTCACTTGGTTAACCTCTCTGTCTGCCTCAATTTTCTCATCTGAAAAATGGGACTAATAATAACACCTAGCAGGGAGGTAAAAAGAGGTAATAACACCTCATTTGTGGTATTGTGAGGATACAATGAGGTAATATACATAAAGTGGTTTGCAAACCATAAAGCATCAAGTAATACATTGCTATCAATGTTAACCATCATCATCATCATCCCTTAGAGCAGAGGTATGAACAACATGGCTTGCCATGGGACCCACAACACTCCAAGTATGACTGAAGCTGATTAAAATATAATTGGGAATTAATTAACAAAATAAATAAAAATATAATAAAACATAGGCACTATCACATTTGAAAAGGAAGTCAAAATGCACCCACAGGGATCCTTATATTAACTGGCCCCGCTTCTGAGTTTGACACCATTGCCTTAGAGCATTACTCTAGGTAGGATACAGGAAAAGCTACACTGGCATTTCCAGTTCTCCTATTTAAAAATGTTTCTTTTTCTATTCATTCAAATGCTATCCCATTTGTTCATTTACAAACTCCATATTCAGTCTATCGGACATAACCCTAGATTTAAAAATCAGAAGATCTGGGTTCAAGTCCTGGTGCTGCCATTTAGTAGTAGTATAACCATGGGCAAAGAGCTTCCCTCCAGAGCCTTAGTTTCTTCCTCTGTAAAATGGGGGGGGGGGGGGGAGGGAGGAAGGGCAAAATAATACTGTACCTACCTTGCAAACCATTCTGAGGAAAGTGTTTCATAAGTTACTAACTGCTACGGAAATGAGATTTTTAAAAAGAATGTGATTCATATCTGTGATTTCATTGATGTAAGGAGCTCCTGATGAGGGGCTACAGATTCAAATAAGCAATTCTATTGTCACTTAGAGCAAGGATTGGCAACCCTAAACCATGGAGGGAATAGTTCAATGACCCCTGCCTTAGGGTCTTAGAGACTCTGGGCCACCAAGAAATTAAGCAACTTGTTTACAAAGATAGTACAGTAGGGAGATAACATAGTACAACAGGGTCTGGACTTGAAATCCAGAGAGAACCAGATTCAAATCTTGCTTGCTTCTGTGACCTAGCATGAACAAGTCACTTAACCTCCGTAAGACTGAGTTTCCTTGTCTATAAATGGCAGTGGTCTCACCTCTAGTGCCTGTCTCAAAGCTATCATGAAGATCAAATGAGATAATGCATTATTGTTATAACCCATGGCTCAAGGTTCCCCCAGAGGCTCTAGGGTCACATGGACCAGGGTTCAGTCCTGGAAGCTAATCTTAGAGACTCAGTTTCTGTCGTTGATTCATTGTCCCCACCTGGATTTACACCAGAAAATCTTCCAGGAACCTCAAGATATATCACTCATGTAGAGTTCCCAGATGTGAGCATCAGTGTTCCCAGCTACTTCTCCGTCAAGCACTCAAGGTACTAAATGGATATTGGCTAAGACAGTGCTTAGTGTAAGACCCTAATTAACTGCCCTTAACATTACTATTAGAGCACCTAGGTAGTACAGTGGATAGAACTCAGGAAGTCTCATCTCCCTGAGTTCAATTCCAACTTCAGATACTAGCTGTGTGACCCTGGGCAAGTCCTTTAGCTCTGTTTACCTCAATTTCCTTATCTATAAAATAAGCTAGAGAAGGAAATGGCAAAGTACTCCAGCATCTGCCAAGAAAACCCCAAATGGGGTCATGGAAAGTCAGACGAATAGAAAAATGACTTAACAACAACATTATTATCATTGGCACTGTGAACACAACGGAACTTCCAGTTAGCACGGTTCTCCAATGCATCAATCAAATGAGGAAACTGAGCCCTCCTTCTAGATTCAAACCCTAACTACAGATATAAATTTGAGGATACAGTTGTTTTGAGGGAACAGAACCTCATTTGTCTATTTTTCGTTTCATTTTGTTTTTAAGACTGGGTATCCCATCCCCACCAGGCTAAAGATATAGCAACCACTCACAGACCCAATTCTACTTTGATCAGCAAAGGGTCTGCTTCATTTCATCCTGGGCTAGTTCTCCCCTATTTAAGTGCCTCATTGTCCCATCTACCTACTCAAGGGCTCCTCATATTAATGTCAGACTGACAGGCATCCAATCAGCTTAACTACTCCTGAATGCAACGGAACTGCCAGCGTCCACCTACTACTAATCAGTAGCTGCGACTACAGGCATGTTTCACTCCACTCAGTAGTATATTTTACACAGAATCTGAAACCCCAAACATACATTGAAGTCCCAGCTCTGGGTGCACTGGTTTCCACTTCAATCACCTCTAGCAAATGCAGGTTCACTGGCTGCAACAAAAGTCGTTGCCCTGTGCTAGCCCCACCTCCCTGGCTTAGTCCCTGCAGAATTCTCCCAGTGTATCACTCACATACCTGTCAGAGCTGGCGTGGATGGAAAGGGTGTGAGCAACACACAGCCTAGACTGCTGCTCCCATTTGACAAAAGATGAAAAATAAGTTAATTGGGTTTTTTAAGAGTTGTAAGAGGAGCTAAAATAGAGCTGGAAGAGCTCTCAGAAGTCATGGAGTCCTACCCTTATATTTGACAGATGGGGAAACTGAGTCTTGGAGAGGCTTAGAGAAATTGGGAGGGGGGGGTTGAGACTCAGTGTCATGTTGTGGAAATAATACTAGCCTAGGAAACCTGGGTTCCAGTTCTAGTTCTCACTGGGTCAATGGGCAAACTCTGGCAAGGATTTATCTCCTTTTTGAGTCTCAATTTTCCCATTTGTTAAAGGAGGTGGTTGGGCTAGATTTAGAGCAATAAGAGATCTTATTAGATCTTCCTTAGACCTTAGAAATCATCAAGTTTAACCCTCTCATCTGTAAAATAATGTGAGAAATAAGGACTAGACAGATTATGTGAGTCATCCATGATTGTTCATGCAGCTACTCAGTAGGAGAGCCAGGATTTGAACCCAGACCCTCCGATTCCAAATTCAGCACTCTGGTCCCTCCCAGCTCTGATGCCCTCTCAGTCTTTTATAATTCTTATTGTTGATACTAACTTTCTCCTCCTGATATTACCATCGTAAATTTCCTGTAGTAGCTAGTGAGTACAATGGAAAGCTCTCCTGAAAATCATCTGGGTCCACTTTGGCCCATCATTCATTCCTAAGCAACACAGATACCCACAGGTGATAACTCAATCCCTTCATGGCCAGGCCTCCAGCCAGAGCCCCCTACGCTATGATTCCATTGGGTAACCTCACGCGCTTCATGCTGCCCCCCTCACAGCCTTTCGTTCCAAGCCTAATTAGCAGAAATTAGTTCTGCACCTGGTGTTTGTTCCTTTCAATGGTTTTGTTCTCCAAAATGTTTTTGGCTTCCCTTGAAATCATAGTAACATGGAATCAATTGACTACTGGTATTTCAAGGATCCTGATTTCCTCACTGTGGCCGTTGCCTCCACACACACAGATCCCAGCCTCTGCACAAAGTAAACAGTCTTCAGGATTTTCTGTGGCTGAAAGCATTCATTACCAAGTGCCCCAGCTTCTGCAGTATTCCCAGGTTATTCTCAAACACACTAGTAGAATGGTGAGGATGAGACCCAGAACAATTACCATATCATAAAATCAGCCTGGACTGGATCAGAATTAACAGATCATCACAGGCTCACCTTCTGGGAAATTGAGCCCAGTCATAAGATGCCTGGGGGGAAAGACAAATATACTGCCTTTGCTTGGGAATCACTGCACCCAGCAGAGTGCACAGAAAACTTCATTTTTCCCCTGCATTCCCTGGGATACCCACACTGCGACAGCTGTGGCCTTGATTTTAAAGCACTTTTAAAATGTCAGTTGTCATTATTGTAGTGATTTGCCTCTCCACACATAGGTTAATCTGATCCTTAAAGGAATGATGCACCAACAATTGGTCACCAGGCTCCTACTTAGTACCTTTGTGATTTTGGATCACTTAAACTCCCTATATATGCCTCAGTTTACCCATTTGTAAAATGAAAAGGGTTGCACTAAATGGTTACTTCCAGCTCTAGATCTATACTTTCACCTGAGGCCTTTCCATCTTGGTGACTGTCCTGTGTTGGAATTTGTGCTTCCTCAGCATCTCATTCTAGACCCCAGGGTCACCTCACCATCACAATGAGGCACTGGAGGAGGACATTAGCAGTGACTTGTGCTGGGTGCCTGGGGTCCTTTTTTGAGTGTGCTCAAATCCCCACAGCTCAGTTTCTCCAGGAGCACCAAAGAGCAATGCTGCTGAGTGTTGTCAGCTTGCCATGGAATATTCACTCTCATAAAAGTGAAACAAATATACAAAAGTATCTCTAAGAGGCCGTGAGGTGGTGTTGTCTATTACTCTATTAGCCCTGTAGACAGCTGGATCTGGATGAAGGAAAATAAAGACCAGATGCCAACACACTAGGCTAGTCTGCACTTTGGCTAGCCCTCTGAGGGAGGCTAATCAGCCTGGGCCCTGACCTTTAATGCATGCAAAGTTTCCTATGGGAGAAGTGCATTCTGACTGATAAATTATCCCTCTTGGAGCTCAGCCAGACTGCAGAGTTACATTTGGGTTCCAAAGATCAGCTACACAAATACAAGACAGGAAAGCTGGAGCTGGAAGCCATTCTTATGAAAAAGGCCTGGGGAGGGAGGCAACAGTCTTAGTGGACTGAAAGCTCATTGTGAGTCATTGCATTGAGTGACTTACTGAACAAGCTAATGTGGCGTTAAGGCTGTGTCTGCCTCCTCTTAGGTACCTGTAGCCACAAGGTTGAGAGAGAGTTGAATGCCGCAAGATGAGAGAGAGTTCAAGTTTGAAGTAATTATTTGTCTCAGTATTGAACCCTGGCTGTCTTACCTGAGATGTTCTAATAAAGGTTTAGGATCATAGACCCAGAAAGGACCTCAGGGGTCTTTAACTCCAGCCCCTTCATATAACAGTTGAGGAAACAGGCCCATGGAGGTTAAGCGATTTGCTCAAATCACACAGGGTAGTCAATGTCTGAGGTAGGATTAGAACCCATAGCTTTTAAAAAGAGCCAGTGCTCTTTCTACTGCTCTGTATTACTGCCTGCTTCTCATTCAAACCCATAGACTCTATTGATCCTGGTACTGATTCTGCTTCCAATCTAGAGACTGCTTTCTGGCCCCTTGCTACTCAACTCCATAGCCTGTATCCTTTTGATTACAGGATATTTCTATTTTGTGTTTTTTTTCTCACTTACACATAAAAACAATTTTGACGTTTATTTTTATAAATTTTGAGTTCCAAATTCCCTTCCTCCCTTCCCCCACCTTGAGAAGACAAGCACTTAGATATATACATGTGCACTCATGCAAAATTTTATTTTTATATTAACCATGTAACCTGCATCCTTTTTACCAACATTGGCTTTTTCACACAGACAATTTGGCCTCTACATGTACAAGAACTTCCTGGTTACAGTGCTTTCCCCTGGCCCCATCACCAGCAAGATTTCAGCCAATGTCATGGTAGTTGCCATGACCCAGACTGATTGATCACAGCCCCAAGTCTGTTTTGGAGACAGTGCAGTGCCCACTTAGAGGAAGTCTTACCATATCTAGAATATTGTGTCCAGCTCTGTTGTTGTTGTGGTTGTGGTGGTGATGGTTGTTGTTTGTCACTGTTGTTTGCTTATTTCAGTCATATCCAGCTCTTCATGTCCTCATTTGGGATCTTCTTGGCCAAGATCTTGGAGTGGTTTGCCATTTCCTCCTGTCTAAGTCTAGGCACCAAATTATTAGGAAGCATGTTGACTAGCTGGAGAAAGTCTAGAAGACAAGGTTGAGGAGGGAACTTAAAACCAGACTGTGTGAGAAGTCATTGAAGGCACTGGGGAATGTCTAACCTGAGGAAGAGAGGCCTTAAGGGAAACATGAGAGCTGCCTTTAAGTATTTGGAGGGCTTTTGTGTGGAAGAACCATATTTGGCTCCAGAGAGCAGAACTAGGAGCAAAAAGGAATGAAGAAAGTCAAAGTCAGGCTCCCTATAAGGAAAGACACCAAAACCACTGGAGCTGTCCAGACAAAAAAATGGACTGTCTTTAGAGGCAGGAAGCTCCCTCTCCCCGGAGCCATTCAAATGAAGACTGAATGACCATTTATCAGAGGTTGTAGAGAACATCCTTGCTTATAAAAGAATTGGAGCAGGTGACTTGTTGAGACCAATTCTAACTCTGAGGGTCTAGAATTCTGTAAGCTATTTCCAGGTAGAGGAATCACAGGAGAAAAGTTAGCCAGCTTGGCAGTGACAGGGGTCAGCTCTACAAAATTATGCCATTTCTTCTCCTTGACCAGGCACCCTTCATCCTGAAAAATGACCCAGAGTGTGGTTTGGGTTCTGCTTTATTAGATGACTGAGGTTATTTTTTTTCACTTATTCTCAGATAATACGAGAGACAGAAAGTATTGTACATGTCACCCAGTCCAATCTGTCATACGGTATAAGATTCCCTCTAGAGCCTCCTTAAGGTTGTCCAACCTCTCCTTGAATACTTCCAATGATGACCAGCTTACTATCCCTTTAGGATTTCTAGGATTATCTTAGAAATCATGCAGAATCCTTGAAAGGTTATCCATCTCCCCATCTTAAGGGAAGGGAATGTTTTGTTTTTGTCTGTATCTCCATACTTAGCATAGGGCCTGGCACAATAATAAACACTTAATAAGTGCTTGGTGATGGACAGACTGCTTCTATGTCCTCCTGCACCTCAGGCCAGGAAGGATTTCCTTAGCACCTCCTCTGTCACCAGTGAGTAGAAACCCTTCACTCTGGTCCACACCCAGAGGATGAGCAGTTTTAAAATGCATTTGATAGGGAGTTAGCAGGGACAAATTGCATGGAAGATGAGTTTCATGTTTTTCTTCATCCTAAAACAGAATAATCTTAATATAACCAGGGTTCTTTGAGCCAGAAGACTCTGAGTCAGATTGTTCATCCAATCCCAGAGAACTGGTTTTGTTCCTTGTCCTCCCTGGTCTGGAGAACCTTGACAAGAAAAAAAAAAAAGACCCTTCTTAGTCATCAAGCTGGATCCCATCTTGTTCACCCCAGATGAGGAGGTCATGGCCTATCCTCTGCTAGAGACAATGGACTGTTAACTTGTTATCCCTGTTTGTGAAAGAAATTGCTCCCATAGTGTGGTGTGGAGATTATTAGCATTTCAGTGCTTAATAGTCTCCTTCTGGTCCTTGGTGAAAGAGAAAGAAATGAGAGTTTGGTTTTTTCTTCTCTCCTCATTCTGCCTGCTCAAGTCCTAGCCATCCTCCGAGCACCAGCTCAACCAAGCCTCATATCCTCTCAGAAGTCTTCCGTGGTGACTCTAGCTAATTAAAATCTCTCCCTTTTTGTTCTGTGCTGCCAGCTCACCTGTAACATTGGTTGAATGGACTTTGCTTGGAGAAGAGAGGCCTTGGGAGGACGCAATATCTGTCTTTCAGTATTTGAAGGGTTGTCATTCAAGAAAATGAATTGAGAATATTCTGCTTGGCCCCAGAAAGCAGGACTAGAAACAGTAGAAGGAAGTCATAGAGAGGCAGGTTTAATTGGATCAAGAGGTATAGGTGAGAGACAATATGATATAGTGGATGAAGAGTTGGCCTTGGAGTTAGGAAGGCCTGGGTCCAAGTAACTGTCATTTGGTGCTCAGCACCTGCCCAAGCAACTCTCTTTGTCTTTGTCCTAAAATAAAATGACCTTAACATCCCCAATGTTCCTTAAGCCAGCCTGGTCTCCTGGTTCTGGGTCAATTTGGTTGAATTAACTATATAAATTGCATAGAAGGGCCAAGTTGCATTGGTAACAGTAGTTTCCTGCACCATTGAAATCACAGGAAAAGTGTTTTTAAAAATCTGGGGAGTAGGAGGAGATGGGAGATATAAATAGTTTGTGCATGGGGGTGCTGGAGCCAGTTAAAAGCAGCTTATCATCGTCAAATTATCAGCATAAGCATTTGCACCTAGAGATCAGCAAATGCCACACATCAGGGCTTGATTTATCATCTTGATGATTTCTAGTTTTCACAAAGTTTTAACAATGCAAATAAATGCAGATTAACAAGGCACATCAAATTTAACAGCGTGTCTTGAATTTTTTTGGAATTCAGATCAGTCATTTTCAGTTGTGTCCAACTTTTCATGACCCCATTTGAGGTTTTCTTGGCAAAGATACTGGAATAGTTTGCTGTTTCTTTCTCCAGCTCATTTCACAAATGAGGAAACTGAGGCAAGGAGAGTTAATGACTTGTCCAGGGTCACACAACTATTTATTCTCCATAAATAATACTTAAATAATTTACTTGAACTGTTATAATTGAGGGAGGAGGGTTTCCAAGACAACATTAAAAATACAACTTCTTATAACCACAAAATACAATAATACATAATCCAGGCATAAGTGTAATTGCCTTTAATGCAAACATTACCTTCACTCAAAGTATTCCGCCCCCCCTCCACACCAGAAGACTGCCTGGTTTATGAATTGACTGGTGTATTTTTTTTTCTAAGGTTGGAATGTGGCTTATGTTTCTAGAGACATGGTTACCACATCATTCAATCCAAACCCATCCACTCCCTAACCTAATCATACTAATGCAGAAATCCTGTGCCTCAGTGGGGTCATGAATTGGCAACCAAGACCTTGGACTTCACAACTCAGTGGAATTCCAGACCCTGCCTCCCCACCCCCCCCCCCCCCCCCCGTTCCCAGTTCGTAGGACAAGGAATCTGAGCACAAAAAGATTGCTCAGCACAGAATAACTCATTTCTTCACTGTGAATATGCTAAGGATATAGACAACCTGAGCTCCAGAAATGAAGGCCACAAGCCTGTGACCAAAACCACTGGGAACCCCCTTGCTGGTGAAGTGAACTTCTGCTCTGGCTGGCTGGCCTGTGAGGGATTCTTAACACGGAAATGTTGGGTCTGCCAAAATCACATAGCCACCCATTCTTAGCAGATTTAAAAGAAATTTTTCCAACCCTAGACAACTTCGTTATTTCTTCATTATACTGAAAAGCTTCCTAATGACCCCAAAATCATAGAATCCCAGAGTTAAGAGAGGTTTCAGAGTCCATTTAATCCAAATCATACCTGATTAGATATAACTTTTTATAACACCTTTAACAAATGGTCATCTAGTCCACATGAAAGCCTCCAGTGAAAAGAAACCCACAACCTCCTGAGGCAGCCCATTCCCCCTTTGGACAGCTCTAATTGTTAGAAAGGCTTCCTTATAAAGAGCCAAAAGCTACTTCTCTGTAATATCCTGTCTATCTCCCCTTCCCCCACCTGCCCCCCCCCCCTCCACAATACTCCTAGTTCTGCTCCAGGGTTCCAAGAGAACAAATCTAATCCTTCTCCCACATGTCAGATCTTCAAATACTTGGAGGAAGTGATCATGGACTTACCCAAGCCTTTTCTTTTTTGGCTCTACCTAGATGGAAGTCACTTGGATAAGAAAACTTAGCCCCTCTCCTAGGACCAGCCCAAGAACCAGTGTGGAAAAAAAACAATGACTTTGTCTTTGCAGGGTCTGGGTTCAAATCCACTAGCTGTGTGAGCTTTGGCATGTCACCTTGATTCTCTGGGCCTTGGATTCCTCATCTGTAAAATTAATAGCTTGGACTACTCAAATGATAAATAGCCTCAGTTCTATCAGTCAATCCTACTGTCCTAAACTCTCCAAGCTAGCCTCATTAACCTTTTCTGGACCTGTCTCAATTTATCGATCTACTTCCGAAAATGCAGTACCCAGAACTCAGGTTGCTGTCTGTGGTACAAACAGAAGCCTATATGGTTACCCTGGCTAGAAGATGCCCCCCGGCCCCAGATGTCTCCAGCTCCATTCATTCAAGAAGCATTTTCTAAGCTCCTACTCTGTAAAGTACTGTTTTAGCATGGCAGGTGGAGGGGGGGGGGGCTGAGGAAGAAGTGAAGAAGACATGATCACTGCCCTCATTCAGCTTGCATTCTAGTAGGGAAAGTGAAAAGAAAATGATACAGTAGAAAGAATATTAGATTTAGAGTCAAAGTTTCAAAACCTGGCTCAGCCACTTTTGACCTGTGTGATCTTGGTCAGTTCACAGCCTCTCTGTGCCTGTTTCCTCAACTCTAGAATGAGGGGATTAAAACAGGAGACCTTTAAGGCCCCTTCCTGCTCTAGAGCTATGAGTTTATGAGCCTGTGATACACCTTGTCTCATGTGTGACACATTCTTTCTGCATCATTAATTTAAGACTGGGTCTGGAGTTAAATACACTAAGCTCATTGGAACCATTTCCAGGATGTTAACTACTGAGCCCATACTCAATGTTTCAGAGAGTTGAGTGTCGGGGTGAGTGTAAAAGTACAACGTCATTTCCCAAGCTAAGACCTTAGGAAAGATCGACTTATTCTGCTTTGCCCACCATGGATTCAGATCTGTTTCAACTTAAGCTTTGACTCACCTCCCAGGTCAGCATTCTGAGGGTCACTTCACCATAGTTTATAATACACACACACACACACACACACACACACACACACACACACACACACACACACACACATAAAACACATGCTAGAAAACAACACCAAAAGGTGAGCAATGGAATCTGAGCAGCCCAGTCTGCGTGGAAACTGGGTACTATGGATGGACCTGAGGGGAAGCAAGGTTCATGGGACTTAGGAAAACTTCCAGTCAGGGAAGAGTGGACCTAAGGAAAGAACCAGGAGTAGAGTCTGACATAGCACAGACCAGGGAGAGAAATCCCTGGCAGCCAAAGACCAAAGGCCCAGCACCTCGTTGCTCAAATTATGTTTGAGAGGTAAAAGGCCTGTAGCACATCACAGCTATAGGGGCTGAACCAGGGCCATCTAGTAATAAAGCCCGGGATCTAAAGAAGGGGTTCTTAACCTGTGATCCTCACCCTCCCACCATGTACGGATTTCATGGGGTCTACAAATTTAGATAGGAAAACAATGACATCTTTATTTTCACTAACTCCTATCTGAAAATTAGTATTTCTCTCTAGTATGAATTTAAAAAACAAAAATATTCTGAGAAGGGGCCTATAGGCTTCCCCAGATTACTGAAGGGGTCCAGGGCACAAAAGAAAAAAAAAGATTAAGAACTTCTGCTGTGAAGTGAGAGACTTACAAAGAATTATAATCTAGGGTCTGTAGATAAAAGAGATTTTTAGTCACCATTGCTCCAACCCTCTCATCTTACATATGAGAAAACTGAGGCCTAGACAGAGAAGGGCAATGACTTATCCATAGTCCTACAACTAAGAACAGTCCAAGTAAGAATTTGAAGCTGTTATCTTTATCCAGAACTAGTCTTCTTACCACTGTATCACACAGCTCTTCCCACTGACTTAGACCAATAACATCCAACATGTGGTTACAGTCGCCCTAAATCAAAAGGCGGTAAAAGTGCAGACTATGTGTGGTTCATCCCCTTTGCTTTCCCATAGCCATTCATTTGATTCCATGAGCCTCCGTGGCTGCCCAACAGCTCCAGGCCTCAGTTAGAAAGTGGATCTCTAGGGCAGCTAGGTGGTGCAGTGAATAGAGCACTAGCCTGGAGTCAGGAGGACCTGAGTTCAAATATGACCTCAGACACTTAAACACTTATTAGCTGTGCTACCTTGGGCAAGTCACTTAACTCCAATTGCCCTGTCTTCCTCTCTCCAGAAAGCAAAAAAAAAAAAAAAAAGTGGGTCTTTGCCCAGGGAATTTAGAGCCAAGTTGCCCTAAAAAGCAGAAACTGGCATGGCCAGTCTTATGAAACTACAAGCTCCCTTTCAGGGCTTGGTTACAAAATAGCCAAGTTGTACAGTCTAGCCAAGTAAAACCCACCCCCAGGAGAAAGAGAAGCCCACCCTTGGTGTGCAAATTGGGCTCCCCTGCCCAGAGGAGGATGGTGTCTCTGGGGCACTGCCAGCCTCATCTCCTCAGACCTAGCTGGGCTCCAGCAGTGACAGAAAGGGGATGACTGAGAAAGGGCTTTGCTCAGTCACTCGGCGTGGACTTACAAGGCAAGAGTTTTGAAAAGGCCTAGTTCTGACCAGGTGACCTGATGAGGGAATTCATCACTTCCAGGGAGGAAAGATGGTCCCTAATATTTTCAAGAAAATGGGAGCTAAGATGAAGTGAGTTCGTAACGGCAGCTAGCATTTCTCTGTAGTGCTTCAAGCCTTGCTCAGAACTTCACAATTATTATCTCATTTTATCCTCACAACAGGCCTGGGAGGTGGGTGCCATGATTATCTCCGTTTTGCAAATAGGGAAACTGAGGGAGACAGAGGTTAAGTGACTTGCCTAAGGTCATAAGCCTAGTAAGAGTCTGGGGCTGGATTTGAACTCAGGTCTCCTTGCCTCCCACCTTTGCACTCCCTCCACCTTTCCACCTCAGTTTGATATAGTATAATTCATTTATCCAACTAAATTTATTAAATGTCTACCATTAACTGTGCTAAGTCACCCCTGCACTCAAGGATTCTACCTTGAATGAGAAGAAACTACGGGTGTCCAGACAAACAAATGCAAAGCAATCTGGGGTGGAGGGAGGAAGGAGTGTAACAAATGGGGAGACAGGTGAGGCTGTGTGCAGGAGGTACCTCCTGAGCTGAGCCTTGAAGGAAACCAGAGATTCTAAGGGGTAGAGGAGGTGAGGAAGGAGTGCCCTCCAGGCGTGGGCCACAGCCTGTACAGAGGCACAGTCAGGAGGTGGAACGTTATACACAGGGAACAGTTAAGTAAGACGGTTTAAAACATAATTATTCAGTGAACAGAGCAGCGGCCCTGGAGACAGGAGGACCTGAGTTCAAATCCAGCCTCAGATGCTTGACATACTTACTAGCTGTGTGACCTTGGGCAAGTCACTTAACCCCAATTGCCCTGCCTTCCTCCCTCCAAAAAAACAAAAACCCATAATTTTGCATGAAAGCTGTACCCATTCTATCATGCCACCATGAGCCCTGAGAAGTGCTGACAGTGATATCGTCAAATCTGCCTCTGCTTCAGGGGGCAATGTTCTATAATGTATTTAAGGACATCATGGGTCAGACCTTGGCACCATCATTTCATCCATTTCATAGAACTCTTGAATGCTGGGAACCAGGGGGTACCTAGAGGCAAAGCATAATAGAATTTTGGAGCTGACAGGAACCTGAAAACAGAATGTGAGAGCTGGGAAGAAGCTTAAAGATCATGCACTAGCTAGGTGGTATGGTGGGTGAGAGTCAGGAAGACCTGAGTTCAAATGCTGCCTGAGACCCTTACTAGCTATGTCACCCTGGGCAAGTCACTTAACCTCTATCTGCCTCAGTTTAATCATCTGGAAAAGGGGGGGTAATAATAGGACCTCCTTCCAGGGTTCTTATGAGGATCAAATATTTGTGAGGCACTTTGTAAACCTGAAAGCTCTATATAAATTATTATCATCTCATCTACCCCCCACACTTTGCAGATGAGATAACTCATTTTTTAAAACATAATTATAGTCCATGTGTATAGTCCTGCTTCTGCTTTCTTCACATCCATCTTCCCAAATGTTTTATAGTCCTTATATTAGTCATTTCTTTTGAGTTTTTTTTTCCTTCCCCCTCCCACCCTCTCCCACCCATTCTGGATCTGTGGATTCCTGGGTATTGGAGAATCTCAGCGAGGAAATTCTCTCCACCAATGAAGTCATCACCTCTTCTGGAAATTTCTCATAGGACCATAGATCTATGGCTAGAAGGGAGCTAGTCCACAGCTAGTCCAACTCCTTTATTTCGCAGAAGTGAAGGGACTTCTAGGTGGTCTAGGAGTGGGATGGGAACACAGGCCCTTTGACTTCAGGGAGCACTTGCTTCTATACCACTGCAGTGGCCTCTTTATAGCCTTCCAGGGGTGCCCAGGGCATGATGGAACAATAATATTCCGTTGTATTCACATGCCAGAATTTGCCTCTGTCCCAATTTCCTCATTTTCCCTCAGGGGAAATGGAGGCCCACAAAGGAAAAGCGACTTGCCCAAGGCAACCCAGGAAGGAAGTAGCAAAGCCAGGATTTCTGTTCAGGAATCAACAGTGCCAGGTGACCCAGCTCCCCCTTCTCTCTTTGGCCTCATTCCACCCAGTTCTTCTCAGTCACAGAACTGTCCCCTCCCCCTTACTCCAGATGCACTGATTTCCATCTACTCACCTGGCCTGACACGATGTGGATGATGTCTTAGCTTTGCCCAGACAAGGTTGGAATTTTTCTGTTAAGAAACCAAGAGAAACACACACATACAAAAAAGTAAACAGGAATAAGCTGACAGTGACCAGGTTTTTGTCATACTTGGCCAAAGATTGACTTGAATAAGACAGTTTATAGGACTCCCCGTCTGCTCCCAAGTCTCTGCGATCATCGGTCCTGCCAGAGTCTGCTTCTCAGGCTAATCTGAAGGACAGGCAACTCCGGTGGTCCCTCTGGGCCTGGACTAGGTTCATTTCTACTTCCTGAACAACTCTATGCTCAGACTGTCATCTTTGCCTCCTCCACAACAGAACCTTGGGTGTCCCCCATTAGATCTCACGGAGCTAGCCATGGCCTCACCTTGCCCAGAGCCGTGGCTGCAGCGCATTTCCAGGCTGTTCCACACCATGATGCCACTCACCCAACATCTTTCCTATCTAGCTTCTCTTCAGTATTCCTTTCTCTCCTTAGAATGTAAATTCCCTGAGGACAGGGGCTGTCTTGCTTGCTTATAGTTACAGGCTCAGTATTCAGCACAGTGTCTGGCACAAGTAAGTGTTTGGTTTACTAAATATTTTATTATCTGTCTATCTATCTATCACTACCCTGTCAGAGACTGTTCCATCCTTAGTCCCTTGTAAAAGGAAGGTAGTATTTCTGACTTGTCCCCAAGGATTTGTTCCCCTACACTTTAGGACACCCTTCCCTGACATGTGGGTGGTCTGCTTAGCCCTTCTGGCTTCCTACCCACTTCCCCAGATGTTCTCAGATGCCTGGTTCAGATGCCTGGAAACAAAGGAAGTGGGTTTCCAGAATCCTATCCCTATGCTTTTATAAGGTCATAAGGTCATAGATTTAGCGCTGAAAAGAACCTTTAAGGGTGGGGAGCAGTATGGCCTGGAAGAAAGAGTACTTGGATTTAAAAATGGAAAACCAGGGAAAAATCTGGTGCTACCACTTAACACTTGTGTGTGTCTTTGCACAAGTTTTTTGTGTATCTCTGGGCCTCAGTTTCCTCCTCTGTAAAATGAGAAAGTTGGACAAAACTAGATCCTGTAACCCAGACCAACTTCCTCAATTCACAGAGGAGCTAGTTAGCTGCCCTTTGTGCTCGAAGAGGACCAAAATGACATCACTATGTCAAAGTCAATTTATAGTGTGTCCGACTGGCTGAGACCAGTAGGAGCTCAGAAGACTCTACTACAGATTAGGCACAAATGGTCCATATGAACAATTGGAGTGGAAATATCTCTAAATTTGCACATCTCACATTTCTTTTGATCTACTTCAATTCTGCTTTGCTCATAGAGCACAGCACCTTCTCTGATGTGGGTGCGCCATGCTGGGCAGTCCTATGCCAGTGTCTCCCATGTGTCACAATCAATTCCAAAGTTCTTCAAAGAGACCTTGAGAGTGTCCTTATGCTGCTTCTGCTGATGTCCATGTGAGCACTTGCCTTGTGTGAGCTCACCATAAAATAATCTTTTAGGCAAACGTACTTTTGACATTCAAACCACATCCAGTTGTGCTGTCTATGGTAGAGTTTGAATGCTTAGCAGTTGAACTTAAGAAAGGATCTCAGTGTCTAAGGCCCAGAGAGGTGGGGATTTCTGAGAAGTAGCTAAGCAGGGATTCACAAGCAGGCCTCTTCACTCCAAATTCCCATTACACTGAACTTTAGAATACTAATCATAAGAATTAATCAGGTTTATATGTGAGGTTCACAAAGCACTTTCCTCACAAAAGCCCCTGTGAAACAGATAGGTCAGGCATTATTGTCCCCATCTTCCAGATGAGAAAATAAGTGGCAAAGTGGTGACAGTAACCTGACCATATGGTTAACATGCAAAAGTCCTTGAAGACCCAGCAACAGTGAGAGAAAATCTCCACAGAAGGACAGTGAGATTCTTCCCTTCTCCCACTCGGTGGCATTTCTGGGGCCAGACACTTGGCCCAACAAAGGCAGGATTTCTGCTATGTATGGGTGCATATTTTAGGATCCTGCCATCTACCCCTCTCTTAACCAGTTCCCTAAGATTATGACTTAAAATCCTCTTGGCCCATGGAGGTGAAACTAGAAAGTTTGCAAAATCTTAGAATTGATGGAACCTTAAAGATCATCTAGTTCAAACTCTTCATTTGACAGAAGAGGAAACTGAGGCCCAGAGGCTTAGGTGACTTTCCCAAGGTCACACAACTAGTAGATTTGAACCTAGGCACCCTGAAGAGGCCACTGGCATTAAATTTCTATATAACCTGGCCACTTCCTGCCTCTCTGATCTTCTTACACTTTATTCCCGTCCTCACATTCTGAGATCCATTCATGTTGACCTACTTTGTTTTCTTCATGCAGGACAGTTTATCTCCCATCTCCATGCCTTTGCACCGGCTGTCCCCCACCCCTAGAACACCATCCCTCTACACCACTTGGCATCCCTGGTTTCCTTCAAGACTCAGCTCAAGTGCCTCTTTTTACCTAAAGTCTTAACTAATTCTCCCAGCTGTTAGTGACCTTCCTCCCAGTGCAACCTCCTAGGTATCCATTTTACATAAATTATGTACATATTCATATATGTTCACATTGTCTCCCCGCATTAGGGTATAAACTCCTCAAGGGTAAGGCTGGTTTCACTTTGGTCTTTATAGCCCCAGCCCTTAGCACAGTTCTTGGCACACAGAAAGCACTTAATTAATGCTTATGGATTGGCTGCCAGAAAGCAAAGCAATCATTGGTCCCCACTCTGTCCTGGGAGAAAAGCTGTTAAGATTTCTTCTGCAAATGAATTCCACATGGCCAGTGCCAAGAAATATTCTTGTCCTAAGGGAATGATCCCTGGTATTCTCTCTAAGTTCCAGCCAGTGAGTCCTTCTCTGCCACTCCTCCCTTGCCCTCCTCCCTCAGTCTAGCTCTTCTGTGTCTCAGGCAGGTATCAGTCCTCCTGATGTGTAATGAGATGTCCATCAACACTCTCACTCAGTACCATAAATGAATGAGCTCCCAATCAGCAGATGCTGCCCGGGCCTGGCCAGGTTGGCATCCCTGTTGGGAGTGAGGGGAGGTCATGAGCTCCCTCCCCTCCCCTATTTCCTTGACGTGTGTTGCCAAGGGTCAGCAGCCCCTTGTGGAGTTTTAGCTTTCTAGACCTTATGGAAAATAATGGCTACCATTCTTATTACTTTGATGCAATTTCAGATTCAGGATAGTAACATAGCAGACAGGGCAGTAACATAGTAGACAGGGTTCAGATTTTGTGCCAGATGCTTCCTAGCTGTGTGACCCAGGACAAATCACTTAACATCAGTGTTCCTCAGGTAACATCCTGGGACTTACAGGGACAGTACACACAGTGGAAAGTGCTCAGGCTTTGGAATCAGGATCTTTGGGTTCCAATCATACCTGTTACTTACTTACCACCTCTGCAACCTTGGGCAAGTGGCCTAACATCTCAGGGCCTCCATTTCTCATCTAGAAAATGAGGGGGGTTAGAGAAGGAGACCTCCCAGGTCTCTTCCAGCTCTAAAGCCTATTTTGGGCCTCGATTACTGGAGAAAAGACAGGAAATTATGCACTGTGAGATTATGTATGTGGAAGTACTTTGCCACTGTAAAGCATCACATAGAAGTTGGCTGTTGGGGATAATGGCTAGAGGTGAACATTTGCATGCTGCTCTGGGAGAGCCCAGTGCTCTCCCACTTACACAGACACGGGCTACTCAGCACCAGAGCATCCTTTGGAGATCAATAAATGGACAAGCCCTGTGATCACGGCTATCCAAGCACCCTCTTCCTTCAGGGTACCCCGAGCCGTTTACAATGTCTGACCAGGGGCTCCTGCAGCCTGCACTGCCCTCTGCTGGTGGAACCTGACAATGGACTCTGATCTTTACCCCTTGCTGAAGGGATAGATACATGGGTGGTATCCTACCACTGTGAACCACTCTCAGGGATCTAGAGATGCTCCTTTGCTTCAGGGGTCATGGGGCTGGGGGGGGGGAAGAGAAGGAATGGGGGGGGGGTATTTCTCTTTTGAATTACAATTTGGAGTTCTTGCCAGTAGACACCCCTCCTCTTCCTCACTCCATAGGAATACAGCTTCCACACCTCTTTGCTTGTGCAGGTGAGAGATGCGAGTGAGTGCTAAGGCAGAATACAAAGAGTGTGAAAAGCCTTGGAATGAAAGGGACCTAGCTGGCCAGCTAGTCCAGCCTCTCCATTTTACACATTAGAGAAATAAGGCCCAAGGTCACCCAGATATCTATGGCCTCTGATTCCAAATCCATTGCTCTAGGTCACTATGCCATCCACATCCCTTTTTCCTTTCTTCTTGCCCATTTAAATATATCCATTATTCAAGACCTAGTTTAAACTCACACTGATTCCTCCAGCTGAACTGGAATCGTTTGTTCTCTGACAGCATCCTACCTTCCTGTCTTCGTTCATACTACTACCTGTGCCAGAACTGATCTCTTTCTTCTACTATTGAATTCCTGCCCATTTTTGACCTAAATTAATCTATTTATTCAGTGCCATATTAATCCAATTTTTTTTTAATTTTAGACTCATTCATACTTTACAGCATTCTCTGTCCACAGCCCAAGAACTCTTGAGGACTAAATATATGGCTTCTCAAACCCCAGGTGCAGAAGATGGTTGAGAACCAGGCCTTGTTTTCTCCTTGCAAAATATTATTCTTTCCTGAGTTGAATAGGGGACTCCTGGCTGTTGACCCCATAGACCTGGCAGGATACCTTAGCTGAGCTGAGATGGTCACCCAAGGAAGACCACCTCAGCTTAGCTAAGGTGTCCTGCCAGCCCTTCACTGAAGAGGGTGGAGTGTTCTTCCCCAAAGGCCACATCCTAGCCCTTCAAGGAATTGAAAGACTAGCCTAATCATAATCAATCATTTTTCCTCCATGAAATATCTTATGCAAATAAGGCAAATACAAGCTCCAAGGACCATAAATTATACAATAAGTACTAAATAGGATCATCCAATCAGCAAGAGAATAGAACACTTTATAAATAAAGACTCCACCCTGTGATGTAAATAAGAAAAGGAGTTAGGAAACTGAGATTGAATCCAACAAACATTCAGCACTTACTTTTTGCAAAATGCTGTGCTATGTTCTAGAAAAAGATGCAAAGTTTAACAAGGCATATTGCCTGACTTTGCAGGAGCTCACAGTCTCCATAGTTACCCAAAATGAGTGGCCTTCATTGTGAAAAATGTAGGTCCTTTACCCAGCCTTCATTCACTTTGAGCCTGAATTTTCATAATATTATTTTGTCCTAGTTCTCTTCCTACAGATACCTACAGATACGGGCCCTTCCTACTCAGTCTCCTTTGCTGGATCACCATTAGGTCCCAATCCCTAATCTTCAAGACTTTATCCTGGGTTTTCTCTCTATCTTTTATATTAACTTATGTCTCAGTTGGATTACTGGAACACCTTCCTCATTGGTCTCCATACTTCCAGTCTTTCTCCTCTATAATCCATTCTCTATACGGCTGCCAAAATTATCTTCCTAAGCACATGTCCAGCTATGTCATTTCTCTGCCCAAGAATGTTCAGTGGCTCCCTGCCGCCTCCAGAATAAAATATAAATCCTTCAAGTTTGGCACTGAAAGCAATCCGGTTCCAGCCTACCTTTACAATTCGATTTCACTTCATTCCTTCAACATTCTACCTGTTGGGTTCCTTACTGATCTTTGGACTCAGAATTATGCCTCTTGCTTTTGCAAGGTCTGTCCCCTATACCTGGCATGCTTTCTGCCTTCATATCTCCCTTGACTTCTTTTTTTTTTTTTTGCTTTTTGGAGGGGGGGAAGGTAGGGCAACTGGGATTAAATGACTTGTCCAAGGTTTCACAGCTAGTAAGTGTTAAGTGTCTGAGGCCAGATTTGAACTCAGGTCCTCCTGACTCCAGGGCCGGTGCTCTATTCACCGCACCACCTAGCTGCCCCCTCTACCTTGACTTCTATCAAGTCTCTGCTCAAATACCCCCCTCCAAGGGAAGTCTTTTCTGATTACCTCAATTGTTAGTTCTCTCTCTTTCTCTCTCTCTCTCCCCCCTTAAATTATTTCATATTTACTTTTCTGTGGACTTGTTGTATCCCCAACTCCATTAGAATATAAGCATCCATGGGGTGGCTAGGTGGCGCAGTGAATAGAGCACTGACCCTGGAGTCAGGAAGACCTGAGTTCAAATTTGACCTCAGACACTTAACACTTACTAGAAGTGTGACCTTGGGCAAGTCACTTAACCCCAATTGCCCTTCCTTTCCCCCTCCAAAAAGCTAAAGAATATAAGCATCCTGAGGGGGCAGGGATTGTTTTTTGTCCCTGTATCCCCTAGTATTTCATATAGTGCCTTGCATACATAGATCCTTAAAAAATATTCGTTGAATTAATTCTATGGAGATAAATAATGCCATGCACACAGATAAAAATAATATGTAGTATTATGTAACAAGAGCAATAGAGAAGTTTTGTGTTTTTTTTTACAAGTGCTACGTGAGGTTTGAGGAGGAGGAAAGAGATCATTACTGATAGAGGGATGGGGAAAACTTTCTGGAGAAGGCAACTTTTGAGTTGAGTTTAAGGAATGGGTAGGAGGTATATGTTGAATTGCTTGCCCTCTCAGTTGGGGCAGAAGGTGTTGGAGGGAGGAAGAGAGAGAATTTGGAAGTCAAAGTTTTAAAAACAAATGTTAAAAATTGTTTTTATATGTAACTGGTGAAAAATAAAATACTAAATTTAAAAAATAAAGTCAATAGCAAAGGAGAAAAAAAAAGAATGGGTAGGAATTCAACAGGTGAAGAAGGAGAAGGGCTTTCTTGGCAGAGAGTGGCGTGAACAAAGGTGAGGAAGGGCGAGATTTCATGGCCAAGTCAGAGGACAGAATGCTCTAATTCTACTGGAGGGATCAGCGTGGGTTTAAGGTAGGTCTTAAAGGACAGGTATGATATCTAAACGGACAGGAAGGAGGAAAAAGGGCTGTAGGTGGCACAGTGACCAGAACACATGGATTTGGAATCACAGCGAATGGATTCTAAACCCTGCTCTGCCACTTACTGGCTTCAGGTCTCTAGTCTGTAAAATAAGGAGATTGGACCAGTCTCTTAGCTCCATTTCATTCCAAGCCTTTTCAAACTCTTTGTATTCTCCCTTAGCTCTCAGTCCCATCCCTCACCTGCACAGGCAAAGAGGATTGAAAGCCATCTCCCTGTGAAGTGGCAAGAATTCCCAATTTTAATTCTAACTAGAAATCTCCTCCCCTCCCATCCCCTGCATTACTGTGACATGTGTCTGGATGAAGTAAAGATCCTCCTCGTCCCTTCTTGGAAATCTTTGGTGCCACAGTATGATCCTAAGGACTTCTGCTTCCTAGGTGCATGAACTTGGATAATGAATCAGAAAGTCAATCAGCAAACCTATATTAAGTGCCCACTATGTGCCATGTATTGGGCTGAGTGCTGTGGATACAGAGACAAAAAAAATTAATAATTTCCTCCTATTAAAAGAAACATTATTCATATATATGTATATGTATATGTATATATTTACATATAAGTAAATGCAGAATCAATATAAAACATTTATTTAGACAAGTTGTCTCTTTAAGATTCATTTCCTTATCTAGAAGGTAGAGAGAATAGCTTGTGCTACCTGTCTCATGGGGTTGTTGTTAAGAGAAGTACTTTTTTGTTTGTTTGTTTGTCCTTCCTTTAGGAAGGGGGGGATAGCAGGGGAATTGGGGTTAAGTGACTTGCCCAAGGTCACACAGCTAGTAAGTGTTAAGTGTTTGAGGTTGGATTTGAGGGCAGGTCCTCCTGATTCCAGGGCTGTGCCACTTATTCACTGTGCCACCTAGCCACCCCAAGAGAAGTACTTTATAAACCATTAGACTGGGAGGTCCTGGAGAATGAGAGCTGGCTTTTACCTTTCTTTGTATCCTAGCCCTTAGCACAGTGCCTGGCATATTTTTCAGTCTTTGTTCAGTTCAGACTCTTTATGCCCCATTTCAGCTTTTCTTGGCAAAGATACTGCAGTAGTTTGTCATTTCCCTCTCTAACTCATTTTTATAGATGAGGAAACTGAGGCAAACAGGGTTAAGTGACTTGCCCAGGGTCACACAGCTAGGACCTGTCGGAGGCCAGATTTGAACTCAGATCTTCCTGACTTCAGGTCCAGCCTCTCTATTCACTCTCCTCCTAGCTGCCTACCTGGCACATAGTAGGTGCTTAATAAATGCTTGTTGACTAGCCAACTGTAAATATGTATAAAAGAGTCCAAGACTGGGGATTGGTTTTGAGTCCCTACTCAGCGCTTTGCTCTTGGCCAAGTCACTTAACTTCTCTGGGTCTCGTTTACCCTCATGTGCCACATGTTCCCTAAGGTCCCCTCTGACTCTACGTCCTCTGATTCATCCAATACAAAGGAAACCCAAAGCCTAGGAAGATTCAATGATTCACCTAAAACCACACAGACAGCAAACAGAAGAGGCAGGATTCGCACCGAAGTCTTCTGACTCTAAAACCAGGGAAGGAGCAGGAGGAGCTCTCTTTGTTATCTCTTGATTTCTAGAACCCTTTCCAGTTCTGGATCCTGTGATCTTTAAGGGGAACCTCACAGGTAGGACCAAGCATGGGGGTATTAGGATGGGTAAAGAGACTGCCCTAATACAGTAGAAGGTGGTTTGGGGGAGAGGGGGAAGAGGCAATGATCCTCAAGAAGGTTGGGTGGGTGGGCAAGCTTGGATTTCAAAGAGCCTTAAGACTTGACATAACTCAGTCAATGTGCAGCTGGATGGCTTAGATCAATGCTGGAGTCATCTTGAACTTCTCTCATGAGAGATATGAGGTCCAGGCAAGAGGGGAAAAGGGGGGGAACCATGGCAAATCCCGGTTTTCCAAGAGGAAATTCAAGATGGTATCTGTACTCCCCATCTGTAGTTCAGATGCCAGAGAGGACTTGCCCACATCCTCACATGTCCTTGAATATTGCTGAGGTTCGTGGCTCATCACGGTTGAAAGAAGTTATTTAAAGCTACAAGGAAGCCATCAGACAGATAGCAAGTGCTGACAACCTTGGACCATACCCAGGGCTTCCAATAGGCAAGGGGACATAGAACTATTTCCCCACACCAGGCAGCAGCTGGGGGCCATCAGACATTCTCCCTGAAGGGTCAGCTGTCAGGACAGCACCCCAAGGATGCTTGAGGTGGGTGGGCAAAGCAGAGTCCATTCCACCAATACCATCCCCAGTGCCCCAAAGATGTAGCCAGGCTGGGACCCGCAAAGACACTGCAGAGAGATCATGGCTTAGAAGGCAGCTTTTGGTGCAATCATAGGCTTTTATTTTCTTGCTATTTGTACATGAGAAAAGAGCCAGGGAGAGAGCAGGACAGGGGAGATTCAGTAAACACAGAACAATGGAATGGCAGACAGAAACCTGCTGATCTTGAGAAAACTTGACCCTAACCCAGGTCTTTTTTCCTCCAGGTGTGTGTGTGTGTGTGTGTGTGTGTGTGTGTGTGTGTGTGTATGAATGTATATGTGCAACATCCATGGTTTCTGAATCACTTGTTCTTTGCTTTGTTGGAGGAATCTGCCCCTAAAGATGAGCTCCAAGCAAGTTCTCCAAAATATCAGCTTACCTTTAAATTTATTAGAATGAATATAACCTTTTAGATTTAGAACTGGAAGGAATCTTAGAAGCCATCTAGACCAATCTGTTCATTTGACAGATGAGGAAACTGAGAGCCTAGAGAGGAATGATGACTTGCCCAAGGTCACATTAGCAGGATGTGAACCCAAGTCTTCTGACTCAGAAGTCAGTATTCTTCCAAGTTGACTCGCCTTGTTGTATTTGGTTCACAAAAGCAGGACCAGAAGCAGGGGGTAGATAGGCATATTTTGGTTCAATGTAAGGATATACTTTTTCAAAATCAGAGCTATCCAAAAATTAAATGGGCCACCTCAGTAGGTAGGGAGTTCCCTGTTACTGGAGATATCTAAGTATAACTTGGATAGCTATTTACCAGGGATGTTGTAGAGCACATTTGTGATCAGGTATGGACTAGACTAAATGAGCCTTGAGGTTCCTTCTGACTCTATGAACCTATGACTCTGCTTTAGCGATTTAATTAATGTGGACACGCCATCTGCTGGTGTAGGTTGCAATCCATCTGCACATTCTGATCTCATCTAATTCTTGCCTACAAATTTCTATAAATCTTTCATTGCAAATCTGCCTAATATGCCAGGTGTCAAACTCAAATAGAAACGGATCCCTATGGCCCACATAGTGATAGAAAACCACAATTTAACACCATCTGTGTTGTATTGTATTTTTACTTACTCTGTTAAACATTTTCTGATTACATTTTACTCTCGTTCAGACTTCACTCAGGAGTTTTGTGAGCCAGAAAGTTGACATCTCTGCTAGCGGCCACCCTCTGCTTCTTTTCGTACTTCCTTGGATGTACTATTCTTCCTCATTCTCTCTACAAGACTAGCCCAAGTCCTTTTCAGACCATAGACTGATGCCATGTCTTTACAGCATTTTGGAACTCTAGTAGGCATGCTCCAAAAGGATTTGGGCAGACCTTTCACAGAATGCTGCAGATGCAAGACTGAGAGAAACCAAACAGCCACAAAAGGCTTCAGATAATAAGGGATGGGTGAGGGCTGGTGCAAGAGCAGGGGATTGCTGTCAGGGAACAGGAGTCAGCAGTGGTGGAGGTCAAGTCTAGTGGGTAAGCACTGGGAAGCTGCTGGATTAATTTGAGGCCAGAGTGCCTGGGACAATTTTGGAGCTGAGCTAAGAGAAGGTGGCAGCGAAGGCAGGGGCCACTGGAGCAGATCCCAGAGGGAAGCAAGCAAGTGGAGAAATGTAGATTCTTCCTTTTCACTAATGACCTCAAGCACAGTTATGCTCTTACAATTTATATATGAGTGATATGAGTTTATAAGGTGAGGGAAGAAGAAACAGCATACATAGGAGGGTGGACTGTAGTTTGCTAACCAGGTTCAGATGTAAGTCCTTCTATTCTTTAATATACCTTTTAATAAACCTGTTCTGTGTTTAAATGATTGCTAGCCTAATGCTTGCAGAGGGATTTGAAGACCCGTCCCAGTAGAGAGCCAGAAACAAATTCAGATTTTTCCCAGGACCTAAACCCATGATATAGAGTTAAAAGTAAGAAGTCTTCAAGATGGAAACCATTCTTTGTGAGTCCAAAGCTGCAGTAGTGAGCCACAGGTCACAATATTCAACTAGATATCTTCTGAGGTCCCCTTCCAGCTTCAGGTGCAGGATTCCATATCATAGCTCTTCCCTAGTCTAGCTGTTCTCAGGTCCTTTAATTACCTTTGAGTAATTCCAAAAGCAAGTCTAAAACCCTTGCCTGGACTTGCACGTGGGAGCTTACCATCTAACCAGAAATTATTATCATAGAACATCAGAGACAAGAGAGACCCTAGGAAGCATCTTGTTCCCCATCGTCATCTTGTTTTTTTGCTTTTGGGGATTTTTTTGGAGGGGAGAAGGCAGGGCAATTGGAGTTAAGTGACTTACCCAAGGTCACATGGCTAGTAAGTGTTTTACCATCACCATCAAGAGTAAACTGAGACTCAGAGAGGGGAGGTTGCACGATGTATTAGTGTCAGGCTACTGCCTCTTACCCCAGTGCAGGGCTCTTTCCACTATACTTGCAAGAACCAGAATCATTTCATTTTGTCTCCCAAGCATCAGGGAAGATGAGATGAGCAATGAAGCTATATCTCAGATTTGTAGGCTGATTGCGAAAGTTCCTGTTGCCAGAGCAACATGTCTGGGATGAGTGGGCAGCATCTTTTGTGAACCAAGGGCCAAGGCTTTGGTTTAATGTATTCCAAAGGCCTGTCCCAGGCGGCATCTTCTACTGTGTAAATATTTATATTTGGCATTTCTCATGCTGGGCTCAGGACGTCTGTTCTGCATCAGATTAAACCACACACAGATCCAAGTTCGGGCTTCTCAGGGAATTGAAAACGGTTTTTGCTAAGAATCTAGGGCTGGCGATTTCCAAGGGCTCTATTCATAACTGCACACTCTGTCACTGTTGGGAGGTTACAATATCCATTCAGTTTTTTCTAAACCCCAAGATCTGTAAGCCAAGGACTGGAGCCTCCCCAAATAGGCTGGGTTGCCCCAAGAGAAGAACAGGCTTCTGATATTTATGCTGACATTGGGATCTGTACAAAGTATGATTTTACTCAAAAACAGGTCTGTATGTAGTGAGGCACAGCTCAGGTGCTGCCTTCTCCATCACCGCCTCCAGAAGCCTTCCCTTGGCACCCAGAGGAAAGTAGGTTTTCATATTTTCCTGGAGCTCTTTGTCTGGGTTTCAGGATCTTTCCTTTATATTCCCTCCAACCTCCCACCATGATTCCCTAACTTGACTTATACTTATGTGAGTTCATGTCATATTCCCCCAATTAGATCATAAGCTTCTTGAAGGCAGGGTCTGTATCATTTATTTTTCTTCATCTCTTTATCCCCAGCACCAAATACAGGACTTGGCATATGATGGGCACTTAATAAAATGCAGAATAAATGAATGAATGATGAGTTCTGAGGGGTCACAGGGGGCCAGGCTCAGTAAGGCAGTCATTGCTGGGAGAGGTAACCTTAAGATTATTCCTAAGAAGTATTGTTAGGGGGCGGCTAGGTGATACAGTGAATAGAGCACTGGCCCTGGAGTCAGGAGGACCTGAGTTCAAATCCAGCCTCAGAGACTTAACACATACTAGCCATGTGACCTTGGGCAAGTCACTTAACCCCAATTGCCCTGCACTCCCCCTCTAAAAAAAAAAAAAGAAGTGTTATCAGGTCTGATTTCCAGTTTGCAGCTTATTTTAGGGCCATCTGGGACAGAAGAGGTTACTTTTTAAGAAGCAGGTTTCACCTACTCTTATCCAAATTCACTCTTGCTGAAATGTCCCCTGTACAAATAGGGTCTGAGTTTCCATGACTGCCAGCTTTTATCTCTTTCTCTTATTTCTGTGGAAGGACATGGTTTTTCATGCCAGGCTTTTTGTTGGGCACCTAATCCAACCCCTGTTTTTGCTTAAAACTCTTTGTATGTGTATTTGAGGGAAGGTATAAAATGGGTTTACTGCTAAGGTTTAGGAAGGCAAAATTTCATTGAAAAGGAATTTTAAGTTTATGTAGAGTTTAAACTTTTGCTTTAAAATGAAACGGAAAATTTTTTCTTCTCAAAGAATTTTATCCCAGCACAAAAGAAAGTCTCTCTCTCTGGTGGTGATCTTAGGACTCCATCCTTGGCCCTTTGCTGTCATGTACTTACAGCAGTAAGTTGGACTATGCCATACCTGACACCTTTATGTGACAGAAAGCTGAAGGGATCGCTAACAAACTGGAGGACAGAATGGGAATCCAATGTACTATTGAGGGCAAAGGCCAAAGGTCTGATGGCCTTGCCTTTCCCAGGCCCTAGGCAGCAACCCCCTCCTGTTCTTCCTGAGATGCTACTTGGTGTCTTGGTACCAACCAGTGATCAAAGCCAGATGTAGCAGAACAAAAATGAAAGCACTATGTCTTTAATTTTCTGTTTAATTTTTCCTCCCTGACTGCTAGAAAGAATGTATTCCAGCTCCAGGCTTCCCAGTAATAGTCTCAATCAGTCCCAGTTCCATGGCTCCCTTCCACCTCCCTTACCTTTATTTGTCAGGTTTCAAGCTTCATTCATCTGAGGTCATCGGGCCAGGTTATCTGGAATCCAGAATGCCACCCCCAGGCACCATGACTTGCCCTGGGCATGCCCTAAGCATGCTGTACTCCAAGTACAATACCTTCCATGGGTCATGGGCATATTGGCTTTCCACAGGTCCTGGGCAAAATGCCCCCTATGTATCCCAGGCAGCTGCATATCCCAGGTATGACGGCCCTTCACGTATCCCAGATATATCCCCTCTTGAATACTGTATACCAGGCAATATATTTTGGGAATAATGCCCATTATGTGTCCTGAGGGCATCACTGTCCTCAGATGTGCTCTGGGCCCAGTATGACTCCTGTAACCCAGGTACACTGTCTTTTCATGTGTCCTGGGCATTAGTCTGTGTGTTCTGGGTATAGTGCCTTCCATGCATCCTAAGCACATTTAAATCCTATATATCCCAGGCATCATGCCCTCTCTTTCTAAAAGACATGATGCCCATCATACATCCCATTCCTGCATATCTCCAGGACACTGCACTGTAACAGGACCTGAGCAGAATGTCCTCTCTGTGTGCATCCTAAGCCCAATGCCCTTCATGCATCCTGATCATGCTGCTCTCCTGTGTGCCCTGGGCACGATGCTACTGAACACAATGCAAACTGTCCCTCTGTGTAGCCAGGCCTCTCTCGATAGACTGGGCCTATGAAACATGTATGTACTCACAGTACTGGGAAACTATAGAGGAAAAACTTCAATGTATAAATCTGGATGGATTTTTTTTTAAACCCACGATTCAAACAAAGATTAAGAAGAGATTAAAGTATGGTTTAGAGCTGAATGAGGACCTTTCTTTCCTCTGTGATGCGATGGCCTGGGCTGAGAAGGCTGAACAGGCTGAGCAGGCCCCACAGATAAATCACTTTGGCCCAGATGGAAATGACTTTGCTCAGCTGGGACGGAGCAGCTTAATTAATTAAAGGTGTTTTTCTCAAAGGGCTGAGCACAGGGTGGGGAGGAAAGGAAGGAAAGTCGGAAAGAGAGTTAAAGGGAAGATCGTGCTGGGCCCTGGAATTGCCTTGGGAACCAGACTGACTTTCCTCTTCCTACCCCCATCCCTTACAGTCGGAGATTCTGCCCTCAGTGGGTCCATCCAAGCAGCCATTGCCAAGACTCCACTTTTCTTCCTGACACCCAATATCATGCATTTTTACTTCACAGTTTGCTTTATGGAAAACTTCTCCATCAATTTCCTTCTTGGTCCTCACACCAGCCAGAGAGGGAAATTGGAAAAGGATTATTATCCTCATTTTACAGAGAAAGAAACTATTCAGCCTGGTTGTCCCAGACTAACAATTGGAGGGTGTTTGTTAACTGACTGACTGATAATCCAGACCACCTCCCTCAAGACTTGCTGGAGAGTTAGAGTCAGGCTTCAGATATAAAAAAATGACAAAAAAATGTAGTTCAAATAACTGAGTGCCAGTGAATGGAACAGATGGTAAATGTTCTTTATGCAACTCTAATCTTTAATATCCAACTTGGAACCTGAAACTAGGGTGGCATTGGGGCCAGACTGTGGAGCCCTGAATGATAAGCTAAGGAGTTGGGGTTTTATTCTCTAGACAATGGGGAGCCACTGAAGGATTTTGAGCTGGAGAATGATAGGTACAAATAGGTGTTTTAGGAAGATGCCAGTTGACTGTGCAGGAGGATTAGAGGGGAAGAGACTAAGTAATCAGTGATGTTATTCATATGTAATTCATTCATTCAACAACCATTTTTACATACCTAATATGGGCTATGTATTGGAAAAACATATAAAGATAATTTTTAAAGGATGCCTACAACCATGGACCTCAAAGATTAATAGGAATGTTGCCATAATCTAGGCTTGACCTATAAAGGTTTATTCTAGAGGAAGGGACAGACATGGGAGACCTAGGAAAGGGAGTATTCAGTTGATTTGATCACAGACTATGTGGGAGAAGGAGAGAAGGAGTCAAGATCATTCCCAAGATTTCAAGCCTCAGTGACTAGAAGGGGAGGGAAAGAAACAAGCATTTATTAAGATCTACTCCGTGCCAGGCAATGTGCTAAGCACTTCACAAGTATTATCTTATTTGACTCTTACAATAAACCCTGGAAGAGAGGTGCTATTATTACCCCCACCTTTTTACAGTTGAGGAACCTGAGACAGATAGTGGTTAAGTGATTTGCCTAAAATGACACAGCTTGCCATTAAGTGTGTAAATCCAGATTTGAACTCAGGTCATCCTGACTCCATCCATTGTACCACCTACCTTGAAGAATGAAGAAAAGAGAAATCCAAGATGGACCACTGGTTTGCAGGTGAAGATGATGTCTTAAGTTTGAGACATATTAGGATGGAGGTGCCAGTGGTACATTCCCATAAACAGGTGCAGATGTCCCACAGAAAGCTGGAAATGTGAGGTTTGAGTTCATGAGAGAGGTCAGAGTTTGAAACAGAGATTTGAGAGTGAGCTTTTTTATACACAAAGGTAATAGCAAAAACTAGGACTGTGGATGAATTTGCCAGGTAGAGAAAGAAGAGAAGAACTAAGCCTTGGTTACGTAAATTTAGTTGGAAGATAATCTAATGTAGGTGATAGTGGGTGAACAATGAAAAAGCTTGGAGAAGAACTGAGGGAGAGTAGTGTCACCACTAGCAGCCAAGGGAGGAGAAGGTATCCAGAAGAAAAGGATGGTCAATGGTGTCCAATTCTGCAGAGGTCAAGATGGAGGAGGGCTTAGAAAAGGGCATTAGATTTGGCCATTAGGAGGACATTTTGACCTGGGAGAGAGCAATCCCAGTCATGTGGTAGGGACAGAAGCCAGAAGGCAAGGGGTTGCTGAGCAATTACAGGGGAGGAAGTGGAGGCGATATGATGGACAAGACAAAAGTTTTTGCCAACTCTATTGTGAATTGATCAAGGGAGAAGGAAGCTGAGAATGACAGTGTCAGTGAACCTGATGACCCCTCAGGTCCCCTCCTGGCTCTGAAATAGTATGTGTGTATCATGAAGTGACCTAGGCAGGAAGAGTTCTTGGGCTCTCCCTAGGGATGGTTGTCTCCTCTGAATATCCCGCAGACGGTGAAATTGCAGCTGTGTCCCTCTTCAGACCAGCCGAGATTACTTAATAGGCTCCCTAAATGACCAATTTTCAAAATTGCATAGATTTCCTGCATTAAGTCCCCAGGGGCATGGAGCCACCTCTGGAATGGTCACACATCATTTGATGTAATTGGGCAAATTGGCCGTCTCCGCTCCATCGCTTGGGAGAGCCTAAGAGACCGAGCCAAGGAAACTGGCCATTTACCACTTGACCCTACAGGAGAGGCCACTCCCAGTCAGGCTGGTGAAGATTATCCCAGGAGCCACAGGACCATGGGGATAAAAGAGCCAGCCACCTACCCCATGCTGCTATGGCTGAGCTGAGCAGAACACAGCAGAGGAGAATCCCAAAAAATCAGAGCCATTCCTGGCTCTGCTGCTTTACCATTAAATTCCAAAGTGCTTCTTAACCATTATCTCACTTCATCCTCACAAAGACCCTGAAAGGGAGGCAAAACAGGGCTTTTTTCTATAAATGAGGAAACTGAGACCCAGGGGGAGGATGTGACTTTTTCATAATCATGAGAGTTGACATTTTATGTTACTTCAATTTTAACAAAGCAATTTCTTCATAACAACCCTCTGAGATAGGGAGTCCAAAGAGCACTCTCCCCATTCTACAGATGAGGTAACTGAGACTCAGAGGATAGCGATTTGCCCAAGGTCACAAGGCTAACAAGTGAGAGAGCCAGCATTTGAAGCTGATCTCCTGCCTTAGTGCTCCTTCCACTACCCCACACTGACTTCTCCCAAGATCACAGTTAAGAAACTTGAACCCAGATCTCCTGCCTCCAGTGAGGTGTTTGGCCCATGATTCAAAGGCCAGGCTGTGTGTGGACATGTTACTGGGAAGGCTGGGGGTGAGGGCCTTGAATTATAATTCACAACTCTTTTGAATAAAAGGGAATGATGATGATGGAGATTTCATCCAGTCAGATCTTATGGCCAGCACAGCCACACTGTGGAGGGACTGTTGGTGGCTGCCCGACTCCCTTGAACCAGAGCTTCAGTGCCAGGGAACACGGCAAGGGCAGTGTTGGGGTCATGGAGATTCAGACTCCATGCCTCCTTGGGGAGGTGCCAGGATCTTTTCTTAGGGATCTACATCTTGTTTTATTTGGCATCTTCCCTGCTCTGCTGTTCCCTGACACAGCCCATGACAAGAAGGGTTATCCACACTCCGCCCCCCCCCAAAAAAAATCCTCATGAAACACACTCCAAATGCATAAAGCACCAGGACCAAGCTTTTGTTTCCTTGTTTAAAGAAATCATCCAAAATCAATGAATGCAGACCTTTTCCACTCTTAGTAATATCTGGATTTTCTGTTGTTTTCCAGGGGCCGCTGGGATTGGATGGCAAGCCAGTAAGTATGGCACAGACAGATTCTAAAAGGTCATGATGGAAGCTTCCACAGATCTCCCTTCACTGACTTCACTGAGATGAGCTTGAAACACTGACCAGAAATTCCCTGCTAGGCTGCGTCCTAGCTCAGAGATGCTGATAGCTTAAGAGGTTCCTGCCAACAGTGGCAAAGTCAGAATGAACAATCCTAAGCTCCTTCACTATTTTCTTAATTACTTGACTAGTAAGGCAGGAAAGCCAAGCTTCAGATGTTCCATAACTGGAGTTAACACTACAAATCAGTTGTGTTTGGCATTGGGATTCATTTTCAATAGTCACATTAGAATGTGGGAGTGTCTGATCTTCTGAGAGTTCCCATACAACTAAAGGAGCCTCGCAATGAAAGTCTAGCCCAGAAGCAGCCGCCATTTGTGGGGCTGGTGTCTCTCTTCCATTCTTCACTTTCACAGTTTCCTTATTCCATACTGAGAATTAACCACCACCTCTCAGACAGGTCAAAGTGCCAACCAAAGCAAAGCCCAGCTGATCCTATTACTAGATTCCACCTTTCTCGAGTTGTGGTTAATTAGTAATTTGTGTTTTAAAGTCTCCTGTAAAAGCGTATGAGACCGAGGAAGGAGGTGAGGGAGGGAGAGAGAAAATTTGGAACTCAAAAATTTTTTAAATGAATGTTAAAAATTATCTTTACATGTAACTGGTGGGGGGAATACAGTATTTTTTAAAAGCAAGAAAAAAATTTTAAAGCACACACATGAAAAAATTATACAGAGGAAATCAGAAAGAAATTAAAGAATAGATAAGATAGCCAGGACAATCTTCATATTATCATGTCAAACTTAATGTACATTTTTTCTTGAAAAAAACTACATATAATAGAGATTCAAATTATCATACCAAAAAAAAAAGCATATGAGACCTTCTCTACCTAATAAACAAAATGATGTGGGAAAAAAAGAAAAACTGTTTCCAAAGTGGAAGGTACATCCTGACGCCTGAGTTCCCTGTATCACGTCCCTGCCCTGGATTCAAACCCGAGATTGAATCTCACTTCTCTTTACCACTTGAGTGACCTTGGACAGGACCAGTCTCTAGGCCTCCATTCCTTCCTCTTTAAAGTAAGAGAGTTGGAGTCATGTCTCTTGGACCCCTTCCAGCCCTCACTGTTAAGATATTACAGGAAGCTCCCTGCCGATCCATTATGATTCTAATCTCTTCTTTCTGTTTTATGGAGCTCAGCTAAGAACAATCCTGGAACAAGTTGCTATCCCACTGTTTTTCTTTTATGGTTTTGGTGATATTTTTGTTAATAATAATAGTCCACATTTCTGTAGCACTCTGAGGGTTTTGAAGGCCTTTCCATGCATTGGTCCATTTGATCCATTCTAAATCTGGTTATTGTCCAGGACCACAAAGAGCGTGAGCCCAGAGTCCCCATCCATAGAAACAGGCTGACCATGAGCACTATGTGCCCCTTGGGCAGCCTTTGTGTGGTCCCACATGTGGCCACCTTCCCCCCCAGCTTCCTCCTGAGGTCTCTGCTGAAGAAATCCTGGCCTTCACACTGAATGGAAAGAAAGGGGTTCCTTAGGGCCTGAAGATGGAATCTGGAGCCCATCAAAATCAGGCCTCACTTTGGGGTTCCCTTTAGTCTCTCTGCTTCTGCCCCCAGAGATCCCCTTCAGGAGACATGGACTCAAAGAACCAGGCTTGAAAAAAAAAAAGCTGCCCATCGGTCTGGTTTATTTCAAACAGATGGCTAACTGGGAAAAACATACTCAAATCAGTCCCTGCTGAGCATGTGTGCTTAGAAATGGTTTACTCTTTCTTTTTGCAAAGATCCTGAATGAAATTCACAGCACGTGAGGTTGTAATAGGAAAAATGCTTTTTTTCCTCTCCCTCTTCAGTTTTGGGGCATTGTGCTGGGTAGAGAGAGGAAACAGGTGTGTTCTTGCCAGGGATCTACCACCAAGCCCCATTCCTGGGGCTTCTAGTGCTAACCAGATGCTTAGGACCCTGCCCGTCAATCAAGTTCAAGAAAGCAAGGGAGGAGACTTGCTTCTAAGCCAGAGATCAGGGATCAGGGGTCACTCTTGTTCTGGGCACAAGAACTGCTTGTTAATTAACTGCTAAACCTCATGCTAGCTCTGTTTGGCCCTCCAAGGCACCTATGCTCTAAGCTGATGGATACCCAAACCAGACAGCAAGAAAAACCCCAGGCCAAAAACTGAAAGGACAAGTGTATCCTCATAACTGACAAGTCACTGTCTTGTTCTGTCTTTGGTTCTTTAGGGACTGCCAGGGCCTAAAGGTGACAAGGTAAGTCAGCATGAGAATTGAAGGATCTGTTTAAGTAATGCAAATATGGGGGGGGGGGGGGGAGAAGAGTAGAGGAAGGGGAAAGATGCCCTCTTAGAACTTCACACTAGAAGGACCCTTAGGAACCATCTAGTCAGACACCCTCATTTTTCCAGCCAAGATAATGGTAAATGGAAGAAACTTGCCCAAGGTCACGCAACTGCTTAATAGTGAAGGTACATAACCCGTCCAAGGCTCCCTCTGGCATACAGCATAGTTTATACTAAACTGTTGCCTACTATTTAGTCCTCCTCAGAAGCAGATATTTTAAAAGGTCTGCTCAGATGAAACAATCCTGATGTAGGATGTGGTGATAGATTGTAACATCAGATGACATGACAGCTTGGATGATTTAGTAGAAATCCTAGGATTTATGGAATGAGGGGCCTTTGAGATTATCTAGCCTCTAGGTTCATGCAGAGGGGCCTAGGTGGCACAATGTATTGAGCACCAGGTCTGGAATCAGGAAGACAGGCTACTAACGGTGTGACCCTGGGCAATTCACTTAACCTAGTTTGCCTCAGTTTCCTCATCTATAAAATGACCTGGAGAAGGAAATGGGCAAAACAGCCCAGTATCTTTGCCAAGAAAACTCCAAATGGGGTCACAAGGAGTAAGACATGACAAACAACTGAATAACAAAGCTTCATGAGGGCAGAAAATGAGTCCCAGCTAATTTTATATCTCCTCCAATACCTGCCACAGTGCCCTACACAAAGTAGGGACCTAACTCATGTTTGCTGAATTAAATTTGAAGAATTTTCCTAACTCCTGGGGGAGGAATCTTTGGTAGATTTGACATGACATTTTGAAAAAAGAGGACCAGACTGAAAGCCAAAAGGCCTGAATTACCGTCCCAGCTCTCCTATCATTAACTGTGCTGTCTTAAGCAAATCAGTTTCCCTCTCTGAATTCCAGTTTCACCATCTGTAAAATAAAGGGGTTTGACAAGAGCAATAGTGTGAAGCTCAAATAGAAACAGATCTTTGCAGGTTTACATATTAACTTGGAAAACCACAAAGAAACATTATCTATTTTCTACTGCATTTTTTTAATTTTTTAAACATTTCCCAATTACATTTTAATCTAGCTTAGGCAGTATTCAGGAGTTTTGCGGGCTGTAAGTTTCGTAGCTGCAGATTACAGGCTGTCTAAGGTCCCTACCTGCTGCAGATCCCATCCTGCTAGGAAATTTGGCTAATAGCAAAATCTCCCACCACTGCCCAATACTGACTTTTCATTGTTTTGTGATCCACAGGGAGAACCAGGAGACTTCGGCCCACGGGTAAGCCCCTGTTGAATGAACTTTAAAATGCCTGAAGCCCTGGAGCATATGCCTCCTTTATAGGCTAAGCTGAATTGGCCAGATTCATCACAATCACAATAATAACAGTTGCTGACATTTCCAAAAAAAACTTCAAGTTTTCCAAAGTACTTTCTACCTATTATCTCAGAATTTTCTTTTACTGAGAGAGCTTGGAAGCTAATTAGTAAAACCCACCCTGTTGATTTTAGTGCAATCAGTCAATCAGTCAATGGGTGCTTAGTAAGGACCTACTCTGTGCCAGGCACTATGCTAAATTCTGGGACTACAATGACAAAAAAATGTTCCCCACCTTTCAGGAATTTACATTTTCTCAGGGAAAATGTGTGCACACATTTAAATAAGTAAAAAATACATTTGTGGGGATGCTAGCCACTACAGCGAACCATCATCTCCAAGAATCCTGAAGGAGTGCCTGGGAAGTCTTCTCCCCTCCACCATTTAGCTCTGTCCCAATGGGATCTAGGGCCCTCTGGAACTCTCAAGCTCACAAGGTCACCTGCAAGTCCAGATACATCCACTGAGGAGTCAATGACCATTCTCCTAAGATTGGGGGGCGGGGAGGAGAACACACAAAAGAGATACAGGCAGCCAGGAGTCTGGACAGATGCAAGCTCAAAAAAGCCGCCTGGACTAGCAGCCACCTGAATGAGATCTCTAAGATGCTGAGACAGAGAAAGCCAGCCTTGCAATCAATCAGGCAATAAGTATTTATTAAGAATCCATGCTAAGTTCAGAGAATACCAAAAAAAAAAAAAAAGGTAAAAGACCCTCCCCTCAAAGGGTTTATAATCTAATGGAATTCCACATTCACTGGAATGTCTCCAAGTGACATTAGGCCACTCCAAGAGCTGAGCCAAGACAGGCAGAGTCAGAAGCTGTTTCTTCTTTTAGCTGAGTCAGCACCACTACTCCAACCCTACACTGTCACACAGCAGAGGAAGGGCCGAAGGACCCCTCAGGGTTTGTCATATCTTACCAAAACACTAAGTCCTTTCTATACTGGCTCACCACATGACCAGAAGTAGTCTCCAAAGCTCCCATTCTTAAACTAGGAATTACCACTGGGAGCATATTCCACACTGAATGTTTCCATTCTGCTCTAAGAGTTTCACAGTACTTTGTCTCCTTTGAGATTTACTTCTTCTCCTTTTACACAGAGTACTTGGTACCTAGACAGTTTTTTTTAAACCTGTTTAAATAGAACAAATGCAGATTCATTTTCAAATCTTCTCTGTATAAAGTGATAAATAAGTACTTTTCCTGTTCTGTTTTCAAATCCGTACATGAGATTTTTCTCCGTGGAAGAAAGTGCGATGACCTTCCTAAGAAACATGTTTATAGTTAGGTAGCAGCTATGTTAGAATGGGTGACAGGAAGCCAGACTCTGAATTTTCTCAGATGAGGGTGTCTAGTACTGATTGGCTGTCTGTGTGGTTTGCACCTAAAAGAGACAGACTGGGACATAATAGTGTGGTGTTTGTTCACCATTTGGTTTTAACCAGATTGTTGCAGTGCATTTTCCTCAAAGAAATCCTAAACTGAAAATTTGATAGATCTAATTCTTAACGATGGCATTTTAAAAAATACTGATTAGGGTAAGGAAGTCACATGGGACAAATCAACTTCTCTGACACATCCCTCTCCACTTTAAAGCATGCCCTCAATCTCCCCAACATATTCTGTACTGACCCTGGGCCTTGGAACTGCGCCTACAAACTCCATTTCCTACCACCCATCTCCCTTTGGCTTCAGAAAAACTCTGCTTTGCCCCAGATGCCCTCTGGTTTATACCCCCCAATCCTCATGATTTTGACCATGTCCTTTCTCCCAAAGAGAGTTTTGTCTCTAGGCCCCATGGTTTGTCCTTAATCACCAGCAGGGATGTGTGTTCAATCTCTGAATCTTCAAAGTAGATCTGCAGTGAATATAGAGAATGTACAACTTCCTGTTTGCTCTTCTGCCTTCTGAGTGAATCTCCTAATGTATTCAAGACTGGATTAACCCATATATTTTGGAAATTTGGTAGGGGGATGAACTATGGCTAGATCTTAAAAAACCATTCTGTGATCATGATTTTGACACACCCACTTTCCCCAGAAGGACTCTTCCTTGTTGTTTATCTGGCAATAGTAGGGTCCTGTGCATCCTTGAAGCCAAAGATTTGAGAGTGGCAGGCATTTCTGGAATTCATATATCACAGCAGTGAATACTAACCCCAAGCTTCAGTCCCCACTGAAACTGGAAAGATGAAGATACTGAGTTCCAGATTTGAGTCTTCCCAGCCAATGGTAGAGCTAGATAAGCCTTTGTTGATGGATCTTGAAGTGACTCCTGGAAATAGAGAGCACATGAGCAAAACATATGGAAGAAACAAAGAGGGTCTGCACTTGAATTAAACTGAGTAGTTTCCTTTCTCTATTCCAAACCAACAGCATATAAAATCTTCTTTCAATGCTCATTCCCCTGCTGTACTCCAAACTCTGGGGGCCAGTGCCTGTGCCCTCTGAACCCTTGACCCTTTGCCCATGGGGTCAGCCAGCTCCACAGTTGTGTAGGATGTATGTAGTGCCAGAATGGTCCTGCCAGGGTCTTCTCATTCTTGCAGCTTTCATACCCACAGTCAGCTCTAGAGTCATAGGATGTCAGAGCTGGCAGGAAAATTTAAGGTTATCTAGGCCAACTTACCCCAAGCTCAAACATCCCCACAAGTGGGTCTGTCCTCCAGCTTCCACTTAACGACTTCCAGAGATAGGGAACAAACGCCCTCACCCTTCAAAACAGCTCTGAGTGTTAGGAGATCTTTCCTTCTAGTGAGCCAGTATCTGCCTCCTTGTGACTTCTGCCCACTGGCCCTACTGTTGCCCAGTGAGGTTGAGCAGAACAAGGCTAATCGCTCACCTCCAGGACAGTGCTTCAGAGAGGTAAAAACTGTCATCAGCAATATTCCCTTCCCCACCTCAGCCTCTTTGTCCAGGCTAGGTATTCCTAGCTCTTTCCAGGTTCTGCCAGCTACCAGGACCTTACACTTCAAGGCTATAATCCGTCTACTTTATTATCTCCTGTCCTTCACTTTAGGAATATGTTTTCTCCCCAGTTAGAATGTAAACCTCAAGGTGGGAATGGCTTCCACCTTTCCTCTGAATTCTCCAATTTAATGGGGTGCCTGGCACAAAGTAAGTGTTTAATAAATGCTTGTTGGTTGAGTAATTGATTGATTACATGATATGCTTGCAAGTCTCCATCCCAGTCACCCCCTTCTAGACAAGTCCTTCCAAAAACGTGGTGACCCAAAGTGGACAGAGATGGATTCTGGTCAGGGCAAAAGCCAATGAGACTGCCTCCTTCCTCATTCTGGACCATGGATGGGCTAGAGATAGAACTGTGATTTCATTCAGATATGGACCTTCAAGTGAGGGAACTCCCTCTACTGACGTAGCTTGGCATCTTCTCTGCAACTTAGAGAGTTGCCCAGAGCACCCAAAAGTTAAGTGCTTTGCCCCGGCTCACACAGCCAGGATGTATAAGAGGCAGGACTTGAACGCAGATCATTGTGGCTCTGCAGCCAGCCTTCAATCCACTGTCTTGTTCTGTCCAGACTTTCTATTAATGCAGCCTAAGGGCCTAGAGTCAGGAAGATTCATCTTCCCGAGTTCAAACTTGGCCTCAGACACTGACTAACTACATGACCCTGGGCAAGCCACTTAATCTTGCTTGCCTCAGTTTCCTCATCTGTAAAGTGAGCTGGAGAAAAAAAAATGGCAAACCTCTCCTGTTTCCGTGCCAAGAAAACCCCAGATGGGGTCACAAAGAGTCAGACAGGATTGAACAACAACAAAGGGGAGTAGTGTAAGGTAAGGCTGGAAAGGCAGTTTGGAGCCCTACTCTGAAAGGTACTGAATGCCAAGATCAGAGTTTATACTTGATTCATAAGCAGCAGAGTCGCCAAAGGCTTTTGAAAAGTGGTGTGACCAGAGAGGCACGTTAGGGGAATGACTCCAGCGATTCTACAAAGGATGAGAGGACAGAAGAGACCGGAGGCAGGAAGGCCAGTCTGGAGGTTACTGCAGTAGTCTGAGTGAAAGGAAGTGTGAGGGGCCCTGCGGTTAGCTGGCAGCAGTGGAAACCGAAAGGGAGAAAACCAGAAGAACGCAGTCTAGCCTCACTGACTAGCTGTGAGACCTTGGGCATGCCATTTAACGTCTGTATGCCTCAGTTTCCTCACCTATAAAATGGAGATAATAATAGTAGGTCCCTCTCAGAGTTGTGATATTCAAATGAGATCATAATTATGAAATTCTTAGCACAGTTCCTGGCACATATGCTCTTGTTCAATCATTTTTTTCAGTCATGTCTGACTCTTTATGGCCCCCTCTGGGTTTTCTTGGCAAAGACACTGGAGGGGTTTGCCATTTCCTTCTCCAGCTCATTTTATAGATGAGGAAACTGAGGCAAACAGGGTTAAGTGACTTGCCCAGGGTCACACAGCTAGGAAGTGTCTGAGGCCAGATTTGAACTTAGTCTTCCTGACTTCAGGCCTAGTGCTCTACCCACTGTGACACCTAATCACCCTGGCACATAGTAGGCACCATATAAATGCTCGCTATTAATATTGGCTGTTGTTATTCCTTGGATCCATTTAGACCACACCACATCAAGTAGAGATTCATTTCAACAATTCAGTTCCTTTTCCCTAACAATGTATAGGTGGCTTCCCACTAGGCTAGCCACCAAAAGACAGGGGAGGAATGATAATAATTCCCCAGGGTTTACAAAGCACATATCACACAGTTCTTGGAAGCAGGTAAAGGCAGCATGATAATCAATCAGCAAGCATTCATTATTAAACATCCATTCTGTGCCAGATTCTTCAAGGTTCTGGGGAATACAAAGACAGAAATGGAACAGTTCCTGCCCTCATGGAGCTGATGTCCTATCAGGGAGACATGTATGTACATACACACAAACATGTACGTCTATTTTATATTTACACACATGTTTATGTGTGTTATATGGGTATTGCACATGTGTATGTGTATATATATGCACACATATATATACATATACACACACATATATGTATATGTGTCCATATGGATGAAATAAATACAGGGTATTGAGAGAGAGGGCACCAGCTGTTGGGAGAATGAATAAAGGATTCATGTAGAAGATGACACTTGACCTGAATTGTTAAAGGCACAAAGGATTGGGCATAAGCAGGGGGGAGGGGAGGGAGCGTTCCAGGCGGGGAAGAATGGGGTGGGGGGAACACAGCCAATAAGGGATGGAGGCCTGTGTGAGGAACTGTAAGAGGGCTAGTCTAGCTGGACTAAAGTGTGGGGAAGAGAGCAAGGTGTAACGATAGTGGCAACGCTAATTGAGGCTGGGTTGGAAAGGACTTTTAAAGTCAAACAGAGAAGTTTACATTTGATATTAAAGACAACAGGAAACCATTGGAGTTCTTTGGAGTCTGATCATGATCAGACCTGTGCTTTAGGAAAATCACTTTACTGCTGGGAAAACTGGAAAACAGTATGGCAGAAACTAGGTCTAGCCCAGCGGTGGGGACCTGTTGCCTCAAGGCCACATGTGGCTGTATCAGCAAGCATCCTAGCATACCTAGGGCGGCTACTAGCACAGGTTCTTAGATCTGCTTTTCTAAAGGAAAGCAACTCAAAATGGGTTAACAATCTTACTTTAATCAAGCATATCATTTAACTAGTTC
>CM053581.1:282524055-282561631 GCA_028627135.1 Pseudochirops cupreus
GAGGTCACAGGTTTCCCATCCCTGGTACAGGCCAACATCTTATACCATATACCAAGATAAGGAAAATCACTTTAGCAGGTATGTGGAAGATGGATTGGAGTGGAGACCAATTAGGAAGCTATTTTTCTAGTCTAGGCTAGAAGTGATGAGGGCCTGAACCAGGTGGTGACCTTATGAGTGCCAGAAAGGATGTATATGATGGATGTTGGGGAGATAGAATTGACAAGATCTTTTGACTGATTGAATATGGGGTATTAATGGTAGTAAGGAAAACACTAAGGGTACAAACCTGAGTGCCTGGAAGGATAATGATTCCCCCTACAGAAATAGGGAAGTTTCAAAAAGAGGTGAGTTTGGGAAGAAAGGTAGTAAGTTCTATTTTGGACAAGATAAATTTGAGATAACTACTGGACATCCAGTTTGAATTTTCTGATGAGTGTTTATTGATGAGGGCCTGGAGCTCAGGAGAAACATTAAGGCTGGATATATAGATTTGGGAACCATCTGCATAAAGCCAATAATTAAATCCAAGGGAGCTGATGAGGTCATCAAATGAAAGGTTACCAAGACAGAAGAGCATAGGGCCCAGGACAGAATCTTGAGGTTAGAGGGCGTGATATGGACAATGACCCATCAAAAGAGACAGAGGAGCAGTCAGATAGACATTATCCTCATTTTACAGATGAGAAAAGGAGAGTCAAAGAAATTGTGATTTTTTTTTCCAGAGACCATGTAGCTAACAAGTGTTAAAGCTAGGTCTAATTATAAATCCATCTTTTTTTAAATTTTTTAAATTTTATGGTTTTTTAAATTTCATTTATTTATTTATTTTTTAAATTATACTAAGCTGCCTCTGAAGCACCTCTTTCTTCTGCTTGCATCCCTCCTCATACTCCACAGGACAGAATATGCCAGCAGACATTGTCTGAAATCAGGACTAAGAAGACAGGCCCCTAATGGGAGGCAATATTCAGGTCATGATTTAGTTACACCAGGAGTTTCTGGAGGTTCCATGTACCCCTATCCCCTGATCTACCTGTCAAAAAGGGCATCTGTGAGAACCTTGCCTGAATTCCCCCTCAGCCCCTCATGCCCCACCCTGGGTCCTTCTCAACTTGGGGCCTGCTAAACTTTGCTATTCCCAAGAGACTGAAAACTTCTTGAGGTCAGGAACACCTTCAGCTCTTTCTCTAGCACCTAGTAAAGAGCCCAACACATAATAAGCACTTAATAAATGATTGTTGATTGACTGATTACTTGATAATCTGGGCAGACTGTCTAGTGCAGCGTCCCAGTCACTCCCCTGAGTAAATTCACTTGCTGAGGGCTCTGGGCAGCGAGTGACATTTTTAGTTATGAAATAAAGGCCTTCTTTCTAAAGTGGACATGAATGTTCTGTAAAGCCCCCTCTGGGTTCTTCTCAGCTAGGCAAAGACTCAAACAGTCCTGCTTTCCTCCCAAAGCCCCCATCTATCCCCATGTCCCCCTGGGGAGACACGGCTGTGCCAGGACAAATGAAATTAGGTTTTCCCCCAACCAACATAGGAGTGAGAGAAAAGGGCCCCACCTTGGCTTCTGAGCAAACAAGATTTTTCCTGGGCGTAATGAATGTCAGCCATCTGATCCAGAGTTCATTCCACAACCAAGCTGGTGGGATTTCTCAAAGGCCAGAGGAGAGAGTTTCTGTTTGTTTTCACTTCTACAGGGAGGGGAAAATTCATGTATTTGCTCTCTCATGGAGCCAAAGAATTGATCTTCCAAGTGGGGAACTCTTGTAGGCCTTGAGAGAGGAGAATTCCCCTTCCTGTGTTACACTAGACAAAAGATATCTCCTGGAGAAGCCTGCTCCAGCCCCACCACTTGCCCTTAAATCTAAGTCCTTGGAGCTACATGTATGTAACTGCTGTTCTTGGATACTTCCCTATTTCTCTTCACTTCCTGCTCTGTTTCCCGTAAAATAACTCTGTGGTTTTATAAATTACTCTCCTGTACTCCTGCCTCCCTGATCCTTCTGACTGTCCACGCTGTGCATCTGGCCAGATGGTCTTTCCCCGCCTTGGTCACGGATTTCTCTCTAGAGAGCAGCACGTGTTTAATCGCCGTATCCTCAAGGTAGCTGTGGAGTGAGCGTGGGGAAGCTGTTGCCTCCCATTTGCTGTTCCTGTCTTTCTGATTGCCTCCCTTAACTCAGCCAAACCTCCATTAACCAGAGAGCTCAAGGAGTGGGGTATTCTGGGTGTTACAGGAATGGAAACCCCCTTTCCATTGAGCCTTCTTTGCTCAGTATTATCCTAAAATGCCTTGGAAGGTCACTTAATAAGAAAATTATAGCACTAGACCTGTGATTACATCCATCTAGGGACTTCATTTGTGAAGAAACCTCCTCTATGCAGGGCAGAACTTTCTCTGCAACTTAGAATCTGAGAAATTTGTCTGACAAGTTAAATGACTTGTCCAGGGTCATATAATCAGTATATGGAAGAGGCATGTCTTGAACCCAGATCTTCCTGGCTTGAGGCTAGCTCTTTATCCACCATACTGTTCTGTGTCTCAAGAGAAATAAAGCCTGGGCAGTATAATGGAATCATTCTCTGATAACCAGGCTCTCTTATCATCTTGGGCTCATCACCCCATTCCATTCAAATCAATTCCACAAGCCCTATGTTCAAGGATCTGGGGAAGAAATGTTCACATTACTGTAGAACTTAAGCACATTCCTCACAACAACCCTGTGAGATCGGTAGTACAATCACACACTTTACAGAGGTGGAAACTGAATCTCAGAGAAAGGCTGAGACTTGCCTGGGGTCATGGGGACCACATGACTGGCAGTCTGGGAACATGGGTTTGAGTCCTAGCTTTGCCATTTACTCCTTCTGTGACCCCCAAGCAAGTGATTTCCCTCCTTCCAGGACTCAGTTTCCTCATTTGTAAAATAAAGAGATAAGACGACACTCTCCAAGCTCCCTTGTCACACTCAGTCCTATGGTTCTATAAAATGGCTTCTGAGAAAGTTCCTGACCTCAGTGTCCATTCTTGTGATTTCCCTCTTCCTCCTGAAAGCACAGTGGTTGGATTGAGGGTGAGGATGGGGATAGGACAGAGAGGGAGTGAGGAAGAGGAAGAGTCACCCAGGGAAGTGAGAGTTGTGTTCATTCAGGTTCCGGTTAATTGAAGTTTGGCTACCGCATTGTGTCTTGTGTTCTGCCTGCTGCACGAGAAAGGAACCCTTCCCATCCTTGCACTACCTGGAAAAAATGGCAGGATTTGTTAAATAGCCCCCATGGTGAAGACTGAACAGTGGGGGGACAAACTGAGAGTTGCCCAGTTTTAAACAGATTTAATTCCAGTTCCCCAGCATCAGTCAGACTCAGGCAGATGACCTGTCCAGATGTTGTCGGAATATTCCTGATGATAACAGCAATAGCCCCCATGTCACACAAGCCTTACGGCCTATAGAGGGTTCTGCCCACAGCCATCAGCCCGGGGCCATCCGGTTCTGATGCCGTGAAGGAAGGTGATAAACAAGTGTCTGCCTTGCTCACCTGCCTGGCCATGAAAGGCTCAAAAGTTTGACCCTGTATCTGGCCAAACTTCCCAGGTTCAGTGCCTGATGGGCCTTAGCTATCACTTATTGTCCTGCTCTTAAACCCCTGGGTGTCAAACTCATCTGCAAACTGTAGCACCGTTAGACAGATGCCAGCACTTATGTTGGGAAGCATCTGTGATTTCCCATCAGCTCTTCATTGCAGTCTCCACCCAGGAAATGCCTCAGTGCCTAGCCTCAACTCTCCAAAGGCTAGAGGAACCAGCAGAGTGTTGCCTTCCTCAGACAAAGCCGATGGAGTATTGAAGAGCACTGCCTTCCAGGGAACCATCAGGATCTTAGGGGAAGAAGAGGCTCATTTAGAAGGGCCTAGAAACAAGACATAAAGAAGAGCACTGACTTTGAATCGATGGTCCTGAGTTCAAATCCTGCATCCTGCATGACCTTAGAAAAATCATGATTTTTCCCTGGACCTGTCTGGGCTCCAGTTTCCTCACCTATATAATGAAATAGTTGGATCATATGGCCTCTGAGATTCTTCCTAGTTTTAAATTTTGATCCTACAATCTATCCACATGATTAAACTCTAGCTAATTTTCTATTTATATCCCTCCATTGAACCTGGAGCTCTTTTAGAATACTCTTCTCTCGGCCTAATTTTTGCTTCCTATTCTCTCCCTTGCATGTTCCCAGTCCTTTTGTTCCAACACCTCGATGTTGTTGGGGATTCTAAGGGTCCCATCAGGTTCTCCCACCCAGGGGCTCCTGTCCTGGGAAACTTGTGCTGTCCTTGTGTGGCTTTACTTCATCAGGGAAATTTGGGAGCAAAGGGGCCATTGGCTCTTCTTCCCCAAGATCCCTTCATCCAGATAGGGTTCAGAAAATGCCCATGGTGCCTCTATGCCCAAAAACCTCCTTCCTTTAGAAGGAAGCTTCCTCTCATTCCCCCAAATCAACCTCCAAGGCACTCCTGGGCCCCATCCAACAGATGGATGATGGGTGAGTGAGTGCCCATATTCCCACCTGGACCTGACATGTGCTCAATGCTGCCTTCTCAATGCCACCTCCACACACAGTTGTAATGAGAGCCCTAAATGTCTTGCAGGGAGATCGAGGTCAAGATGGAGCTACTGGTCCACCTGGGCCCCCAGGTCCCCCTGGAGCCAGAGGGCCCCCAGGAGACACAGGAAAAGATGGTCCTCGAGGACTGCAAGGCCCAGATGTAAGAGAAAACCAGGAACTTAACAGGAATTCAATTCCTAACCTCAACCCCAACCCAAAACCCAGTTCTAACCCATATTCAGTCCCTAAACCTAACCCTCTCCCTAATCTGAATTTTATCCTGAACTTTAACCCTAATCTTAAATCCAATATCTAATCCCAAACTGAATTTTCAGTCCCAACCCCTGAACCTGCATCTGCAGCCCTTCAATAATGTAGAAACGACTGAACCCAGCACCTGATTAGCAAGACTCGTATGAAGGGGCAGATTGCAACTGCCCTTGGCGGCTGCATCCCAGACAAGCTCCTCCCCCAATAGTGCAAATTGCCTGGGATCAATTATTGCTAGCATACTCTGGTCCCAATTGTGTGTCACTTGCCTTTTCTAGCCTTAGAGTCCTTCTGGAGGCCCCTGCCTCTGCAGCAAGCTAAGCAGGGCTCCCCCAAACACCTACCTCATTGAATACAAAGAGTTGGGGGGAAGAGCTAGAAGGACTGACTTGGTGACTTCTGTTCTCTGTCCTGACACTGTCATTGGACCAACAACACTGGTAGATTAACCTATTTTGTAAACCTTGTGTCTCCCCAGGGTCTAAAAGGAGAGCCAGGACCAGGAGGTGTAATGGTCAGTACCCAGAAGCTGACATTTCAGGGGGCATTGACCATGTCCATCATAGCTTTGCATGTGTGATATGACTTAAAAGCCAAAAGCAACAGATTGTGCATGCTGTCTTAGAGAGGATTCAGAGAACAGGCCCACAACCCAGGCATCCTGGAGTAGAGGAGAACAAGAGTCTGCACACGGGGTGTTTGTGTGTGTGTGTGTGTGTGTGTGTGCATGTGCTGTCTGCATATGTGCATGTCTGATGTTAAATGTATATGTGTAAGGTGTGTCTATATGGCAAGCATTGTGTATTTGTGGATCTCAGAGTAGCATGGTGTAACATGTGTGGTGTGTGCTGTGATGTTTGGGGGGATGAAGTTGCTTGTAGGATGTGGGACACTGGTGAGGTGTGTAACGTATGTTCCATGTCGATCACAGGGTGCTAGGTAGACATGTTTTGTGTGTAATGTTCAGGAGGAGGCTATCTGTGTGTGTGAGTAGGTGTGGGTGTGGGTGTGGGCATGGGTGTGTATGAGTATGGCTGGTAGCAAGGGCCTCCAGGGTCTTATAGTCCATAGAAATGTACCCCTGAGTATCCTGACATAGGGCACCAGTTGACCTTGTGTATCAGTACCCAGAAGCTAATTTTCTGAAACATCGCAAACCTCTGACAGGAGTGCTTCCCCCACACCCTTTCCCTGAGGCTGGATACATGTTGGTGCCTTGCATCAATAGACACCCCTACTTCCACCTTGTCATCATAAGGACCATCCTCTCCAGTGGGCACTGCTCCCTACCTTCTCTAGCTCCATATACCCTATATGCTGCATCAGACATGCTCTGGCTCCCTAGGACCGCACAGTGTATATCTCTGACCTCACAGATACCCGCTGCCTTGGGATGCCAGTCATATATACTTATATTTCCTATATTTGGAAAATTTATTCCCCCACCCCCACCCCAGGGCTAGACATTATCTCAGAAATGTTGGCAGTGCCCATCCCAACCCTCCTGACCCCCACTTACACTCCTGTTAAATGGGTCTCTGGCAGTGCCCATGTATACCTCCTGCCCACCACAGTGTTGACAAGCCTATTGGGATGCCCCCTTCCTCCTGCCCCCTGAAATGTCTTCCTAGTAGGATTTAACCTAAACCATAGTTGCTTTTCTTCTGTGACAGGGCCCAAAAGGACCTCCAGGCCTCAAGGTAAGAGCTGAATCACCCACTAGATAGTCTGGCTATAATAAACCAAAGTCAGGTTTCCTAAGGGGGTCTTAAACTGTGGTCCATCGACCACCAAGGGGTCTGTGGATAGATTGCAGGGGGTCTGTGGACTCGGACATAAAGAAAAAAAATCTTTACACAAATTTCTAAATGAAATTTAGCATTTCTTTCAATTATGAAATATATACACATTATATATGTGTGTGTATATATATATACATATAGATATGTATCTATAGATAGATACAGATAAAGATAGGTAGAGATAGATAGATAGATAGATAGATAGATAGATAAAATTCTGAGAAGGGGTCTGTGCAGGCTTTCCTAAGTTGCCAAAAGACTTGAAGACAGAAAAAAAATGCTTAAGAATCCCCGCTCTAAACCATCTTGGCCGATATTTTAGGGTTTTCAGTTGCTTGAAATACTAACTTCTGGTGAAAACATTTATTTCTTTCCTAGGTCCATTTGCTTCAAATTTGCATTCATTTAAATTTAGTTGGGTAAGCCATGGTCTACTGTGGAAATGAGTACTCTTCCCCTTGAGACAAAGTGACATCATTTATTCATTCATTCAGCAAACATCTACTGAGCATGCGCTATGTAGAGTCAGCGAGTGATGGATGGGGAATCACAAACACCCGAGTTCAAATGTGGCCTCAAACATTTACTAGTTGTATGACACTGGGTAAGGAATTTAACTGCTCTAGGACTCAGTTTCCTCATCTGTAAAATGGGGATAGCACCTACTTCCTTCTCAAGGGTGTTATGAGGATAAAATGAAGTCATATTTGCCAAGTGTTTTATAAACCTTAAAGCACCATATAAATAATTGCTAATAATAGTGACAACGACGATATCACAAGGCCCAATGCTAGACAGCAAGAGGGAGACAGAGAATGAAGGAGCCTTTCAAATACTCACAGAGTCCCCAGCACCTCCCACCCTTCCTAGTACATAGTAGGAGCTTCATAAATGATTGTTGGCTGATTGCTATGACATGGCTGCATATAGCAGTGATTCAAACTTGAGTGTGATAAATGCATAAGGAAGACATGAACAAAGTACTGTGGATATCCAAAAGAGAGAGGGAGAACTTCCCTGGGATGGTTGATGGAGGTGACATTTGAGCTAGGCTTTGAAAGACACATAGGATTTCCCAGAATCACAAAATCTCAAGAGTTTGAAAAAGATAGGTAGTATGGCCTCTCCCTGTAACTATGAATACCCATATTTGCTGTATTTCCTACAAGAGGAAAATCAACTTTCACTTAAGGATGAGGTACAAAAGAAAGGTCTCTGCATCAGGGGTCAAAGGATCTAAGTATAGCTCCTGTCCTGTCATCCCCCGAAGGTGATTTTGGGCAAATCACTTAACCTCTCCCTGGGCCTCATTTTCCAAGAATATAAAATATTGGGGTGGGATTGGATGGCATCCAAGATCCCATCTAGTCCTGAACCCTCTGGTAAAGGGGATCCCAGGAAATCCCAAGGCAGCCTGTTCCACTTTTGGAAAACTTGGATTGTTAGGAAGTTTTTTCTTATATCAAATCAAAATCTGTCTCTGGGCAATTTCCACCCATAGTTTCCAGTTCTGCCCTTTGGGGGCCATGCAGAACAAACCAAATTCTTCTTCTCCCATTTGAAAGTCTTTCAGATACATGAAAACCATGATTCTGTACCACCCTAACTCTTCTTTCCTCCTCACTAAACCTCCCCTGGGCCTTTATCTGATCCAAATACCACGTGATGGGATCTCAAAGTCCCTCACTCATCTGGTCACTGTCCTCTGGGTGTCCCCAGTTTGTCCATGACCTTCCTAAAACAGGGCTCTCAGAATAGAACACAATATTATAGTTAGTGACCCAATCAGTTCACAATATAGCAGGACAATCACCTCCAGTATTCTGAATATCATGCCTCTCAATCTCACCTAAGATTGCACTAGTCTGGGGGACTTGATTGTCGTCTATCACTGTTGATTCAAGCCAAGTCAACAAGCATGTATGTACCAGGCCCTGTGCAAAGAGCTGGGGGTGCAAAGAAAGACCAAAACCAAACAAACAAGAACAGTTCCTGACCTCAAGGGGCTCACAGTCTAGTGGGAAAGTGCAGAAAACTATACCCTTGTATCCAGGAGATAACCAACAGAGGGAGGGAGCTAACATCTAGGGGCACTGGGAAAGGCTCCTTGTAGAAAGTGAGACTTCGACTGAAATTTGAAGGAAGCCAGGGAGTGGAGATAAGGAGGGAAAGAGTTCCAGGGCAAGGAGCAGCAAAGAAGACAGAGCCCCTGGATTGCTGATTAAGATGTAAGACTAGAAGGGTAGCAAGGGACCAGCTTAAGAGGGCTTTGGACACCAAACAGGCTCCCATGGAACTTGCAATCCACTAAAATTCCCAAATCTTTTTTACCCAAATGCTTCTACATATACCCACCACTACTTTGTACTTGTGAAACTGATTTTTTAAGCCCAAGTTTACCCCTCCTGAGATGACTTCCTCTGTCAATTCCCTCCCAGAATTTTAGGCCCTGAGAGCCTACCTGTAACCTTTGAAATCTGTTCTCCCCAAATCTGAGCTGAATATTGGACAATTCCCAGACTTCTTCTATCACAAATTCTAAAATGCAGTTCACATTTCATACCATTTCCTCTTTAATAAAAAGTTCTTCACTTTCAGTAAGAATCAGATCCAGAATAGAGTTCTCCTTTGTTGGCTTCTCCACCTTTTGAAACATGACATTATCATTAAGGCAAATCAAGAATTTATCAGTCCCTCTCCTTTGGGCAAAAAGAAAGCTCCAGCTGATGTCCAGAAAACTGTTGTCTCCCATCGAGACCTAGAATCAGGCTTGTGACCTGATTCCTGGACTCCATGTCTGGCTTGCTTGGTCTATAGTGTATCTCTATGGAATCTATTTCTCCCTCTGTTCATCTGCTACCACTGGATCCTGGATTTCCTCATGTGAGCATATCTCTTCTGTTCCTTTAGAATACATTATAACTTACAGAGTTACATATTCCTGTAACAGAACCTATTCCACCAAGTCTCAGTGATACCTTTGAGGTCAAATTTGCTTCCTTATACTAGAATCCCTAGTTCACCTTGCTTGTTGTCCAAATTTTGTGTATTTGTATACAAACAATTGAGTACATGCATTCTTTTCTTAGATTTGATCTCTTGTGAATTTCTGGGTATCTCTACTGCTACATTTCTTCCTGCATGGTACCTGCTGCTCTCTGTGGCAGGAGTTCTTAACTTGAGATCCATGAATTTTCTTTAATATTTTGATATAATTGGCTTCCTTTGTAATCCTAGGCATTTTATTTGATGCATAAACATTATAATGGGAAAGAGTCTATAAGCTTCACCACATTGGCAAAAGGAGTCCATGATTCAAAAAAGAAAGAAAGTTTAAGAATTCCTGCTTTATAGTATTTAGGCAGTTTTTGCCCTCCCTCTCCCTTCCAAGTTTAAAGCCCTTTTGATCAGATTTTAATGAGCAGACATTATGGGAGTGAAGTGCAGTTAAGAGGCTTCCTTCCCTCTCTGAATAGTCATGGTTCTTTGTCCATTTATCTCTTACATATTAATTATGGTAGTTTTTATTTTGGCCTCTTGTGTCTATATTTTATCTCCCATAGTAGGCTGAAAGCACCCTGAGGGCAAGGCTCATGTCTTTCTCTTTGTGGCCACATCATCACTCAGCATAGAGCCTTTCACATAATCAGTATACATTTGACAAATGAATAAATGAACTCATTGGTTAATTAAGTCCTTTTGCATCCCACAAGGGAAAGGTACTCATTTCTATGACTTTACAAGTCTGAACCCAAAATCTTATAAAAGCAAATGGTGAAAACTAAAAATCAATTAATTAATTAATTTTTTAAAAAGAAGCTTGTAAATTGGACTTTGGGTACCTGTCAACATGGGTGTGGGGAATAAAGAAGTGGGTGTGTGAGGGACAGCTGGTTGTCCAGTTGGGCTGAAGTATGGGGAACTGGAAGAGAAAAAAAGAGAAACCTAGAAGAGATGGACCAGTTTAAGATATTGTAATTGGATAAAAATACTCTCATTCTGCTTTGATCTCTAACTGCTCCCTTCTCCTGTTGTCTCTGTCGAAGGGGGAGCCTGGCATGCCAGGAAGGAAGGTAAGCAAAGGGTTCATCTCAGAGCATGAGTGTCAGGCCTGCTTCCTTCCTACTGGGCTGAGGAACTTTTGGTTTGGGGGGAAGAAGGCCTCTAAGCAGGGAGGGTAAAGAGGGGAATGAAGACACATGGAGTCCCCCTCATGAAAATCAAATCAGGTCAAAGGCCCCTTCCCTTCCAGCTAAGCTTTAAGAGTGCAGCCACTGTCCTGGGGGAGAGGGCAGAGACAGAGAGAGAAGGATTCAAAGACCTCCTGTTCTTCATCAAACTGGCCTTTCTTGCATGTGAGGAGAGCTAAAGTGTTAGTGCCTCAGAGTCCAGACTGATAGGACAAGCAGGGTAGGGGAGAGGCTGGGGCCTGGGTTCTAATGTTGGTTCTTCTACTTACTAGATGCTTAACCTTATGATGGTTGCATCTTTCTGGGCTTCAATTTCCTGATCTATAAAATAGGAATAATAATGCCTATAACATTAATAATTCCCATAATAATAATGGGAATAATAATGAAGGAGGTGCTACCTACTTCAAATACTTGTGACGCTCATGTGAGGTATTAGTAGTAAACTATAAAAGTCATCAGGGCAGATATGTGGTGCAGTGGATAGAGCACCAGGCCTGGAGTTTGGAAGATCTGAGTTCAAATCTGGCCTCTGACAGTTACTAGCTGTGTGATCCTAGGCAAGTCACTTAACTCCTATTTGCCTCAGTTCCTTATCTGTAAAATGGGGACACACTAGAGAAGGAAAAGGCCAACTTAGTCTAGTGTCTTTACCAAGAAAACCCCATGGACAAGCCCATGGGGTCACGAAGAGTCAGACACAATTGAAAGACTGAACAACCATATAAAAATCATTAATCATTCAAAGTTTGAGGAAGAAACATCACAAATTCACCCTATTGTCCAGAATGCCCTCTCCCGCTACTTGGAGTTAGCAAACCCAGGACTCAGAGGAAAGCCTCTGAGGGAGCCTCTGGGTACATAGCCTGGTCTCAAGGTGACCTAGGAAGCCACTCTAAAGGAGTCCCCTGAGAAATAGAAGTATCACAGATGAGCCCAGGGTGGGGTGAGGGTGGGGGCGCTTGCCTCAGGCCAAGGCTGTGAGATGAAGCTCATGTTTCCTCAGGGAGATGACGGATCGCCAGGACAACCAGGACTCCAGGGATCCATCGGGCCAAAGGTACCACTCCTCTCCTCCCAGAAATATTTACCTCTTTCTGCCCATCTCCTTTCCAAGCTCCTAGGAATCTGAGAAAAATCTCTCCCAGTGAAGCCACTGAGAGATTCCTACTTTTCACCATCCTTTCCCCCAGGCTATGAGGAACTCAGTGTAGACCAATAATGACCATAGTGTCATTCTTCAAAACTGAGCAAGTCCCTGCCCCTTCTCCAGTTATCTCATTCTCCCCACAGAAAGCCAAGGTATTACTCAGAACTTAATGGCTGACATCACTCCCTCCATTAGCCATGTACACACCCCTCTCCTCATCTTTCCCAAGGAAGGAAGGGAGGGAGGAGAGAGGAAGGGAAAGAAAGAAGGAAGGAAGGAAAGAAAGAGAAGGAAGAAGGAAAGAAGGAGGGATGGAGAGAGGAAGGAAGGAAGAAAAAGGTAGAGAAAGAAGGAAAACTTCATGCTAAAAAAAAAAAAGCCTGTTATTATTATGGTCCATAGTCTATAAACTCACATGGTAGGAGGAGAGCCTTATCTTCTTTGAATGCTGTAACTCCTCCAGCTGAGCATCCTGACTTGAACTTTGTGCAAATCCATAAGCATCTGATGAATGAATGAATAGATGAACAAATGGAGAAAAACAAAGATTGTCTGTGCTGAAAGGGGAAGATTCGCAGCAGGTTCAAAGTTACACGTGCCTCAGAAAACAACAAGACTAACCTGTGCCTGAGCAAGAATCACCTCTACCACATCCTCTGCAAATGGTTGTTGAGTATCATTTGACTCCAACTGAACCACAGAGACAGACAAATGGCTCATCAGCCTCAACTTGTCTCCTCTTGGCTTACATATCCCTTTGTGAAGGACAATGGAGAGAACAGCAGTCAGAGGGCCCAGCTTTAACTCCTCACTCAGCCTCACTAGCTGTATAAACCACGGGCAAGTCCCTTCTCCATTCTGGATCTCAGTTTCTGCATTTATAAAATTAGGGAGTTAGGCTAAATGACGTCTTAGGTTCCTTCTAGCTCTAGTTCTATGATTTTAAACCTTAAAACCTATCAAGAAAGGAGATCTATGGTACAGTGGTAAGAATGCTGAACTTAGAGCGAGGAAGACTTGAGTTCAAATCCCTACCTCAATGGACAAGTTACTTGGGCAAGCAGGGAATAAAGCACTGGGTTTGTAATCAGGAAGAGTCATCTTCCTGAGTTTAAATCTGATCTAAGACACTTACTAGCTGCATGATGCTAGGCAAGTCAATTAACCCTGTCTGCCTCAGTTTCCTCATCTATAAAATGACTTGGAGAAGGAAATTATAAACTACTCCAGTACCTTTGCCAAGAAAACCCCAAATGGTGAGCCTGTGCAACCTTTGCCAGGCTATTCCTAGGGCAATACACACATAACCCATCACTAGGCCCCTATATGGAGCCTCCCTGAAAGTGGTAGGACCTATCAGAGCTTCTGTCTTGCCCCCCCCTGTTGTCTGGATGAATCCAGGCTCACCCCTACCCCATACTGACTCTAAAGTAGGGTTTCAATAGTTTTTCTACCTTCTTTTCTTCCTTACTTCTTTCTTTCCCTCTCTCCCTCCCTTCCTTTCTATTGAAAACCTTCAATGCTGAAGTTCCTGATCTAGTCAGGCTCTTTGTCATTATATCATGGAAGAAGCTCAGAGGATGGGAAACACCCTCTCCCCTGCCTGGGGTAGGGGCTGTGAGCTAACATGGTGGCTGGCTAACTGCTGGGTCATCTATTCCAGTTATTCAGCAAGTAAATGCTAGTGACCTATTGAGCCCTGGCAATGATGGCCACTGGAGCTCTGGTTTAGTACAGCCAGCTGCTGGAAGGACAAGAGGATTGAGCCAAACTCTCTGCCACATACTATATGTGTGACCTTGGGCAAGTGATTTAAACTTTTTGGCCCCCACTGTGTCCTGAGATGGTGATTAGCCTGAAAACCAGGGTCACTCTGTATCCTCTGCTTTCCAGGGAGAGGAAGGGAGTCCTGGGCCTCAAGGACAGAATGGAACTGATGGATCACCGGGAGCCAAGGTAATTTATGATCCACAGTCTCCATGTGTGTGACCTTCCCAGTTGGACCAATGCCTGTTTCTGAGTCAACAGAGGACTCAACATAACCTCTGCTCTTATTATAAGAAAAATCTTATCTGGGAACTTGGAGGAGGGCGGGGGCAGGGGGGGGGAAGGGGAAGAGGAGAAGGAGCCTGAGGGAGAGAGATGGGAGAAAAGGAGAGAAAGGGGAATGAAGAGGGGAAGGAAGAGAAGAGCAAAAAGGAAGGGAGGGGAAAAAGAGTTGAAGGGGGAGGGAATGAAGGTTAGATGGTGTAATTGGACATAGATGATAAAAAGGAAGGAAGGAAAGAAGGAAGGAAGGAGGAAAGAAAAGAAAGAAAGGAAGGAAGAAGGAAAGAAGGAGAAAGAGAAAGGAAGAAAGAGAAAGAAAGAGGAGAGAGAAAGGAATATTTATTAAGTGTTTACTATATACTAGTCTCTGTTCTAAGCAATGGGATTACAAAGCTAAACAAGCAAGACAGTCTTTGACCCCAAGGACCTTGCTTTCTAATGGGGGAAGACGACACACAACGGGGACCAGGAAATGTGGGTTGGGGAGAGGGGGGAGGGGAGAGAAGGTAGCTTGGTTTGGAGTTGGTGTCTGGGAAATGAGGTAAATGCCTGAATAGAACAAGCTAAGGTGAAAGCACTCCAGGACTCCTTTGGAGGGGAAGTGGGGATGATGGAGGAGTCATGGTTTGGAGCCAAGCAGAACTAATCATCAGAATTTCTATTTCCCCAGGGGGAGCCTGGTGAGAGAGGATCCGATGGCTTCCTGGGGCCCAGGGTACGCAGACACATTATGGTGACCTACTTTTGCTTCAGGCCATGAGCCCGCAGAGTTAGGCCTCTTGGGTTGGGCATACACGGCTGTTGGGATGGGCTCTACAAGTGACTGAAGGAGCTTCAGCCCTGCCGAGCAATCCTTTGGGGAAGATGGAAGGGAGAATGAGACTTCTTTCCAACAGAGAACTCCAGCCCCCTGGCAAAGGCAACATGGTCTTCTTCTCCCTGAGCCTGAGTGCTGGGAGGGAGAGTTGAGGATGGGGTTACAGTGTGATAGTGGCCAACAAGTTGCTTCAGGTCTGATCCCTGGCAAGAGGTAGTCCCTTGGCTCTCAGGCTTAGGTTGAGATCCTAAGAACAGCAGATGGCCAAAGAAATTCTCCAACCCAGCTGGGAACTAGGAGAGAGGATATAGGCCTAGGCAAAACTTTTTGGTCTCAGGATCCCTTTACCCTCTTAAAAATTATTGAGCATCCCCCAAAGAGCTTTTCTGTATGTGGATTACAGCTATTAGCATTTATCTTATTAGAAATCCATCTTACCTTACAAGAAAGTAAGGGGAAGGGGGGAAGAAGGGGATATAAGAGAGGGCAGACTGGGGGAAGGGGTAACCAGTATATTGCCATCTTGGGATGGGGAGTAGGGGAGAGATGGGGAGAAAATTTGGAACTCAAAATCTTACAGAAATGAATGTTGAAAATTAAAAATAAATTCTTTTTCTAAAAAAGACATTAGAAATATGAAAATAACTTTAAACTTCACGGATCTCCCCTAAAAGATCTCAAGGATCCCCAAGCATCCCTAAGTCATGTTTTGAGGACTTCTGGTCTACACATAGCCAATTTGAGGACTGAATAGCCTACCATTACAGTTGCCTTAAGAAACAAACAGGCAGCCTTCTTTCTCAGATTTGGGAAAAAGTTAAACTCAGCATTGGTAATGGAAAGTGTAGGGCCAGGTACTCATTATGTCCATGCATTAGAAAAATGCAGAAGCACTGAGCAATGTCTGGGAAGGCGCCCCGGGTTGTGGTCATGGTCCAAGGGCCTCTAAAATGTTGGCTTTTGTTCTTTTCTTAGGGTCCACCCGGCCTGAAAGGTGAGCAAGGAGACACAGTGGTGATCGACTATGACGGCAGAATCCTGGATGCTCTGAAGGTAAATTGGGCTGGTTTGGGTTGTTTTTTAGTGGGAGTGGGGTTGTTGGGGAGGTGTTTGTTTTTATCAGAGCCCGGTTAGACAGTGTAGTACATTAGAGAGAGATTGGGTATCAGTAGAGCTGGGTTCAAATCCTGACTCTGCATGACTTCTCTGGGTCATGTAAAATAAGGGAGCTGGATTAGTTGGACTTTGGGATCCCTTTCAGGTCTGGTTCTGTGTTCTTATAACTTCATGACTCCTAAGGCACCTTCCAGCTCTAAATCCGTGGCCTTCTGATGCTATAAAAGATATGGGGCCACTGGTCCTTCCGGTGGTCTGTCTCTACTATGTTAGTTAGCTATCCCTGACTTGGCTCCACCTCTGCCCCCAGAGCAGACCCTTTAGTAGGAAGTCAGGAGGAAGCGGGACCCACCCTGGAGGCTGCAGACCTTACTGCATCCTTATGGCATCCTTACTGATGCCACAACCCCAACCGCACAGGTGGGAGAAGGAAACTAGTTAGCAGGTCAGAGGACCTGGGTTCAGATACTGCCCATGATATTCACTATGTGTGTGACCTCGGGCAAGTCTCTCTGCAAAATGAAGAGGATGGATTAGGTGACCTTGGAAGGCCTTTCTAGCTCTGGCTCTGTAATCCTAAGAGATTTTTTACTAAACACCCATCCCATTGACTTTGAGATGGGCCCAAATTGCAATGCCCAGGTGAAGCAGGTTGTAGAATTAGAAACAGCAAGAGGGATTTCCAATGTCCAGAGAGTCCAAAAATCCAGTTAGCTAGAATGAAAGCAAACATTTACTTATATGCATGATTTAATCTTCAATTATTTTACATAGGCTGCCGGAAAGTACAGGCTGATGGTAATTGCACCTGTCTGCCCGTGTGCAGTGTGCCGTGTACCATGTGCCGTGGGGTGGAGGGGCTGTGTGCCACAGTGGCATGTCAGATTGGGTGAGGTGTGTGTGGCGCAGGCCTGACCATTCACTCACCCTGTGACACTGGTCACTTCTCTTTCCCTCTATATATCTCAATTTCTTCTTCTGCACGTGGAGAGAACATTGAATTAGGTGGTCTTTGGGGCTAGCTCTGTTCTCTATGAGTCCATGGATAGTAACAATTGACATTTATACAGCATTTCACATAAATGATCTCATTTGAGTCTTACAACAATTTTGTAGGGTAGGTACTACAACACCCATTTTACAGATGGAGAAATCCAAACGCAGAAAACTTGAACAAATTGTCCATGGCCACCCAGCTAGTAAGTGTCAGAGGTAGGATTTGACCCAGGGAACTCTGAGGCCAGTAAAATAGAGGTAGGGATCCAAAGATTCTCTCCCTAATAGACTGAAAGCAATGATGAATAGAAACGATGGCACTTTCTAACTCCTGGGCCGTTATGGTCTCTGCTGTATCATTATTGTTGCCTCTCTGAATGGGGAAAAAATGCATTTTAAAAAGAGATTGAATGGGGATTTCATGAGAAAGGTTGGCTCATCCTGAGTCTATTCTCAAGCCCTGGGATATTCTCTTTAGTCAGCAGCGAGGTGGCACAATGGACAGAACACTGGGCCTTGAATCAAGAAGACTTGACCTCAGACCCTTAACTAGTTGTGTGACCCTGGGCAAGTCATTTAAGGGCTATCTACCTCAGTTTCTTCAGCTGTAAAATGGGGCTAAGAATAGCCCCAACCTCACAGGGTTGTTGGGAGGATCAAATGAGATGCTATTTATGAAGTGCCTAGCACAGTGTCTAACACATAGTAGGTACTATATTAGTGCTATAGCTATTTTAATTTTTATTTTAAGCCCCCCAAAACATATGTCCTGGTGAGCAGCTGTGTCCTAGATGCTTTCTTCCCTCCATATCCAGGGTATGATACAGCAATCTGGAGGGGCTTTCCTAGTGAGCTAGGGAACCCCAAATTCTTCCGTGCTAGTTACATAGATAGTGACTAACTGCCCTTGGCTCAGTTGGCCCTCCTGTAAAACAGGGGCAGTGACATTAGCCCTCCCTCCATCGTTCTCTCAAAGCAACTCTCAGCAGAAGTGGTAACAGAGGTACATGGAATGTGTGTGTGTGTGTGTGTGTGTGTGTGTGTGTGTGTGTGTGTGTACATTGTGGGTGGCAACTGAGATGTTTTGTGTCAACATTAACATTACTTTGACTTTCCCACACAGGGTCCTCCAGGTCCTCAAGGCCCACCAGGTCCTCCAGGAACCCCAGGAACAAAGGTTGGTTTAGCTGTGTCCTTAATTATCTTAGTCACATCTGTCCTGATCCAGAGCTAGACAGATAGGCCTTTGGAGCAAAGAGCCAGCCCCCTAGGTTTAAGAGCCGGATGAATTCTTTAACCTTCAGAAAAAGAAAATTTTAAGGAAGGGGCAAGGGGAGAGGGGGGGACTCCCAGGTTATAGATTAGACACATTGTAAAGCCATATTAACTCCTTGAGGCCAGTAAAATACCATGAAATTTTCACATAAGACGTGGTTCATTTGAAAAAGACCTTGGGGTCTTAGTGGTGTACAAGTTCAATATGAACCAGCTATTATGTGGGGACTGGAACAGCTAACGCAGTCTTGGGCCACATTAATAGAAGTTTAGTGTCCAGAACAAGGGAGGTAGCAGTCTCACTGCCCTTTGCCTGGTCAGACTATAATTAGAGTATTGTACCCCGTTTGAGGACAGTCATTAGGGAGAGGAATTAAATTTGTTTTCATTGGCCCCAGAGATTAGAACTGGGACCAAAGGTTGGGAGTTGTATGGAGACAAATGTTAATACAATATAATGAAAAATTTTGTAATAATTAGAAGTTCCCCCTAGAACTAGTAAGCTCCCTGTCACTGGATATATACAAGTAAAAGTTATCTCAGGGCTGTTGTAGAGGTCCTGTGCCGCTGGAAACTGTTTAATATCCAAATACCATAGTAATTTGCCAAGCCTTCTTCATGGAAGTTGTCTCACCCTGATTTTAATAAATCCCAAAATGCTCCTTTTTTATGCCTCCCCATCCCCCAACTTCTGTTTGGGAAGAAAAGCAAAGAGAAAAGAAAATTATGTCAGCCTCCTGACATAGGTCTCTTCTATGGATTGGTTTCTGTTTTCTGATTAATAAACAACCATTGATTAGGCATCTACTATGTACAGACACCATCCTAGACCCTGGGTATACAAAGACGAAAAGGAAACAGTTCCTGCTCTCAAGGAGATTACAGTCTATGGGCAGAGGGCTAGGGCCTATGTCGGGGAATCTACTAGACTAATGTCTTCCTTTTGTTTTAAAATGAATAGCTGACTAGTTTTAAATCCTATAATCCTGATCCCAGGAGAATCAGAGACCAAACAGAAGTTATTCTAGGTCAGTGGATTCATTCTCAAATAGAAGCTGATCCCTTCAGGTTGCATATTGCCTTAGAAAACCATTAGTACTTAGAAAACTACATTATCTACGCTGTATCATATTTTTATTTATTTTGCTAAATATTTCCCAATCACATTTTAATCTAGTTCAGATCATTCGGGAGTTTTGTGGACAGCAAATTTGACACCTCTGTTCTAGGTGACCTCTGTGAGCCTTTCTTCTCCTGAGACCCTTTAACTGCTCTGGCCACCACTGAGTCACCTCTTCAGTAGCCAGAGAAGGGCTGCCTCTCCCATGGCGGATCATGTGGCTTCCAAAGGGCCCTAACAGATAGCTTTGGACAGTCCTAGGGAGGAGGGACTCTGACCAACCAAGCATTGATTCCTCTCTGGAAGGCTCATTCATACCTGTCTTTAGGAATGGGCATTGTGAAGGTCAGAGGTGAATCATGCATCCTCTCTGCCTCTCAACAGAGAAGTGGAGGACTATGGGTGTAGAGTGAGGCTTAAGTTATAAGACATGGCCAACATGATGGTTCTATTTAACTATATTTCTTTTGTCCGAGGGAGGAGCCCAGTGCAGGAGGTGGAGGGGAGGGAATCATTGGGAAGTAACAGAAATGCTAAAAAAAAAAAAACGTTTATAAGACATTTTTAACAGAACTGGCCAGGAAGCAATACAGAGAGCCTGAGCTGGTTGTCAGATTCTGGTTGCACGCTAAATCACTCTGAGATCTTGGGCAGGACACATGCTTCTCCCTAATCAGCAGTAACTTCCTGTCTATCAATCAGACAAAAATCCCGGCCCTCTCCCTCTCCCTCTTCCTCTCCCTTCCCGAATTCCCCTCTCCCACCCCCACCCCCCTGCAGGGATGTTATATGACTCAAATGAGAAAATGCCTGGAAAAGCACTTTGGAAATGTACTAGGCACATGTGAGGAACTCTTACGCTTATCTCTGTTTTTTCTGACTTTAGGGAGAGCTTGGATTGCCTGGTCCTCCTGGAGTTGATGGAGAAAAGGTCTTGTCTCTTTGTTCTGGATGATGTGACTTTTGAAAAAATGGTCTTTTCAGGGGGACCAGGAGAGCAGTGGATGGGGGCGGGGGGACGGTCAAGAGTTTAGAACTAGTTATAATCAAAGCCACTTTCTACTGTGAATTTTATATCCAAATCCACTCATCAAATGGTTCCATGTCACAGAAATCTCATTCCCAGCAGAGGTACCTATAAATTATAGGGTATATACCTTCTATGAACCTTGATGGAGAGATTCCCGCCTATCGGGGCTTGGATTCTGGGGCTCTCAGGGCTGAGATACCAGGGCTGTCCAATTGTGGGGGCTTACAGCTGGTCTGGGGTACATCAGGCCCTTGTAGAGAAAGTCAATGCCTTTTCAGGGTTTGTGTTCCAACCTTGGGCTCTTCACTTTTGTGTATTTCAGGGACCAAAGGGCTCTAAAGGAGACCAGGGACAGCCAGGACTGATGGGACCCAAAGGAGAAATCGGAGAAATGGGCTTGTCTGGCCCCCCGGTATGTGGACAGAACATGTTTGGACTCTGGGCATTGGACACTGAGTGGTTGGACTCTCAGTAGAGCTGGGCTGAGCTCTGCATAAATTACTTGTGTCAGTTTAGAAGCCCAACTCCTATGTCCCAAGGATGGCATAATGCTGTGGAAAGAGAGCTAAATGTAGAGTCTTAGGATATGAGTTGAAATCCTAACTCTTCTGCCTACTACCTATGTGACCCTGGCAAAGTCACTTAATTTCTCTTGGCCTCAGTTTCCTGGTCTGTAAAATGAGAGAGTTGGACTCAATGACCTCTAAGGTCCCTTCCAGGTCTAAACCTATGATTCAGTGAATGTAAAGCCTCCTACATTTTTTGTACTACATTTCTACATGATTATAAACAGTGACTCAGCAGTTGGGATACCTCAACTAGAATTGCTTCACTGCCACTTGTAGATCTGTGGCATTGGACAATCACTTAATCCTCCAGAGCCTCAGTTTCCTCATCTGTAAAAAGGAGATACTAGTCCCTGCCCTGCCTTCTTTCCAAACTTATCATGAGCCACCAATGAGATCATGGATATGAAGCTCCTTGTAACCACCTTTTAAGGATTTCACAACTACCAGTTGTGATTTTTTATTGTTGTTATTCTTATTACTCAAATGAGAAGGACCTAAATATAATCCCCACACAGGGTATTGACGGCCCCAAAGGTGAGAAGGGAGAATCAGGATCTGCAAGTCTTCAGGAGAGCCTGGTAAGACGCCTGAGAGCCCAGCTTTCCCCCACTGTCCTACCCCTACAAGTATGTCTGGTCCGGGCTTGTACACAGCTAACCACTAACCACCCCTGGGCTTTATCCCCCAGGTTGGAGGGGGTCACGGTAGCTCTTGCCACTGAATGAAGCTGGGTCATACATTGTAGGCTGACAAGACTTCTGTTTAGGGCACTTCCTTCCCCTTATCTGTGCACCAGGTCTGAATCCTATCCCCAGAGTACTGAGTCTGGGACCACAAACCTCCAATGACCAAGGGTCCCTAAACACCATTTTCCAGGAAAGGGTCACAGTCTCATCTCTTCCCATGGACCCATGGGGTAGGAATGGAGAAAAGAACTAGAGAGTCACCAAAAATGCCCAAGACCATAGTTGTTAATTCATCAGAGTATTCTGTGATAGGGGCCTAGGAGGATGTAGGGAGAAGTAGGGTTAAGAATGAGGTGCAGTTAGAGATCTCAAACCTCCATAGTAAGCCTCAGAAAGTGAATGCATTTTCTCCACCCGGGGTTCTGGACATACACACACACACACACACACACACACACACACACACACACACACACACACACACACACACACGCACACACACACACGCTACATCTTGCCTTTAAACTCTGACTAATTTGTTCTTTGTTCTCCATTTCCCAGGCCCAGATTCTAGCAGAACCAGGGCCACCTGGCTTACCTGGCCCCCCAGGTCCGATGGTAAGGGCTGTTTGCTACAAACTTTTGACCTGGGGTAACTTGAGAACAGCATGGTATGAGGGACAGGGTACTGGACAGCTCAGGTTTGAATGCCAGCTCAGTCACTTACCCTATGACTGGGGCTAGGTACTTTACACTCTGGGCCTCAATTTCCTTGTCTGTAAGATAAAAGGTTGGGGTAGGTGACTTCAAAGTCATCTCCAGCTCTAAATTCTGATGGGGAAGCATGGAAAGGAGGCTAGCTTGGGGCTAGGAAGGGAAGGGGGGTGTGGTGGGAACACACCCCCTCTGCCTAGTGAGACATCTGTTTGGCATGTGCATATGTACACACACCTCCTTCTGAAGGAGCTATAAATGGAGAATCCTCACTTTCCTAGAAGAAAAGAGGGAGGAAAAGATCACAGCAGAGGCTGCTGGACACAGCATGAAGAGGGCTGGGTTTGGAGGCAGAAGAGCGAAGTTCACTCCCAGCTCTGACATTTACTGTGCATGTGACTCTGTATGAGACACTTAACCTTTTGGGGCCTCAGCCTTCCCTTCTGTAAAATGAAAGGGTTTGGCAGAGCAATTCAGAGCTGGAGTCAGAGGAACTGGACTCTAATCCTACCTCTGACAATGACTGCCTTTCTGCCCCTGGGCAAGTCACTGGACCCCAATGGGGCTCAGTTTCCTCATCTGTAAAATGAGTGGTTGGACTACATGGCCTCTCAGGTCCCTTCTAGCTCTGGATCTGTGATCCCATGACCAGATAACTTCATTTCAGCTCTGAATCCTGTGACTCTGAGAAGAGAGAAGGACAAAACTCACAGGGTTCTATGGAGAGAGAGGGGAAGCAGAAGAGAGGGAAGAATTGGACCAACTGACTTGAGCTCTGAAGGGGGAGCTCAGGAGGAGAAAGGAAAGAGGAATGGAAAGGCCTAGCTAGATTAATCAATTTACCCACTGAGTACTTGCCTGGGAACTCCCATGGTTAGCAGAAACAAAGTGGTGATCTTGACAAGAAAGTTCCTCTTCTCTGGGGCCAGAGGATTTCCTTTTTTAGAGGTGAGGGCAGAGGAGGGGCAAAAGTGGTGGCCAAGGCTCAGGAAAGCCTGAAAACCAGAGCAATGGCTCCCTTCTCTGCTCCTGAGCTGAAGCCTGGACCCCCTCCTTGTGGCACCAGGGGAGGGCTGCCAAACCACTGAGGGCCCCACAGGATAGGGTGAGGAGGGGAATGAGGAGAGCCACACACACACCCTGCTCACAGGAGCATCTGCCAGAGAAGAACAGGCCGGGCTGCTCCAGGCTCCTAGAACCCAAGAAGTGTTCTGGTCACTTTCTTGGCTCATCTCACTGATCTTCCTGTCTAAGGCAGGGGAGGGGGAGCCTGGAAAATTACATTGGAATAATTAAACCTAAGGACCCTAGAATCAGGGATGTGCTAAAGCCAGCTGGGAGAAGAGCTGCTTGTTAAATGTGCAGGGTGAGCATATTGGCAAACACCACAAATCAGGGCTTGATTTATTGTGGTGTTGATTGTCCAGACAGGAGAAAATGGTAATAATGCAGATTAAACTTATAAGTGTGTCATGTACACACTTTCTTTTTCTGGACAGTTATTAAACATTTCCCAGCACAAGCCCAGAGATCTCAATTTACCACTGTGGGGATGAGGGACCTGGAGTCTGATTGCAGGAAGTCTTGGCCCCACCTCCCTCATAAAACTACAGAGCCACCTGCTGAGATGAGAGAGAGAGAGAGAGAGAGAGAGAGAGAGAGAGAGAGAGAATGGAAGGGAGAGAGAGAAAAGAGAGAGGGGGGAGCAAAAAGAGAAAAAGGAAGAGAGAGGGAGAGAGGGAGGGAGGGAGAGTTAAGCATTTCCAGTGTGCCAGGTACAATGTTCAAGATAAAAATATAGACAATGAGATAATCCCTACCCTCAAGAAGCTTACATTATAATGAAAAACTACAACAAAAGGGGCAGCTAGGTGGCACAGTAAATAGAGCACTGGCCCTGGAGTTAGGAGGACCTGAATTCAAATCTAACCTCAAACACTTGACACACTTACTAGTTGTGTGACCTTGGGCAAGTCACTTAACCTCAATTGCCTTGCCTTCCCCCCTCCCAAAAAAAGAAAAACTACAACACATAAAGGGAAACTGAATGGGGGGTGTTGGGAAGGAAGGGTGGCTAGAGACAGGAGGATGTGCCAAGAGAGGAGTGGGAGTGAGGAGAGGAGGCCCATGAAGCCTGGTAACGCTCCTCCTAAAAAGATGGTCCAGAAAAGGAGTCACCAGGAAAGGAAAAAGGCAGGTAGCCATGTGGCAGGCAAGGAGAAGGAAAAGATAGCCTTAGACCCTTATTCATTTCTTTTGCCTGGGAATTCTGCCTTCTCAATTAAATCTAATGACTTTTCCTTTTTTCCCTCGAAGGGTCTTCAGGGAATCCAAGGCCCTAAGGTGAGTAAGTAAATTTGGTTAAAGGAAGAGGGAGAGCTTTGTGAATGAACAATTGACCAGTAACCCAGAATTTTCCCTTAGAATGACTGAACTGACCCATTGCTTAGGGCAAAATCCTCAGACTGGTATGGGGTGAGGGGATACTTTATTTCAAATATAAGCTTTTAAGTTTGATGATGATAGCAGATAACAGGCAAGATGACATAGTGATCTGGCCTTCACAGTTAGGAAGAATTGATTTTAAGTCCCACATACTATCTATGTGACCCTGGACAAGTTACTTAATACATTGATGCCCCAGCAGCTCTCTAAGGCTATGAAGGTAGATCTCTATTGGTCAAAGAAGTTCCTCGCTTGTAGCCCTCTACACCAATAAAAAAAATGTTTTTTAATAGAAGAGGCCCCCAAAGAGGGGGAACTCTTTACATTCTGGGGCAGATCAAAAAAATAATAGCACATAAATTGTTTCTCAGAGCACCAAGGACGATTTGTTTCTAAACGTGTTGATGATAATGAAAAACAAAAACACAGGTTGTTGTTAATGATTTCAAAGGACACGTTACCTTGTTTTCACCTCGTGCGTGTCTCTAGCACCAAACGCAGTGCCTTTTCTATTTCTAGGGCTTGGATGGTGCAAAGGGGGAGAAGGGTGCCACCGGAGAGAAAGGCTCCAATGGGCTGCTTGTGAGTTGACTATCAATGCAAATTCCTACATTTGTTTTTTACTTGTGTGTTTCAATCCCATGTTCCCAAAAGTCTCCTAATCTTGTCCTTTTCTGTTTAGGGACCAGCTGGCCCACCTGGCCTAATTGGATTGCCTGGAACTAAAGGAGAGAAGGTAAAAATTCTTGTGTCTCCCAATCCTACATGCTTTTATTCATTCATTTAATAGACCTTTACTAGAACCTGCTGGATGTAGGCTAGGTTCTACTAGGAATAGGAAGGTGGTAATCCCTCTGTGGGGCAGCTAGGTAGGTACAGTGGATAGAGTGTCAGGCCTGAAGTCAGGAAGTCTCTTCTTTCTGAGTTCCAGTCTGGCCTCAGGCACTTACTAACTGTGTGACCTCAAGCAAGTTCTTAATCCTGTTTGCTTAAGTTTCCTCATCTGTAGAGGTTCCAAAGAAGCACATTTAAAATGGATATTAGGGAAAACTTCCTAACAATCAGACCTGCCCCAAAGTATAAAGGGTTTCCCCTCCTTGGGGGCCTTCAGGTAGCAAAAGCAGATAGCCACTTGATAGGTCTTTTAGTGAGATATAGACTCCTTCATGTATGGGTTGGGTAAGTTGGGCACTGATGTTTCTTCCAAGTCTCAAATTCTGTGATTCATTTGATCTTCACAACAGCCTGTGAAGAAAATAATCCAAGTATCATTATCCCATTTACAGATGAACCAAGTGATTTGGTCAGAGTCCCACAGCAAATCCTTGGCAAAGCTGGATATTTTGATCTCCTTTAGGAACACAGGATCATAGATCTTAGAAATCATTTAAGAATTAGATTCTAATTCAATCTCTCTCATGTAACAGATGAGGAAACTGAGTCATAGAAAGGATGAGTCATTTTTTGTTGTGTTAGTTGGTTAGTTGTTTTTTCTTCTTGTTCTAAGGAATGGCTCATTAGAAGAAGAGGTGGGGGTGGTGGCAGGTAACCTGGAAAATGTAGGCGGTATAAAGGTATAATATAGGAATAAAAACTTATTTTTAAGAAAATTAAAAGCAGCCCCCTGGAAAGATATGAGACACTCACGGACTAGGTCTCTTAAATGGATGCCATCTAAAGTGCTGAGTCAGTAAATTTTACATGCACGCATCACCAGGCTGTGCTGTCCTTCTTAATCTTTGTGTGACCTTGGGCAAGTCACCACCTCCTTGGCCCTCATTTTCCTCCCCTGTAAAATGAAAGGGTTAGAGGAGATGGCTTCTGAGGTCTCTTCTAGCTCTAGATATATATGACCCTATAAAACCTGAGCAGGGTTTTCTAAAGTAACTTGTTTCTGTCCTCTCCCTTTTATTCCAGGGCAGACCCGGTGAGCCAGGACTGGATGTAAGTCTCTCATTGCTTCCTCACCCAGACTTGGGGTTATCAGTGGCATCCCCAGAACTTCCCAAAATATGCCCCTGTCACATGGTCCCTCTTGGGGGGGGAAGGGAAGGGGAGATGGAGAGTCAGCTCCAGAAGTTCTGTTGTGGGTATATATAAGTAATCGGCTTCCTGATGGATGATGGACAGCCCATACTGAATCATGCCAGTGGCCCACTCAGTGTATTCACGGATGATGGAGCCACCATCCCTCTAAGACCAGCCCAGTCCTCAGGAGATACCAGACATGACTGACTGACCATCTACAGAGTGAATGGGGACATCTAGGCAGATGAGATTGGGGCAGAGGCAGGAGGAAAGACTTGAACCAGAAATGGAAGTTGAGATGACCTTCCTACAATTACCCAGTCTCTAAACTAAACAGCTCACTCAGCCCCACCCCTCCACCCCACCCAGCCAGGGGCCAGGAGTTGTCTAGGCAGAGCCATGACTTAACAGAAAGCACATTGCTCACATCTCTGCCTCAGGCCTTTCCCCAAAGACATGTATGATGTCTCTGGAAAAAGAATGATCATTTCCTGGCTCCACTAAAACTCACTTGTCTCCATCTAGGTCACATTTGTGCATGTTTTCCCAGTTCCTAGGGCATGGTGTCTTTCAAATTAACAAGGAGGGCAGGATCACCTTCTACAAACTCCCATTGGATCTTCTGTCTTTTTCTTAGGGCTTTCCCGGACCCCGAGGAGAGAAGGGAGAGAGAAGCAAGCAAGGAGAAAAGGTCAGAGTTGGGCCCCAATTCCCCTCTGTAAAATAAAATTGAGTGATTGACCTCAAAATAGCAGTGACCCCCCTGAGCTGGGACCAAGCAGGCCCAGAGCCTCTGCCTCTCAGAGGAGCTATTCCTAAACTAGACTATTTTCTATCCACAGGGGGATCGAGGGGTTCCTGGCAGAAAAGGAGCAAAGGGGCAGAAGGGAGAGCCTGGGCCCCCCGGATTGGATCAGCCGTGTCCAGTGGTATGTGGCCCCTGCCTCTGGGGAGCACGTAGGTGGGGGAAGTTGAGTCTCTGTGCCCACCCTGCCCTGCCCTGACCTGGTGATAGTGAAAATGTGTCTTCTCTGGTGGACTTCCCTTCTTTGTTGTAGAAGACTTAGGTCCAGCCATTGGGACCCTCTATGCCTCCTTCCTACTGGGCAGCTAAGATGTGCCTGATGGTTAGAGAAGAGCCAGGGCTGGGAGGTTGCTCTACCAAGGCTTTACCTAGGCATGCCCCACTCATCATTATTCATTCCCAGCATTCAGCAGTCACTTAGTAAGCAGCAAATTATGCTTCTCCAGATAGCACCATGGTTACCATGAATCTTGCTTAGTTTCTTCAGCAGATCCCTCAGTGTTACTAAGGATATGGCCCTTATGACACAGGCCAAAGGGAATTAAGGCAAAGAAGTACATTTGACCTTACAGATATCACTGAGGCTTGATGAAGTATGATTGAGAGCTAAAATGAGACAATCGAGATCATTATCAAGACAGTGTAGCATAGTGCTGGACCTGGAATCAAGAAAACCTGAGTTCAAAATCTGCCCCTGATATTTCCTAGCTCTGTGACCTTGGATGAGTCACTTAACATGGACATGTACCTTGGGCAGCTTTTCAGGATTTATCTGGAAGCCAAGTCATAAACTGGTTTTCATCCTCTTGGCAAAGGGGATTACCACACTGCTTCCTACAGATTCTTTGAGCATCTGTGCAACAGCAACAACAACAATAGCACAGATATTTCTTTAAGAATTACATAACACCTCACATACATTATCTCATTTCATTCTCCCCAAAGCCCTGTGAGACAGGTTGTCTCATAGGGAAGGCACTAATGCAGTGGTTCTCAAGCTTCCTAATGCCGCGACCCTTTAATACAGTTCCTCGTGTTGTGGTGACCCCCAACCATAAAATTATTTTCGTTGCTACTTCCTAACTGTAATTTTGCTACTGTTATGAATCGTAATGTAAATATCTGATATGCAGGATGTATTTTCAATGTTACAAATTAAACATAACCCACAGGTTGAGAACCGCTGCTCTAAAGGGTGTGGGTATGCCACATGCCTGGAATCCCTGCTCTCAGGGAAGCAAAGACCAAGGGTTCTCTTGAGCTCAGGAGCTCTGAGCTGAAGTTGGCTTTGCAGATGAGTTGTCCACACCAAGTTCAGCAGCAGTAATATGGGGAGCCCCTGTAAGCAAGGGGATATCCAGGTTGCCTAAAGGAGGAAAGAATCAGCCAAGTTGCAAACAGAACAGGTTAGAGCTTGTATGCCAGTCAGTCAATAGTGGGATCAGCCCATGGGTGGCCACCAAACTTCCATCCTGAGGGGGATAGGGAAGCCCAGTCTCCAAAAAAAAGAAAAGAAATGAAATGAAATTCCCACAACTCAAACAAATGATTCCAATGAGGAAGAAAGAAGAACTAATTCATTAAAAGACAGACGTTGAGAAGATAGAAACAAGGGCACTTTAAGAGTGGAGGGGTGACACCAGGAGAAAGTCTGAGGCTGGAGTTGGCAGCTAGGTGATACCGTTTGGGGCCTGTAGTCAGGGAGCTTCATCTTCCTGAGTTCAAATCTGACCTCAGATACTTACTAACTGTGCGATGCTGGGAAAGTCACTTAGCCCTGGTTGCCTCAGTTTCCTCATCTGTAAAATGAGCTGGAAAAGGAAATGGCAAACCACTGCAGTGTCTCTGCCAAGAAAACCAAAAATGGGGTCATGACTGAAACAACTCAACAACAACAAAAGGAAAAGGAAAAGGGACTCAGTGTAATTTGTCCTGCATGAGTGCCTAGGCTCCATTCCAGACCCTCTACTACACACACACACACACACACACACACACACGCACATGCACGCACGCGCGCGCACACACATGCTCATGGAGAAGAATGTGGCTTTATGGAAGTCTCTAGATCCTTCACTTTCTCTATTTTTACTTTTTTATTGTGAACTCAACAAGTGTCTCAGTACAGAGAAAAAGAATAAGGAAGAGGGTTATTGAATGAAAACTCCTGTTACCTGCAATTTGTTGTGTTAAGGGACAGGGATAAAGACTGGACCTGTTAGGTTTTTTCACTGATGTAGGGAACTCTCAGTTATGGACACTGTCTAACTAAGCAGATCACCACCCTCTCTTCAACTTACAGTCTTAGAGAGAATCCCTAGACCACTGAGATGTCAAATACCCTGGGCAGTCACTCCACCAGTATGCATCAGAGGCAGACTCTTCCAGCCCTTCCTGGATCCAAGGCCAACTCTCTGTCCACTAGCCCTGCCACCTCTGCTGTATATGTGTGTGTGTTTTAAGACACATAGCATGTAATTGAACTTCTTCCCGTGTCACTGAATAATATAGCCTCCCAGCCCTGTTTCTGTCCCTCTTGCTCCTGGGTTCTGTCCATATGAATGAGCTGTTGTCTTCAAAACAGGAAAATTCAAATTACAAAGGAATGAAAGGAGAATCAGGCTCCCTGGGCCTGGACAGGGCCGAGATTCCCTGTCCTGCGGTACAGTATCTGCTTTGCTGTCCTTTCCGCCTTGCTTTCCCCTGCCTGTATCTTCCTGTCTTTCTCATGTCTTTCCCCTTCCCTTCTCTTCCTTGCATGGGACTTGTAGTTGACTTGCGTGAGTTTGCAGTGCTTTTCTCAGATCTGAGTGAAATGTTCCCCACCCTGAGGCTATTCCTTGGCCCTCACACAGAAATACATCCACAGAAAACTTACACCTGTTTTATATACATGCACGTGTGTTCCATATCAACCAACCCCCCAACCCTTAAATTTTCCTCCCAGTTGTGTACACATCCCTTTTCCTTTTTGCCTGGCATCCATGCCATTCCAATTGGAGGATGTGTGTCCTCTTCCTAGGCTGGGGGCCAAGTCCCAAGCATTTGAAAATATTAGCTGGGAATTAGCTGGGAGACAGCAGCAATGGGGGTGGGGAGTCCCAGACAGCCCCTGGCTAATGCTCAGTATTCATCCTAATTGAACCTGAGCCTTTGACCTCTGCAGGTCAGATCCCATTACAAAGGATTTTTAGTTGGTGGTGGGTAAGGCTGGGTCTTGGTCATATCAAATAGTCCTAGAAATATTCCTGAAAAAAAAAATCCAGCTGGTCCTGGAAAGCCTATGGTCAGACAGTTCACTATTCAAAATAAAAATTAAGGAATTAGGCCATCAGAGACTCCTGCCATATAGGAAGTAGTACAGCAGCCCCTCTCAGGGAAAAGATCCAATTGCTAGTCTACCCACTTTTCCTGGGCCCTGAGGTCAAGGTAACACCTACAGACATTGGGCAGATACAGGGGACCCTATCTCCCCTGGGGATGGAGGAGTGAGAGTTAGCAGTTAAGGTCTTGTTGATGGACTTGGTTGTGATAGAATGAGCCCAATTTAATGTAAATCAGCTCATCAACAAGCTTTCATTCCATTTATTGGAAATTTGTGGGGATTGTGTTCCTAGGAGTATGCTGAGTACAGAAGGAAAGAGATCTATCCCCAGGAGGTGTCCAGAAGTAAATCCATCTACCATCCTCCGCCTCTTCATACAAAGTACTGCCTGGCAGAAACATAATCCCCCACTAGGAGCGGGGGACAGTGGTGATGGGTATGAGGGAGCCCTGGCAGAAGGATCTCCACCCACCCCCCATACTCCCTTTTCCTGACTTCTGCCCTATGGCTTGATTTATATGGATCCTAGGCATTGTTCATAGAGTGCCATTGAGGCAGGGAACCAAGATCTCTTACTAGGAAAACCCCAGGCTATGTGAAGCAAGGTGAGGATTTGGGTCAGGGGATCTCACTTCCTCTGCTTCCCTCCCTCTACTGAACCCACAGGACCGTTCCCCCAATAAGACCCCTCAGGGCAAATTCTACCCCTCAGTTACCAAGGCCAAGGAAAGGCAGGCGAGCGGCTGATTGGAAATAGGATACAAAGGCATCAAATTTCACACAACACCTGCCCCTTTCCCAAAGACCACCCCCCAAATCTGACTCTTCCATCCCAGCCCAGGAGCCTTTGCCCACACTGTACCTAGGAAGGCCTTTAGCTACAAACAAGTACCTCTAACTGGGGTCTCCAAAGAGGAGAGCCAGAGCCCCCCTGATATTTACAAATTATGTCCCTCTGCCCTGACACCTCCATTCCCCTCCCATTCTTTGTGGTTTTCCAGGGGGGACTGGGATAAGCAATATACCCTCTTCTATCCCACCCCAGTTACATTCTCCCGCAGCGTAGTGCCTGTGTTAGTGCTTACTAAATTCTTATCAAATTGGATTTAATTGACAAACGTGAGGAGGAATAGATTACTTTTATCTAGGGGAGGTTTCAAGAAGGCTCCATTGAGGAAGCAGAAATAACTTAGCCTTGAAGGAAGCCTCTCCCTACTCCAGTCACTAAAGTGATTTTCCTAAAACTCAGGCCCAATCATGTTACCTCCTACTCAATAAACTCTCATGGCTCTCTATTACCTCCAAGAGCAAATACAAAATGCTCTGTTTCTCTATCTCCTCCTACCTTTCCAGTCCTCTTACACCTTACTCCTCCATCCAGTGACACCGGCCTCCTGGCTATTCCAAGAAACAAGATGCTCCCTCTCAACTCTGGACATTTTCTCTGGCTATTCTCCATTCTTGGAACATCTCCCTCCTCTGCTCCAACTCTTGACCTTGCTGGCTTCCTTAAAGTACCAACTAAAATCCTACCTCCCACAGAAAGCCTTCCCTAATGCCTCTTAAATTAAGTGATTTCCCTCTTTGAATTATGTCCTATTTATCCTGCAAATAGCTTACTTTGTATACACGTGTCTTGCATCTTGTCTCCCTTGTTTGACTGCAAGCTCCTTGAGGGCAGGGACTGTCTTTTGCCTCTTTTTGTATCCCTCCCACTTAGCACAGTGCTTGGCACATAACATGAATTTAATAAATGTTGAGTGAGTGAGTGAGTGAGTGAGTGATTGGAGTGGTTAACTTGCACAAATGGAGGGGAAAGAAAGTCTCACCAGGGGCCTCTCTCCCACTCTGGGGAAATGCCAAGGTTTCTGGGAAATGGATTAGTTATAGGGGTGGGGCACCTGGGATCTTGAGGCTAACATGTGACCTTCTAGGTCCTTGGGTGCGGCCTTTTGACTGAGTCCAAGTTTTACAGAACAAATCCTTTTATTAAGGGGATTTGTTCTGGAAAGTTTGGATGTGGTCAAAAGGCCATATTTGAGGACCTAGAGGGTCACCCCTAGTGGTACTTCTCAGTTTCAGAGTGTGACTTGAGTACGTAGATTTGAGTTGTCTTTGGTTGAATTCCACCCCTCACCCCCGCCCTCCCATCTCATCTACCTTTGGTGCTAGATGTCCCAGAGGCTTTTGGCCCTCCAGGGGACTGAAGCTTCCTTCTCTTTTCTCTCCAGGGGGCTGATGGACTACCTGTGGCAGGCTGTTGGCACAAGGTAAGGTAACAAACATCTAAGGCTTTTTGATTGGACTTTCCCTCTTCCAGGGAAAACTTGGGCAAAGTCATTTTGTAACTGATGAGTTGTCCAGAAGTGAATAAATCAGCCACACATATGCCAGGATCCTCCCTACTGTGCTCTGAGGAGAGAACCAACCTCCCCTCTTCACTCTCCCTTTCAGGCACTCCCAAAATCCCTGTTTCCCTTCTATGGGGAAGTTGGCCAAGAAGCTCCAGCAAATCACTGTATCTGGGAGAGATGGGAAAGGAAAAACTTTGGGAATCACCTGTTTTCTTAGAGGAAAACTGGCTACAATGAACTACAATAAACTATTTTAGATATATTTGTGAAGACCGCCTCTTCCTCACCCATCCCCCAAACTGTCAGGGCTTAGAGAACAGAGGAGGGTGGAATTTGGCCTGGGTGATATTGGATGAGGTACTCTAGATTTTCCAGATAAACCCCTTTACCGACTCCACATCTTTCTCTTCTTTTTCAGTGATTTCTGCTCCTCCCACCTGAAGCTTGTACATATTCATGTGACATACTTTGCGCTACTTAATTTTTGTAAAAAACAAACAAAACAAAACAAACAGTAATATATTGATTTTTATTTTTTTGCTGGATGTTGCCATTTGTGGATTTTTTTTTTTAATTTTTTAAGTTTCCAGAATGGCTGAGAAGTGACTTTCATACACTAGACTCAGACTGGCTTGAACTTTGATTGGCATGGAATCTTAGCCTCTTCCTCAGCTAAAGGACTTAGCCCAGGTCTCCAGCTCAGAAGAGATGGACCCCTGGGCTATATGTGTGGAAGGAAAGATATCTAGGCACTATGAACTGTCATCCCTTTGCTCTTCCATAAAGCAAAGGAAAACAATCCTGATTTGGGGGAGAAAAGGGGCCAGAAGAACACAGATACAGTTGGGTTTGGGCACACTTGTTTACCTCCCACTTGAAAAAGAAAGAAGAAAAAAAAAACTTCTAACTACCCCCCCAAATCCAGCCCATGGCTTTATCCTTTGTGTGCCCTTCACCGCAAAGCCTATGGAAAGAATATGGTCCCAGACATGATTGACATCTTTCAAGATGGCTCCTGGAGCTGCTAGGGTTGGTGTCAGAGGCTGGAGAATCTGCAAGGACTCAACCAAGGGGCTGTTTTCTAGTCCTACCTTTCCTGAAGGGCTGGGAGAAAACAAGGCAGCTGCCCCTGATAGCACTTCTACACACAGACACAGCTGCCACACATGACCTTCCAACCTGAGCCTTTCCATCAGCAAAACTCCTTTTGCCTAAAGTCAGACAAAAGTTCATTCAGCCTTTTGTCACATCAGGATGAAGTAACTCCATGCCCTGGGTGCACTTGTTGCCTTCCTGCTTCGCTCTCCACCTTTTCCCAGTCACATCCTCCCTGGCTTTCCTGCATAGTTAGGGCTTCACAAAATCCTCCGTCACAACTTGCTCCTGGGAAAGGATGACATGCTGACTTGGGACTGAAATTTGCTGGCCATTGTTCTCTCTTTCTCCCTTCAGAGGCAAAGCCTGGGCCCCAGACCTTGTCCATTCTCCCCTCTCAGTAGGAAGTTCTGGCACAAAGCCATCCATCAATCAGCAAACATTTATTAAGCTCTTTTTCAGTACCGGCCGCTGTGTTAGGTGCTGGAGCCTGCCCTCAGAGATTCATTTCATCCATACATCCTCCCCAGTGCAAGTCCGGCGGATTCCTGGAACCTTCCCCAGCCTCTCACAATTCTAGCTTGAACTGGGTGTCAAAGTAAATTCTCATTTTCTGGGCACACCCAGCGTGCTAGGCATTTAGAATGCAAGAGGGGACCCAGTGTGCTGGGCATTTGGAGTGCAAGGTGGGTAAGGGAGAGTGAGCTAACTCCTACATGGAAGACTCAAATGCATGTTATGTAAAGTGTGCGGGATAGAGGTATACACTGAAAATCCATTGGCTCATGGTTGCAGGTGGGAATCCCACGCTCCTTTGCAGAAATTGTTTAAGCTTTGAGAAATAGTCATTCAACTTGATGCGCATCGGGGTTTTGTGAACTATGAGTGCCAGGGTCCCATGGTCTCTGGGGCATGCTCAAGAGAACAAGAAAGGAGGACTCAAAAGGTTTTCAAGTATGCAACTGTTGCTGACCTTGTGGCTGAGCATCATCCTAGCCCAGCCTTTTGGGGCATTCTAGTACTCAAATCACTCGCTACATAGCCCAGTGCACAAAGGACTTCCAAAAGGATACATAAATACAAGCACATGGGGAAAATGACACAGGTAACCTACAGAGCTTACAATTCTGCCACAATGATGTCTTCCTGGCCTCTATTGTTCTTCTTCTTGGCAACAATGTCAACTTTACAGCTACAGTATAAAAAACAAACCAAAAAACCCCCATTACAGTGGCCTGGGCTTTCCATGCCTTTATAAGCTCGTTGAAGTCAGTCTCACAATAGGAAAGAGGCTGATGCTTTTCTAAGGCTTTCTTGCCCCCAAAGGTCAACTGCCTTGCCTCCCTGGCTGTGCTAACATGTTGCTTTGGCTTGAATTGTTGGCCTTTGTGTATGTCCCTTGGGACCATGCATCTGTGCTGGTTGAGCATTTCTCCTGAAGAATCTTACAGCTTTTTGGGACTAGGAGAACAGATTCTACAACTAAAATTAGGAGGGACTTAAATCATGAAGGGTTTTTTTTTTTAATTTAGGCCAGGAAAAAAAAGGTGTCCCTCATCTAACAAAAGTACGAAGTTACTGGCTTCATTTATTACCAATTGTTTTCCTTTTGTAAACTGATGTCTAAGAATGTAATAAACTATAAAGGTATTTCTGGATGTGAAATATTTACAAGCTGCATGACCATATCATGCATAAGTACATTGATTTACCCTTTGTATGACTCTTAGACCAAATAGCTGCTCCCTTGCATCTCTTCAAGAAGGTTTCTCTTGCCAGGCAAACACAGGAATCAATAGGCACCTCAGCTCTTCTTGTCATACAACGTTTTGTTGATTAAGTCTGATATAACAGATCAATTGCTGTCCATCCCAGTATCTGTTGTGTGCATAGGCTAAGGACCAACAGAAGATATGTTGTAGACCACAATGGAAATATATAGAAGATACAGTACCAAAATCCTGGAAGTGGCATCATGGTTCTTTGGAAAGAACACTGACTCCGAAATCAGAAACTGGGGTTCAGATTCTTCCTCCAATACTTAAAATCAATGTGACTTTGGGTAAGTCATTTAACAATCAGAAATAGCTATGTGAGGGACGGCTAGGTGGTGCAGTGAATAGAACACCAGCCCTGGAGTCAGGAGGACCTGAGTTCAAATCCGACCTCAGACACTTAACACAAAACCAGCCATGTGACCTTGGGCAAGTCACTTAACCTCAATTGCCCTGCCCTACCCCCTCCAAAAAAAGCAAAAAAAAAAAAGGAAATAGCTATGTGGTACAGTGGATAGAGCACTAGACCTGGAATCAGAAAGACCTGAGTTCAAATATGCTTTCTGATACTTACTAGTTGTATAACCCTGAACAAATCACACAACCTCTGTTTGCCTTAGTTTTCTCATCTGTAAAATGGAGATAATAGCACCTATCTCTCAGCACTGTGAGGATCAAATGAGATAGCATGTGTAAAATGCTTAACATGGTGTTTGGCACATGGTAAATGCTGGCACATGTAAATGTTAGCTATTATTTTTAATCTCCCTTCGCCTCAGTTTCCTCCTCTGTAAAATTAGGGGTTTTGACTAAATGACCTCCAAGGTCCCTTCCAGGTCTAAATCTATGATCCTGGGTATCCCCCATGTTGCTACTTCCCATCCTTTCCCTTCCCTACACTCACTCCTCTGCAGACCCACATCAAATAACGTGTTTGCTGCAACCCAAATTGTGTCCAGACTCTGCTTCTACTACCACCAATCGCCTTTTCCCCCCTGCAGTCCTAGATACTCTTGCAGGAATACTTGCACAATCAACCAGGACAGTTACAGGAGTGAACTTTCTCTCCATACTATGAGGAACAAATCCTGTGCTTCTCTCGAAGCCCAGTAACTGTAGCCCAGTCTTCTGACATGGGGCTGCAATGAGATCTACTAAAGAAATGCATGCAAGAGGGCCTAGCGCCACCCCAGAAGGACATTTGGGAAGAAAATAACAATAACAACAGTAATGCAATACATTTGCTGTGATTTTTCCAAAGCATTTTCACATGTTACAGAATGGAGGGTGGAGGGAGGGAGAGAGAGAGGGAAGCAAGGAAGGAAGGAAAGGAAGGCAGGAAGGAAGGAAGGAAGG
>CM053581.1:282562131-282635776 GCA_028627135.1 Pseudochirops cupreus
GAACCATCACTTAAAACACAAGAATGATGAGTTCTTGGCAAGAAGTGAAGTGTGCTTTAACCAGGGCTGATAAAAATCCTATTTGCTTGGAGTGCTACACATCTAATTGAGATGACTCTAGACCGAAAAGGATGGAGGAGGGAGGACACTGTCTTCAGAGACATGACAAGCCAGGTACCCCAGAGAACAGCACATATAACATAGGAGAAGGAAGAGCAGAGGGGAGGACTAGCCATTCCCAGGACACAGCAGCCAGGAAGAGAGCCAGAGGTGAAACCACAGCCTCAGATGCAGACATACGAATACACAAAGGGACGAGTTAGGTATACTGGACATCCTAAGGCAAGGAGGCACCCTGGCAGTGGTTCAAGGGGCCTTTTACCTCTGTGTTTTCTCTTTGTAGCTCTTCCTGCAGGCTTTTTTTTTCTGAGGACCCTGTGAAGATCGTGCGGGCCCAAGGCCAGTACATGTATGATGAGAAGGGAGTGGAATACATTGACTGTATCAACAACGTGGCTCACGGTAGGTGCCAGGAAAACAGCTCACAAACCAAGGGCTCCTGGGACTGTGGAGAGCAGCTGGCAGTGCTCAGTTGTCCCCTGACCTGCCGAGGACCCTTTTTAGCCCCTGATTTGACTTGGGATCATAGATGTAGGCAGGGATGGGGAACCTGCCGACCCTAAGGCCTTCTAATCCCTCAAGTGTGGCCTTAAGGCCCCAGGTTCCCCACCCCTGACCCAGAGCTTTCTAGTTCAGCCCCTTCCATTTCCAGATGAGAAAGCTGAGGCCCGAAAAGGTTTAGGTGACTTCTCCAGAGCCAGGATTTGGAAGGAGGTCTTTTGACTCCAAATTTAACACTCTTCTCTGCTGTTCTTCATGGTGTACTTTCAGTATTTATCCCTTAGATCTCACTCCCCCCACAACCTGTTTCTTATCTTTATGGTATCTTGAGGGTCCCCCTCCCTCTTTTTTTGAGACAGTTATTGTTAAGTGACTTGCCCCGGGTCACGCAAACTAGTATCAGAGGCAGGACTGGAACTCAGGCCCTCTTGACTCTGTGCACTCCCCTCTTTTGTTAAGCATCTTTTCTCTTGGATACTCACGACTTTCCCTTCTGGGATAAAGGGCAGCCAGGCTTCTTCTCTCTAGCCTCTACTTGTTCCACATGGGTAGGAAGGGATGGGACAGAATGACCCAACCGAGCTGATGGAGGAAGGCTGGGTGATATGATTGAGAGGAAAGCTGAGCCCTTCCAGGGCAGCCTCAGCTCTGCCCTCTTACTCTGGCCCCTTTCAGTCGGGCATTGCCACCCTCATGTGGTCCGAGCTGCACATGAACAAAATGTAGTGTTAAACACCAACAGCCGCTTCCTGCATGACAACATAGTGGATTACGCTCAGAGGCTGTGGAGAACGTTGCCCAAGGAGCTCAGCGTGTTCTACTTCCTGAACTCAGGGTAAGTTTCTGAGAAATCACAGATGTCCCCCTCCCCCTGCCCCCCAAAGAGGGCTATACCTTGTGAATCAAGCCAGTGGAGGGTAAGCTCTTTTTAGGGCAGGGACTGGTTTTTTGTCTCAGTATCTTGTGTCTAGCACAGATCCTGGAAATAGGAGGCATTTAATAAATGCCTGTTGATTGAGTGAGCCTCCACAATGTAGGAAGCAAGCAGCTAGGGGGCACAAGCTGTCATCAGGCTAGGCCCGGAGTCAGGAAGATCCGAGTTCAAATATGGCCTCAGACACTAGCTGTGTGATCCTGGGCAAGTTCCTGTTTGCCTCAGTTTCCTCATTTGTAAAATGAGCTGGAAAAATAAATGGCAAACCACGCCAGTATCTTTGCCAAGAAAACCCCTAATGGGGTCGTGAAGAGTCGGACACTACTGAACAACAAGAGTTTGAGACCCTATCCTACATGATACCACCCTGTCTTTCCAGCCTTGCCTGACACTCCTGCCCTCTCTGCACTCAGTACTCTAACCCAGCTGAACTCTTTTTGGCCCCTGTGCTTTCTGGCCCCTGCCTTTGCCCACCTTGTTCCCTGTCCTTAGAATAGTCCCCTTCTCCCCCCGACTCTCCAGCCTTTGAATTCCCACACCCAGAGAGACAGCTTCATTTTTGTCTTTGCATCCTCAGCATATAACAGAGCGCCAAGGTCGATTTTTTTTACTTTAGACCTGGGATTTTGTTGATGGAGGAGCTCTCAGGGTAAACTCCTTCTACCCTGGCAGAGTCTTAGAGAACTGCCCAGAGCCCTGAGAAATTGTGACTCATCCAGGACCACATACCCAGGGTGTGTCAGGTGGGACCTGAGCCCTGGTCTCCTGGACCCCCGCCAGGCCCAGACTGCCTGTCTTCCTGGCTAGCAGAGCCAAGTTTAACATATGCTTGATGAATTGAATTGTTGGAATGAATTTTGCCTTGTTACTTATCAATTGACCTACATTTATTAAGTGTTGGGGGATACAAAAAGAGGCAGAAGACAGTCCCTTCCCTCAAGGAGCTTACATTCTAATGGTGGAGACAAGTAAACAAATATGTACAAAGCAGGCTACATACCTAATAAATAGAGATAATTAAGGAAGGAAGAGACTGGTATTAGGGGGGTTTCAGAATGGCTTCCAGTAACGATGGGATTTTAGTTTGGATTTAAAGGAAGCCAAGGAAGGCAGAGTGGAGGAGGGAGGGCATCCCAGGAACAAGGGACAGCCAGAGAGAATGCCTGGAGCCCAGAGATGGAGTTTCTTATTTGTGGGACAGCCTGGAGGCCCAGATCAGTGGACTGCACATGTGGGGGACTAAGGTGTCAGAAGACAGGAAAGGTAGGAGAGGCTAGGTCATGAATGCCAAATAGAGCCTTTTGTATTTGCCACTGGAGTTTACTGAATGGGAGAGAGAGAGAGAGAGAGAGAGAAAGAGACAGAGAGAGAGAGAGAGAGAGAGAGAGAGAGAGAGAGTGTGTGTGTGTGTGTGTGTGTGTGTGTGTGTGTGTGTGTGATGATCGGGCTTGTATTTCAGGAAAATTTCTTTAGTAACTGAATGGAAGATAGATTGAAACAAGGAAAGCCTCAAAGCAAGCAAACCCATTGGCAGATTATTGCAGGAATTGAGTCATTAAGTGATGAGGGGCTGCACCAGCGGGAGCAACGTCCGAGGAAAGACGAGGGCATCTTTGGGAAATGCTGCAAAGGAAATCAACAGTACTTGGCAACAGCTTGGATATGGAGCAGTGAGAGAGAGTGAGGAATCTGGGATGTGAGCCTGAAGGCCTGGGGTGGGGGGGTTGTCCTCTACAGGGAAGTTGGGAAGTCAGGAAGGTTTGGAGGAAAAGATGAGTTCTGTTTTGGACATACTGAGTCTCAAATAGCCAGTCTGGGATGGGTGAAAGGCTGCTGGAAATTGGAGGGGGGCTGAGAGTTTGAAGATATGTAGATCTATCTGAGGGGAGAGATGGAAATGAAATCCATGGGAGCCCATGACACCACCAAGTGAAACAGTATAGAGGGAGAAGAGAAGTCCCAGGATAAGAGTCTTAAGAGATACCTATGGTTAAAAGGTGTGATCTGGATGATGGTCCAGAGAAAGAGGTAGAGAAGGCTCAGCCAGCAAGGTAGGAAGAGAACCAGAAGGTGGTGTCCTGAAAATCTAGAGAAGAGAGTGTCAAGGAGGAGGAAGTGATCAACAGTGTCAGAATCTGCAGAGAGGCCAAGGAGAATGAGGACTGAGAAAAGGCCACTGGATTTGGCAACTAAGAGATCATTAATGACTTTGGTGAGACCAGTTTGGGTGCAATGATGAGGTCAGAAGCTGGACTATAAGAGGTAGGGAAGAAAATAATAGAAGGGAAAGTGGAGGCACTGATTGCTAATGGCCTTTTGGAGGAGATTGGCTACAAAGGGCAGAAGAGATATAGAACAACAGTTAGCAGAGATGGAAGGATCAAATGAGAGTCTTTTCAAGATTGGGGAGAGAGTTGGCAGTAAAGAGGGAGAGACTGAAAATAATGAAAGAGTAGAGATGATGGAGGAACAATGTGTTGGAGGTAAAGAGATGGAAAGGGATCACTTCAACAAGTAGAAGGATGAGCTTCGGTAAGGAGTAAGGCCTCTTCACCAGGTGAGACAGAGGTGAAGGAGGAGTTAGTGGCAGAAGGTGCCTGAGTGATAGGAGATAAGGGAGAAGAGGGACCTCATGGTGAATGACCTCCATTTTTTCTGTAAAATATGAGGCAAAGTTCTCAGCTGACAGTGAGGGGAGAGGGAGATGTGAGGAGGGATGAAAAGGTTTGGAAGTGTCACTGTGGAGAGTGGAATGGTGAGCTGGTAAGGAAGGTATAGTAGGATTGCCTAGTAGCAATGAGGGCCTAGTTGAGGTCATATAACATAAATCTGTAGTGGACATAGAACAATTGCGTGACTTTCTCCACTTTCTTTCAGCAGCATAGGTAGGAGTAAAGGTAATGAATGGTGAGTGCGATCCAAGGTTGGACATAATATGATGGAGCTAGAGATTCACAAGCGGAGGGCGGTATAGAGTTGAAGTGCTTCACCAAGGGATAAAGAGGGGAAAAGAAGAGAATGGCTAGTGCTGGGGAGATGGTCTGGGAGAGGATTAAGGGGTCATGGGAATAGAGGTCAGTGCAGACAAAGGGTAGGGTTTTGTAAGGGAAGGCAGAGGGAGAGGTGAAAAGCCAACCATGATCAGATAAAAGGATTTTAGAATTCTTTACTGTGGAGGTGGTACATTTACTGGGGGGGTGGTGTGCTATCTTTGTGTGCAGCCAGGTAGGGTAGAGAAGTAGCTCACGAGGGATAGGAACTTGAGGAACTGAGTGGTTAGAGTATTTGAGAGAGAATCAGTATATATGTAGAAGTCCTCTGGCATGAAGACAGGAGTCGGGGAGTAGAGAAAAGTTGTGAGCCAGCCACTTAACTCATTAAGTATGGGGAAGGGGAGTGTCAGTGGACAACAGTTACTAATATTTTGATTGGGTGATAGACATGAGTAGATAGAGTAGTAGACATGTAGTAGTAGACATGAAAGATGGAGAAAAGGGGAGAATCTGGAAGTGGCAATGGGATCTTCTGCTTCGACCAATGAGTCAAGGAGAAGAGTGAAGGTGTAGTCAGTACTGAAAAGGGTGTGTCATCAGGGGAGCAATCCGGTTTCAGTAAAAGCTAGTGAACAGAAAGAGTGAGAGGGAACAGCTAGGTGGTGCAGTGAATAGAGCACCAACCCTGGAGTCAGGAGGACTTGAGTTCAAATCCGGCCTCAGACACTTAACACTTACTAGCCATGTGACCTTGGAAGTCACTTAACCCCAATTGCCCTACCTTCCTCCCTCCAAAAAGCAAAAGAGAGAGAGAGAAAGAGAGAAGGGAACAGATTTAAGATGAAGGGAAGTTTGTTGCCTATGGAACAAGCATTCCAGAGGGTATAGAGGAAGGACTGGCACTGGGTTAAAACTTTGAGATAGGAAGATCATGGTGGATGGGAATGAGGAATCAGGTAGTGGGAAGTAGGGAATGGGGTTTGGATGATGACCTAGAATTCAGAGTCACTGGAATGTGAAAGGTAGGACCTGGTGTGAGAATGTTCATCATCAGGTAGAAGACAAGCCCAGGAGATGGGAGATAGCAGTCAGAGGCAGGGTTGCTCTTCTTTTTCAGGATTGTAGCAGGGAGGCAGAAGTTGCCTAGATTGCGGTTGCTTTGGGGCAGGTGGGAGATGCCTGGCCCAGTCCCTAGCGGCCTTTCCTCGGGGGACATACAGTGCTAGCCCAGGTCTGAAATGACCCTGAGGAGGCTGGCTATGAGGCAGCAGCACAAAGTGATAGACTCCTTGTATACTGAAAGTCTTTGGGACAGATGGAAGGCCCTGCCTGGCCCCTAGCAGCCTTTTATCAGGATATACACTGTGCCCAGCAGATGAAATGATCTGATATAGTCATTTTAAATACATTTTCTGGCATACTTATCAAATTATTACATACTCTAATTATCTGTATTTATGTCTTACCTCCCTATTAGACTGAATTCCATGAAGGCAGGGACTGAGTCTATCTAAACTTGTTCTGCTCCAGGTCTAGCATAACACTAGGCTCACTATACATGCTGGAGACAGTACTTGGTTAGCAGTGCTTCTCTGGGGCTGCCCAAAAGAACTTAGGGCCAAAGGCAGCGCAAGCAGGAGCCCACTTCTCCAGGGGGCCTTCCCCAACCCCTCCAGTCTAGTGCCTCCCCTCTCAATGATTTCCTGTCTATCCCGTACATAGCTTGTTTCACTCATTTGCTTGTTGTCTCCGTGAGATCTTTGAGATCAGGGCCTGTCTTTTGACTTTTTTGTGTGTCCCCAGCATTTAGCACACTACATAATAAATGTCGATTGTGGAGCAGAAGTGTTCCACAACAAAAGGAAACCTGTAGGACTGCTGGTCAGCAATCTGAGTGGTCGTCACCATCTGTTGTAGGTCTGAAGCCAATGACCTGGCCCTGAGGCTGGCTCGCCAGTATACTGGACATCGAGATGTGGTAGTAGTAGACCAGTAAGTGTGCCAGATTCTTCTAAAAAGGTCTGCTAGGAACCTCTGCAAGCATTTGGTTTCCCCATCAGTAATAAGGAGATAATTATATTCACAGGTCCTACCTCCCAGAACCATTTACCTGTGTGACCTTGGGTGAGTCATTCTCTGTCTGGGCCTCAGTTTCCTCATTTGCAAAATGAGGGAGAATTTGGATTTAGAGGACCTTCCAACTCTAGAGTACACATATGATCTTAAGTGCTTTCTATGGTAATAAATTATTGTTACCACTGTTGAAAATCAAGACATGGGCTGGGGATGGTTCTTAGGAGTGGAGGGTGGTGACGGCTCTGCATTGATTTCAGATGCCTTAGATCAGGAAAGTCTAAGTAAGGCAGAAAAGAGGAGGGCACCAGGACCAGTGGGTGACAGGAACAAAGCCTGAGGGGTGGTGGCAGGGTCCCCTATTCCTAGAGAATAATCGTATCCCACATCCACTTTCATTGGGGGCTCCCCTGGGGTTGAGAACAGAAAAGGAACACAGAGGACCCTCCAGGGAGGTGATGATCCCTCTGCACCCATCCCGCTGCATCTGTCTGTAGGACAGAAATAGCCCCATGAGGTGAGGAATCAGAGCACTGTTATTCCCATTTTACATATTTTACAAATGCAGAAACTGAGGCCCAGATAGAAGTGACATAGCTCAGGAAGTGTCAGAGTCCGGATTCCTCACCGGGCTTTTTTCTGGAGGCCTGAGCCAGGTAAGGTGTGCCAGGTCCAGGAGGATGCTGCCAAGCCTGGGGAGTCATTGAGGGCAGCCCTACCCAGGAATTCGGAGTTGTCTGTGTGGCTTATACAGAGGGGTGTTCCCTGGGGGCTGGGCAAGGCCTGTGGCTTTGGGGAAGGGCTAATCCTTCCTTCTCTCCTCAGTGCTTACCATGGGCACCTGAGCTCTCTGATTGACATAAGCCCTTACAAGTTCCGGAGTCTGGAAGGACAACAAGAGTGGGTACACGTGGTATGTATCCCTGACCCAGGGCCCTCATGATGATGATATTAGTAACAGCTCAGAGATGCATCAGGGACTACTAGATGGAGGGCAGGCCTCTGAGGCAGAAAGCCCTGGGTTCAAGTTTCTCCTCTGGCACATACCGGATGTGTGCTCCTGGGTAAGTCACAACTTCCCAGTGCCTCAAAGCAGCTCTCTAAGACAGCAAGTCAAGTCACAGAGAAGGGGCCACTACAAGGGAATTCCCTACACTAATGAAGTCTGGACCTGTCCCTCTCTCCACTCACTTTTGTTCATACTCACATAGCCCTTTAAGGTTTACATGTATCATAGAATTTCTATACATAGGTCCCTCTCCCAGATACCTTTCGAGGGCCCTACCGGGAAGACCACCCCGAGCCAGCCAGTGCATATGCGGCAGAGGTGAAGCAGGTGATTGACAGTGCCCAGGAGAAGGGCAGGAAGGTAATGGCTTTGGTACCATGGTTGCTAAGGATGTGGGGCTGTGGGAGCCTCCCGGGGCTCTGTGGGAGAGGGTGGTGGGAAGACTGCCATGACACAGCCACAGGCAGGAAGCTCACAGGGATCCCAGCCCAGTGGGCCTCACCCTCTCCTTCCCTAGCAGAGCCCAAGGCAAGCCTGTGCCCTCCGAGTCCTTCGAGGGAAAGTCCTGCCTGTGTACGTTAGCTGTTAACACAGCCACACACCAGCACCTCTCTGTCCACAGATAGCGGCCTTTTTTATTGAGTCTTTGCCCAGCGTGGGAGGCCAGATCATTCCCCCGGTTGGCTATTTCCAGAAGGTGGCGGAGTAAGTAGGTCACTGAAGAATTAGTGGGAGGTGGATGAGAGCATCTGTGCCTCACTGAGGGTATCAAATGTGAGAAGTCTTAGTCCCTCAGCCCTTATTCTTGATCATCAGCCTCGGCTAGGACTGTCTGTCAAAAACTCCCAAGGAGATACTCAGTTTCAAGAGCGCAGCTCCCACCTCTCAGGAGAGAGGTGGCATACTATGGGTGCAGAATGAAGTATACATTGTCAAACATGGCCAGTCTTTTGATTTGACTACTGATCTGTTTTAGAAGGGACGGTTCTAGAGGTGGTGGGGAGGTGAGAGGGGTTGGGGCTGGTAAGAGCAGAGCCATGTAAAACAAAGAGCATCAATAAAACATTTAGGGAAAAATATTTTTAAAAATTTTATCTCCAGAGATAGAAGGAATCTTAGAAACCTACCACCCCTGGGCCTTCTCAGTTTGCAGATGAGGAAACTGAGGCCCAGGGGGACCATAGGATTGGGTGGAAGAAAGGATCTAATTTAGACTAACTCCTACCATTTAACAGATGAGGCCTTGGAAAAGGAGTGACTCATGGGGGGGGAGGGGCGCACACGTGTGCACGTGTGCACGCGTGCGTGCGCGCGCACACACACACACACACACACATGATAGTAAAAAAGCACAGCCAAGATTTAAACCAGGATCCTTTCATGCTTACAAGGCAACATGGTAGAGTGGAAACCATTCCAGATTTAGTCACCCTCCACCTTGCTTTTCCGTAGACACATCCGAAGGGCTGGAGGTGTTTTTGTGGCTGACGAGATTCAAGTTGGCTTTGGCAGAGTCGGCAAGCACTTCTGGGCCTTCCAGCTGCAGGGGGACAACTTTGTCCCCGACATCATCACCATGGGCAAGCCTATTGGCAATGGCCACCCCATTGCCTGTGTGGCCACGACCCGGGACATCGCCAGTGCCTTTGCAGGCACTGGCGTTGAGTATTTCAACACGGTAAGGAAATCCCTGGAGGTCCACACCCCACCTCTGGGCCCCAGTTCTGGTCTTCTTTCTGAGTGCTCCATCTACGCAAAGCCCAGGCTCAACTAGGAGGACAGAACAGGGCCAGGGATTCTCTGGCTCAGCTCCAAAGATGCCAGGCAGAAGAAGCATTTCTAATATATGGGGATCAGAAATTTTTTTTCCCCCAGCAATAAGACACATGTTCAGCAAATCCTCTGTGTGTGGACTTCAGGAACTCTTAATGACATTATTACCATGCACGATAATAACTTCCCATCTCTAGACTGCTTTAAGCTTTGCAAAATGCTTTCCTCTTACCGACCCTTGGTGTTGGATGCAGGTGTGATTATCTACATTTTACAAATGAGAAAGAGAGTATTAAGAGGGTAGCAGCCAGAGCGTCAGGAAGATCAGGGTTCAAGCCCCACTTCGGATATGTCCTGGCTCTGTGACCCCAAGCAGATCACTTAACCTCTCAATGAAGACTAATTTGTAGAGCAAATAAATGTTGACCTACAAGTGAAGAGGTTTCTTCACTAGACCTTCCCTACAATGATGAAATTGCAGGCCCGGTTTAAAAAATAGATGAAGAAATCACAGCCCCAAAAGGAACGAGGCTGTGCTCATGTATTAAGAGTCAGAGGTGGGATTTGAGCGCAGGTGTCTCCTGTTTTCAAGGCCTGCACTCTTTCTGCTGTTATCACACCTCTGCAAACCTCCTCCCATGAAACCTAGGACTGGCAGTAGGCTGGTCCCTGGTGACCTCTGCCAGCTTCTGTGTGCTAGCTCATCATACAAAAGCCACCTCTGCTAAAGCGGTCCAGCAACACCCTGGTGTCAGGTGGGCCCCATGTGGCCCATGGGTGGCCTGCAGTGGGACCCCTGAGCCCTGCTAGGGAGAGCACTCTGCCTGGTCTAGGGAAAGAAGAAACCTAGCTTCTGAAACCTCACCTCTAATGATCACTGCCTGTGTGAAGCTGGGCAAGTTCCCCAACCTCCCTGGGCTCTGCTTTCTTCTGTAAAAGGAGGGGCTTAGCCTGAGCGGTCCCTGAGGTCCCCTTCCAGCCCTAGCACTATAAGCCTAGGATGGGGCCAGCAAATGCCTAGTACTTCATTTAGTGGCAGACCTGTGTGCAGCACTCTGGGAGCACTGAGCAGCTGTATGAGACAGGGTTCTTTCTTTTAAGGAGTTTACCTGGGGAAACGAGACATCAATAGTCCATGAAAAGTTAACAGAGGGAGAGATAAGGAATAACTGAATGGTGTTCAGGCAAAAAGACATGGTCAGTGGTGAAAGGTCCCCCTTTTCGCAAGGCCATACATGAGTAATGGCCCAAAGCCTCAGCCAGACAATAAAAGCTACAGCAGGGAGCAGTTACTGTGGGAATACTTCGTCCTGTGCTTATTATGTTCTGTCTTATAGTGTAGTTATTCCTGTATTTATCTTACCTCCTTCCATGTGCTCAAAGCTGTGAGGGCAGCAACCACGTCCTTTCTATCTTTGCATTTCCCAGACACTAGGACACCCCCGGCACATGGGAGACATTCTGTGACCCGGCGTGACCTGGGAAAACTTTCCAGAGGAGGGAAGGCAGTGACCTGGGCCTTGAAGTTCTCCCAGTTTAGAATTTAGAGATAGGGAAAGGGCATGGCATGTCACAGCAAAAACATGCCAAAGTTAGAAAGCTTAAGGTGTCTGAGGTCCAGTAGGGAGCCTCAGACACTTCCTACCTGTGTGACCCTGGCCAAGTCACTTAACCTGTTTGTTTTAATCCATCGGAGAAGAAAATGGCAAGCCAATCCAGTATCATTTGCCAAGAAAACCTCACGGACAGTATTGGCATACCATGGTCCATGGGGTCACAGAGTCGGACATGACCCCGAGTGACTGAACAACAAAAAGGAATCGTTTGTAAAGGAGAGTCCAGGAAGCTGAGTTACTCAGAAATAAAGCTGAAAAGGAAGTTGAGGACCATGTTATATTGTCAGAGGACTTTGAACCCAAGGCTACTCTGTAGGTAGAGAGGAGAGCCATTGCAGGTGTGCAGCCAGGAGAACGGCATTTTAGAGCCAGATCTGGCCTGCCTGCTGCCTTTTTTTTGTATGACCCGGAGCTAGGAGTGGTTTTTACAGTCTGAAATACAATAAATATTTTAAAAGATAAAAACCACTCTTAGTTGACAGGCAGTAGGCGGGTGTGGCTCCTGACTGACTCCCAACTCGGCTGCAGAGGCTCACCGATTCAAAGTTGGACGGGACCTTGGAACTGAAGACCCTCCATTTTGCAGCTGAGGAAATTGTGGCTTGGAGATGGATGACTTACCTGTGCTCACACAGCCTGTAGACTCTGAACCCAAATTTTCTGACTGCCAAGTCAAGTATCTTCTCCACTATGCCATCCATGAGGCCTCTCAAACTGAGGAAGGGGATGGGCTCCTTCCACCCACCCCTGGGCCTGTGGGTGTTACATGACTTACCTACAACCATATTTTTATCTAATAGCAGAGCCCAGACCTAGACCAGTATTCTAACCTCAACTCCCTCTCTACCTTGTACTCTGTACTGTCCCATGATATCTCACAGCAATTTGTTTAGAAGGATTAATGAGGTGGTATTTGTAACATCAGTTGGAAGCAGGAGGCTATTTGGGTAGTTGGTGATCATGGGAACAGAGAGGAGAATGGATCATTGATGTATCATGAAGAAAGCACCAGTAGTGACTGACTGTACATGGTGACTGAAATTCTGAGCTTGTTCACGAAGGATGATAGACAGGAGGAATAAGGAGGTTAGGGAGGAGTTGGTTTCTAAGCAAGTTTAGCTCCATTTTCAATGTTAAATTTTTCTGGGTTAGAAGTCAGGGTTGGAGGTACTCAGGAACCGCGGACTGATGAGTTCTCCAGGGCAGAAATGTCGGTGAGAAGAGACAAAGATCATAATTCTAGGGGCTTCAAACACCACCAACAAAAAAAATCTTCATTTTACATATAAGGAGGAAGGGCTAAGTGACTTGCCTGAGGATCACACAGGTACCAGGCGAAAGAAGCTGAGGCTAAAGAAGGGGAGCTTTTGCCTAAGGCAGCAAAGCCAAATTTGCACTCCCCATCCAGATTTGGGCCCCTGACACTACACCTCACCTGCTCTGATACCTGGCATTTACCCTAAGAACAGCCTTACAGGGAGGCCTTGGTGTATGTAGTTCAACTTAGGAAAATGACCCACTTAAATGACTGCACAGGTTGTGGTAAATAACTGAAATACTACTGGGTGTTGGGAAACAATGACTATAAGGAATAGGGAAAATTATGGGAAGCCTTATATGAATGGGGACAAAGCAGAAAGTGAGCAGAACCAGAATGATTTACCCACTGACTACAATAATGCAAAGGAAAAGAGCGTCCAGAGGCATCAGGGTTCTGATCAGTGACAGGACTAACGGGATTGTAGGAAAAGTGTGCCTCCCTCCTCTTAGCAGAGGGCTGGCAGACTACAGGTGCAGAATGAGACATGCATTGTTAGACATGGCCAGTGTGTTATTTGTTTGGTTTAGCCATCCTTTTTCGTTGTAAGGTTGTTCTGTGCGGGGAGAGGAAGAGAGAGCTATTTGGTGACAGTCTTATTTTTAAATTTTTTTTTTTTTTTGCTTTTTGGAGGGTGGAAGGCAGGGCAATTGGGGTTAAGTGACTTGCCCAAGGTCACATGGCTAGTGTTAAGTGTCTGAGGCCACATTTGAACTCAGGTCCTCCTGACTCCAGGGCTGGTGCTCTATTTACTGTGCCACCTAGCTGCCCCCATATTCTTTTTTAAAATAGCACCAGTAAAATAGTTTAAAAGAGAAAACAAAAACCAAAAAAACCCAATCCATCTGTTAAGTGTCCTCTGCTTTTCCTAGAAGGGCTGGTGACAGGGATTAAGTAATTGAGCCTCTGTACTGTGCCCAGCATTGAATCAAGCCTTGTAGTGGGTAAAGGAAGATAGGAAATGATTGCCCCCACCTTCATGGAGATGGTTAGATCAAACTGCCTCATATTCCACAACCACAGAATGATTAAGTGCTCCATGGAGTGGGGCAGAGCCTCATCTAATAATAATGATGTCAGCAAATCTCGCCAAGGGGGTGGCCTAGAATCTGGAGGAGGCTTCAGGGTGTGGCTGGACATTTAGGGCTTGTTGAGCTCAGATGCATGGAAAGGAGAGGGAACAGGACCATTGCAAGCAGCCCATGGGAAGTGCAGAGGTTCATGGAATCTGGGTTCTACTGAAAGTAATGTTAGGGATGATCATCCTACAAATGAGAAGATGGACTCAGCAGGAGTTTCAGCAGTTTGCTGAAGGTCACAGGGGTTCACCCTGAGATTCAAGTCACAGACCAAGGTCCCCATCAGGAGTGGATGTAAGAGGGTGAGGGGAGCCCAAGTTCTCCGGGGCCTGAAAGAGGACAGCACTAGTGGTTGAATGGGAACTGTGACATGATAAGCATCAAAATATCTCCCATTTACACTCGCTTTCAATTGATCTTCACAACCACCCTGTGAAGTAGGTGCTATTATTAGCCCCATTTTACAGCTGAGAAAACTGAGCTTGAGAGAGGGCAGAGTGCCTTGCCCAGGGTTACTCCGTCGGTAGCATCTGGGGTTGTCTTTGGACCCAAGTCTTGGCAGTCACTCCAGGTCCAGCACTCTCACCACTGCCCCGCACTGCTTCCATTCCAGAAGTGGTGTTTGGGGATGAGGAGTCAAGTCTGGCCACACTTTTGGAGGCAGAGGATCGTGCAGCTGTGAGAGAGGGCCTGGACCAGGAAATGGGAATGGAGGGGCCGGGGGAGACCCAACCACAAAGCAGCAGGTCTTAGTGACAGACGGAAGACACCCACCTACCTTTCAATCAGTCAACAAATCTTTATTAAGCGCCCACTAAGCGTCAGGTGCTGTGCTGAGCTCTGGGGAGCACGAGAGTGAAGAACAGGAACAGGCCCTACTCACAAGGAGCTTCTACCCTGACGGGGAGCGCCCGGGGAAGGCGGGCACGGGCAGCTGGGGGTGGAGCAGGGCTTCATGCAGACGGCGGTGTCTGAGGGGAAGAGATGAGGAGGAGAGGGGGTGGAGGGTCATGTTGGAAGGTGAGGCGGGCCGGCCCGGTTATGAAGGGGTGTTTGAGGAGGAGGCAGTGGGGAGTCACACTGAGTCACTGTTCTCACGTAAAGAAGCAGTCTAAGTGAAAGAGGATGAGATCTATGTGAGGGAGAGAGGTCACAGAAACAATTAGGTCTGGAATCAGACTGGCTTTGCAGGCGCGAGGAAAGGGCAGGACGTCAAGGCTCGTGCCAACCTTACAAACCCAGGACACTGGAAGGATGATGGTGCCCAAGACAAGAAAGTTTGGAAGACGGAGAGTTGGGGGGCAGGGAGGAGACAGTGGGTTGTTCTGTTTTGGACATGATGAGCCTGAAGTGTCTCCAGGATATTCAGTCTGAAATGTCCAGTGGGGAAGTGGCTTCTGACATTATCTCCTATTTGCCTCTTACTGGAACCTTATTTTAATTCAAAAAGGGCAGACTCATTTTCTCCACATACCTAAAACACTCCCTGCTACCAAAACCCATCTTCAAGCTGTCCTGTCCCCTGCCTTCAATACCCTCCTTTTTCCTTTCACACCTCTTGTCCTTGTTGCCTATCTGCCCGGATTGCTGTCCCTCATCTCTTGGACTCAGTTTGCAGGAAGTCCTGTTTCCTGTGCAGTGGGTTTGGCAGTCTTGGACGTCCTAGAAAAGGAGCACCTCCAGGCCCATGCTGCCCATGTGGGAGACTTCCTCATGGGGCTGCTGAACCAGCAGAAAGCCAAGCATCCCATCATTGGTAATGTCAGGTCAGTTTGCTGGTATGGTCCTCAACCCTGGTCTTGGCCATGCTTTTGGAGGACAGGCAGGACCTTCTCCATAGCCCCAACTCCCCCTCCCTGAGCAGAGCACACAAAGGCTGGGTCACCCAGTTACCTAATTTTCCTATCACACAACTGTCCTATTGTCCTCCTGTCCCTTCTTTCCGGTGATCTTACCTATCTGAATTCCATTTCTACCACCAAAACGATCTAGATGATGGGAAGGTTCCCTGGTTCCTTGCCACTGGGCCTGATGTTAGCTATTACAACCATTATTACTGTGAGCTTTCTCATTTCTTGGGAAACGGGGCAGACCTGGGCAAGCCAGTGGCATCTTCCTGCCATCCTTTAAGATTATTGCAGGGTTCTGGAGCTCAAGGATCCGAGTTCAAATTCTGATTGGACACTTGTGACCTTGGGCAAGTCACCACCTCCCTAAGCTTCAATTCCCTCGCCTGTAAAATAAAGGGGTGGCCTAGAGAGCCTCTGAGGTCTTCTACAGCTCTTCTACACAATCCTGTGTACCACAGGGCTTAAAGACTTCGTTCATTACTTTTCAAGAGACATGAACTGAATTCCATGCTGCGTCTTCCAAGAAGGAAGAAGGGACCCGGGCATTCAATGAGATAAAATGCCATTTTTTCCAGGGGTGTTGGATTGTTCATTGGTGTGGACCTGATTAAAGATGAAGCAACAAGGACACCAGCAACAGAGGAAGCTGATTATTTGGTTTCTAGGTATGTAGGTTGTTTTTTCCTTCTCCTTTAAAATATCTTAATGCTTCTGCACTCTCATTCCCCAAAAGAGAGGAAACGATGGAACTCCTTCCCTTTTTTGAAGAAATGAAGACTCTATGGGTGAGGCATACTGCATATCACTCATTTGATCTGTTAGTTGGTTTGCTGACCTTTCCCCCCCTCTCTTATATTCTTCCTTAGCAGCAATGGTTCTCTGGGTAGGGATGCTTTAGAAATGAGGTGGTATAAAAACAAAAGCAAAAATTTTTAAATACCTTCCTACACCCATGGGGGGTCCCTGTGTTATAAAGCCGAGAACAGTTCTTATTGGGAAGGGCGGTTCTCTCTCCCTCCACCCCCAGCCTATTGCCTCTGCAAGAAATTCAAGGTATGAAGAGTTTGGATGGCAGGAGAAGGGAGCATATTAATAAAGAATCTGGTGTTTAAAAAGAAAAAGGCATAAATAAAATTTGGGGACCAGGGAAAAATTCAGTATGTGTGTACTATGGCCAAGGAGTTATGGTGGGGGGCCCCACAGGGAAGAGTAAGACAAGTCAGGGCCAGCATCTAAGAGCTATTATGAACTGCTGTTCCAGGGAGCTCTTTCTATAAGCTTGTCCCTGTCAGGAGCATACAAATCCCTGGGAGTTTGGGACTGGGATCCAACTGAATGTTCAGAATCAACTGATCGATCAATCAACCAACAAGCATTTATTAAGTACCTACTATAACTAGGTTCTGGGGATACAAAGACAAAACAAGAAACAGACCCTGCCCTCAAGGAGCTTACATTCTAACGGGAGAGATTACACATACATAAATAAGAATATACAGAATATAAACATAAGGGAAGCAACCCTCTCAGTGTTCCTAAAACTAACTCTCACTCTCCAAAAATAAACTTTCCCTGGCCCCAGGAGTTTGGAATGGACAAATATCTTTCGAGTCACTGGTAATAACTTATAGCATTATCAATTTAGAAACCTGTGCTAAGAAAAAGCTGTTCTTTTCTCAGAAACCTACCTCACTCAAACCCCAAAGCATCTGGTAAACATTTTCAGCCTTCAAGGAAAAAAAAAAAGGGAGGGGCAGGGTTTTATCTGATTAGAGATTTTATTGGTACTGGTTGCTCCCCCTTGAGGAATTTCCTCTCCCAGTGTACATCACCCACCTTCTCCTTAACTTTACGGTCTTACACTTGTGGCGGGGAGGGGCACAGAGGTTTAAATGATTTGTTTAGGGTCACACAGTCTGGATGTGTCCCCAAATCAAGGTCTCATTGACTCCAAGGCTGACTCTATCAACTAACTGCTTTACTTAGCTCTTCAGAATTCTTCACCTTCCACTGGGACCCTTCTCAGTCTTAGGAAATAGCATGGTACAGGAGAGTGATGAGTAATTTCTTGGAATTAAAGGATCTGGGTTCAAATCCCAGCTCTGCTACTTATTCCCTGTGTAGGTCTTCAGCTCCCTGGGCTTGTAAAATGAGAAAGCTGTATCTTTGAGGTCCTTTCCAGCTCTAGCTGTAATTCTATAAATAGACTCCTACATGTAGGAGCTAGAAATATCCAGACAACCTTACCTGAATCAATCAAGAGCTTTCTTGCTTTGTACTCATTCACCCTTGATTAAACAAGATGGCTCCCACATGATGGCCACATCTCAAAACTTGAAACTGTTCTCATCCCAGGGGAGCTGACCCTTCCCCAAAGTACTTCACTTTTTGTAGACTTGGGGATGGGGGGAGGGTGTGTAATCTGGCCAAACATTTAGAACCCCTAGCTGTGTGTTGAACTATGAGGTGTTTCCTCAGGCCCAGACATAATCTCTGGAGCTTCCTCCCCAGAGAAACACTCATTGTTGGAATCTTGACTGCAAAAAACTGAACTCTGGGTCACTGGATATTTGGTAACATGAGCACTGGACTAGGACAATCTCCCCCTCTTCCCTTCTTCATCCTCCCTATCAGCAAGGGAATAGGAGGAAAGCAAAAGACAAACACTCTGCCAGTACTGGCATGGGTTCAGGATAGACCATATGGGAAGCTGACATATGAAATGTTCTCTGTAGCCTTTGCCCTCGTTTCAGAACCAGGTTGGTGTGAGGAAACTGATACCTCTGTGCCACCCAAACATCTTCTGAGAAAAGAGAAGCAAAACTTCAACAGACTGCCTTCTCAGAAATTTTCTGTTCTTCCAGGTTAAAAGATGCCCGTATTTTGTTGAGCACTGATGGACCCGGAAGAAACGTCCTGAAATTTAAGCCTCCAATGTGCTTCAACATGGACAATGCCAGAATAGTTGTGAACACACTTGACACAATTTTAACAGGTGAGACTTTGGTCAGTATGGTTTATTAAGTCACCACACTTGGTGATTAACTCAGTATTTATTGATGAAATTGGAGTACCTGGAAACAAAACCTCATTTTGCATGACTTGATTTCCAGGCAAGCAAACTATGCAAGCAGCAGTGTCCTCATCCTTGAAATTCACCTACTGCAGGGCATGATGGTTGAGTTCTCAGAGGAAAGGCTAGTCCTGTTGCCCTGGGAGGTAGGGGACACACACACAAGGAGTTTCTGTGGACTTTAGGTCTAGTATCACTTCTGAGTTGATTAAGCAGGTTAAAGGAAACCCATTGTGTCTCTGGCTCCTGAAATCTCTAGTGGAAGACCTAGATTTATCAATATGCCAAGACAGCTTTTCATCTTTAAAGAACCTTTTGTTCTTTCCCCAAATGAAATCTAATTTCATCTAAAATTCAGCTTGTCTGTATTGGACATCTAATTGCAATGGAGCTAACAGTACAGGTGGGAAAACTTGGCTAGAGCAGTGGATGGAGACTGGAAGACCCAGATCAGCTATGGCCTCAAGACGTTAGCTGTGTGACCCTGGGGCAAGTCACTTAAACTTACTCAGTTTCATCATCTGTAAAATGGGGTTAATAGCACCTACATTAGGATCAAATGAGGTATTTGTATTTTGCAGACTTTAAAGCACTACATAGATAGATGCTAGTGGTTATTATGATGCCACTGGCAAGTAGAGATTACTGTGGGATAGAAGCCACCGGATCTAGTGGAAAACATCTGCAGACAGACCCTATAGTCATAGGTGTAATTACAGGGTCAGTTTGCCTTGTTTGTTTCCTGGGCTATCTCACATTGATGTGAGGAGGGAACCAACTCACTAGGTAATTCCCAAACCCCCACTTAAATGGGTTCATTTTTTTCATTTACCACATACCCATTCCCTTTCTTACTCGCCACCAGCCCCAACCACTTTTAACTTGAAAGCTTAACCAGTTCTGCATGTTAGCTGACCTTGTTCTGCATCCCCAGAAATGGAGGAGAAGATGAGAAGCTGTGAAACCCTTCAATGTCCCCAATGACCCAGGCAGGTCCTTCCTGGGAACCCTGGGTGAGTGTGATTGTTTTGAGACTCTGTGGCTTCATCCTGGCAGAGGATCATTTACTGAGGCCCCCTAACTGCACTTTAGATTTGCCTTCACAATTCTAAAAGGCCTTTAAGCCCATACCAAAGGGGCTGCTATTTTGTACAAACCCCTTAGGATTAGGGATCTATGTCCTACAGGCAAATGAGATCTGTCATCCAGTTTTTAAACTTATTTCAAGTACTAAGTATGAGCAACATCTGGGATGGAGTTCCTCCCACTCCTATATGAAAATATTCATTTGGGTCCCACTGTTATCTTCCCTGCCTATGAGGACTCAATGGTTATAAGAGCTGGGGATGTGTGTGTGTGTGTGTGTGTGTGTGTGTGTGGTGGGGGGGAAGTGAGGGAGATGCACAAATGTCCCACATACATGAATGAAACACTGGGAAGTTAGGGTTCCAATGAGTTTCATCTAAAGCCTAGAAACAAAAATCAAAGTGGCTCTTCCACCAGAAGTAGACAGGATGTTATGTCAATGTGTTATGACTGAGTGGAGACCAACGATGCCCTGTGGTCATCCTGATTCAAAGACCTAGGACTTCTGACCCAACCAAGACTGGATCAAATCCTGAAGCACCAGTTTCTGCTGTTTCCATGAAAATAGCAAAATCCGTGTACAATTTTAAGAGCAGAAGAGGACTTTGGATTAGATAAGATCACCTAATTTTATAGATGACAACATTCAGATTCTCTAGAACCCTCCCCAAGGCGCTAGTGGCAAAGTCTTCTATTTGACCAACAGAAACCTTTCTTCTGGCTGACTTTCTCTACTTCCACCCTGAATTATATTAAATCACTGTCCCTCCTACTTCAGAAAGCTTTTGGCTGTTCAAGGGAAGGTTTCATTTGATGAAGGCGTGAGATGTATTAATGTTTTCAATAAAAGGGCCTATTCTAGTCTGAATAAAGCTATAGGATGAGCTTGCCAAGTGAAGTGAATGATAAAAAGTTCACTAGTCCAAATAAAGGGAACAAGTGAAATCTCATTACTGGCCAATCATTTGAAAGCCACCTTTTCGCCCTAACGCTCTCCCTTTTTGCTTTTAGGTTCAAACAGAATATTCTGAAAGGTGAAGGGGAAGCCCTGCCAGCTCATCCCAAGATAGCAAGAAATTTAAATTCAAACCATTCACAATTTACCCTGTAACATGGATTGGACCGAACAAAAGTGTTTGTTGCCATACACTGGAAGGCAAGGGGACTGGTGAGACCCATATTTCTGAATCCCCACCTCTACCCTCCACATTTTTAGGCATATAACCACACTCCTCTGTATTACTGTTATTGAAGTCAGACACTGGGTAAAAGTGGTTAGAAAATGTCCCATTAAGGTCAGAAAAGAAAACATAGAGAAAATGAATTCCTAAATATAACAATGGTTTCTACCACTTGCCTTAGGGCAAATTACTCAACTCTGCTCTGGCCTTAAGAAGCTTGAAGACCTAAATGTCTTCTTCAATGGAATGTTTTGAAAATGTCCAAATTTGCTTCAACAATTAAAACTACTATGAAACGCCTATTATTTTTCAAAAAATTAAATGTCAAACATTTATCTGTTCAAGTTTTATACTTAACCTTTTACCCCAAAATGACTCTTGCCTTAAGGAAAGTTGGCTGTAGTGGGAGACTATAGTCCCTGAAAGACTCTCAAATGCCCCCAGAATGAGCAGGCTGGGGTGTGGTCAGATGTCAGGGAGATCTATCTATATTCTTTCAAAAGCTGGAAGATTAAGAAATGGCACACTAGCTGGTTTGGGGTGTGTTTTTTGTTAATTTTTTATTTCAAAAGCTAGGATAGCTTCAATATCCATGTCATGGTAATCAGGACACATGTAAAATACCTTACAATACATTAGATTCCCAAAAGGTACCAAAAAGTACAGTAAAATTAACACTTCCATTGCCGGAAATGTATGACACAAACAATATAAAATAAAAAGGTGAAAAAAAGGAGGCATTTTCATCTGTACAACCAGAGCATTGCAGAGGCCATGCTCAAGCCAAGAGGCTGAGCTGGACTTTAAGCAGACCCTCAAAATCATTGCTGTTTAACCTATTAATAAATTCATTCATTAATATCTTGCTTAAGACTGGCATTTACACACCACACACTGTCTAAGACAACTAGAGATCTGTAAATATTCAACATGAAAGACATTTTCCAAGGGGGAATTTTAAATAAGATGCACATTGAACAGGCCATAGAAAGTTTGCAAAGTTAAATTTGGTACATAATTTTAATGTCCACCTAGAGCATTTCCGTATAAAACGTGTGCAGTCCCTCTGAACACTGAGCATGCCGCTGCATACCGCACAGGACTGCCTCAATATGGCTTATAGTTATTCTGATGACCACCACCACGCCTTGGAGTCTTTCCATAATTTGTACTGCCCTGACCTACAAAGAAAACATTACAGATTGATTAAAGAAGCCCGGCACAGGACACTTGCTTGCTCTACCCCACACTGGTCTTTACTTACTATAGTCGTAGCCTGGTCCATAGCCGTAATAGCCATAAGGGGAGTAGTCGTAGCCGCCGTAACCGCCATAGCCTTGCTGATAGCCATAGCCCTGGTTGCCATATCCCTGATTCCAATAGTTGCCATAACCTTGATTCCAATTTTGACTTTGAGCTGCAGAGGAAGCAAGGCCCAGGGTTCTGTTTAGCCCATGTAAGGAGGGAAGCTAAAAAGGGACCAAGGCATACCAACCTGCCTGCAGCACCGTGCTTCTGATCAAGTTTGCCCAAGAGAGGGGTTCCTGAAACCTCTCCATACAGGCTTTTTCAACCCAAAACTGTACTTGCATTAAGAGCACCAGTATCACACTGATTCTGCTTAAGAATCAGTAACACCATACAGAAGATATGTAGGTATGTGTGCCTAAGACTGTTCAAATGGGCAATTAACCCTAAACATCAGTAATGCAGACAGTGGACACTGTCCCCAGCACAGTAGAATTAATGACTGATTTAGGAAGTCTTAACACATCAGATCCTACTAACGAATGAAGGAAGCATGGTATGGTCCAAAGAATACTGGCTTAAGTTTTCATCCCAAGCCTGCCATTAATTCATTAAGCCCCCTTGTAACAAGGAGGGTCAGACTAGAATGCCATGTCCAGTGTCAGCTTACTCAAAGCATAGAAGGGATGAAGAAGAAAGCCAGAATGTCTACCTCAAGATCTGACCTCTCAGCGCAATCTCTCCATCAACACAGACCACAATCTCTCTAATGGTCTTCAAGAGTTGCTGTGACCAAAGGCCAATCTAGGCAATGAATCTCTCCATTCTCAGCTATGCTGGTCAGTCCTCAGACAAACATACAGTACACATGGTTGGCTCCAAAACCAAAGTCTTTTACAGCTTAGTCAAAGCTGCCAGTTCAAATTTTTCTGGCATCACCTCAACGAACCCAGATTTACCCCTAATACCATGATGAGGCATTAGAGGACTTTAAATGGTGTTATGGGGTTGGGAAGACCTTCAAATCAGGACTCAGACTACCAGAAACTTAGAGATGATCTAATAGAGCTCCCTCATTAAAGAGGAAGCAGGTTCCAAAAGAGTGAAAGGGACTTGCCCATGGTCAAAAAATCCCTATCTTGATTTTAAATCCACTCTACCACGTATGGCTCTTGAACTTTTAATTTCCTGAATCCCAATCCCCATACTATGCTATAGGATTTCCTTGCTTTTGAAACGGGCCTAGGTAATTGATAATTAATTTCCTTTATTCCTTACATTTTTGAAATGATCTAGCACCATAGTACACTTATGAGGTTAATCAGGAGAAGACAAACCTAACCCAGAGTCAGGAAGCTACAGAGTAATGAAGCAGCATTAATGATGTCAAAGGCAAAATCAAGGAAAGCAGCTGACACTGACTACTGCCTCTACAATTTAACATGGGCCCAAGCTTTATAAAACTGTACCACAGGAAACCAGTTTAAGACAAACAAAAGGCTGAGTATCCATTTAATAACGATCTTCAATAAAAGATGCTGACCAGCTGTCCTCAGTGGAGCTATAAAGCAAACAAGAACTATAGCTAATAACTTAAGGATGCCGGGTGTTGGAAGAAAACACTTCAAGGCAAAAAAGTTAAGTCCCACCTCCTCTGTGAAAGATGGACAGGAGTCAGGTAAGTGGAGAAGACATTTCAGGTAATGTGGAAGAACCTGAACACCAATAAGGAAGTAGGAAGAGCCATGAGGCACAAACTATAAACAGACACCATCCAAACTATGCCTACATGAGCTTGGGCAAATCACTTTCTTCTCTTCTCTGGATCTGTCTCATCTGTTATTAACAGGGAACAAGACTAAATAGTCTTTAAGATTCCTTTTCTAGTTATCCCTGCGATGCCTTGTCCATGGTAGATGCTTCCCATCAGTGATAAATTGTCTTGAGTGAAAAAGGGGAGTTGCAGCATAATGGCCCCTTTTCTAATTTTTTTGAGCAAGAATTTCCCCTATTCTCTCTTCCACCTTACCCCACACACCTTCAATGACTGAATCTCACTATGGCTCCAGTATGATGGCCCCCATCATCGGACTGGACACAGGGCTTACATGCCATCATCCCCTCCCCCCCGCCCCAAGAGTCTCACGGTTCTTTATCTTGCATGAAATAAGGCAAAGATCCAGAACTTGAGGCATCACCATGAACTTTTAAAGCCTCATGCCAAAAACTGAAGACCAAGAGGCAGGGAGGGCCGTCATCTTACTCCAAGATTCTGCCATGGCCTCAGCTACAGCTCTAATGGAAACTCCAGAGAAAGCTGCCTTGCTAGGAAGTCTGAGAGGCATCCATGTCTCACTCACCTCCCCCTCCACTGCCTCCGCTTCCACCACTCCCGCTGCCTCCTCCACCACCTCCAGATCCTCGATTCCCCCGGCTCCGGCCCCCTCGGCTGCCCCCAGAGCTGTACTGCTGCTGCTGGTACACTTCTTTAGGCTGGGCCACCTTGATCTCACACTGAAAGGAAAAAGGAAAACACCCATCAAGTTCTGAACTAGTGAGCTCTTGCATTTTTTTTCTCCAACAGGCAACAACCAAATGTGACGCTATCAAATGAATTATCCCTGATGGTGAAGGTCTTGTCTAAAGAACTCAAGTAGTCAACTGATAGTTCCATAGATATGGCCAGAAGTCTCTGGATCAATGCAATTAATCTGCCAGCAAAGCAAAGGGTCTTTCTGATTCTCTGCAAATGAGAGCCAGGCCCTATGTGCAAGGTCAAAACTACTTAAGTTTAGCAGAACCTTAAAGAATGAGGACTCCGTCCCCAAATCACCTGCCTAGAAAAGAAGACCAAAAACGAAGCTGTTACTTTCCTAGGGGGAGCAGTTGTATGGCATGTTGCTTATATGTACAAAAACTTATTAGGTCTCTAAGAGAAGAACCAGCTCATTGGCAGTGGGCTTAAGTCATTAGGGAAGGTTTCCCTGGAAGGTTTTTGACAATGATGAGGGATATTGCAGAGATTTGCAGATTGAGCCAGCACGCTAAAGAAGCCCAAGGGATTCCTTATCTACAAAGCCCACCTGGCCTCCTGTCAACACACCTGGTTTTAATACTTTAAGGCTGCTAAAGTGCCTTCTCAGGAGCTGAGGGTTGACATTATCCTTGATATACGGCAAAAATCACATTGGACTATACATACCTACCAAAGGGAATCACAGGAATATTTTTTTGTGATAAGAAAAAGCTGGAAACAAAATGGTTGCCCACTGATTAAGTATGGGTCAATAAACTAGTATGTGAAAGCAATGGAATTACTGTATCTTAAGAAATGAATGAGAAACATGAAATAGTGTGAAATGATACAGAGGAACCAAGAGAATGCCATGACTCCAATAACATAAATGGAAAGAACACATACTCAAGAATTCAGATTAAATAGCTTCAGAGGACTAATGGTAAGATACCCCTTCTTCCCCTTGATAGGGGAAATGGTGTGGAAAGTTATACACAGTCAGAACCCATCAACTCTGATGGTTCTCAAGCTATGACAGCCTAATAGGAATCTAGGTCTTGAAATCCAACATGTCTTCCAAAATAAGATTAGGGCCTTTAAGCAAGAGGCAGCGACCTGCCTCAAGTTTCTATTGGACATAGAACTCCAGACCTAAAGGACTCCCCTAATCCAGTTTAAAGCACATTATTCAGCCCAATTCTGCCACTAACTCACTCTGGGACCTGAATGAGTAGCCTCACACACTCTTAAGGTTCAAGGTTCTCATCTGTAGAATGAGGGGCTCAGACCAGTGCCAAAGATCTCCCTCTGTCCCCAAAGAACTATTTAGGGGAGCTGTTTTCCTTTTCGTTCAAACTCAACAGCACTGCCAGTACAGCTGTCAGAGTTTAACAGCATTGAGAGGCTCTGCTCCTTTTTTTGAAACTCTCAAGAAAAGCCTTTAGAAAAAGGATAATATGAAGGATCTCAACATTCTGTTTGGATACCCCAGTCTGAATGATCTCCAAGGTTTCTTCCTGCTCTAAAATTCAATACTGGTCAGACTGACTCATTAACTGATAATCATTTAATAGTGGGGAATGTCACTGACTACTGGCCACACCCCTATAATAGACCCTCACTTAAATCTTCCCATTTGCTTCTATCATTCTCTCCTACTGCACACTTCAGGCAATCTAACATTAACAATACCCATTCAAGGAGATTCCTGGGCCCAATCTACAGCCTTGCCTTCTGGTACTTCAACACTCATCATTCACTCCAGCCTTGTGCTTAATTCTCACCTCTAGGCTCTTGCTCAAATGATGCAAAATTATCAAACGGCCTCTTTTCTAAACAATATCAATTCAAACCCACCTCTGCAATTAAATCTTTCCCTAGCCCATGTTGTTCTTTTCCCTCCTTTTGTTTTTTTATTTCTTTTTTTTGGGGAGGAAGGGATGAGGGTGGTAGAATAAGAGGTTTGATAACCATTTAGTCTTAACACATGAAACAGAACCATGCATATCTCATCTCCCCAAAAAGACTTTAACCTGCTTGAGGAGTCATGAGAAGACAAGTGCTTTAGGGACTAAATTCTCATTTTAGACACATCACCTAACACAAACATAGGAGATGTTTAGTGAATACTGGAAGGACAAGCTCTCATCTTCATCTACTGCTGTTTCTTGAGAGTCTGAAAGCCTTAATTGGCAAGTGGGGAATCTATCCAGTATAGTCAGTCACTGGAAGTGACAGAACCCCAGAGCCTTTTAAGTACTAAGGCAAACATTAATGACTAGATTGAGGCAAGTCTAGAATAGCAGCAATTCCCTAGGAGAAAAGAAATAATCCTTTAGTTATAAATCCGTATTTCTTACTTTACTTCCACCGACATTATGAAATTTCTTTTCTAAAATCTTCTTAACAGGATCTTCTTCTTTAAAGGTGATGAATACAAATCCTCTTCTTTTGTTTGTTTTTGGATCCATTGGAAGTTCGATTGATTCAATCTGGAAACACGGCACATAAGAACTCAAAATGAATTCCTCAGATGTAAAGTCTGATCCTGATGCTTAGCAAATTATTTAAATTTTAGGTCTTAGGTACAAAAATACCCATAATATAAAATCTAGAAAATTCTGTAACACAACCTTGTTTGTTTTTTAAAGAAAAACAACGTGTTTTACATGTTTATTTGGCTTCATTCTGTTCAACATGTTTATAAATGATTTAGATAAAAGCAAAGTGGAAAGTTCATCAAATGCAGCTATGATCCAGAGAGGGAATTAATATATTGTGATGACAAAATCAGTATTTAATTAAATAAGGGTAATATGCAATTGATTTTTAAGTAAACAATGGAAAAGATGTGGCTAGACAATAGCGAACGTGAAATAGAGAACATGTTTTGTTAATAAAAACAGCATTTATAAGGTTAAGACCTATTTATTGTCTTCTCTGGCTCAGCCCACACCTGATTATCATATTCTGGTCAGGACACATTTTAGGAATGACATTTTCAAAAGTCAGAGTATGTATCACATTAAAGGAAGAATGACCAGGATGCTGAGGGGATTCATCATGCTAAAGGAGCTGAGGATCTTTAATACAACGACCAAAGAGGACAAGGATAAGGGCTGCAGGGTTGGGAAGAGAATAAAATTGTCTTCAAAAGGGACTGAAAGGCTGTCATGTCAAAAAGGACTCATATTTGTTCTTAGTTATTATATTCTCTGAGACCAACACAACTGGTGAAAACTGCAGGGCAGATTTCAGCATACAATTTTAGTGTTTTATAGCTGGCAATGCTTTCTAATGCACAACAGCACTGAACAGCCCCATTTTTGTCCCAGAGAGACTAACCATGTAATAATCATCATATAACAGTAAGTATCAGAGCCAACAAGTGAAACTGGGTCTCATAGCGAGCTCTAATTCTAGAGATCTTTCCATTATACTTTGATGCTTCCAAATAATTAAAAAAGCTTCCAAAAGTATAACAGGCTGTCTTATATGTAATCAATTTCCCATACTCAAAGTTCAAGCAGAACCTACTATATGAACCCATTTCTGAAACGTTATAGAGAAGATAACCAATTAGTTGGACTAGACTTCTGGCTGAGACTAATGCCCCCTTTCCCCCTACTTGGATATTTGAGTGTAGAGTTATTCAGATACACACCTCTCCAAAGTCTCCAAAGTATTCCCGGATTTTATCTTCTGTAGCTTCTGGATTAAGTCCTCCAACAAAGATCTTCTTCACAGGATCTTTCTTCATAGCCATAGCCTTTTTGGGATCAATTACCCGTCCATCTAATCTGTGTTCTTTCTGATCCAAAACCTGGAAATATTTGAGTAGAAAATTTAAGCTCTGAAGGTCCATATCTACTTCCCTCAGAAGTTACTGGCCCAGTTCCACAAAGAATCAATCACCTTACGTAATCAAGTATAAGGTAGTGAGTAAACTACAGAAGTATGAAGAAATCCAGGAGAAACCTTCTGTCACCAACCTCCCAACTTCTCTGAATAATAGACCCCGATTCCTATTTTAGTAAGATTAAGAGCAGCATTAGCTGCCTTTATCTCCTTCTCTTCATATCTAAAAACAAATCTCAGAGGAAGAGGTGGCCAGCCCTCCTTCTAGCCCAAGCTAACCCCTCATCTGTGCCCTTGATGCTTTCCCTTCTAGTATGGAGAGCCTTAAGTTCCAATTATGTCTCCCTAAGCCCCTCCCCAACTAAAAATATTATTTTAGTTCCACTTTCCTATTCAGTCTCCTTGCACCCCATCCTGTCATAACTTGCCCTCAAAAACTTTACTGAAACGTTTTACTCCATAAGATCAAATTCTCTTCTCAAGTCTTCCTACTTCTTTAGCTTTTTGAAGACCATGACATTTGAATACTCCTTCTCTACTCTCATCTACTTCCATAATTTTAATTATTATCTCTATGTAGAATGTAAGCTCCTTGAGAAGAAGGATTTAAATTCACTGCTCCTAGCCTACTACCTAGCATACAGTGCTTAATAAACTCTTAATTAATGGAACCGAATCATCAGGTACCCAGAAAGTGCTTTTCCTAACAATGAGAACGGGTGACTTAAAAAAAGAAAACAACCTATCTTTATAGATGCTGTATTTCCAAGTGGCAGATAAGCTAGCTAATTCAGAGCAAGGACTGCTTTTTTATCTTTGTATTCTGCTCTCTATCCTTCCACCCCCACACAATGGTTTGCATATAGTAGGTACCCAAAATGTGTTGAGTTCAATTGTGTGTGTGTATATACTGAAGTGGCTTGGCAATCACTTCTGGTTCCAGGCTCTGCAATTACCTGTAGTATTCTCAAGCAAATGTCTGTTCCCCACTCCCAACCCCCAACCAATTTTCCTCATATGAAACAGGGGAGAAGGGGGAATGAAATCAAGAGTAGATGGTCTTTAAAGCCTCCTCCAGCTGTCATTTTTGCTTCTATACCTAGGCTTTACCCTCTAAACAATGGAAATGTCTACATCCCCTATATTCTAGCATTCAAGGTCTCCTATAACCTGACCCCCACTCTACTTTCCTTTCTAGTCCTATTCAGCAGTATTTTCCTCAGTAAAGTCTCTTCATTTTAGTCACCCTCACCATCTCAGGTCTCTTCTTATCACATCAAAATATTTTGTTCATTACTTTCTCTTCTCACTCTTTTGTTTGTTCAACTACAAATTCAGGAGTACCTACTAAGGGCACAAACTTGTACTCTTGCCCACAAGAAGTCTATAACAGGAAGAATGAAACAAATATCCATTAACTGTAATAGAAATTAGGACAAAAGTGCTTAAGAAACAACAAGACCTATCCCTTAAGAGTTACTTCTGAATATCTCTTCCAGTATTCAACAATGCTTATTCAGGCCCCAGTAAGTACTTTGTGCTGAGAGCCTCCCTCAAACTCATGCAGTGTTTAGTGTCTTTTGAGTTCTTAATCAGACACCCCTCTCCCCATATACATACATTATATATATGAAAATATTATCCCTAGCTGAATGGTGGCAGGAAACCAACCAACGATTCTTTGTAACCCCTCAAAGTAGCACTTAACAATGACTAACAAATGGGTGTCTGATGTTTGAATAAATGAGTTTAAATTTACAAATTTCTTGTATGATATATATTTCTTACCTTATCAACACTTGCAGATTCTTTAAAGAGGATAAACCCAAAACCTCTTGATCTTCCTGTATTAGGATCCATCTTTATCGTGCAATCAACTACCTCACCAAACTTGGTGAAATAGTCTTTCAAGTCCTTTTTGCTTGTGTCCCAACTGAGGCCCCCTACAAACATTTTCCTGAAATTGCATGAAGGGAGGAAGAAGTATTAGAACAGCCCACTTGACCTAAAGAAATGAAAATGAGATAAGCTCCAAGTTCAGTTTGGAGAAGTCTAGGACACTGAAGGACACTTCAAACAAGAAATGGATTATGTAGCAAACAACAAAAACTTTCACTGATCCAAAGAAAGTAACCACCCTATTCTTGAAATTTTACTATTCAACCTCCAACTCCATCAAACCTTCAGAACTATGAGAAGCAAAAGTAAAATGAAACTATCTTTTCCCTTCTCTTTAATATCTCCAGGAGTTTGAATGGAAAAGAAATAACCGAAAAATAGAGAAGAACATCAGAGTAGGAAGGGAAGAGGTTTTGCAAGCCGCTTCTAAATAACTCAAAGAATTCAGAGCTGACTGCTTATAATCACATCAGAAAAGGAAAGATTGTAAAAGCAACAATTACCAAAGCCATTACTTTTCTGATATCTTGGTATTAGATCCTTGTTCCAGATAACCTTTACAGATGTTGAAAAAAAAAAGGCAAAGACCCTTCCCCTTAGATCACTGGAAAACTCAAAAGTGTTTCTTCCAGGAGATTTTCTTAGTGAAAAGCAGCCCTAGACACTGAAATTGTAAAAAAAAAAAAAATACACCCAAGGTCAATCAGAAGCAGCTAAGTCACTCTCCTCTGTTTTAACAAATGAACTAGAAGGTCTTCAGTTATCATCCCTCCAAATTTGGAATGCTAATAAGGCACAAAAAATGCTTTAACAAAGAGGGATTTCATATGGGACAAATTAAACTCTAAAAACCCAAGACCACTTGGTTTCAGGGTGCAATGCCTGGCACTCAGTAAGCACTTAATACTTTTCCATTCAATCACTGTGAAATACACCTTCCATACTATACTCAGCCGTGATCCTTTCATGGAAACCTTGGGAAAAGTCTAGTCAAGCAGCCATGCTGAGCAGGCCAGACAAGTGAAACAACTAAGTCTTCCTTCCCATTCTCTGCCAGCCAAAAGAGGAAATTCTCACAAGGAGACCACGGGGCTTCTCCAATATTCATCTGAGAAGTTAATGAAGCCCCCCCAGTAACCACAGCAGTCTCTGCTAAGCAAATATAGGAGGCGAGCAAAGTTAAAGTTTTTCTAACTGAAGGTAGTGACTGCAGACTCCCGCCATGTCCCTAAGTGCCAAGGACCAGCTCGTAAGGCTCCGGCCATAACTACCGCAGCAGCCCCACCACAATGGGGGGCTTCGGCCTCCAGGCCCCAAGGTACGTCAGAGGCGGGCGGCAAGGCCGGGCAGGAAGAGAGAGGGGCCTTTTCCTTTGGCACAAATTAGATCTCCCGCCCCTCCCCCCAACCACATGGCGCCAACAAAAGGCAGCCCCAGAACAAAGGAGGAGCCGCCGCCGCCGCCGCCGAGGGGCCGGCCCGGCCCGCGCATTGTCCGCCCCGCCCGCGCGCCCACACCCCCCCCAAGCCGGGCCCGGGGCCGCGAGGGCCCCCCCAGAGCAGGTGGGGGAGGGGCGCGGGTGTGGTGGGGGAGGGGTGAGACGAGCGCGGGGGGGGGGGGCGGTGGAGAGAGAAGCAGCCGCGTCTGTCCTTACCCTGCATCCTCCTCGTTCTTGCTGGCGTTGATCTGGTCTCCTTCGGCCCCGTTCTGGCTCCCGGCTGGAGCCGCAGGAGGCGCTGCCGCCGGGGCCGCCGCCCCGGACCCACTCCCGCTCCCGGTAGCGGTTCCAGTCCCGGTCCCAGTCCCAGTCCCAGTCCCGGTCCCGGACGCGGTCCCGGACCCGGTCCCGCTCGCGGCCTCACTCGGAGGCTCCCCATCGGGGGCGGCTTCATGGCCGTTCTCAGTAGCGGCCGTTTCCATCAGCTGCTGCTCCTCCGCCGCTTCAGACATGGTGGCCCCGGCGGCGGGGAAAGGCCTGCAAAAGCAAGCAGGACAATGAACTCAGTCAGGCCCGGCGACGAGGGACTCGGGCCCGGGCGCGGCGGTGATGGCGCCCCGCACCCCCTCCCCCCCTAAGCGCGGCCCGGCCAGATCCCCGCCCGCAGCTCACCTCGCCGCCCAGTGACGTTACGGGCCTCGGGCCGGCCCGGGGAAAGCGGCCTCGGCCTCCGCCGCGGCGCAGACGCCGGCCCTTCGCTCCGATTCCCTGCAGGCGGCGGCGCAGAGGTCCTGCTCCTCCCACCCTCCTCCACCCGGCCCCTGTGCTGTTCGGCCGCCTGACAATGCCAACTCGTGGCGCCCTTTATAATACCGGAGCCCCGGGCCACCTCGCAACAAGATGCCCGTTCACTGGCTCTAAGCCCCTGCCATTCACCCACTCCCCGGCTTCTCATTGGCCGAGCCTGCGCAGCGCGGTCTCGGCCCAGGGCTGGGCTTTGTCCTCACCTTAGACGCACGCCCGTGGCTTAGGCCGCGAATGCCAGAAGGGCGGGTGGCCTCCTTCTCTGCTCTCCCTATCCTGCTGCTCCCGGGTGGGAATCAGCGGCGGGCCAGACTTTTAGCCTAGGGGCTGCAGGAAGTCTGCGGGTACAGGCCCAGGTGCTTCTGCTTAAGATGGGGACCAGAGCAGCTCTAATGCCAGCTCTAATGCCCTACATGTCGGAATATATTTGAGTATCCATGACCCATAATACCAAAATCTTCCTGAGAGCATATGGTACAACACCTACCTGAAAAAAGGATCCCCAATGTAACAGTATGAGAGACTCTGCTTGAAACTTTACAATGACAGGGAATTTAGACTTTGCAACTTATACCTGGAGTTCCCAGCTCTACCACTGAGGTCAAGCAAGAAATGCCACCGGTAACGAACCTCGATTTAGCATCCTCGTTATTAGGAGTGAGAGGCAGTGGCCAATGAGTGGACACAAAGCCAAGAAACTTAGATCAAGTCCCTCCTGGGTGACCCTGGTTCTTCTCATTGTGCAGGGCAACTCAGAAGTGACAGAAATGCTGCTTACCTGCCTCACCAAAGGATTCCCCATACCAATTAATTCACAGATGCAGTGCCTTTATGCAGAGCACTGGGCTCTGAATGACAATCTCTCCCTCAAGTTCTTACCTTTGTGTCTACAAAGTTTACAATCTAATTGGTAGAACAAATCTAAACTCGCCTCCTCATGACAATCCTTCAAACAACTACATACATTGATCATGTCCATGAATAGGAGGTGACTAGATATTCTAAGGGAGAAGTAGCTGCTTGTCTTGAACAATGGTAGTATTATGAGGACTGTCCAGTAAGGGCCAATAGAAAAAGAGACTAAGAGCTACAATATCTGCAGAATGGTAATAAAGTCTGATAATGAGACTAGCCTACTACTGTCTTTCCAAAACTTGGGAACCTACTTCCTGGTTTCCTCTCAACAGAGGATTCATATGTCAATGAAAAAATTAAGGCTATCTAACTGAGCTCCCTCTCCACAACTCTACGTTCCCAGTCCCCTCAACCTAAGCTCCCATTCTCTCTAATCATTTAATAATGCATAAAGTGGCCCTCTACTTACCAACACCAACACCAAGACCTAAGTGTCTTGACCTCATCCCCTCCTATCTTCTCCAAGAACTTTCCCGTTCAATCACCTTTCTTTTTTTCTTTTTGTATTTTATTGATATACTTTGTTTTTATGTCACCTTCATTTCTAAATCTGTGCCTCTCTTCACCCCTACCCAGGGAGTCATACCCTGTAACAATTTTTAAAAAAAGCACTTCAGCAAAACTGGCCAATATATCAACCGAGACAAAAATAGTATGTAATATTTCATTACCCCATAGAAAACCCTGTAAAGAAGATCATCTTTCCCTAATCTCCTTATCCAATTGGTTTTTTCCCTACCTACAAACCTCCAGCCTTAAAAATAAATAAACATTTAAACTGAAAAGGAAGAGGAAAAAAAAAAACTATGTACATCCACCAATTTAGACATGATGAGAATAGCTACAATGTAAGAAAAGGAAAAGCAGTTATGACACCCAAAAATTCAAAGGGTATTAAATCCAAAAAAGGAGCCAGTAAAATCGAGTCTCCGTTGTCTATACACACATGCACAGCAGTGAACAATCAAGACAAATTAGAGGTCCTAATACAAGAAGGCAAATTTTACTTAAGACGTATTACTGGGACTTAGTGAGATGAGACTCATGACCAGAATACTGCTCTAGAAAGGTTGTAGAATACAGAACAGATGAAAGGCACAGGGAAGGTAGCATTGTATGTAAAGAAGTTGTAGTCATGTAAATAAATCTAAATTCCAGAGAGTAGAAGCATGATGGACAGATGGGTAAAGATCACTGGAGACAGAAACACAAATTATTTTGTTATTGATTGGAGTATAATACAGACACTTAGAGGGGACGAAATATGTGAAAATTTTGAAAATCATATTGTGAGCCTGGAACAAAGATCTAGCATAGCAATGATGGTAGACTTTAATTACGCAGTTATGTCCTGGAATTCTCTCTTGGCCAAAATAGAACAGCTAATGATTTCTTGTTTTGCCTTAATATAGTTTTATCCCTCAAAAGATGGAGAAGCCAACGTGCAAAAATGCACTTTCATCATTAAGGAGAAAGCTGGGGTACAGTCCTTGGAATTAGAGAGAAGATGAAAATTAGAAACAATGTGGCATGCAGGCTGGATTGTTAAAGAAGAGTTTTCAGGGAGTTCAAAGGAAGGACATACAGGATCCAATGAACTGAAATTCTACAGAGAAGTTAGCCCAAGAAGGTTAGGAAGCTCTTAGGCATTAAGTCCTGGTCTGGCAGCCAAGTTATATAAGAAACTGACTCAAGGACACCAGAATGACAGTCATTCTCCAATAAATCAAAGGATGTGAACAGGTAATTTTTTTTCTTTTTTTTGCTTTTTGGAGGGGTGATTAGGGTTAAGTGACTTGCCTAAGGCCCCACGGCTAGTAAGTGTTAAGTATCTGAGGCCATATTTGAACTCAGGTCCTCCTGACTCCAGGGCCGGTGCTCTATTCACTGTACCACCTAGCCACCCCAGAACAGATAGTTCTTAAAGGAAAAAATGTTCCAAATCACTAATGATTAGAGAAATTTCTCTAATGCAAACAATTCTGAGGTTCACCCTCATACCTGTCAGACTGGCAGAAGATGACAAAAAGCAAAAGTGACAATTGCTGGATGGGCTTGTAGGAAAACAGACCCATTGATACACTATTTGATGGAATTGTGAATTAATCCAACCAATGTGAAAAATAATTTGGAACTATGCCCAAAGTCACTGAATCATGACCCAGCAATACTGCTACTAGATCTTTAAAAAAGCAGGATGTGCCTATGAATTGGGGAATGGTTGAGCAAAGTATGACAAATGAATCTAATATAATTTTTTTGTACTATAAGAAATGAAGAAAGGGATGACTTCAGAGAAACCTGGGAAAACTTAGATAAATGGATATAGAGCAAAGTGAGCAGTACCAGAAGAACAATTTAAGCAGTAACAGAAACAAGAAAAACAACTGTGGAAGAAGTCTTATATAAAAGTAGTGATCAACACTGATTCTAGAGCAGTGCTGTTAAACCAAAATAGAAACAGCCACTAAATTGTACCTATGGATCCTTCCGGGTCACATGTTGGCTTACACAGTAACATTTTCTATGTTCTATTGCATTTTAATGTTTTTTGTTAAATATTTTCCAATTATATTTTGATCTGATTCAAGCAGCACTGAGTTTTGGGGGCTCTGGGTTTGACTCCTCTGCCCTAGAGGATCAATGATGAAGCATGCTACTCATTTTTTGACTGGATCAATGGACTCAAGGTGTAGAATGAGACATACATTTTTGGACATGGAAAATGTGTAAATTTATTTTGTTAACTAAGCTCATTGATTATGAAGACTTTTTATTTTTTATCTGGGAAGAAGTGTTTTTCGGGGGGGGGGGAAATAGAAATAGTGTAAATTCAAAAGTTTAAAAAATCAACCTTAAGATACCAAGAAAATTTCAATATTGTCTAAAGCAATCAATGTGAATGCACATGGAACTCAGTTTTTTAAGAGGTGTATGGAAAAGGAAAACAAGGGCACAGAGAGTGAAACACAAACGTTTGACATGATTCTTTAAGAACAGTCTTAGGAATTCTACAATTCAGAATAATCTGAGGCTGGAGAGAGAAGCCAGGTACAACAAATGTGAGGTCCTTAAGCTATAATGGAGAAAAGAGGAAGCTAAAAATAGTAAGAAATGCTACTTAGGGTAAAAATAGCTAACATTTATATAGCATGTTTACAGCATGCCATTAGTTAAGAGCTTAACAATTATTATCTTATTTGATCCTCACAACAACCCTGGGAGATAGGTGCTATTATTATCCTCACTTTACAGATGAGGTAACTGAGACAGAGGTTAAGTGACTTGCCCAGGGTCACGCTGTCAGTGTCTGAGGCCAACTATGAACTTAGGTCTTCCTAACTCCAGGTCCAGTGCTCTATCCACTTCACCATTGGGAACATGGGACCATGATAACTGACAACAGAAAAAAAAAAGCAGGTCTCATTTTGTCTTTATTTTTTTGCCAGGGAAAAGATCTTTGGAGAAGAAAGGCCAGAACAAGTGTGGCTATAAAGGAGTGAATATACAAGAGAAGTGGAATAAGAGTGAGCAGGGTTCTCTGGACTAATGCAAATCCCTTGCCCCAAGTGTACTGCATCCTTGGGTACTAAAAAAAAAAAAAAGGCAAATATTGCTGACCGACTTAACTATCAGTCATCTTTGAAAGATCATGGAGACTAGGACTAAAGAAGGGCAAATGTCCCAATCTTTAAGGAAAAAAAGGAAAGAAAAGAAGGGGCTAAAAAGCAAACTACAGACCACGAAGCTTAACTTGGATACCTGAAAAAATTCTAAAATGTATTACTGAAGGACTAGTTAATGAACATTTGGAAATGAAAGCAGTGATCCAAAAAGCTTTATCAATAGAGAGGTAATATGTGGCAGAGCATAAAGAACACTGACTGTGTAGTCAGAAGACCTAGATTCTGTATGTACTAATCGTGTGACCTTCCACCCTTGTGACTTAGCCTTCCTGATCTATCTCCACACCTGTAAAATGAGGAAGTTGGCCTTTAAGGGCCTATTCAGTTCTAAATCTATGGTCCGATTATAAAGAGGCAATTTATGCCAACACCAAACTTTTTTTTTTGATAGGATTACTAGAATGGTTGATCAAAGAATATTATAATGTCCAAATGGATTTTAGCATAGGATTTTGATAATTTCACATGCTATTTTTATCTTTTTAAAAAAACCCTGGAGAGAGATAAACTAGATGGGAGTACATATAGCTGGATTTGGAACTGATTGAATGACTGGAAAAAATAACCATTAATTGTCAACCTGAAAGGTCTCCAGTGGAATATCCCAAAGACCTGTTCTTAGCCTTGTGCCACTGAACATTTTTATCAGTGACTTGGATAAAGGTATAGATGGCGTGCTTACTATAAAACTTGGAGATGGCTCAAAACTATCTTAGTAGATGACAGAATCACAATTCAAAAAGATCTTGACAGTCTATGGTACAAAAAACTGACTTCTGAAACACAAGAAGGGAACTAGAAATCAAATTTTCTGAAAAAGATGTGGAGGTTTTAATATATGGCAAGCTCCATCCTAAGTTAACAATGTGATAGGACAGAGAGAGTAACGCAATCTAAGTTCAAAGAAGTCCAGCATCCAAGAATGAGGAGGTGACCTTCCTGCTCTACTCTTGGAAGATCCCATCTGTGACACCATGCTTAGTTCTGGACATGATATTTCAGCACATGTGTGTGCTCATGAAGCAAGCAGAGTACCACATTTCAATAAGGGTATCATTAAGCTGGAGAGTGTGCAGGGAAGGGAGTCTATGTCACATGAGGAACAACTGAAGAAATTGTGTCTGTTCAGCCTGGAGAAGACTCAGCAGGGCATGATAACCATATTCTAGTTCTTGAAGAGCTGATGCATGGAAGAAGGTATAGATTTATTTCACTCGGTGCCAGCAGAACTGCAGAAATAAATTTAAGCTTGATATAAGGAAAAACTTCCTAACAACGAGAGCTATCCAAGACTGTAATAGACTGCAGCCTATCAGGAGGAGGTCTAGCTGGAGGTCTTCAAGCCAGTGCTGTGCATGTCCATCTGTCAGGTATGTAGTAGAGGGAGTTCTCTTTCAGAGAATTAGAGACCACTGAGGTCTCTTCCATCCCTGTGATTCTGTGGTTCTTTTCTACATGACAGTCTTAAGAATAGCTACAGACACTATCATATCTTCTGAAGTGTCTTTTTCTCTAGGAATCAAATCACTAGGTTCATTAACCAATCCCATATGACATGACTTTAGGAGACGTCCCCATCCTAATGATCCTTCTTAAGGTGTATTACAGCTACACGTTCTACTGGGTGTCCAGAAATGAAAAAACAATCCTCTAGCACAGCGGTTCTCAACCTTCCTGATGCCGTGACCCTTTAATACAGTTCCTCATGTTGTGGTGACCCCCAACCATAAAATTATTTTCGTTGGTACTTCATAACTGTAATTTTGCTACTGTTATGAATCGTAATGTAAATATCTGATATGCAGGATGTATTTTCATTGTTACAAATTGAACATAACCCACAGGTTGAGAACCGCTGCTCTAGCAGCAGTGTGATAGGACAGGGTGCAAAAGGGCTATAATCTTCATCATTCTGGGCACTAACCTTCTGTTAATACAGCTGAATAATATATTGGATTGTTTTGTCTGCCAACTATCAATTAGTAATGAGCCTGCAATCCACTAACACACCTAGGTTTTCTAGTTTTTTTAAACAACTGTTGTCTGCTTACATCTCCTATTCTTAGATTTGTGCATTTCATTTCTTTAAATGTAAGCAAAGGACTTTGTATCATCTCTATAAAATTTCATTTTACTAGGTTCAGCAGATTGATTTAATCTAGTGAGAGCTTTTTAGAGCTCAGTATTTTTTTATTATACTATTCCCCTCAACTTTAAAATCAGACACAATTTTGATAAGTATACCTTTACCTAAAAGAAAATGCTGCCTAAAACAATAAGCACAGTATAATATTAAAAGGAATAAACTTGGAGTAAGACTTTTGGTTCAATATGATTGCAGCATTAAAAGGGACCTCGGCAGGAAGTTGGCAGTTCAACTTATAGCTGACCCCAAACCTCCTCTTTAAGAAACAAATGATCAACCAGCATTTTCTTGAAGATCTAACTCAGTACCTCCAAAGGGCAATTCATTCCACTTTTGGACAGCTCTAGATAAAAGAAGTTGTCCTTAGGTTGAGTCTAAATTTGCCTTGCTAAAACTTCTACCTACCGCTACTAATTCTGCTTTCTTAGGTCAAGCAGAACAAACCTACTCCCTCTTAGAAATACCAACCCTTCAAATAGCTGGGGATATGAAATATATCCCCTCTGAATCGTCTTTTCTCCAAAGTTAAACATTCCCACTGCCTTCTACCAAACATTATGAGACACGACCTCAAGGTCCTTCTTCATCCTGTACAGCCTCCTCTGAACATTCTCTTGCTTATCAATATCCTAAATCTGTGGTCCCCAGGACTGAACACAATATTCCAGATGTGGTCTGACCAGAGCAGGGCTAAATAGGATTATCACTTCCCTAGTCTTGGATTTTATTCCTCTCTTAACACAATCTGATTTCACACTGGCTTTCTTTGACAACTATATTACATCAGACACCTGCCTTTCTCCAATCCTATGACACTTTACTTCATTCTTCACAATCTTTCTGAAACTGACAGTGGCCCAGCAATCATATTTCCAAGTTCTTGTGGTACCCTAAGATAATCTGGACCTGGTAATGAATTCATCAAGTTTAACTGGAGGTACTCTCATCATCTCCCTATTTGTCTTGAGTTTCAACCCCATATTAGCCATTTTTATTCTATTCTTTAGAGTTCAAGGATCATTCTTCTTGGCAAATACAGAACAGAAACAAGAGTTCTTACAGCTCCATCTTTTCTCCATTACAATTATCCTGTGCTCAATAGTGAAGGTGACCCACTTTTTGTCATTTTCCCCCAATATAGCTTTTAAAATAACGCCACCTTTGTTTCTATAGCTTTCCTCACCCTGTAAGCTCATTCTGAGATTTAGCAATCCTGACTCTATTCTTAGCACTCTGCCGCTTTCTTAATACCCTATACCACACTTTGGAATTTATCTTGTTAACCTGCCCTCTCCTTTTTCTACTATACATGTTTGGGGTTTTTTTTTTTAATGAATTAACATCAATTTCTTTAGGCGACTCTTCTTCATCTTCACTGGAGTTATTCCTCTTTGTGTCTTTAGAATTTCATCTTGGAAACTTTCCTTACCTCCTGGACTGACTTCCTCTAAAGAATTTTTGGTAAAGATCCTACTTATTCTAAACTCTACTGAAAGTGTTCTCTGCAAGAACACTCATATTTTGTAAACTGCTAAATTCAATGGACTTTTTTTAAACCTCATACTGCCTGACATACTTGACAACACTACCCCTGTTAACCAATGACTCTTTGAAATCGTCTCCAGTCATAGTTTCCACGGTACTGATCTCTCCGGTTCCCCTTATCCATCTCTTTCTCTGTATCACTGTTCTCCCAGATTAAATGTGTTCAAAGCAGAACTAATTTCTACCCTTCCCCCACACACGTCTACCTCAAACCTGCCCCTCCCCCAAAACCTCTCCATTTCTACTGATGACAACTATTCTCTCAGTTACCCAGGCTAAAAATCTCAAGAATGGCTTCTGACTGTCTCCCTCACCAATTTGCACAATAGTTAGTTAAGCTGTATCAATTTAACCTCCACAATATCTCCCTTAAATCTGTTCCCTCTTTTCCACTCATAAGTATGTACCACCCGAATTCAGGGCCTCATCTCATCCCTTCTGGACTACTACTTTCATTGATTCTTAACTAGTCTCCCTGACTCCAGTCTCTTTTTTTCCTCCACTATTCATCAGTCACATTAATCTTCTTAATGCACAGTTCTAATCATGTCATGCGCCCACTCAAAAACCTTCATTGGCTGAATGCAGCATAATTATAACTAGAGAAGAATTGAAAAAAAAATTTATCTCTTTCCTTTTATTACAGAAGTGGAAGAATATGAATAAGGAATTTAGCAAATACTGTCATAAACAGTTGACATATTGGCTGGTTTTGCTGAACTGTTTTTGTTTTCTTTTTCAAATCTTTATTACAAGAGAAGTCTCTGGGTATGTCTGGGAAGAGATATTTGGAAATAAATGTGATAAAAGAACAAAGACATTAGTTTTTTTAAATGTAAACCTTTAATCATCCCTTACAAGGACTTAAGGCTCTCCACAGTCTTGCTGGAACCTATTTTTCCAGCATATTTTACATTATTTCTTTTCCTGTGTGCTACATTCCAGTCAAATTAGCCTGCCAGCACTTCCCAGATCGAATTCTGTCCCCTCCCACCTTTGTGCCTTCCTAGAGGCTTTCACCTCATGCCTGTAACACACCCACACCTATGCCAGCTGAAAACTGTTCTCTTCCTTAAGGCCCAGCTCCAGTGACTCTGTCTCCTAAATTTCCCAGAGAAAAGTGATCTCTCTCCCTCAGATTTTTCTTATAACATGTTCTCTCTCTTCTTTACCCTTATGACATTCAAACTTGTAATACATTTGTTGTGTGCATGGCATATAACCTGAATCACAAAATTTTAACTGGAAGAGGCTTGTAAAGCCATCCAGTACAACCTATATGTGACCAAGAATTGCCCCAACTTCCACAGATCTATGATCCCACTGATGTGAGTACTTCAATCTCAAACAATGCAGTTTGAAACCCATGGAGGCCTCTTCATCCTTCACAATCATCATCCGTCATCCCATAAATCCTCCACAGGCAATCTACCCAATGTGCTCTGGGCCTCTTTACATTATGTAAATTACAACTGAACACACAAGCTGAACATTCATCATCCCTCACTTTTACTACATCATAGCTGGCCCACCTCTATTTCCAGGCACACACAGTTTTTAAAAATACCTTTTATGCACTCTTACATACATTTCTTTTTTGTTTATGTGCTATCTATGTATTTACACTTACCATGTGTCTCCATTCCCTTCTAGGTAACCAGCAAATTTGAGCTTGTGATATTCTATAATTAAGTCATATAGCATTACCGGAAGATTACTGGTATTAAAAATTTGGGTTATTATTTCAGGGAAAAGCTTACAGTCATTAAAATTACTTTTCTAACTAAAACAAAAGCTTTCTATATAAAATGATAAAGTCCCTCAAGGATTTCATAATCTTTGAATCCCCAACAGAGTGGGGCACAGGGCCTGGCACACAGTGAACGATTAATTAATGTCTGTTGAATTTCAGTCTTTACTGCACTGCCTACAGTTAGGTGGAAGGGCACACTGGTATTTACCTTTTCAGGCACTACTAATTTGGAAGTAACAGAAATGACACTTTTGTACAATAGTCCCAGTCCTTTCAGTTTGTAATTTTTAGCAAATTCAGTTTAGACTGAACATGTTTTATGCCATTAAATCTGAGCATCAAAAATACCAGCTGGCATTTCTCTCAAACTAGTAACAAGCTTCCCTGCTAATGACATTTCACTACTACAATAAGCAGTTTTAATATTCCTTTAATAGGTCATTAAAAGACTGGAGGTCAGCAAAGATGGTGGAATAAGAAGTAGTAATGCAGACCAGGTCTCTCACAAAACTACTCCAACAAAACACTGATCTAGAGCAGTGGTTCTCAACCTTCCTAATGCTGTGACCCTTTAATACTCGTATGTGGACGTATCTGCATGTGGGTGGACCTGCCTGGAGATGGATAGAGGAGCGGTGTCTTGGTTCCTAAGACCATCAGAAATATGTGTTTTCCGTTGGTCTTAGGAAACCCTGTTCGATCCCCAAAGGGGTCACGACCCACAGGTTGAGAACTGCTGATCTAGAGAATGGAGAGATAGCTAGAGGGCCTATGGGTACCGGGGAGGGAGTTCAGCAAGGAAAGCCCATGCATATAGGGGTTAGAAATAGGGCCTGGGATCTGCAGCTGTCTAAGGAGGAAAAGAGTACACATCAGGGGTGGGCAGCTGTGTAGCTCTGACCCTGAAGTAGGGATGAGGAAAGGCAAAGGCTGGGGACTATGGCTATTTGCCTGGGCTAGGAGAACAGAGCCTGTGGTTCAGTCACTCTCACTTTGGAGCAGGATCACTGATTAAGCTCACAGACCACCTCTAATGCCAGCAGTAACCAGGCCAGGGAACTATGACCACGAGTGAGCCTACAATTCTACTGCTCAACCTACAGAGCCTTCCAACTAGCTGACAGGTGCTAGGACCAACAACTGTCACCTGGAATAACAACAAAGCGCAATCCTGCAATTGTGTCTCCCTAACCTACACAATCTTCCATGCTGGCAAAGCTCAAAGAAAAAAAGCAATGACACGACCACGCCCTGGAGGAGACCATTTAAGGCATACTGAAAGTTTGCAGCTCCCTAGCTTAAGCTACTCACTGAAGAACAGAACACTCAAAACTCCAAAGGAAATAAAGGCCAGACCTAAGACAATGCAAATCACGACCAAATAAATCTCCAACATTCCCTCCAGAAACACGCAAAGTGTGGCCCTAACTCCAAGTACCAATTCAGGAAGTAACACTGGAAAAGTAAGTAAATGGAAAAAGATCCAGATGATAAATAACTTTGATGGAGCCAAGTACACTAAAAACTCAAGCCCAGAAGAAAAGAATAATAACTCTATAGAATCTACAAGGAAAGTCTCAAGCAAAGCATGGAGTGACCACAAAATCATTTAGAATTGCTGGTAGGAAAGAACCAAGAGTTTAAAAAATTATATTGTGGGGGTGGCTAGGTGGCACAGTGAATAGAGCACCGGCCCTGGAGTCAGGAGGATCTGAGTTCAAATTTGACCTCAAACACTCAACACAAAACTAGCTGTGTGACCTCGGGCAAGTCACAACCTCAATTGCCCTCCCTTCCCCTCTCCCAAAAAAGCAAACAAAAAAAAAAAAACAAAAAAAAATGATACTGTAAATGAAATGAGAGTTCTAGAAAGAACTGGAAGGAGAATTAAAAGGTTGTTCATTTAAGAGGTACAAAACCTTACCAAAATAACAGACTCCCTAAAAATTAGAATGGACCAGACAGAAATCATTGACTCTATGAGACAATAAGAAATACGATTACAGAACCAAGACTGAAGAAGAAGAGAAAAATGAGAACACGTAAAATATCTCATAAAAAGCAACTGACATGGAAAACAGATCAAGGGGAAAAAAAGAAATATCATTGATCTAGCTAAGATCAAAAAAAGACCTAGCGTATAATGTTTCCAGTCATAAACAAAAACTTCCCAGACCTCAGTGTCTGGCATGTTATCCTGCCAGGTGAGCTTCAGAATCTTCCTAAGACAATTCAAATGGAAGTGATTCAGTGTCCTGGCATGGCACAGGTATGCTGTCCAGGTTTCACAGGCATACAACAATGAGGTCAGCACAACAGCTCTGTAGACCTTTAGCTTGGTAGTCTAATATCTCTTTTCTCTCACATTTTCCTTCAAAGCCTCCCAAACACTGAGCTAGTTCTGGCAACCTCACTGACAATGTGTATAACCCTGAAAAGTATACTGCCAAGGTAAGTGAATTTATCCACAGTACTCAAAACCTTCTCCATTTGCAGTAACTAGTGGATCTATGCATGGCTGGTGTGGTGCTGGCTGTTGGAACACTATCAGCAAGCACCCCAGCATACCCAGGGTGGCTGCTAGCACAGGTTCTTAGATCTGCTTTTCTAAAGGAAAGCAACTCAAAATGGGCTAACCATCTTACTTTAATCAATCAAACATATATCATTTACCTAGTTCAGGGGAAAAAGTCAGCACCCTGAACTTCAGAGAATACAACCAGAAGTTACAAGCAGAAGTTATAAGCGGACAAAGAAACAGACCAGTAGACAGGCTTCCAGCCATCTGACCATTACATCCATACCTAGTCAGTTACCAGAGAGGGAAGCACCAACATCTGGGTTTTCAAAGGGGGGGGAGGGGGGCCTCAACTGCTTCCCAGAATCTCGTCTGGCCAAATCACACACCTCTTCCCAAAGTGAGACCCAAAGCACAAACTCACATCAGGGTATGTATAGCCTTCTCCTAGATCAGAGAATGTCACAACCCTCTTGACCAATTGCCCAATCACAAAGTAATAAGGCACGGGGCACTCCTGAAAAACAAGCCTCCTGACATAGGCGCCATGTGACCACACCCAGCCTATTAGGGGGCAGAATATATTTTCAAATCAGGGAAGGTTCTCAGAGTCACTTAATCCTATCAAAGAGTCTAGGGGCAGGGAACATCTTCAGATTCTCATAACAAACACCTGTGTTTTCTTGGTATTGTTATGCTAAAATTAGCACAAGCAGGAGAGACTCAATCCATACTTTATTACATCTCAGCTTCAGAGACTGCACTGAGTGCACAATCATTTACAAATGAAAAATCACACACCAATTCCATAGATATATATTCAATGTAACAGGAAAAAAGGGGAAAGTGGGAGAGGGTAGTAAGAGAGATGGTACATTCAAAGTGAAGGATTGTAATAAGCAAAACAAACTTCAGCCTCAAAGAATGAATCATGAAGGAAAGTATAAGAAGAAAGAAAGTAAAGGTAAACACTGTGATTGGAGACCTGTTGTCAGAAAAAAAAGAGAGGCATAGGAGCAGAAAATTATTTCATCAAGCATGTTATCACCAGTACTGAGAACACTCTTCTCTCACCACCTACTTCTTGTAAAGAAAGAGGCAAGAAAGCAAAGAAAAGAAAAGGTCTAAGAAAATAGTTTGGTAGAAAGTACTAAATTAACATTTGTAACTATGAATATGAATGGGATAAATTCACCCATAAGAGCAGAATGGATCAAAAAGCAAAATACAAAAATATTTCGTTTACAAGAAAATATATTTAAACCATAGAGATGCAAAGAGTTAAAATAAGGTATTAGAACATTTTGTTATGCCTTAGCTAAACTCAAAAAAGAAAGGGTAGCAAATCTAGAAAAACTGCATTATGCTTAAAGGTACTATAGATAATAAATTACTACATATACTTAACACATATGCACTAAGTAGCATAGCATTTTGATACTGAAAGGAAAACTAAAGAAGTTGTAAGGAATAGACCATAAAACTCTAAAATTGGAGAGCTCACCTCAATGAAACCCTTTTAGATTCAGACAAATATAATAAAAAATAAAGAAAGAGCTAAGGACCAAGCAAAATTTTGGAAAAGTTAGATATGATAGATCTACTCTCTGGCAATTATTAAATGAAAAAACAAAGGACTATAAACATTTCTCAGTACTATATGGCACTTTGACCAAAAAAAAAAGAGCACATATTAAGGCAAAAAAAATTCACAAATACAGGAAAACAGAAATATTAAACACATTTGTGACTAACCATAATGCAATAAAAATTATATACAAAGAAGAGTCATTGAAGAGTTAAAAATCAATTGGAGACTAAATAATTTGATGATTAAGACCTCCCTAGTAAAAAAAAATTATTTCATCAAATAAAATGACAATATATCAAACAATGAGAAAACACCAAAATTTTGGGGAGGTGGCTGAAATATTTCTTAGGTGAAAATGTAATAATTCTAAATATTTTTATCAAAAGAGAAAAACAGCAAATCAATTAAACATACACCTAAAAAAATCTAGAAAACTGACAAATTCTAAAACCCTAACTCAACATCAAAACAGAAATTCTGAAAAATCCAAAATGAGATTAACAAAATAGAAAGTAAAAAATAAATAAAAAGTAAGGCTTTTTCTGGGAAGAATATAATAAAACACATAATAATTAGTTTAATTTTAAAAAGGAAAACAAAATTACTAGTATTAAATAAAATGAAGAAAGAGGATTCACAATAAATGGAAAAATTAAGGAAATTATTAGAAATTATTTTGCTCAAGTACAGTTATGAGAATTTAATTGTTATTATTATAATGATATTTTGCTTGATTATGTATATTTACTTCATGGGTTTTCTTTTTCTTTCTTTAATTTGCGGAGGGAAGTGGGATGGACAAGAGGTAAAGACAGAGTTCCCCAAACAAAAGAACAGAAGGAAAATCAAAAGGCATTACAAACAAGAAGGAAAGCTTTGAAAGTTGTATGTTTAAGTTATTCTATATTTCAAAAGAAAAGTAAGCAATATTTAATAAAGATTTAAAGTTTCATATAAAATCCTCTTTCTTCTACAACATGGAAATACTCCTTTTATATGATACTTGTTAAACTCAGAAATAAAAATTAAATAAAACTTTAAGGCTATTAAAAATGGACCCTATCAGAGTTTCAAATTTTAATTATTTCTAAACACTGTGTTTAGGCTACAAGCTCTTTTAGCAGTCCTTGAAAGGTTTTTATTTATACAAAATATACATTTACAAAATGTATGTTTAAAAAACATGCTTTTGGGGCAGCTAGGTGGCGCAGTGAATAGAGCACCAGCCCTGGAGTCAGGAGGACCTGAGTTCAAATCCAATCTCAGACATTTAACACTTACTAGCTGTGTGACCTTGGGCAAGTCACTTAACCCCAATTGCCCTGCCTTCCCCCCTCCAAAAAAAAAAAAGACAAAAAACATGCTTTCATATTGCTTTAAATCTCATCAAAATGCTTTCCTCAAAAAAAAATCTGAGGTATAAATATGATTCCCCAATTTTACAAATGAGGAAACTGAGAGCAAGAAATGTGAAGTGACTTGCCTAAGACCCTGTAGTTAGTAAGCTAGGACCTGAACAAAGAACTGAGTCAAGTCCACTACTCATATTATTATGCAACACTGCCACTCAATATACCATATGTATACAACATACTTTATCAAAAAAACATTCACACTGAAAACTTTGCAAGTAGGAAAAGGCGTCTCATCACTTTACAAAGGATTCTTTACTCCTATATATTCTATAAATAGCAGCTCCCTTGTGCAATTCAAAGTACACAAAAAGTTTTCAAGAACAAATATTTTTTGGAAAGCAAGGTGCACCTAAAAACTCACTTGGAAAACCTGCAGGTACAAAGTGGATGCCATTTGATTGGAAAATGGATAAACAAATTAATGGTACATGAATATAGGGAATATTACAGTGCTATAAGATACAACAAATATGATGACTACAGAGAAGTATGGAAAGACTTATATGAATTGCTATAAAGGGAAGCAGAGCCAAAAAAGCAATATAATGAATACAGTTGTGTAAATGGAAAGAATAACCACAACAAAACAAGCAAAACTGAATTTGGTGAAAACATAAAGTCCAAGCTTGACTCCAAAGAAGAGATACAAGAAAACACCTCTCTCTCCCTTTCTCTATACTTTGCAGAAGTGGAGATCTACAGGTGTGCAATAATGCATATAATCTCAGACTCATTTCAATGAGCTGATTGCTTCTGCTGAATTTTTGTCTCTTCCACTTTAAAAAAAATTTTTTGTAAGAGATGGTTGAGTTAGTGGATACTGGGGTAAATGTAGTTTGTATAAAATCTGTTTTTGAAAAAAATCAAGATGATATGAGGGAGAGAATATTAGAAACTGACAAGAGAAGGCTTCACAAAAGAGTGAGAACTTGAGATGAACCTTGAAGGTAAGGAAAGCATGTGGAAAAAGTAAAATAGAAGGAATCCAACTAGTGGACTCTTAAAATGAAGTGTGCGCTCTTGGGGGCAAACAAAACAATACATCAAGGTGATAGAAGAAAATATTAAAATGTCTATATAATTTTCTTTTGCTAAAAAAATAACTGAGGAGCGGCCAGGTGGTGCAGAGAACAGAGCACTAGCCCTAGAGTCAGGTGGACCTGAGCTGAAATGTGGCCTCAGACACTTCAACACTTACTTAGCCACATGACCTTGGGCAAGTCACTTAACCCCAATTGCCCTACTTCCCCCCTGCAAAAAAAAAAACCTAAGAAATTAAGCTTTTCTAAAATGTATTATGTGAATTGCCACTTGCGCCCCCCACTGTATGATAGATAGTCAAGTGTCACAATCATAGAATTCTGAGAGTTCCACAACACTGAAGAGGGGTTAACAGTGACATTATCACTCATTCAAACACTTTCTGTGTATTGTGATAAACTGCAGCTCTTGTAAGCCCAATTAAGATGATTTATGAATATTATCTAGTTTTAATTAAACTAACCCTCATGAAATAGCCAAGGAGCTTTAAAAGATTCCTGCAAGGAGACCTCAGATTGAGGATAATTTAATAAGGCAAGTATAAATTTATACAAGAAAATGACAGAGCTGACACTTGCCCTAGTGAGTATGAACTCTTCATTAACCACATAACAAAGTAAGGGAAAAAATTCTGATTTGATCAGATCTGAGAAGATAGCCCAAAAAATTTAAAATTTTAATATGGATTTATATCCACTATTGTTAATAATGAAACATGCCCTAAGGTAGGGGTTCTTTTTCCCCCTTCTTTGTATTATCTTTATTTCTTTTAATTTTTATTTTCAGTTCCAAATCGTCTCCCTCCACCTTCACTGAGAAGGCAAGAAGTATGATACCCATTATACGTATGAAGTCACCTAAAACATTTTCCACATTAGCCATGTTGCCTCCCCTTCTCCAAAAAAGGCAAGAAAAATAAGGTGAAAAAATGTTTCAATCTACATTCAAAAGTTCATCAGTTCTCTCTAGGTGGATAGCATTTTTCATCATGAGTCCCCTGGAACTGTTATGTACTGATCAGGGTAGCTAAGTCCTTCCTAGTTAATTTTCATGACAATATTGCTGATACCATGTACAATATTCTCCTGGTTCTGTTCACTTCATTTTGCATCAATTTATTTGTCTTCCCAGGTTTTTTCAAAGCATCCTTTTTATAATTTCTTTTTTTTAAGTATCTTTTAAAATTTATCATTTACTTTTAGCATTTTTTAAAAAAAGCTTTGAGTTCCAAATTCTCTCCCCTTCCTTCCCTATACCATTGAGAAATCAAGAAACAAAAGATATCAATTATACATGTGAAATCATGCAAAACATTATTTCTTTTGCTTTTTGTTTTTAGAGGGGGGGAAGGCTGGGCAATTGGGGTTAACTGACTTGCCCACATGGCTAATACGTGTTACGTGTCTGAGGCCAGATTTGAACTCAGGTCCTCCTGACTGCAGGGCTAGTGCTCTATTCACTGTGCCACCTAGCTGCCCCAAAAACACATTTCCATATTATCCATGTTGCAAAAAATAAATAAAAGGAAAAAATTATGCTTCAAACTGTACTCAGACTCCATCAGTTTCTTCTCTGGAGGTGGGAAGCATTTTTTTATCCTAAGTCCTTTGGAATTGTCTTAGCTCATTGTATTGCTTAAAATAGCTAAGTCATTTACGGTTGATCATTAAACAATATTGCTGTTGTTATATACAATTTTATCCTGGTTCTGCTCAGTTCACTTTGCATCAGTTAATTCATATGAGTCTTTCCAGGTTTTTCTGAAACCATATTGCTAGTCATTTTTTTTTAATACTGGAAAACTTTTTATTGTAGGTGGAGTAAGGTAGGTGAACACAGTTTAGATGATTTCAATTTTGCTGGAAAATCTAAAGCTTCATAGGCTGGAGCAAGTCAGACACATAAGGCCTTCTCTCCATTAGGTCAGATCAGTGTGTTGACCTTGGCCACACTGATGTCATATAGCTTCTTTACCTCCTGCTTGATCTGATGCTTGTTGGCTTTGACGTCCACAATGAAGACTGGGGGGGGGGGGGGGTGAGGGATGTCGTCCTCAATCTTCCTCATAGCAGACTCAGTGGTTAAGGGAATCTTAATGAAGTCATAGTGATCAAGCTTGTTTCTCTGAGGGTATTTTGGCTGACTTCAAAGTCTTTAGTATATTGGGTCACAAGAAGGTGGGGGATGTTCAGATCTTCTTTTTGTGGCTATGGACACCCTTCAACACCATTTTCTTGGCTTTCAAGGCCTTGGACTTGGCTTCTGTTTTGGGGGGACAACTGCTTCCTTGTTCAACTTCTGCACCATCTTGGGAGAAAGGCCTAGTCATTTCTTATAGCCCAGTCGTATCCCATGACAATTATACACAACTTGTTAAGCCATTCCCCAAATGATGGATGTTTCCCTCACAAGGCAGGAATTCTTAAGCTTTATGGACTTTATGAACTCCTAAAATATCAAGAGGTCCGTGAAGCTGGATGCAGAAAAACTTTATTTTTATTTTCACTAAATTATAACTGAAATTTAGCATTTCCTTCAATAACTTAAAAACATTATTGAGGCAAACACAGGTTTCACCAAATTGTCAAAAGGGTCTATGACACAAAAGAGGTTAAGAACGCTTGTCCTAATTAGCAAGACATTTACAAACTATGCTTTTATTTTGGAAAAACAAAAACAAAAAACTCTGTGTGTCTAGAAACCCAGTGAAAAACCATGATTTTCCTAACATCTGACAAAAAAAGGCATGGCTTAAAGGTATAGAATAAGACAAGGCAAATCAGTGGGTTTCTTTTGAAGGACTATGCCTATTTGTTACAAGAGAAGGCTTTTTTTTTTTTGCCAGAAGGGAACTATAGTGATATCTAAAAAAAAAGAAAAAAGAGAAGAGTGTCAATAAACATGTTATTTAAGTAATTATACAGAAATCAAGGTTCTGGGTCCTAGCTACCAAGAACATTGGTCCCAGTTTATTTCTGCAACTGTATGCATTGCTCAATAAATCATCATCTGGATGTAACTATTTTGGTTTCTTTATTCCACCATAGCAATTATGGCGACCATGAAGAAACTGATACTTTGAGTATTTGTGTGATGGTCAGACCTTTGTTGAAAGAACATCTGAGGTACTCTGGTAAGATTTCTATCAATGAACCTCCTCAGCCAAGGACTGCCCATTCCTGGACTTCCATGTCCCCCCCAAAGCATATCCAGAAGTACCTCCTTAGAGGTGAGTGGTCCCTAACAAGGGATGGAGACATCCCCTTTAAGGAAATTGTTACTGGACTGGGGATGAGAGAAGCTTTCCATTCAGAAGGGGATGACTAAGGCTAGAGTTTTAGGAAGGCCTCATCAGAGGTATAATATAAAGGAGAGAAAGAGAGAAGACCATGGTACTCTTAAGAAACTACTTTGTAGGGAAAAATCAGAAAAAAAATGGTGGATTTTCAAAACAGCTCTCCTAGCTACTGAAAATAACAAGCAAGGACTTATTCTCATGGACTTTTTGATTAAACTATTGGGAGACGAGAAGGAAAAAAATTTTGCTTCTATCTGTCTGTCTTGTATTATCTAAGTTTTATGTCTTGGCAAATCAAATGTCTCCCATGGCCTGATCAACAGAAAAGGAGTGGAAAAAGTGAAAACTCTTCATAAGCTTCAAAAAGAAGGAAATCTTTGTTCCTAGTCTGCAGAAATGGATTTCACTGTAAAACAATTAGAAGTTTTGGGAAAAGGTTTTGATCCCTTTGAGATAAGGATCTGAGAAACATTTTAAAGAAATGCCTGTTAGCAATTTCAGACAGAAAATATTCTATCAAGTTATATCATTTACCAAATGGAAACTCTTAGAAGTCAGAAGCAGTATAAAATTATTTAAATGGCAGGTTGACACTGTGTCCTTAAATGACCAAAGAGCATGGCTCGACATTTGGGGCTTTCTGGGTTCTGCAGCAGGGGAACGGAAATTCGAGGCTGAGGGTTTCTTGTGGTTAGAAGTGCAGAGAACAGGGGCAGCTAGGTGGCCCAGTGAATAGAGCACTGGCCCTGAAGTCAGGAGGACCTGAGTTCAAATTCGGCCTCAGACACTTACCACTTACTAGCCGTGTGACCTTAGGCAAGCAGCTTAATCTCAATTGCCCTCCAAAAAGAAAAAAAAAAGGTGCAGAGAATTATAAATGCCTTGGGAAATGGTGTGGTTAGGTTGAGAAAACAAAAGGAATTGATTTGCTTTTTTGGGTAATTTAAAAAGAAATTTTTAAAAAGTTATGGGTAACTAGGAACATCACAAATTTTTTTTAATATGAGCTAACTAAAAACAGTTGGTCCTTGGGAAAATTGAAAATTTAAGTGGTACCATTAGTGATTATAAATCCATATTTGCTTTGGTCAAAATGTGTTCTGTAACTAAATCATAACGTGGTCTAATTTACAGTAAGATCTGTTCTGACCTACCAGGTTAACTGTGGTAAATTAGAACTCAATGTAAGATACATTTGATATTTTGTTTTTTTCTACTCTTACTAGTACAGCTATCATTGGGGCCCATCTGGCACCTCTTTTTTTTTTTAATATTAGACTCAAGGGCCAGAATACAAATACAGAATAAAGAAAAGAAACAAAAACATGCCATCAACTTAAATACCAAGAAAGAAAGAAAAAAGCATGTCATGTGTATAGCAGAACATAAGAGAGGATTCAAAATATGTAACAATAAATTTTTATTTCAAGAAAGCCTGTATGACATTTGAAGAGTGACAGGGTCAAGGTAGAGAATGGAATGGGTGGGGGGCAGGATAGGATGGGGGGAAATGTGGTTAGTCTTTCACAATATAACTACTATGGAAACATTTTGTAACTACACATGTACAACCTATATTGAATTGCTTATCTTCCCAGTGGGGGTGGGTAAGGAGAGAAGAAGGGAAAGAATCTGGAAATCAAAGTTTTAAAAACAAATGTTAATTTAAAAAATTGTTTTTTGCATGCAACTGGGAAATGAGATATGCAGGCACTGGGGGTATAGAAATCCATCTTTCCCTACTAGAAACTAGTTAGAGGGAGTATGGGGGAAGATATAGGAGAGGGCAGATTGGGGGAAGGGGTACTCAGTAGGCTGGCTATCTTGTGGTGGACAGGGGAGAGACAGGGAGAAAATTTGTAATTCAAAATCTTGTGAATATGAATACTGAAAACTAAAAATAAATTTAATAAAAATGAAAAAAAAAAGAAAGCTTGTATGATCTTTTTCCTTTTTTTTTTTTGGAGGGGGGAAGGCAAGACAATTGGGGTTAAGTGACTTGGCCAAGTGTCTGATTTGAACTCAGGTCCTCCTGACTCCAGGGTGGTGCTCTATCCACTGTGGTACCTAGCCGCCCAACCTGTATGATTAATAATACACATTTCATTGATAATTGTCCATCTTTGCTTCCTTGTAAATTTTCTTTTGTTCTCTGCTATATACTTTTTGACTTTGTTCTTTTTTCCCCTCTCCCCACCCCAATTATTCATTTATTCATTCATTCATTCATTCATTTACATTTGAAATTGACAAGAAGGAGACATGCTCAGAAAATGACATGGATCAGAAAACCTGAGTTCAAATCTGGTCTCAGAAATTTATTAGCTGTGTTATCTTCAGCAAGTAACTTCAACTGTTTGTCTCAGTTTCCTCATGTGTAAAATAGGATAATGATGGCACCTATCTTTCAGGGTTGGTGTGAGATCACTTGATTGTACAGTGCTTACTTAGCACAGTGCCAGGCACATGCCAAGCACTATATAAATGTTAATAAACGTAAGTACTCCATATTGGTCTTCAATGCAATCAATATAAAATATCAAAAGTGATAAAATGAATGATTTTTTACATAAGATTATTTGGAACATGCATGCAACTGAATTAATGTCACCTAACTGGTAATGTTTTGTTTCATATTTTAAATACATATGTATCATATACATCATGTATCAAAAATATTTTAAGAAAAGTAACTTCTCTTTTAATCCAGATGCTGTTAGATTACGAATTAAGCTGTTAAAAGAATGTGGCAAAAAGCTTTTTTGGCAGATTAGAATCAACCCAGCTGATTCTAGTATTTATAGCAAACAGATGTTAGATTTTGTCATAAGCCTTTTCAGTATCTATTGATATAATCATGTAGGTTTGGGGTATTTTTGTTACTAACATGGTCAGTTATATTTGTAGTTTTCTTTATACTGAACTAACCCTGCTTTTCTGGTATAACACCAAACTGATTATAGTGTAAAAACATTTAAGTAGGTTATATTCTCTTTGGTAATATTTTGGCATCAATGTCCATTAGGGGTAGTGATTTATAGTTTTCTTTTTCTGCTTTCTCACTCCTGCCTTTTGATATCCAGACTATATTTGTTTCATAGCAAGAGTTTGTCTATCTTTTCCATTTATGTAATATTAAAGTTAATTGTTCTTTCACTTGATAGAATTTCTCCTGATTCTGTATTGTCTAAATAATCTATTTCTTCTTATATTAATAACTACTTTATATCTTTAAATATTCATCCATTTATCCATTTCAACTAAGTTATCAGTCTTAATGGCATATAATTTGAGAAAATAATTCAATAGTTTCTTTTATTTCTTTATTTAGGTTTTTTTGTGTTTTTTTTTTCTTTTTGGAAGGGGGAAGGCAGGGCAATTGGGATTAAGTGCCTTGCCCGAAGTCACAGGGCTAGTTAAGTGTTAAGTGTCTGAGTCCAGATTTGAACTCAGGTTATTTCTTCATTTGTTATGAATTCTTTTTCAAGTTTTATACAATTTGTTTTCCTCAAAGAAGTATGAAAATTCCTTTTTTTTTCAATTGGTGATTGAATGAATGGTAATAAGACCTCATCTTTCTGCTTTTAACACCAGTTCTGTTATGAGCTCAGCTGCACCACCTCTGGTACTATATCACTATATATAATCACCAGACTGCAGTTACAACAGTGAGATTTATCTGAATGTTCTAGGAGATATGAGTGCTACTGTTTCCTTCTAAGACAACAGTACAGTTAAGGCAGTGGAGGTGATGACAGCCATGAATCTGAACAGCTATTTCCAGAAACTGAGAACCTGACCCTTTATTAATATATTCTTCAAATGCTTCATACTGGCAGGGAAGTGACCCTACTAAACTAGAAAAGATTGGAATATGGAACCAATGATTGACAGCTGAGTGATCAGGAGCTTAGCTGGGTACAAAGGTACCAATCAACAACAAGTTGCCCAAATAATGCATTTTTTCTATTGAGGTATAGATATGATGCCATTTGCATTCCTAGAGGAAATATCTACATCACAAAAATGAGGTCATTTTAAAGTATATTCTCCTACCAATGAAGTAAACATCTAGATCCTCATAGAGGAAGAAATTCATGTGGAATATGGAGCTTTAATTTAGGAATGTTACATCTAGGCTACTAGTCATAAAAGACATAGAAGATAGGGTTCTATAAAAATTCTGGACTTTAGGCCCAGCTAGTCTCTTCAGATAGGAACAGTCAACAGGCATTGGATGGCTACTTTGCTCAGCTAGGGGACTGACTGATGGCTTAGTTTGCACAAGCAGACACTAGATTCAATTAAAAAACAGACAAGAAACCTCTGGCCAGAATAGTCCATCACTCTCCATTCGCTGGTAGGTTTTTGGCAATCTGCTTCTCTGAAATGAATGGTTTCATCCCTATTAAAATAATTTCATACATCATTTTAAATCAGGTAACAAGGCAAGGGAGAACATACAAGGTCCACCCTGAAGGATGATTAGGTGATTGGATAGAAGAAAAGAAAGAGGGAAAAGAAGAAATCAAAAAGGAATAGCTCCTCCAAGGAAAAGCTGCTAATGGTACTGGGGGAAAAAAATTTGTCCTGCAATCATACATCTGGTCCCAGATTTTCTTAGGCAGCTTCAACTTTAATTTCTTTCTAGAATAATTTTTTATTTAGTATTTCATTTTTCCCAATTAAATGTAAAAACAATTCTCAACATTTATTCTTAAAATTCAGTTCCAAATTCTCTCCCTCTCTCCCTATCCCTGTCATTGAGAAGGCAAGCAATTTGATACAGATTATACACATGTAATCATGCAAAATAAATTCCATATTAGTCACATTGCAAAAGAAAACACAGGCCAAAATAAAAACCCAAGAGTTTTAAAAAGTATGCTTTGATCTGTATTCAGACTCCCATTAGTTCTTTCTTTGTGAATGGATAGTATTTTTCATAAGTCCTTCAGAGTAGTCTTAATTCATAATATTTCTGATAATAGCTAAGTCATCCACAATTGATTATCATCTTATGATGTTGCTACTACTGTGTACAATGTTCTGGTTCTGCTTATTTCACTTTGTATCAGCTCATGTAAGTCTTTCCAGGTTTTTCTGAGAACATCTAGCTCATCCTTTATTACAGCACAAGTTTTCCATCAAAATAATATACCATAAAGTTTTGGGGTGGTAGGTACGGGAAAGATGAGGAGAAAATCTGTAACACAAAATCTTGTGGAAATGAATGATGTAAACTAAAAATAAACATAAAATTTAATTTAAAAAATATATACACCATAAATTATTCAACCATTCCTCAACTGATGGGCATCCCCTCAATTTCCAATTCTCTGCAACCAGAAAAGGGCTGCTATAATAAGTATTTTTGTACATATAGACCTTTTTCCTTTTTATCTCTTTTGAGATACAAACCTAGTAGTGGTATAGTTAGGTCAAAGGGTATGCATGGTTTTATATGCCTTTGGCATGGTTCTGAATTGCTTTATACAATGGCTGAATCAGTTCACAACTCCACAAACAATGAATAAGTGTCTCAATTTTCCTACTACCCCTTCAATATTTGTCATTTTCCTTTTCTGTCCTATTAGTCAATCTAATAAATGTGAGATAAAACCACAGAATAGCTTTAATTTGCATTTCTCCAATCAATAGTGATTTGGAGTATTTTTAAAATAAGGCTACAGATACCTTTATTTTGTCTGAAAACTTCATATTTTTTGATCATTTATCAACTGAGAAACAACTCTTACTTTTATAAATTTGATTCATTTCTCTATATAGTTGAGAAATGAAACCTTTATCAGAGTAACTTGCTCTAAAATTTTTCCATAGTTATGACTGCTAACTATATTTCCCTCCATCCTATTTCCTGTTTATTCTATTCTCTCTCTCTTTTCACTCTCTCTCTCCTCAACAGTTTTTTTGCTTCTGAAAACAGCCTCTCCCAATCCACCCTCCCTTCTATGAGCACCTTCCTCCCCACCTTTTCTTATCCCTTTCTCCCCTCCCACTTTCCTGACTTTCCTGTAGGGCAAGAGAGATTTCTATACCCAACTGAGTGTGTATTATTCTACTTTTTGAGCCAATTCTGATGACAGTAAGGTTCAAGCATTGTCTGCCATTTTCCCCCACTCCCCATCTTTTCCTCTACTGCAGGCCGGCACTACATACAGTCCACAGGCCACTTGTAGTCCACCAAAGGATTTCAAGTGGCCCTCAAAAAATGTAGGGTTGCCACTGAGCACTCTCCTGCTTGTCATATGACCCACAGAAACAAACCACTGTCAGTCTGTCTCTAGTCTAACCTATCTGCAGCCCAAAGAAGCTTAGCCTATTTTAATTTTGGCCCCTACCTACCGCCAAGTTGTGCAGGTCTGCTCTACTATAAAAGTTCTTTTTTTCATGTCTCTTTTATGTGAGATAATTTACCCCACTCTACTTATCCCTTTTTCCTTTTTCCCAGTGCATTCCTTTCTCATCCCTTAATTTTATTTTTTTAGATATTATCCCATCATAGTTAACTCACATCTGTGCCTTCTGTCTATATATACTCCTTCTAACTGCTATAATAATGAAAAAATTCTTACAAGTATCATCTTCCCATGTAGGAATTTAAACAGTTCAACATTATTAAGTCCATTATGATTTCCCTTTCCTGTTTATCTTTTTATGCTTCTCTTGAGTCTTGTATTTGAAAGTCAGATTTCCTATTCAGTTCTGGTCTTTTTATCAGGAATGCTTGAAAGTCCTCTGTTCCATTAAATATCCATTTTTTCCTCCTGAAGGATTATACTCAGTGTTGCTGGGTTGGTGATTCCTGATTGTAATCCTAGCTCCTTTGTCCTCTGGAATATCATATTCCAAGCCCTCAGATCCTTTACTGTAGAAGCTGGTAAATCTTGTATTATCCTGACTATGGCTCCATGATACTTGAATTATTTATTTCTGGCTGTTTGCAATATTTCCTCCTTGACCTGGGAGTTCTGGAATTTGACTACAATATTCCTGGGAGTTTTCATTTTGGGATCTCTTTTAGGAGGTGATGGGTGAATTCTTTCCATTTCTATTTTAAACTCTGGTTCTAAAATATCAAGACAGTTTTCCTTGATAATTTCTTGAAATGTGATGTCTAGGGTCTTTTTTTGATCATGGCTTTGAGGAAGTTGAATAATTTTAAAATTATCTCTCTTGGATCTATTTTCCAGGTCAACTGTTTTTCCAATGAGATTTCACATTGTCTTCTCTTTTTTCATTCTTGTGGTTTTGATTGTTTCTAGATGTTTCATAGAGTCATTAGCTTCCACTTGCTCAATTCTAATTTTTCAGGGATTATTTTCTTCAGTGAGTTTTTTTACCTCCTTTTCCATTTGGCCAGTTCTATTTTTTAAGGAGTTCTCTTCATTTGATTTTTGTGCCTCTTCTACCAAAAGTTGTTGACTATCTTTTTAGGATTTTCTTGCATCACTTTCATTTCTTTTCCCAATTTTTCCTCTACTTCTCTTATTTGATTTTTAAAATCCTTTTTGAGCTCTTCCATGACCTAAGATCAATTCATGGGTTTTTTTTGAGAGTTTGGATGTAGGAGTTTTGATTTTGTCTTTGTCTTTTTTCTGAGTGTGTGTTTTGATCTTCCTTGTTACCATAGTAACTTTCTATAGTCAGAATTTTTTTTCTGTTTTTTGCCTATTTTTCTAGACTATATCTTGACTTTTAACTCTTTGCTAAAGTGGGGCTCTGCTTCTAGGGTGGAGGGTGCACTGTCCCAAACTTTAGGAGTTTTGCACTGCTGTTTTCAGAGATACTTCTAGGTACCTGTAAGTTTTCAGTTCTTTCAAGGTGGTATGATCTAAGGAGAGGTGTGTTTACTACTCTCCTGGCTTGTGCTCTGGTCTGTGAGTGACCACAAGCACTCTTTTCTGTTCAGGAACTGTGACCAGGGTCCTCACTCCATTGCAGCCACAAGCTCTAGTGCACTACTGCTCTTCCTCGACCTGGGACTGCCAGCCAGGACTGCAACTGAGATCTGAATATGGGCAAAGCAACAGAGTCCTGCTCCCAATGCCAGCAAAGAAATCCCTGTAATCTCCTAATCAGTTGTTTGACCCCCTTACCATCTGTGGGCTGAGAGCTCCAGAAGCAGGCATTGCTGCTGCTGCTGCTGATTCAGTTGCTCCAAAGGCTTGTTTCTGGTCTGCTGGGGTCCAGGAAGGTACTGGCACAGCCTACACTGGACTGCACTCCTTGTGGAGTAAGACAGTGAGTGAGACAGACTTTCCCTAACAACTTTCTAAGTTATCTTGGGCTGGAAAATTGTTTCATTCTCTTTTTTTGTGGCTTCTGCTGCTTCAGAATTTGTTTTAAAGCATTATTTAAAGGTGTTTGGAGGGGTTTGGGGGATAGCTCTTAATAAGCCTAATAACCTTTGCCAGACCATACATCCTGATCTGGAGTTTGTAAACTATATTTACGGTAAGTATGGTCCCCAGTTTCTTCCAGGAATTCCTGGAGGCTTTCTCTGGAAAGAGATCTGTCTTCTACACCGTACCTTTCCATATGGATTCTTAGACCTACCTTTCCTCTCTAAGCACAGGACAAACCTATACCCAATCTTATGTCTTGCCTTATTCTATTCTCCTTCCATCCTAGGCTACCAGATGCTTATCTTATTTTCTGACATTTTTGACATTATTTGAATTACTAATAGGGTTTAGAGACATAAATATGGAAACTGAGGCCCAGAGAAAGTGGCAGAAAATAAGCCACCAGAGCCAAGATTCAAATTCTGGTACTCAGTCTCCAAAACCAGGGCTCTTTCCATAAGTTACCATATGTGTGTGAGTGTATTTTACAATTTAGAAAGCATTTTACATGTCACTTCATGTGACCCTCACAACTAAGTAATGCAGATTATCTGCAACATCTTATTTATTTTGTAGATAAAGAAACCGAAGCTCAGAGAGACTGAGTAAATGGCAGGGCCAGAACTGAACCCAGGTCTTGTGACTTCAGAATTAGTGTTCTTTTAAGAATTTAACATTTTCTGGCTCCTTGTTACCAAGACAAGACAAACTCTGCTAATTCTGGCAAAGGAATATCACACGAGCATTAAGATATCAGAAAATTCTGTATTACAGCAAGAAAATATTCACTGGTAGTAATGTAAACAGTCTTTATCGTGTTTACCATTGTGTTAGTGGGTAAGCTAGCATCCACCACATACCTCAGATGCACTTGCCTTACCATGGGTACTAGTTGGCCTAATGATGCCACATAAAGCTAGATGAGTCACTGCTAGTTTCCAAGTACCTAGACACACACTCTCCTTACATCAGCATATGCACACACATATGTACTGTACATGTGTGTGTATACGTCTATATATGGATGTGTGTATACATATGTGTATATGTATGCATATATGTCTTCCTGGATCTGGCCTTTAAAAATAAGACCTGACACAGAAACCAGCAGGACACAAAGTATCCAGTGCCCTGCAAAGAAACCTGTGGGCAGGCCTTTCTTCCCCTCTAGGGAATTAGATGCAACAGGAAATGTCAAGGACATGGAAAAGAACAGGCTAGGCCACAAGCTGGCAGGGCAGTGCAATGGCAAAGAGATGGAGGCTTTCCTGGACCGAGTCTCCTGGACTCAGAGAAGTTCCCGGATGATGGTGACTGCCTGTACAAGTTGGAAGAGATCCTGAAATGAGTGAAGCTGGAGCCAAGGAGCAGCAAGGGACTAAACCAAAATGGAAAAAAGTAAACCTCAAATAATAGTCTGAATCATGTACTGTGTAGGTATGTAAGAAAAGGGTTGACTCTTCAACTTAACCAAGCACCTTCCTCTTGTGAAACAACCTCAATTCTCCAGTAGTTACTATAAGTGGAGGACTGTGTAAGTGGCTGGGAAATTGGGGTTCACTAGAATATGGGCGTGCACAATTCCCTTGCACTTCTGAGTGTTATTCCTGTGCAGAGGCACTCACCCTCAGAGTAGGACTGTATAAGTCCCTGAGGAAGGGAGAGATCTTGCCAGAGAGGGATGGAGAACTGCTTCGATGGTTCACAAGCTTGGTTATCACCCTTTGTTTGTTGTTTGTTGGGCTAAATAAAACCTGTCCTATATCTGACACATTGTTAGCCTAGTGCTTGCACAAAATCAGAGAGCCTTTTCCTTTTTGTCATGAAGTTACCAAGTTTCATCGTGAAAATGTTCCCAAGAGAAACACTAAGATGTGGGAGATGATTCCAAGATTGAACCTGGTCTGTGTAAACCCAGAGTGCCAGTTTTGAACCACATGTAACATATAAATGAACCTGATGCAAAATAACATCCTACTTTTTTTTAACAGGAATTTTGTTTGGGTAACCCAGGACATACGTTGGAAGCATTTTTGTGTGATAAAGTCTGAATGAATGGATTTTGGAATTTGGATTTTTCCCCTTAGGGAAACAGACTCAGCCCCAGTTTCTTGGGGTTCCATCAACCTGGAATGATATACTACCAGAAAGTATCCTAGGAGGTAGATGGAGCTGATGATATAAGTATGGGGCTGACTGATATGCTGAGCTCAGGGCAGAACATTAGCCACTGCTGTTCTACTAACCAGCTCAGGGCTGCAGGGGGCTTTCTTCAGATGTGGAGGATGAAAAGGGAGTCTGGGGGTTCTGGAACAGAAAAGGAGAATACTTCTGGCTACTGAAGAAAAGTGACAATCTACAGAAATATACAAAGCAAAACTCCAAAGGAGGTTGATCACTTTGCATAGGTTCCCAAAGTGGGTGACACCGTCCCTTAACCCCTCTAAATCCACCCCGTTAATAGCCTCAGGTGTAATTGGTAGGGAGTGTTGAATAAAATAAGGGTTAACCCAACCAAACCTGGGGAGGGCGCTGAGTATTTTTTAAAATGGGGCAGTAGGCCAAATAAGTCTGGGAACCTCTGGGAGACACTCAGTTTAGTCAGAGATTAGAACAATGGACAAGAAATCTAATCCTTTTAGTTTGTTGGAAGGGAAAAGGCAAGGGAATTCAGGTTAAGTGATTTGCCCGAGGTCACAAATCTAGTAATTGTCTAGTAAGTGTCAAGTTTCTGAGGCTGGATTTGAACTCAGGACCCCCTGACTCCAGGGCCTATGCTCTATTCACTGTGCCATCTACCTGCCCCAAGAAATCTAATTCCAAGGTCAAGCTGACAGGTTAATGTAAAGGAAAGAAAGGGTGGCTGGGCCATCCCTTCAGCTACACCAGTCAAATCAATCTCTGAGTAGATTTCTGTTAAGATTTGGATTTGATTTGGTTCCCCCTTTGGAAAATCACACAGCCTAGCCTTGTCTGGCCAAAGCTTCAGAAAGACATGCCCAGACTAGACAGAAAAAGAAGCATTTGGACACTAGCAGTCAAGGGAAGTAGTGGCAGCAACTGGCCCAATTCCAGATTTCAGGGAGAATTTATATGCATTTTGGGGGAAGGGAAGAAAGGAAAAGGGAAACAGATTCAGAATTAATTTCCCCTTGAGCCTTTGGGCTCAGGGAAGCCCACTTTCTTCACTGTTTGGGACAGAAAGGGATGGGAAACCTAGAAGACAAACAGATCTATGGGACCAGCGATAGACACTGCAGGCCCTTCTTGACTGGGTATTCCATTAGGCAATGACTGACTCCAATATTGTGACAAGGAAGCAAGTCATTGAAAAGCACCATTGGGAAACATTGTGCCGATACGGAAACATCACTAGTCTTGGAATTAAGAAAATCTGGGTTCAAATCCCAGCTCCATCAATACCTGTATGAACTCAGGCAAATCACAACTTCTGGCCTTAAGTTTCCTCATTTATAAAATTAAGAGGGCTGAGCTCGATACCGCCAAAGGCCTCTTCCAGCCGCAAGCCTAACTGTGGGAAGTATTTTGGGTCTGGGTTCTGCCCAGATCTCCTCTTACCTTGTGTATCTCATCTTTCAACCTCTATTTTCATCCTAACTCTAATCCATCTACCATGACTGAATCTACCCTCTTAAAACACTATTTTCATCAGGCTACGTCCCCTACTTGAAAATCTATAACGACTCCCTAGGACTCCATGGCCCGGAGTTTAAGGGGCCAAACCACTCTTACTTTTCCAGACACATCTCTTACTACTTCTCCTCTGTTTCAGCCTGTCTAACCTCCTCATTGCCCCTTTTCCCAAAGCTTCACTCATTCTCCCCACTGTGCCTTTGTACTCTCCATGAACATTCTTCCTCCTCCACTTAACCAAATCCTATCAGTCCTAATTTCCATCTCATTTCTCCAAAGCCTTCTCAACCTACTTTAGTCCATACTGAGCTAGTACTCCCTCCCCTAAATTCTTAAAGCATTTAATGATTATTCCATTCCTTTGTACCATTTCTGTCTGACTTTTTACATCTAAATGTCTTATCTCCCCAACTAGACTATAAACTCCTGCCAACAGGGATTATTCCTCATATCTCTTTGTATCCATTACAGATGGGTTAATTTGGTTCTCTTCTCTCTTCCCCCTACTGACTCTCTATCTTCTCTTCCCTAATGCCTTCTTAACTATCACTCCTAAACTTAAAAACCTCCAATGGTTCCCTATAGCCCATAGAATAAAGTCCAAATTCCTTAACCTGACATCTAAGGACCTTTGTAAATTGTCCCCAGCTCCCCCCCCCAGATTTATTGCCCTCTGTTCCCCTACATATATTTTATACACCAACCAAACTCACAACTACCCTCCCCCAAAACAGTACACACTTGTGTATCTCTGCCTGTGATGTTCCTGTCTTTTCTAGGCTCCAGCTGTGTCACTGGTTGTTGTTGTTGTTCAATAATTTCAGTCGTGCCCAACTCTCTCTGGCCCCATTTGGGGTTTTTCTTAGCAAAGATACCGGAGTGGTCTGCCACTTCTCTAATAGCTCATTCCTAGCAATGAGGAATGAGCCCCTGTCTCATTTCTACCTTTTCTCAAATACTTCCTTAAAGAAGCCTTCCTGATCCACCAACCAGAAGTATTCTCTCCTTCCTTTGAGTGCACAAAGCATTTTTTACTTTGCACCACTCTTACTGAACTTTCATTTTCTACGTTACATATTATTTGTCTAACTTAGTTTTCCTTCTAGACAAGGCACCATATTTTATTCTTCTTTGAATCTCCCACAGTGCACAGGACACTTACACATAGCACACAAAATATGTGGTTAATGAAACTTAGATTTGGAGTGTAAATAAAGAGCACTTTTAGTGAACAGCAATGGGCATAAGAGACAGAAAGAAAGAGGTTTTCAAAAAGCAGAACCACCTGGGTTCAAGGCTTGCTTCTGACACATGCTGGCTTTATGATGCTAAGCAAATCTCCTAGCCTCTCAGTACTAGAGGCAATTCTCTAAAACTCCAAGTTGAAGAAGGGTTAACTAGTCATGTTAAATTGGAAGATAGAGAATGAAGCCCAGGAGATAACTTTATAGATAAGTTTATATCTATTTTATATTTATTTGTCAACAAAGTAAGCAGATAATAGTAGTGAGAATGAAGTAATTGAATGGAACAGCAATACCACTCCTGAGAACTACAGGAAGGTTAGATAGATCATTCATGATGAATTTATGGGAAAATACAGACAAAAGTCACATAGGATAAGATACTAGAGGTTGCAATCTATTAGTAAAGGAAATACTTACATTGACAAAATCATAGCTCCATCTTGAATACCTAAGTTGATTTGTAACTAGAATCTAATTTTGAATTAATACCTTTTGTGCGTTAAAGACCCCTTAATGAAAAGATGTTCCCTATCTTTGCATGCTTCTATACCACAACTCCAAAGGGAATCCCTAGTATTAAGATTCAAGTATTATTACGTCTCTGAAATCACTCAGTCTCTCAGGGGCTTTAGCCATTAGTCCGATAGTAATAAAATTATACATATGCTATTTCCTCTCAGATACACAAGTTTCAGGTACACAAGCTCTAAATCAAAGACCAAGGGTCAGAGGCTGAGGAGTAACAAAGAATTTTTACTATCACTGATTCACCTTTTTGAGACAAAGTAAAAAATCAATATGAGTAAAGCACTATGGTATCCCAGTAATCCCAAACAGAGCCACAGGGTGGGAGTGTAGCTCAGTGAGATCACTCATGAGCATTAGGAAATACACTGGCCTCTTGGAATAGACCCTCACTAATATACCCCCAAATTCTGGCTGGGGGCAATTTTATTCAGCAACAGAAAAAATAAAATGAAAGGACAGTGTGGTGTAGTAGAAAAAAAAGCACTAGAATCAGTATAAGAAGACTTGTCTATGAGCACAAGCTCTGCCATTCGTGAGTCACTGGATTATAGACAAGTCATATATCTTTTGGCATCCTGTTTCCTCAAAAAGGGGAGTTTAAAATGTCTGCCCCAACCAAATCGTACAGTTGCTGTAAGAAAATCACAGAATCTCAGAAGGATCTCAGAGGACATCTATCTGAATAGGAGTCTCCTTTGCCAAAATCCCTGATAAGAGATCATCCAGTCTTTGCTGGAAGATCCCCACTGGCTGAGAACTACAACCTCTCAAAGCAGCACATTCCATTTTGGAGCAGCTCTAATGGAAGGAAATGCATTCAGCATAAACTGGCCTCTCTGCAACTTCACTCCATTTCTCCAGAGGCCAAGCTGAACAAGTCTAATCCCTCTCCCATAGAGAAACCCTTCAAACAGCTAAAGACAGTTATTATAAACCCCTAAATCTTTCCTTCTTTAGGCTAAACATCATTAGTTCTTTGATCCTTGTATGCCATACTCTTTAATCCCCTCACCACTCTGGTTGACCTCCTTTAGACAAGTTAGATTATCAATATCTATATGCTAAAATGTAGAACTCAGAACCAACACAATATTGTAGGTCCTAACACCTTCATTCTTCAAATATAGCTTAAAATCAATTTGGCTTTTTTCACTCCTATATCACATCTCTGATTCATACTGATCTTGTAGTTCACTATAACCCTGTTTTTTTTTCATAGAAACTACTGCCTGAATGCCATCTTCTTTCCCGTTCCTCTTTCCCATCCCACCACTCATACAGCTGATTTGTAGAACTCTTACATTTATGTTTATTAACTTTCATCTTAGTGGATTCCACTTACTGTACAAGCCTGTTAAGATCTTTTTGAATCCTGACTCAGTTACCCAAAATTCTAGTTGTCCCTTTCAGATTCAAATCACTTTAATAAGCATACCCCCTGTGCCTTCTTCTGGGGAGAGGGATGAGAAGTGAATGTGGGAAGTCCTGGTGAGGAAACGCTCTCTACCAAGATTGGCCAGCACCCTCACTACACCGTGGTCTTAGAGAGTAGCCTAAAGTCACTGAGGAGGTTAAGTAGCTTGCTCAGGGTCACACAGCAAGTATGTGTCCAAGGCCATATTCAAACTCAGGCCTCCCTGACTCCAGTCCAGTGCTCTCACTACATTATCATGCAATCCTTATCTAATCCTTAATTTCTCTACCTTTAAAATGAAGCTGGACTAGATGATCTTTCAGGTACTTTCTCTCTCCTATGATCCTAAGTCAAATTCCAGGGTCAAAAATGGGATTGAAAATAAAAAGCCATCTTTTTGTAGTACCAGATGGGGTACTGTTGAATATGGTGAGTCAATCAGTTAATAAAAAATTATTAAAGCCCCTATTATGTGTCAGGCACTATGCTAAGAGCTAAGGATACAAAGAAAGATTAAAGATAGCTCTTAAGGAGCTCACAATCTCATGGGGCAGACAACTTGCAAAAAACTATAAACAAGCTATTTACAGGAAAAAAATAGAAACAACAGGGAAGGCACTAGAATTCAGAGGGATCACAAAAGGCATAAAAATATAGCAAATACAAGTTATGACATTATTAGATGAGCACAAGATAGCTAAGTTGAAAGCACCACCATTTGTTCTTTTTTTTGCTGGTGGAGTGTGTGTGTGTGTGTGTGTGTGTGTGTGTGTGTGTGTGTGTAAGGGAAGTGGGGTTAAATGACTTGCCCAGGGTCACACAGCTAATAAGTGTCTAAGGCTGGACTGAGCTCAGGTTCTCCTGACTGCAGGGCTGGTGCTCTGTCCACTGTTACCTAGCTGTCCCACCACCATTCATTCTACAGAAGTGTTAAGTCTGGTCATAACTCCCAGTCTGACATAACTATATGTTTGTTTTTCCTAGGCATGGCCTTCACAATCTTGCCAGGTTTCTCAGTAGGACTTTAAAAAGGTTTTAAGCTGTCCCTAGAGAGACCTATTATAATCAATCAAATCAAACTCCAATTTAACTTTCTGTCAATCTCCACAACTAATGCCTACTACAATAAGACTACAAAAGAATAACTGTTGATTTCTAATACACAAACCAAGTTTCCTTCCACCTGAATGCCAAGTCTTCGAATCGTAAAATCTCAAGAGCTGAAAGGAACTTCAGAGGCTCTAGTCAAAACCATACTAAGTTGCCATCCCTCTATAACATCCTTGATTATTGGTCATTCAGCCCCAACTTAAATGCCTCCAATGAATAGCAACTCACCCTAAGCCATCTCTTCTCCAAATTAAACACACCTAATTTCTTTAACTGATTTTTCTTTTATATGACTGCATATCCCCCCTCCCCATCTACCTTAGTACCTACAGAATCACAGGATTTCTGAGTTGGAAGGCCCTCAGAAACTCCCTACTCCAACTATCTAGGCCAATTCAGATCTAAGCAATAATCCTTGCCTCAGCACTCCCAACAAATGCTAATCCAGTCTCTGGTAGAAGACCTACCACAAGTGAGAGAGATGGCCCCACTACTCTCCTGAGGGAGCCCATTCTATTTTTGGACAGCTCTAATTGCTTGGCAGTTTTTCTTCTATCAAGCCTAAATATGCCTCTGCATCTACCCACTGTTATCAAAGATGACAAGTTCAATCCCTTCTCCATATAATATCAAGTTTCCTCTTAAGTCTTCTTTTCACCAGGATCAACATCCTCAGTTCCTTCAACCAACTCACGTCAACTTTGCCACTCCCTTCACCACCCTTCCTCAGAAGGAACACTGGCTTATCAACGTCCTTACAAAAATCTTCTGCCCAGAACTGAGTAAAATATTCTAGACATGGTCTAAAGGAGACAAAAGCACAAGGGGATTATCAAGTCTCATTAAATATTAAATAACCAAGAGTCAATGGAATATGTTTGGAGCCTTCTACTAAAGGCCTCTCATCAAATTAATATTGATCATTACTGACCAATCTTCGCAGTCAAATCATTGCACCAGCTTTGAATTCATAGGACAGCAGAATCATTTTAGTGTCTGCTCTCTTTGTTAATGAGGAATACAAATAACATTTGTCAAATGCTTCAACTACTCAACTCTTAAATACTTCCTTTTACTATGTAGGAAGCAGTGTGCTAAGCAATGGGGATAATAATCAACAAGTATGCCTACCTATTCTATATGCCCACCTACTCTGTGCCAGCACTGTGCTAGGTGCTGGGGATACAAATACAGAATGAAAGAATCCTTAATTGTAATGAGCTTACATTCTAATGGGAGAAACAGTAAACACATATAAAATATACAGAAATATAAAGTTAATAATTACATTATATGTAGATATACATATATGATATATACACACACAAAGCAAATACAAGACATTTTGGAAGAGAAGGCACTAGCAATTTAGGGGAATTAAGAAAGAATTCATGTAGAAAGTGTCATTTGAGGTGCATCTTAAAGGAAGAGTCATTCTATGATGGGAGGGGGAAGGTAAGGAGGGAGTGAATAACAGGGATGAGGGAGTGCAAAGGAAAGGAGAGGGGAGATGGAATGCCATGAGGAGCACTGGGCCAATCTGGCTAGACTGTCAGTCTAAGAGAGGAAGGATAATCATTGAGGCTGGAAAGGTAAGCTGGGGCCAGGTTAGTAAGATTTTAAAAGGGAAACAGAATATGTATTTTATGCTAGCAGCAATAGGAAGTTATTGAAGCTGATTGAGTAGGAGGGTCACATGGTCAGATCTACACTTTGGCAGCGGTGTGTTGGATGGACTGGAGTAATCATAGATTTGAGGCAAGAAGACTAATTAGGAGACTGGTGAAATAACCTAATTGAGAAGGGATGAGGTTCTGAACTAAGGTGGTAGCTATGTTAACAGAGAGAAAGAGTTGGTTGTAAAAGAGTCAGAATTGGACAGACTTAGCACTCAATAGATACAAGGGGTAAATTAGAGTGAAGAATTGAGAATACAGAGATTACAAAACTTAGACACCTTTCAACAGAAATAGGAAGTCTGGAAAAGAGGAAAGGTTTAGGGAAAAAGATAACGAGTTCAGTCTTAGACATTTTTAATTTAAGTTATCTCCAGGGCATCCATTCTGAAATATCCAATAGGCAGCTGGTAATATGAGACTGACGTTAGGGGAAGGGAAGAAAAAAGGACTAGATATGTAGACCTGGGAGTCATGTGCATAAATAGTTAAACCCATGGAAGCTGAAGAGATTATCAAAAGAAATATGAATGAGGGAGAAGAAAAGAGGGTTCAGGATAGAACTACCAGTACACTAAGGGGTAATAACTGAATGATGAGTGTAGCAAAAGAAACTAACAAGAAATAGAAACGTGAGAATATGAGAGAATAATGCCACAATAACCCAGAGAGGAAAGAGTGTCCAGGAAGAGAGAGTGGTCAAAAATGTCAAATGCAGCACATAGGTTGAGAAGAATTAGTCCTGAGAAATGACTTATGAGAGCTGGCAATTAAGAGATCTTTGGGGAGAGACAGAGCCAAGACCACAGAGTAAAGGCAACAACAGAAAAAGAACTTGACCATAGAAAGTTAGTATGGTGACCTCAAAACAGCTACATGAAAAGCCTCACAGAAAAATGTGAATTGGTCATAGGCTGAAAAAGAATTCCTAGAAAAGACTTTAAAAAAAAAAAAGTTTAAAAATCAAATAAGAGAGGTAGAAGAAAAATTGGGAAAAAAAATGAAAGTGATGCAAGAAAATCATGAAAAGATAGTCAACAGCTTGGCAGAAGAGGCACAAAAATCAAATGAAGAGAACGCCTTTAAAAATGGAACTGGCCAAATGGAAAAGAAGATACAAAACCTCACTGAAGAAAATAATTCCTGAAAAATTAGAATTGAGCAAGTGAAAGTTAATGACTCTATGAAACATCAAGAAACAATCAAAAAACCCCACAAGAATGAAAAAAGAGAAGACAATGTGAAATATCTCACTGGAAAAACAGCTGACCTGGAAAAGAGATCCAGGAGAGATAATGTGAAAATTATTGGACTTCCTCAAAGCCATGATCAAAAAAAGACCCCAGACATCACATTTCAAGAAATTATCAAGAAAAACTGTCTTGATGTTTTAGAACCACAGGGCAAAATAGAAATGGAAAGAATTCATCCATCGCCTCCTGAAAGAGATCCCAAAATGAAAACTCCCAGAAATATTGTAGTCAAATTTCAGAGCTCCCAGGTCAAAGAGGAAATATTGCAAACAGCCAGAAATAAACAATTCAAATATCATGGAGCCATAGTCAGGATAATACAAGATTTACCAGCTTCTACAGTAAAGGATCTGAGGGCTTGGAATATGATATTCCAGAGGACAAAGGAGCTAAAATTACAATCAAGAATCACCTACCCAGCAAAACTGAGTATAATCCTTCAGGGGGAAAAATGGATATTTAATGGAATAGAGGACTTTTAAGCATTCCTGATAAAAAGACCAGAACTGAATAGGAAATCTGACTTTCAAATACAAGACTCAAGAGAAGCATAAAAAGATAAACAGGAGAGGGAAATCATAATGGACTTAATAATGTTGAACTGTTTAAATTCCTACATGGGAAGATGATACTTCTAAGAACTTTTTCATTATTATAGCAGTTAGAAGGAGTATATATAGACAGAAGGCACAGGTGTGAGTTAACTATGATGGAATATCTAAAAAAAAATTAAGGGGTGTGAAAGAAGAATGCACTGGGAGAAAGGAAAAAGAATTGGTACAATGGTGTAAATCATCTCACATAAAAGAGGACATGAAAGGAAGAGCTTTTATAGTAGAGGAGAAGATGGGAGAGGGGCGATGGCAGGTAACACCTGAACCTTACTCTTATCAGAATTGGCTCCAAAAGGGGAATAACATACACACTCAGGTGGGTATAGAAATCTATCTTGCCCTACAGGAAAGTAGGAGGGGAAGGGGATAAGAAAAAAAGGGGAGGGATGTGTGCTCATAGAAAGGAGGGTAGATTGGAGGAGGTGACAGAAGCAAAAAAAATTTTGAGGGGGGAGGGTATAAATGGGGGAAAATAGGACAGAAGGAAATACACATTTACTAATTATAACTAATTATAGCCTGAATGTGAACAGGATAAACTTATCCATAAAACTGAAGTGGATAGTCAGAGCTGATTAAAAACTAGAATCTTAAAATATATTGTGTAAGAAACACTTGAAGCAAAGAGACACACAGAGTAACATAAGAGGCTGGAGCAGAATCTATTATGTTTCAGCTGAAGTGAAAAAAAAAAAGAAGCAGGAGTAGTAATCATAATCTCAGACAAAGCAAACGCAAAAATTGATCTAATTAATTAAAAGAAATAATAAGAGAAACCATGCTTTGCTAAAAGGTACCACAGGCAATAATGTAATATCAGTATTTAACATGTATGCACCAAATGGCATAGTATCTATCCAAATTTTTAAAGGAAAAGTCAAATGAGTTACAGAAGGAAATAGATAATAAAACCATAATAGTAGCTTACCTCAAATTTCTCTTCTCAGTACTAGATAAATCTGACTAAAAAAATAAACAAGAAAGAAGTTAAGGAGATGAACAGAATTTTAGAAAAGTTAAATATAATAGACCTCTGGAGAAAACTGAAAGGTAATAGGAAGGAGTATACACTTTTTCTCAGCTGTACTTTGCATTTATAAAAACCTCACAACCAAATGCAGAAAAACAGAAATGTTAAATGCATCCTTTTAAATCATAATGCAATAAAAATTACATTAAATAAAGGGCCATGGAAACCCAGATTAAAAGTTAATTGGAAACTAAATAATCTAATCTTAAAGAATGAGTGGGTCAAAGAACAAATCACAGAAACAATAAATTTCATTAAAAAGAATGACAACAATGACAAAAATGTATGTGATACAGCCAAAACAGTACTTAGAGGAAATTTTACATCTTTAAACACCTACATCAATAAAATAGAGAAAGAGTAGATTAATGAACTAGGCATGCAACTAAAAAAACTAAAAAAATACCCAATTAAATAGCAAGTTGGAAATCCTAAAAATCAAAGCAGAGATTAATTAAATTGAAAGTAAGAAAA
>CM053581.1:282636276-282660188 GCA_028627135.1 Pseudochirops cupreus
ATATATATATATATATATATATATATATATATATATATATATATAGTATACACACACACAATCAGATACTTTCCAGTTCTCTATTTCCTTCTCATGTCTAAGTTTTGATTTCCCCAGTAAGATGATATGGAAGCTTCCTTGATCCAAGTATCAGGCCCCTCTCTTGATCAAGAGAGCCAAGAATTCAGTAACTTGATGAAGTTGGCTATCAAATTCTCAAGAGGCAGGTACAGAAAATACGAGATTTGAGTCCTAAGACCTGGGGCTTGAGCACCAGCCAGTTTTGCCACTTATTAGTTGAGCCCTTCATTTTCCTTATCTGAAGATACTATACCTGCCTCACAATTTTGTTGTGAAGATTAAATTAGAACATATGTGAAGTGTTTTGTAAACCATACAATACTATACATATACTTCAGCAATTATTACTACTGTCATGACTGAAATTTAACAAAAGGGTAAACTGAAGCAATTCTCTATGCAAGATAACCTTTATTAACAGCGACATGCTACCTGCCAATAAATGAGTCAATGGATTGTCTTCATTTATGCCAAAGAGACATGCTACCTGCCAATAAATGAGTCAATGGATTGTCTTCATTTATGCCAAAGACCCAGAGCAAAAGGACAGTTCCCTTTTATAGGTTTTGGGGAATACAGGGTAGGTGACATCATACGGTTAAGAGCAATATTGACTGGTTGGAAGTTTGCTAATGGGGACTAGCAACAAGGCCTTCATTCCCTCCCAAGAGTCTAGGTGGAAGAGAACAAAACAGACATCCTTAAAGGATAGGCTGGTGGTGTAAAAATATTAGTCGGAACTCTCTTGTGTTTACAAGCATTCCCCAAGGTCAGCTAAATTTCTTGAGGCAAGAACAGATCTGCTATTTGCAGGGGGGCTGGATTTCTAAATTTAGCCTATTACAGGCCCGATAAATTCTGAACTAAGTTCAGAGACAAAGAACGTAATTACAGGACAAAAACAGTTACAGATAATTGTAAACAGGATGGATAAATAAATGATAAAAGATCAGTCTTAATCTTTTCACCATCTTACCAGCACTTGCAAAAATCTTTCCCCTCACCCTCATTAAAGTCCACTGTGTCATAATAAGGGACTAGACCAAGTAATCATGTGTTCTTCAAAGCTATATGCCAACACAGCTCAAGCCTTTGGTATGTCATAACAAGATGTATCTGTCTGCCAATCATCAGACAAGGAAACTGTAGAAAGCAGAGTGTGTTGACCCATTATTAAGTCAATTAATTTTTTCAGCCATCAATTCATTAAGATTGTCCAAGGCCGGGGCAGCTACATGGCTCAGCGAATATAACACTGGCCCTGGAGTCAGGAGGACCTGAGTTCAAATTTGACCTCAGACACTTAACATTCCGTAGCTGTGTGATCTTGGGCAAGTCACTTAAACTGCCTTCCCCCTCCAAAAAAGACCAAAAAAAAAAAAAGATTGTCTAAGCCCACTGAGAGGTTTGATATGTACTAGTAGAAGTACTAACACCTGGGGCAGTGCATAAAGCCCCAGGCATGGATTCCGGAAGACCTGAGTTCAAATATGACCTCAGACATTCAATATCGGTGTGACCCTGGACAAGTCACTTAACCCTTTTGCCTCAGTTTCCTCATCTGTAAAATGAGCTGGAGAAGGAAATGACAAACCACTCCAGTATCTTTGTCAGGAAAACCCCAAATGGAGTCACAAAGAATCAGACACAACTGAAACAGCTAAACAACTTACACCCATAAAGCCCCAGATATTTGAATTATTGAAGTACAAATACTTTCTCGTCACCATTCCCCAAATCCTCTAGCAAAGCACTTTCTAAACAGTATAAGGAGCCTTACTCCCTTCCCCACCCCCCACAAAAATAGATATTCTGATAACAAAGAATGGTAAATTTCCATAACAAACTCTGATAAAAGCATCCTAAAGTTTGTTTTTACAAACCAAAGCATTCCTTCGCCTGAATTCACATAGCTATATGTCAATGAATTAAAGGGATTAAGCAAAAGCAGAAAAAATTACACCACAATGAAGTTAACAGCAGGAAACTCAAAAATGTCATTCTTTGCCTTAACCTTCATTTCTTTGCTTTCCTATGAAACTCTGTAACTTTTCTTTTTATTCTAAGTGGTGGAAAAAAAGGAGACTCTAGTTAATAAGGCTTTAAATTAACACCTCAAGTTTTTATGCATCTTTAACAATCAGCCCATTAAGTGTCTGACTAAAACAAAGTCAAGTGGACTAACCTACTCAATTGAACTCAACTCATTACTGAAGTAGCTATTAAGTGGCAAGCACTACCTCACAGACTTCCTGTTTTGTGACCTCTTCTATAAGAATGCCTTGATGAAATATGTGAACTATAGTTCAACTTTCCCATATACAGCAGGTTTACTTCACCTTTACATTTCCCGTCATCAATGTTTCTCCAGTCTAAAAACATTTGGACTAGTAAAGTGTTTTACAATCCCTTTTTAAATATATATGTATGTATTTCTCAATTAGTTACTGTTGCCCTTGATTGGAGAAGAAGCATGGGGAGGCATCACAAGTACAATTATATCACAGCATTATACCGAGCTGGAAGCTCTCTAGGTGGTCAATTAATCCAATCATGCCCCAGTTCAAAAGTCCTCTCTACATAACCCCAAGGAGGGGAGGGTCCATCCAACCTTATAACCTTTTAAATCTAGGAAGTAACTGGCAACCTGGTACTTCCAGAAGTTAACTTCATATTGAGACATCATTAATAAGCATCACAGCCTTTAACTGGAAGGGCCCTTTAGAAAGCATCTTGTCACACTCTGATTTTACAAATTGAGGCATAAAACGTTAAATCTTAGTCAAACAATAAACGGCAAAGCCGGGATTGGAGCAATATGACTTACCCAAAGCGGTGAAAAGAAGTGTGTTGAGTATTTTTATCAGTCTTGACCCGGAGACACAGCCCCTTCCAGGTAGGGAAGAAACAAACAACTGATACGTCTTTCTTTGATACCGGGGAACCACGAAAAACCAATGGACCAGGGAAACTTCTTTCAGCTTTGGGACACAAACCCACACTGAAGTCACGGGGCATAAGTGGCAGGGAACTAGGAGCCCCAAATTCTCAGCCAAGCCCATGCAGTCCAGTAGCCTACGGGCTCTAGCCAGGAAGGGAGGACGCTTAGGACTGCACACGCGCTGGGCAAGTGCAGCCCAGCAGGTCTCAGAGGCGCCCGGGGGCACTTGCAGACAGGCTATCTCATCTTGCCTCAAGGACAGCAGGGGCCGGGAAGAAGAGGCCAAGAAGAATGCTCGGGAGGGAAGAGTTGCCATTTCCCAGGGGCCTGACCCGACAAGGCAGAGGCAACCTGACGCTAACCACCGGACCCAAGACACCCAAGCTCAGCTAACACCGCCGCGCCGAGTCTAACACTCAACTACATCCAACCCCCTCGGAGCCCCGCCCCCTACTGTCACCGTGCCCAATCCTTCCTCAGTTATTGCCCTCAGGCCCCGCCCCTATCGCCCCAGGGCCCTATCCCTCTCCAAACACCTCCTGAAGGCCCCGCCCCTACCTGGACCCCGCCCCCATTGCCTCAGGCCCTATCCCTTCCTCAGGCATTGCCTGAAGGTTCCGCCTATCCTGAACTGCCAAGACACCGCCCCCTCCGTGCCTCAGGGCCCAATCCATCTCCAGTCACCGCCTCCTCCCCTCCAGAGACTGGGAAAAGGAGCCGCACCGCCTCAGGGCTACTTTCCTAAATAGGCCTAGAGCTCCGCCCCTCGCTTTCCCAAGGCCCAGAATGCCGCCCTTTCCACAGGAGTGGGTTCCTGGCCGTCCCCCACCCCGCCTCATGGACCCAAGCACTGCTCCGCACTTTCTACCGCTCCACAACTCAAGCCTCTTCCCGAGACTTATTCCTCACTTCACTCCGTTCTACCCTCTCCCTCCACGCAGTGCTCCGCCTCGAACCCAAGTTTCTGGCCCCGCCTTCATTCCCAGGCCCCGCCTCCAGGCTCCCGGAGCTTTAGAGCCTGCCCGCCTCCCGTCTTGCCTTCGAGCTCTGGCCCACTGCCACAGCCGCGAGATCCAGACGCCACCACAATTGGTTGAGAAGGGGTGGGAGGCGGGAACTTCCCTGCGCCTCGCTTCTGATTGCCTGGAGACCGTGACCTCACCGAGTTCTCTAGGGGCGCGGCCGCATAACCCGGAAGTTGTCCTCGCGGTGGCTCCCTTGTGCTTTGGAAGAATCGGAAGAATCGGAAGAATCGGAAGAATCGGAAGAATCGGAAGAATCGGAAGCGTGCGGTCTGGGTAGCCGGTGGTGCCTCGGGGATGACCAAAGTAAAGCGAGAAGTGGAGGAGTCGGAGGCGGCGCCGGAGAGTTCTGGGGCTCCTGAGCGCACCTACGAGGAGATGCTGTCGAACCTCAACCCCATTGCGCAGCCCCTGGCGTCCCGCCGCCTGACTCGGAAGCTGTACAAGTGCATCAAGAAAGGTGGCGCGAGGAGTGCGGAGAAGCTGCGGTGGCGGCTGTGGGGAAAGGAAGGGAAGCCGGGGAGGAGGGAAGAGAGTCAGGGCCAGAAAGAAAGGGGGAAGACGGGGAGGAAGCCGGGGAGGAGGGGAGAGAGTCAGGGCCAAAAAGAAGGGGGCCAAGCGGGGAAGAAGAGAGTGAGAAGGGGAGGCCCAGAACTGACCTTTCCGATCCTTCCAGCCGTGAAGCAGAAGCAGATCCGGCGAGGCGTGAAGGAAGTGCAGAAATTCCTTAACAAAGGAGAAAAGGGGTAAGAGCTGATGATATGGCCCTCCCTACCCACTTCTTAATTGTGATAGAAGCTCACGTGTATAGGATTTTAAGGTTTGCAAAGGACTTTGCATGTTATTTCATTTGAACTTCATAGCAGCGCTGTAAAGTAGGTATTATTATTCTCGACCAGGTACTTGCTCAGGGTCCCACAGCTAACATCTTCAAGCGGGATTTGCACTCGGGTCTCTCTGACTCCAACTCTAGCACTCCATCCTCTAGCCATCTTGGTTTAGTATCACCATGTAAACTCCTCATTGCCTCTCGTTTCTCTAAGGCCTTACCTCCAAAAATAAGGCTGGTTTAGTAATAGTGCATTCCGAACTGGTAAGCAAATTAACTGTCAGCCTTTAGCTCCTTTATCCATTCTCCCATCAAATATTCATTGAGTGCCTACTGTATGAGATACACAGATGAGTAAGCCATGAGAGGTCACCTGGACTAGTCAGTACTGCTGGATCTATAGCCAAGACTTGTTTTCAAATCCTCCTTGACACTAACTAGCTTGTGACTCTGAACAAGTTACTTAAACCCTCTGAGCATCAGCTTCCTCATCTTTAAAATGTGGAGATTGGCCTCAGATATCTTAATGTATTATCCTGTCCTCCCCAGTCTAGCAGGGAAGATGGGACATAGATATCAGGGACGATTTTTGCAAGACAGATTGTCTCCCTAAAAGTATATGAAGTTTTGGTTGTCAGAGGAAATTGAGCATATCACCTTACTTTATAAAACTTAATCCCTGATAATTATCAAACAGATGTTTTGTCATAGTGAACAAAATTACAACAATTTATTTGAAAACAATGTTGCAGAGAAAGACTTTGAAACACTTTAGAACTCTGGCCAATACAGTGATAAACTGTAAGTCCAGAAGCTTGATAAAACACACTACTCAGTTCTTGCAAGAGAGCTAAGCAGACAGAGACACATTCATTTGGGGGCATAGCTGATGTGGGAATTTGTTTTGCTAGACTGTGGGTGCTTGTGACAAGAGTTTTGTTATTGTTCAGTGGGAGGGTTAAAAGTATATATTGGGGATGTATTGATAACATTGCCTAACATTGAGTTGGGATCCGCAGTAAAGAAAGTAACCCCACACATTCAGGTTTCAACATCAGGATAGTCCTAGAGAATCCTTTAGCCCAACCCCTGAATTTCAGAACAAAAAAAGCCAGAAAGAGTGAGTAACTTGTTCAAGGTCACAAAAGTCTGGGCTGGAGCTGGAACAATTAACCAGGTCTTCTGGCTAACTCCAGTGCTCTTTCCACTGCATTATTCACAAACATAATACCCAAGAATTATGTATACCCTAACTCCCTTCTGTCCCTGCCCTTAAGAAAAATCTCTTGACTGGAGATACTCCAAGTTAAGAGATATTCATTCTAACAGGATATGAAAACAAATGACTCATTTCATTACAGGATTATGGTTTTGGCTGGGGACACACTACCCATTGAGGTATACTGCCATCTCCCCATTATGTGTGAGGATCTGAGTATGCCTTATGCTTATGTTCCCTCAAAAACGGTAAGAACTTTTTTGTAGCCACTGTCTGCAATGTTGCCTGTTCTAGCAGTATAAAAGCATGTAAAAATGAGAAGGTAGAATAGAGTTCATTGGTGCTAGGTCTCCTGGCTCAGTACTGATATGCTTATTCCTGAACCCCTAAAGAGGCATTTCAGAGTTGTCATGATCATTATTTGAAGTTACTTAGCAAGCAATAACATTTTTTTAAAAATTTGAAGAAAAACTAGCCCTTTCTTCTATTCCGACCTTACAGGATCTGGGAGCAGCTGCTGGCTCTAAGCGCCCAACTTGTGTGATTATGATTAAGCCACATGAGGACTATCAGGCTACATATGATGACTGCCTGGAGGAAGTAGAGTCTCTTCCAGTCCCCTTGTAAAGAAAAGTAGTGTGATGTTCATGATTATTTAAGAGACCCTTCTTGACTGCAACAGACAGTGGTGCAAGCAAACTGCTTTGTTGTGTCTGCAAAGGTCAGGTGGCCCTCCATCATCTCCCCACCATCATTCCCAGAGATTTTTTTAATGATAAATCAAACAATAATTTCACAAAACTTTGGCCAGTAGCATCATGGTTGTCAAGGCTATTTGCAGTAAAATAAAGGTTTGAAAAAGTAACTTCTAGTAGTTTGTGTTAGAGGTAGGAGGGCTCTGGTTTCATGGTTTTTCCCCCCCAAGTACAATAACAAATGGAATACATACCCTCCCCCCAAAAATGCTGACATGCCATTGTGAAAAACTAATAGAATCCTTGACTCCACCTCCACCCAACCCTAAAATGAGCAAACCACAGAGCAAGGCCTCTGCCTCCATTCAGCCCCAACTCATGTAACGGTGAGAGCTCTGACTCCCAGAGTCTTACTGGAACCTAACACCCCCCCCTGCCCCTACTCCATTCCTCTCCTTGCCATAGGGATTCCAAGTAATTCTACTCACCATTGGGATTAGGACACCTACCTACACAGCTTGAAAACAGGTTTTCAAACCCAAGTCATAGTAGATATAACAGTAGTTCACAGCATCATAGCACCTTGCTGGATCCCAATTTTGTTGTTTAAGATCAGATCACCTGATACCTTGACATAGCGCTAACTTGAAGTGCCCTCCAAGGAAGAAAAGGTTCACCAGAAAAACTTGAGTTCTTGGTACTGATATCTTCTTGCTAAAACAGTTTTTTTTTCCCCCTCAGCCTTACTGATACATTTGATTTTTCTTAAATCAGCTCTGAGGTGGCCAGTGGCCTTGCAGGAAGTCATCTTTCCCATGCAGCCCCCAATCTTTGGTATTAAGTAAAATGCAAAGATAGAGTAATTACAGAGAGGGCAAGTGATTTATTTGTTCAAAGTTATAAAACAGCTGCATCCAAGTCTACCTAGGCTATTTACATTGTAAAACTGGTAAATACAATTGAAACACTGTACAGTAGTAAGTGGCTGGCACCATACCTGGGCAGGCCTAAGGTTGTAAAGCTAGATCTAGATACACAAACTGCAGTGCAAGATAACAGAGGAGGAAGGAGGTGGAGAAATATATCTTGATGTCATATGTTTGTGGCTACTTTAAACAGACACTAAGCAAAACAACTGGCACAGGAGTGCATATAAGATACATGGGCTTGGGAAGGGAGAACGGAACAAGGAAAGGCATCAGAGGTGCTGGAGCAGGGATAGTGTCTGTACCCAACCTGCAGCCATCCACTAGAGTTCCGTTCTCTGCTTAGCAGACAACAGCCAAAGAGTGAAGAAACACCCCCAAACCACATCTCTTCGTTTGTGACACAGATGTTTTGGGGATAACCAAAGGACCTTGCCTCCCCAACCCGTACATCGTGCTGTTCTCAGCCAACTTTTCAAAACACCTTGGAAGGGGCTATCACAGCACATCCTTCCCTGGGTCTCATCTACCCTCCAGAAGACCAGTCAAGGCCTATTTGGAAAGTCCCCTTTACCAAGTCATCTGACTTCCTTGTTATCAGAATATGATACGTTTGCCGTCAGCTGGGTTCTGCTCCATAGGGCAGTAAGGGCATTTCAGTCTGAGGAGAGAAAAAAAACAGCAAAGGTTCAGAGACCAGAAATACAGTACATTTGTCAATATTACAGCTGATCCTCCTGTCTAACTGGTCTTTCTGCCTCTAGTGTATCTCATCTCCAATCCAGCCTCCACAACAAACTGCTCTGATGTTATTCCTTTACTCAAAAACAGGCAATGGAGAGCCTATAAAATAAAAATGTAATCCTGGCACTCAAATCCCTCCATAATATGGTTCCAACCTGCTCTCCTAGCTTTATTTCATACTATTTTACCTTCACATATTCTGTAGGACTGATATATTCCTTCTACCCACCAACTCTTGTCTACTGACACCAAAGTACAAGGAATCTACTTCCTTGAATTTTTCATAATATTTTGCCTGGACTTGCCACTCTTTTGTATCATGATGGTTAGTGCACTTGTCCTTCCCATATTATAAAGCATTTTGAGAGTAGGGCCTATGTCACATTTAATCCTCAGTGCCTGGCATAGGGCCTTGCATACAGTAGAGAGTTAACCAATTTTTGAGATGAGTTTTACTGCACATGCTATCTAACACACTGATGACCATAAGTTCATGTTCTCAGAGGAGGTAAAATAAAACTTACTTTCCTCCATTAATGAGCTTGTTGAGGGCATCCCTAGAGATGACATGACCACAGATGAGTTTGATAGGTGGATTCGAATCTGAAGTTTGCTGGCGAAGGATGGGACAGGCAAACACAGAGTGGTACCAGCACTTCATGCCCAGTTCAATCTCAATCTGTTGAGAAAAGGCATTGCTGAGCTCCATCCCCCACTGCTCCCTGTAGCTGCCACCCTATCGTGTCCAGCCAGGACTTACAGGCAGCTCGTCCTTATGGCTCCAGACTCCCGTGCACTGTCTCTGCTCAATCACTGCTTTGATGTTCATTAACACGGGCAGTGCCACACACCCAGAGGCAAAGCTGCAGAAAGGAAAAAGCTTATTGCTCTGAGTCACAAGACCTAGGTTTGAATTCGAGCTTTGCCACCTACTGGCTGGGTGATCTTGGGCAAGTCACTTCCCCTCTGAGCCTCACTTTCCTCTAAAATGAGGGAATTGACAAAAGAAAATACACATATTGACAACAGTATAAATGAAAAGATCCCTAAAAAGAAGTTAAACAATATCTGAAAAATCACTGGGAATTAAAAAAATAGACTCCCCTTTCACAGCAGTGAGGTCAAGGACTATCAAGAACAAGATATTTACAATGTCCAGTGCAATTACTATATGGGATATTTTTGCAATAAGGTAGGATTCAATTTGGGGAATAAAAACAAAAGAAATATATATGCCCCTGAGGTGATCAGGAATCAACTCTGAATGTGGACTTGGATTTTAAGCAGGCTTTCTGTAGAGCTACGTAGGATCTCAGAAGCTTTGCTCTAAATTCTATGTAAATCTATGGTCCTCTGGTCTCTTTAGACAAGGAAGCCCAGGTCCTGTTACTACCCAAAAAACAGCTCTCCTGTCTCACTTGTCCCCAAGGGACGGAGCTATACCTGACACTGAGGGGGGACTCCACAGATAGTCCAAGAAGAGCACAGGCATCTCGAGTAAAGGTCTCACAGATCTCTGCCCAGTGACTATTGTCCAAGAGGTGACAGTAGGGAGACTTCTCAATGCCCAACCGGAGATATACAAGGCTTCCCATCATCACCTGGATCTCTGCAAAGCAATACACAGGTATCTCAGGAAGTGGCTAAGAATGCTGGGAGCTTGACCAACACCACACCTACATATAATAGCCTCCTCTTTACACCAAGTCCTGGGAACAGAGGGTTTAGAGCTGGAAGGGAATTTAAGCCATCTCCCTCATTTTTCAACCCAGAGAAGTGACTTTCCCCAAGTTCATACAGGTAGTAAGCAGCAAAGGTAGTATTTGAACCCAAGTCCTCTGATTCCAAATGCAGTATTATTTCCACTACACCATACAGTTCCAAGTCCCCGGATAGAGGTGAGTCCTAATGATTTGGGGTAGAAAATGTAATGGAACAAGTAACTAGGGGGAAAATGGCATTCCTGTCACTCTAAGGTCTAGTGAGAAAATCAAGAGGTAATTTCCAGAGGACTTCTGACCTACTAGCCAACTCCATGCTGAGTTCTTGGTCCCCTGGATCCCTAGCACTCTTACCCCGTTGATGCAGCCGTGCAAAGGGCTGGAAGTGCCGTGCATAGTTCAGGGCTTCCAGCTGCTTCTCTGGGCCCCCTGCCAGGAGACGGATGAAGTGTAGTCGGTGCAACTTAAACTCCAGGGAACTATTTAGCTCCAGCAGGCGCTGCCGGTTTGAAATGGCCCAGCTGGGAAGGAGAGAAAGGTTACCTCAATACTCAGCTATGTCCCAGAGGGAATACCCTGAACTCCATATCACCACTGGGATGGTAGCTATAATTCAGGAAAAAATAAGTAACAAAAAGATGAGCCTTTGACAAATTAGCATTTTACCCAAAGAAAGGAGCTTGTGATCAGAAGCATCATGGTGAAATGATAAAATAAAGGTAACAGGCATGTTATCTGCATTCAATGCTAGCAACCTGGATGCCGAACAGCAAAGGCAGGATGAGTTTTACAAAGCAAAGCCCTTTCTTCAGGTGATAATGAGCTCAGAAAGATTAGGTGACAAGCCTGGAGTTACAGAGCTAGAGAGGTGGCTTTCTAAGAGTTGGGACCCAAACCTACTTTACAGTTTCCCAACTGCAAAGCCAGGGCTCTTTCTAAAGGTGTCTTATACCTAAAAACCCCAACCAGGAACCACCCCACATGGCAACCTTCCCCTCCTCCATACTCTAAAGCTGGTCGAAGATCTTGTTCATGCAAAGCTTCCAAGATCCGATTTAGCTCTAGGAAAGGTTGCTTAAAATCCAAGTCCACATTCAGAGTTGATTCCTGGGGAGAAATAGATCACATCAAGGGCATATATGACCTTCCATGCACTCTGTATATTAGATGCTATTAGAAATGGGGATAAATTTGAAGGGAAGGACAATTAAAGCCTTGGTTCCAGTGAGGCTCTACCAATTGCCTAAAGACAATCTCTATGTCGGCCCACCTGTCATTTCCCTCTTATCTGTACCCTCAGATCTGCTCCAATCCAGATTAACTGGAAGGTGGTTTAAGAAGCCTTCAGTACCTGACACAACTCCTCAGCAACATTCAGCATGCCCTGCTGGTACAGGTGCTCCACAATTGCCATCTGTAAAATCTGCTGCTGCTTCTCTCGAGAGTCCCACACAGTATCAGAGACCACACCACAAATCTCTGCATCAAAATTCTGATAACAAGAAGAAGAGAGAGCCTGTTGAATCCTCTCAGCTATGTGCACTTTCCCTTCACTAACAGCTCCAATAACCCTCTCATTTCTTCTCTTATGCTCCCATAATTTATGTCTACACTCCAAACCTCTCAACCCAGAATATATGCAGGAAAAGTAAACTGGAGTCCAATAAGGAAAAGGACCAGAGACTTTCATGGTTAAAACTACTTTCCCCAGCCTCTGAACCAGGCCTTTTTGCATCTTATTCATTCTAACACTGGAGAAACTTTTCTTCAGTTCCTGTTGTATATATCTCTTATTACAAATGACAATCTGGATACTGAGCTTCAAGGCAAAAGCAGCTCTTACCCTGTCAATGGCTTTGCCCACGCGGGAAACACTGCTGTGAATGTCCTTATGATCAGATGCAAGTTTCTGCACTGTGTCCTTGATTTTCCGGCAGCATTGGGACATTACCACAGAAAGGGTGGCTGAGAGAGGTGTCCCCTGAAGAGCTACAGCACAAAACAAGGATTAAGTTAGGGTATCATTCTATAAGGAATGGGGCACAGTGTCACAAAGAGGCCCCAGGCAGCAGCCTGCTCTGACACAGACCATTTTCCTTCCCTGCATGAACAAGAAGTTACCCTGTCTTTTCCCATCTGTCTGCCCATCAGCCAGCTTGAGAGCCCTGCATGATACAAGGGAGAAAAATAATGAATGTAACAAATGGGTCTAACATCATTAAACTTCTGAAGAAGCTTCAAAGCAGTGGAATACACTGGACAAAGCTGCCCTTTAGTTCCTATCAACAACCATTGACTGAGCATCTGCTACATGTAGGGCCTGATGCCAAGCAACAAACCCTGTAAGACCCAAGCTATGACCAAGGAACAGAAACAGAGAAAAGTGGCAATAGTGTAGTGAATAAAATAATAGATTTGGAATTGGGAGATCCCATTCAAAGCCTATGGCTGACAGTTGCCATGAGCAGGTCATTTTACTTCTCCATGCCTATTTTCTTACCTGTAAAACAGATATATGACCTGTACTGCCTATTACACAGGAATATGGTAGGGAAAACTGCAAGAGACAGTACAGTACAGTGGAAAGTGTGCTAGACTTAAGAGTGAGACAACCTGGGTTCAAATTCTACCTCGTCCTTGGGCAATTAACTTAATGTCTCTGGGAGGAAAAATCTCTTAGTCTCAGTTTCTCATCTGTAAAATGAGCAAGTTGGACTAAACAACCTATAAAAGCTCTTGCCAGCTCTAAATCTATGGATTCTATGACCCCTATGTACACCTCAAAGTGCTACATAAATGAGTTACTGATGTTGTTTTCTTATAGTAGCTGCAAAAGATTTCCAGTATAGCTAGAAAGACAAGGCAGGTCCACAAATTACCACAATACTGAAAAAATATCATAAAACATGTAATGGAAAAAAAATCACAAGATGAACTGATTCACCCTTCTGGACCTTTATGAAGCAGAGAGATGGCTTCCAGAGCTAAGTACATTACAGAATATTACACAGCCAGTGCATCGGAAGGATATAAAACAAAGTGCTACATTGGGTTAAAAGGAGTAAAAACAGGAAGACTTGCTAGAGAAAGCTGTATTCGAGTTAGGTTTAAGTAGATGAGAAGAAATTCAACAGACAAACAGGAGAGGTGGACCATTCCAGACATAGAGAATAGTGTAGACAAAGGCAAAGAGGTAGGAAAAGTGCAGGATGTGTCTGGGTGGGCAGAGAAAAATTCAAATGAGGTCTAGCATATGCAGAAAGAAGATAAGATAAGGCTGGAAAAGTAGGGTGTCCCTAGAATGTGAAAGGCTTTGAGGAAGGAAGAGAAATATAAGCTTTACTTGGTAAGCAATGGGAACCATTAAAGATTTCTGACTAGAGGAACAGCATAATCATATATATACATAAGAAAGATTATTCTGACATCAGTAGATGTCAGAGATTGGAAGGAGGAAGATGTGGTAGGAAGACATCACAATAATCCTGGTATTAGGAATAGAAGAGGGGAATATAAGTGATGCTGTGGAGACAGAATCAACAAAGCCAGTAACTAACTGGATATGAGAGGCAAGCAAAAGGGAAGAGCCAAAAATACCCTCTGATTTCAAACATCAGAGAAATAGTGAAGATTGATGCCACTGACAAAAACAGTGAAGAAGGAAAAGTGGGTTTAAGAAGAAAGATAAAATCAGTTTTGGTCATGTTGAATTTGAAGTGCCAGTGGAACATTGCGAACTTTTTGTAGGAAGTTGGAAAGGAAGTAGTTTTTGTAAACCTTTAAATATTATATAAATGAGTCATTATGATGAAAAGAAGGTGAAGGTTCAAATCAGGGTTATATACAGATGACTTATTATTACTGGAAGGAGGTAGAAACATAAATGTGAAATTGCATTGATCTATGTGGGCAATCCCTCACAACCAGTACATTCTCTTTCCACTCCTAAATGATTCCCAAATTAGACATACTGATATACTGCTTCCTTCAAGTGCCGGGACAACTGCAGAAATAGATATTAAGCTTAGCTAAATCCCTTTTGAGACACAGCTACTAGGTTTCAGGAAAACAACCTCCTCACTGGCCTGAGCCCACAACATTGACAACCTCAACCAATTAACAAGTATTAATGAAAGCATACTTCATCTTGGAGATCAAGGGCAGTGAAAGTGGTTACCTGCACTGGTGAGTTCCTCCCGAAGCTGGCTCACATAGTGCAGCAGCTCCTCTAAACTCTTTTCACAGTGCTGCCCATAACTTAAGAATTTCTGCAGAACTTTGTCAAGTTCTCGCTCCACACAGGCACATTGCTCCATTTCTGGGCCCCCGACCTAAAGAAGGCATCAATGGTTCATTTCAACAAACATTTATTAAACACGTACACTGTACTGGGAGCTAGGAATTCAAAAACAATCCAGTCCCCAGCCTCAAGGATCCTGGACTTTGAATGTACTCTGCCTTTTCTTCTCATTTGCTTTCAACAGCCTCCAACATTGCCATTTGTCTTTGAAAGTTTCAGTTCTAGAATCTAAACTCTCCAGCCACCTTTATAACACGACCCCAAACAATCTCTTACTCAAACATGAACCCTGAAGCTTCTATTATGAGGGATCCCTTCAGTTCAATACAACACAAAAACCATTTATTAAACACCGTGTAAGGCATTGTGATGGGCACATAATAAATGCTTCTGAATAAATAACTCACTTCTATAGCCCTTTAAAGTTTATGTAACAATTTATTCACAACTAACTCATGAATAAGACGTTACAGGTGCTATAATCCTCATTTTACAACTGAGGAAACAGCTGCTTAAACAGGTAAAAGCACATGATCACAAAGTTAGTAAGTGATGGATTCAGGTTTTAAGCCCAGATTTCCAACCCTCTTCCCTCCTGTCATAGAATAACATTAATGCGTCTTTACAAAATTTTTAGACCCTTTCAACTTCTGACTCTTTACAAGTAACTCCCAGAATCTGCTCCTTCACCTCCCAACCCCAATTATCTAAAAGCCCTGGACTGACATCCAGAAGATCCAGGTTCTGGTCTTAGGTCAGCCTCGGAGTCCATCTGTGGCCCTGGGCAAGTTACTTCCCTTCTCCTTGGCCTCAATTTTCCCATATTTAAAATGGAACCGCTGGGCCAGATTTCTAAAGTCTCCTAAGTGCTAAGGTCCTGTGCTAAGTCCTGTGATTTATAACACTGTTAACTCCCTTTACATCCTCACTTAAGCGTGTATTTAGTACACAGTATTTAAATGCTTTTTCATTCATTCACTCCTCATCCTAGGATCTAGAGAATTCCCCATTTGGGGTCCTTCTGTCTTTACAAACACCTAGACCCTGTCCTTCCTTATACTTTGTCCATAAGTGGCCAGGTCTCCATTCTACCCTCTTTGGGCCTAACTAACCCCAAAGCTAAGACTGAGGGTATTACAGCGAGTGTGATTTTTACGTCTTTTATACGGCTTTGTTCTGCTAATGGCTTGGTTCACCTAAAGTGCACTTGCTGACCTGTCATGAGGGACTTGGAGAGAATGGGGGGGGGGGAGGCCCCTAGCAGATGTCCAAAGATGGGAGGCCAGGAATTTCCTCACATGATTTGGTCACGCTCTGGATCTCAGTTTGCCCAACTATAAAATGTGGAGGCTGAACTCGAGGGTCTCTTAGAGTCTCCTCTTACAGCATGTGCGAAGGCAAGAGCCCTTCTCCACTCCCGACACGGGGTCCTCCGACATCGAACCTAGGGTATGCGGCCGCCGCAAGGGCCGAGAGTCATCCGGAACCGCTGCGTCCTGCCCAGGTCCCTCCCTCCCTTCGGCCTCCCCCAGTCCTGGATCCCCGGTTCCCCAGGCCCCGGTCCCGCTCCCCGGGTCAGGCAAGCCCCCGCTTTCTTGGACAAGGCGGTCGTCCATGCCCAGGCCCCTCGCAGCCGCCTCATCCTCTGGCCGGCCCGGTTCAGCCTCGGGGGTTGGGGAGGGCGCTCACCTCGGCCCACCACAGCCCCGGCTCGATTCCGGCGGCGCTGTCAGCTCAGAACCGGAAGCAGAGGCGGTTGCTACGACGGCCTCGGACTCGTCCACTGCGCTGGCTTCCGCAGGGGGGTGGTTGATGCTACATACTGAACACGGAGCCGTCCACCGCAGGCTGGGCACGGGGAGAGGCTGCTCAGACCCTTCCAAAAGCCGACTAGTTCCTTTCCGGTTCAGAGAAATAGAGATGGCTCCGGAGCGTGGGACTAAACCATTTGAATCCACCTGGAGGGGGGGCGGGGATACACTAAAGAGGAGACCAGAAAAATGGACCATTCCAGAGGAAGGGCGGGTCCCAGCCATCCGCGAAAGAAAGCTGCGTAGCCATGGCAACCGGGCAGGGACTGCCCCGCCCTCACCTGAGGCTGTGAAAAAGCAGAATGATTGAGGAGGGGGGAGGGATTGGGAAAGAAGCTTCCAGCCTCCGCACCAAAAAGAGCATCGCGTGTGTTCCTGGATTTTTATCCTCCATCTCTTATCCCATGTGCACTATCCTCCATCTGGTCCTCCATTCTCCATCCCAGACCACGGTCAGCATCTCCGTAAACCAACACACGCCCCTTGTGCTCCACGCACCCCTGTCCATCCTCACCTGTTTTCCTCTGGCCCTAACGCATCCCCATGTCTTCTTTGACCCACCCAAGTCCTCTCTTCCCTCAACTCATGTCATATCCGCTATCCCTGATGCCATCCTTTCCATCGGCCATTGTATAATCCATCCCCTTAATCGACCTCCTATACCGTTGGTTTTCTATTCCATAATCCCATTCCCTCTGTATCCATCATTTTCCCTCCCTAACTCCAAGTTTTCTGTCTCTATCCAGTCCCACCCCTTTGGAAACAGCATTGGAGATTCATAAGTGATATCTCGAACCTGGAACAGGACAGAATTTCTGAACCACCACCACGGATCTAGGAATCATCTATCCAATTACTCCTGCTAAATTTTATCACTTTCTTTGAATAAGGTCTTGTGCTGAAGCTGAGGATAGTACAATGATAGGTGTGATATGTCACTCTGCTGTCAAGGAATTTATAATCTAATTCAAGACCTGTACACAGATAACTATGGTACAAAGGAGAGTGAATATAATCAAAGGGAGTTATAAACAAAATTTGCAGAGAAATTTGAAGAGAACATCACTTTTATCTGGGTATGTCAGGAAAGATTTCATAGAAATCAGACAGTCTCAATAAGCATTTTTAAAGTACTTATTATGTACCAGGCACTGTGCACACTCTGCATCTCACATTGGGGAAAGAAAAGGAAAAAAAAAGCCTACACCCAAAGGGGGAAAAAAAGTTAGTTTCTGCTCTCAAAGAGCTCACAGTCTAATGTCGGAGAAAACATGCAAACGACAAACAAGATATATACAAGATAATTGGAGATAATAAAAAGAGAGAAGGCACTAAGTTTAAGAGAAATAAGAAAATTTTTCATGTAGAAGATAAGATTTTATTTGAGACTTCAAGGAAGTCATGAAATAGAGATGAGAAGAGAGAGAATTCCAGGCTTGGGGGACAAGGAGACCAGATTCACTGACCAAAGAATCAATCAAACAATAAGCATTTATTAAGGACCTACTATGTGCCAGGCACTGTGTTAAGCAGTGGGGATAAAAAGAAAGGCAAAAGACAGTCACTACCCTCAAAGAACTTACAGTCTAACAGGACACAAAAAGAAAACAACTACATACAAACAAGATAGATAGGAGATAAGTTGGAGGTAAACAATAGAGAGAAAGCACTAGCATTGATGGGATCAAGAAAGGGCTTTTTGTGGAAGATGAAATTTTAGCTGGGACTTGAAGGGACACAGGGAAGTCAAGCAAGAGGGACAAGGAGGGAGGGTATTCCAGGTATAAGGAGCAACCAGTGAAAATATCTAGAGTCTAGAGGTAGAGAGTCTTGTGGGAGACTCAGCAAGAAAGCTGGTGTTACTGAAAGACAGAATACATTGAGGAGAAAGGTGGTAGAAGCCTGGAAAGACAGGAAGGGACCAGGTTATAAAGAGCTCTGAATGATATACAAAGGAATTTATATTTGATCCTGGAAGTGATAGGGAGCCCCTGGGGCTTATTGAATTGAGGGGGTGACACAGTCAGTTTCCTCATCTGTAAAATGAGCTGGGGAAAGAGTAAGCGAAACACTCCTGTATCTTTGGCAAGAAAACCCCAAATGGAGAGTCAGACACACCTGAAAACGACTGAACAACAACAACAATAATCAGACTTGCATTTTAGGAAGACCAGTTTGAATAATGAGCAGAGTAGGGAGACACTTAAAACAGAGAGCCAGGTCTCAGTGAAAGCCAGAAAATGATGAAGTGGGAAAGGAAAAAGATTTAAGGTGAAAATGAGTTTGTTACCTATGGAACAAGCATTCCAGAGAGCTCAGTGGGAAGGGTTGGTAGCTTTAGAGGTGATATCTGAGTTGGTTTTTGGAGGAAGAATAGATTTCAGTCCATTTTAAGGAGGGGATGAGGATAGAGCTTGGAGATAATGTGATACAGATAGGTAGTGTAGTGGATAGAGTGTCTGGCTGCCTTAGATTCAGGTAGCTCTAAGTTCAAATCCTGACTCAGATATTTATTAGCTCTGTGACCTGGGCAAATCATTTAACCTCCTTCACCTCTGTTTCTTTATCTGTGAAAGAAAAATAATAGTACTTACATTATAGAGTTGTTGTGAAAATCATATGAGATAACACATGTAAAGTGCTTTGTAAAACTTAGAGTGTTATAACTATAAATGCTGCCTGTTATCATTATGCAAAAGTAAGCTAAATTATCTTCTATATGCCACAAGCCTCCCCAGGGCTGTGTCCTAGACCCTTTTTTCTTCTTTCTCCACTTCCTCTTTGTGATCTCAACACTCCCTGTTGCCTCTTGAGGATAAAATGCAAACTCCTCAGTTTATTATGACTTTGAACAAAGACTTCCCCTCTCTAGGCCTTATAATCCTCATTTGCAAAATGAGGAGATAGCACTGAGGTCCTTTTCTACCCTAGACCTATGATGTTATTATCCTAATATCAGCCCTGCACTATCTGGTTCTATCCTGTCTTCGAGAGACCACACATCCTGTCCTGATTTACATAATCTACTTTCCCATAAAACTGGCCTATATATTCCTATAGATGTGGCATTCCATCTCCCCCTCCATTCCTGGAAAGTATTTGCTATCCATCTCCACCTCCCAGAATCCTTCACTTCCTTCAAGACTCAGCTCAGGTGAGCCCTGCTAGGCAAAACTTACTGATTCCCCCTCACTCCTCTCTTGTTGATCTTTGACTTCTTAAATGATTTTGCATCTAATTTTCTAAACACTTGTATCTACCAGTAGGAAGTAAGTGATGGGCAAGTAGGAACCTCTTTTTTTGGTTTATCTCCTAATACAGTGTCTAGCACATAATAGGCATTTAAGCTTGTTTAATTGAAATGAATCAAGACTGGGGATGGAGACCAGATAATAACAATAGTAGCTAACATTTATATAGTGCTTTAAGGTTTGCAAAGTGCCTTATGTGTATTATCTAATTAGATCAGATGGCTAACCACGCTTTCCTCATCCATATAAAGAGGTAGGAAGCCACAGGTATAGGAGTTTGCATAAGCTGTCATAAATAAGTCTTCGTTTTTGGGGTTTTTTTGGTTGTGAGTTTTGATTGGCTGGGAGTTTTGTTGTTGTCACAAGAAAGGATGCATTTGTGGATTGGTATCAAAAAATGATTCTGGTGCCAAAAAACCCCAAACCATAAAACCTTTGAAAATATTTTTTAGAGGAGCATAGGGAATATAGAGTAATACAGTTTGGGGGGCACACAATATATGAAAAGGAATAATGTGAGATAAGGTTCAGAAGGTAGGGTGGTAACATGTTGTGGAGGGCCTTGAATGCCAGGATGAAAGAGTACCAGGATGGGGAGCCAAGATGGACCTGAAAGTGTACCTCAGAGTTTTTAGGAACTCTAGAGATGCCTGGATGCCTCCTTCCCTCCCTGACTCCCCCACACTTCCTCATGGTGTGGGCAGTACATGTGTGCCTAACAGAGCAAATCCGGGGGCAGTGTTCTTTCTTCACCAGGATGCAGGCAGTGGAAGACTGAGAAAGTGAATGATAATTTTCTCCCACTCAGAGTCTGTCTCTCCTGTGGAGTCGTTCACTCACTGGCTGGCTCAGGACTGAGTGGGTGCTGTGGAGAAGGGACTATGGAGGCAAAATCTTGGGCCTCATAGCCCAGTGTCTTAGATACCTAAAGCTGGGGGCACAGAAATCCAGCTCTTCCTTTCACCCCGAGAGCCAGAGGTTTATTCTGAAACAATGCAATAAATACCTGAGGCATATCTGTCAACATCTGGAGAGCCATATGGGAGTCTGGGTGGTCCCAGGCCAGCCAAGAAGGAGCAGTGCTTTGAGGGGCATGACTCACTGGTGGGGGTGTGTGAACCTAGAAGGTCCCAAAGCTGAAGGAATCACCACCCCAGGGGCCCAGGCTCTGAATACAGGCTGGACAGATGAACAAACAAAGATACAGGAAGCAGGCCGGAAAAGCCAGGGGAGCAATGACCTCATCAGCTTTTTCCAAACACCCCTGGCTTCTGTTTCTCTTTAGGGGTAACTGGTCTGTCTGACAGTAGACACTCAAGAGAGATCTGGATCCAACTGCTAAACTGTGAGTCCCTAAGGGCAGGAAGGGGGCTTTTTTATCTTTGTATCTTCTCTAACACCCAGGACAGGGCCTTACATGTAGTGTGTGATTAAGAAATTTAAGGCAGAAAGAAAACCTGGAGATTCTTCTAGTCCAAATCCTTCATTTTTACAGGTGAGTAAACTGAGGCCTAGAGAGGTAAAGCGGAAAAGAGAACTGGATTTGAAATCAGAGGATCTGGATCAAATCCCAGCTCTGCTACTTATAGCCCTTCTCTGCGCCTTAGTTTGTTCATCATAAAATGAAAGTTAGCCTAAAGGACCTCTGAGGTCCTTCCAATTCTCTATGCTCTTATGCCCTTGGCTGGGGTTGGGACGTGTGGCTTTCTGGAACAAGTGGAGATTGTAGCAAGGTTAACTAAAAAGCACAGGAAGGGGAGTCTCTCAGAGGATAACTTTAATATGGAGCTGTCTCATGTTTCAGGCACCCCACCTGTCAACCTTCTGGGGAGCCCATTATGAGCCAGGCTAATTTAATTGGGTCCCTACTTTTGGAACAGAATGTGACCCCCTTGAGGTCAGGAACCTAAGTTTCATCTTTTATCTTTGTATTGTCAACACCAAAGAGAGCCTTTTTCATACAGTAGGTGCTTAGTAAATGCTTGCTAAAGGATACTCTCAGGAAAACCTGGAAAGATTTATATAAACTGATGCAAAGTGAAATGAGCAGAACCTGTACAATATTGTACACAGTAACAGCAATATTGCATGATGATCAACTGTGAGTAACTTAGCTATTTTCAGCAATACAATAATCCAAGACAATTCTGAAGGACTTATGATGAAAGGTATTGTCTGTCTCCAATAACTGTGGAGCTTGAATGCAGATAGAAGATACTCTTTATTTTTCTTGGGGTTTTGTTTCTTTTTAGTCTGTCTTTTCTTTCACAGCACAACTTACATGGAAATGTGTTTTGAATGACTACACATGTATAACCTATGTCAAATTGCTTGCCTTCTCAATGGGGGGAAGGAATTTGGAACTCAAAATTTGAAAAAAGAATGTTAAAATTACTTTTATATATAATTGAGGGGAAACAAAATATTTTTTAAAATACTAGCTAAAATTGAATTGATGCCTGAGTTCAAATCCGGCCTCAGACACTTTTACTACATTTACTAGCCATATGACTTTGGACAAGTCACATAACTCCAATTGCCCAGCAAAAAGCAAAAAAAAAAAAATTGAATTGATGCCTGCCAATCCAAGAATGGCTAAACAAACTGTGGTACATGAATATAATATAATTACTGTGCTACAAAAAATGAAGAATGAGTAGAGAAGTATGGGAAGACTTACATGAACTGATGCAGAGAAAAGTAAACAGAGACAAGAAAAGGACATACACAATGACTACAACATAAATAGAAAAAACAAGTGTCACAAAACAATCATTAAGAAGATGATGCAAAATTACAAAGAACAAACGTGGCCCCAAAGAAGAGACAAGAGAAGACACCCCTACCCCAATCCTTTGCTGAGGTAATAGTTTTATCAGTGTGTAAAATTGCATATATTTCCAAACTTTTTCAATGTATTGATTGGTTTTTCTTATTTTTTTCTCTTCTTCCTCTTTTTCACCCCCACTAGTTAGTCATTCCTCTCAAAGCGCTGATCCTGCTTGGCTTGCCTGGGACCACCAAGGCTCCCATATGGTTCTCCAGATGTTGATAGACATGCTTTAGACTAATAATAGCTAGAACATATGTATCATATACTGGCACTGTGCTAATCACTTTACAATTATTATCTCATTTGATCCTCACAAGAGCCCTGTGAAGTAGGGACCATTATTATTCCCATTTTACATTTGAGGAAACTGAGGCAAACAAAGGTTAAATGACCTACCCAAGGCGACCCAGCTAGCAAGTGTCTGAAGTCAAATTGAACTCAGGTCTTCCTAATTCCAGACCCAACATTCTATCCACTGTGACACTAGCTGCCTCCTTTCCTTTAAAAATATTATTTGTTATATGGGACGGCTCTACATGACTGGGGATATTGGGAGAAGTCCTGGTAGTGCAAAAAACAAAAGCAACCAATAAAATGTTTGCTTTTTTAAATGAAATTGATGCAGGAAGGAAATATGGACCTTTGGAGGACAAAAAAGGAGACAGACAAGAGAGTCAGCATGGCATAATGGGCAGTGTTCTGAATTTGGAGGCAGGAAGACCTGGCCTATAATCCCCCCCACAGATACCCTACTGAAGGTAAAGTCATTTAACCTAAGATTCAGTTTCTTTATCTGTAAAGTAATACTAGCTGGCATTTATATAGCACATTAAGGTTTGCAGAGTGCTTTACAAATATCTCATTTCAGTTTCACAACAACCCTGGGAGGTGGGTACCTCTATTATCTCCATTTTACAGTTGAGGAAACTGAGGCAGACAGCTTGCCAGGGTCACCATGAAGATAATAACAGCACCTACCTCCCAGAGTTATTGTGAAAATGAGATAATATATTTACGTGCTTTAGAAACCTTAAAGCACTATATACATATGAACTCATAATTCTATCCAGGCCCAGAGCCAATCATTTATTCATTCAATAAACATTTATCAACTATCTTCTAAGTATAGTACTCAGTGCTGGGAGAGATACAAAGATAAGACATGGTCCCTGCCCAGAGTAGGCATGGCCTCCCAACTCTAGTTGGGGTTTGGAAAAGCCCTGGGTCTGTGTTGGATAAAAGCGTCCATAAGGGGAGGCTTGGGAAAGCAGAGACACCTGGGAAAAGTCAGGGCCCTTGGGTGAGGCAGGCAGCTACAGGGCATCAGGGAATCTGGTCCAGGACTCAACCCATCACAACATCTCTGTAGCTGATTTGGCTTCAGGAATAGAGGAAACTGGGGAGGGCTGATGAAAGTTCACACTTCTGTAGAGGGACAGGGACAGGGACAGGGTAGAGAGTAGATGGGGGGGGCAGGATAGGAAGAAGGGACATGTAATCAGACTCTCACAATATGCCCACTGTGGAGAGGTTCTGTGT
>CM053581.1:282660688-282727125 GCA_028627135.1 Pseudochirops cupreus
TCAGAGGGGTGAGGGGGGAAGACATAGGAGAGAATAGATTGGGGGAGGGGGGGATACACTGGGATGGCTGTTTTGGGGTGGTGGGTAGGGGGAAAAATGGGGAGAAAATTTGTAACTCAAAATTTTGTGGAAATGAATGATGTAAACTAAAATAAAAGAAAAAGAAAAAAAAGGAATAGAGGAAACTGGTTTGTTGAGCAGCAGATGAGCTAAGGAAGATCTAGTTTCCTTCTGAGACCCATCAATTCCTATCTGCCCCACCCCCTCCAGGCCCCACCCCCACCACATCTGGGCCAGGCAGGAGCTTGGTTTCTGGCGCCCTTGCCAAGTTTTGGTGCCGCCTCCCTCTGTGGGCCCTCTCCTGACTCCCCAGCACAATAATTGCTGGGTGGGGAGCTGCTGTGGGTATTCAGGAGCTGTGAAGAGGCCCAGGCCCCAGCAGAGGTGCTGAACCCAGGAGCTTGAGCCAGCCACCACCCTGGAAAAGGAGCCAGTGGCTGGTGAAGGAGTGGTGGCACCTTAGAGCTCATCCTGCCCTACCTTGCCATCTGACCCTGTGGGAGACAGGGCAAGAAAAGGACTGAGTCTACTGAGTCTTAGGTACTCGTCCTTCAGCTATGGCTGGACTGGCTGAAGTCCCTAACATTCTCGGTATCACTAGATGCAAGGATGGAAACTGGGCCAATGAGCCAGGCCTGACCAACAAAATCCCTGAACCCTGTCAGCCTTGGTGCCTTTGAGATGATTTTAGGAGACACGCTGAAATCCACTAGGGACACTCTGGGAAATTCAATGCTCACAAAACAGCCCCCAAAACAGCCTGGCTTCCATGTTCCAGAAAGCAGTCAGGCTACAATTCCCAGGACCCCCCCTACCCCTTTCCCCAAAGCAAAGTCAGGCTGTCCTTCTACCACAGAGGAAAGTAAATGTAAAAAGGACTGGACCCCGCCCTAGTATGTACTCACTCCCAGCTCTACACATGTATGCCGGGCCCCCCACATATTTCCTTATTACATACATACCACATTACACCCACCCCCAGACATGCTGCCTTTTCCTTTTATACAGCCCACTCCCACCTCACCCTATGCGTGTAGATCCCATTACAGAGGTCCCCCCCGCCTCACACACATACCCCTACCCTTTACACACACAGACACACACAGACACACACACACTCTTATCCTTTCCCTTTTAACAAAGCTACCTCGACCCTCTCCACCATCTGGCCCTGGGTACCTCACCAGGACTAGCCAAACCAAATCCTGCTATTGTTGCCATTGGTAAAAACCTAGTCTAGGTGGAAAGGAGAGAGTAGGCCCAACTGACCTCCAGGCCTTTGCCTAATACATGTTTCCTAAATTTAATTTTCTTACAAATAGACCCAAGTCTAGTTCCACAGGGCAAGGACTGATGTCAGTCTTTTCTGCCCTGCCCCAGGCACAAAAATAACACTAGCACACATTTACCTAGAGCTTTGAGGTTTGTGAAATGCCTCGTGCATGAGCTCATTTGAGCCCTACAATTCTCTGAGATGAGTAGTACGTGTGTTGCCCCCATTTTACAGATGAGGAAAGCAAGGACCAGAGAGGTTAATTGATTTGCCCAGGGTCACACAGCTCCCACCTGACCAAGGCTCCTGTTTGGGACATCACCATGCCTTTCAATCAAATAGAAGCTCCTTCAAGGCTTTTTTGTTTTGTTTTCCTGTTTTTGTCCTTCTATCCCCAAGGCCTAGCACATAAAGTATTAGAGCTGTGATTTCCTCAGCTTAGGGAATTTTTTTTTTGGAGGAACTTGTCTACCACCACTAGAATTTCACAGATAGTCTATAACCCAATAGAAAGTTCCTAGGGGGTTGCCTGATGCCCTGAGATGCAACTGGGGGTGAAATGGAGAGAGTACTGGGCGCCTGCACTGGGCGTGGAATCTGGAGAATAAGTTTGAATCCATCCTCAGACACTTATCTGTGTGACCCTGGGCAAGTCACAGTTTGCCTCAATTTCCTCATGTGTAAAAAGGGGTAATAATAACACCTACCTCCTGGAGCTGCTATGAGGATTAAGTGAGATAGTATTTGTAAGGCATTTGCATAAGCCTTTTAAGCATTATATAAACGTTAGCTATTATTAAGGGACTGAACCAGAGTCTCAGTGTCAGAGGCAGAATTTGAAACCAGGTTTTCTAGTCTCCAAACCCTGCACTCTATCCAAGACAGGCTATCTTGCACACAATAGGTGTGTGATAAATGACAGTAGAACTGAATTGTCTGTCTTATAAGAAATGCCTTTCTGGTTCAGATAAGGGTCTAAATTCCTTTCAGGTCAGGGAGGCTATTATATCATGGAAAGAATGATGACCATGGAGCCATCAGGCCTCAATTTCTTTATCCGTACAATGGAAATAATAGTCCTGTGAAGATCTTGGAGATAATGGGCTTTCTAAAGGCTTTGAAAACCTTAATGAAATAAAAAGCATTTATTATGTGAGATACAAAGAGAAAAATAAGCAGCCTTCTTCTCCTACCCCTCTCTCTCGAGGAGGTCACCTGAGTGAGTAAGACAGCACTGTAGGAGAATTCAGCTACAGGGCTGATGGAGAGGCCTAGAGCCCCCAGAGAACATGACCAACGTCAAGGCCTAGGAATCCTTGTGATGCTGTAGAAGAGCACCCCACCATCATTGGGAAAGAGGAAATTGAGTCTCCATGGATATCAGTTTGAGCTGGGGTCCTTCAGGTGCCCCAGGATGCATCTGGGATGCCTGCTAGTGGGGGAAGCGGAAAGTGGGGTCCCCATTGAAACATCTGTCACCATCAAAGGACATGACTTTGTGCCTTTGAACAACTTGGTCACGGACTCCTTTCTATCATTCTTTTGCTTAGTACTTCCCCTTACACCTCTTCCCTTAGGTCCCTAGTAAAGTTTTGGGTGGTTTTTTTTAACCTGTGTCTTAGTGGGATTATGGAAAGAGAGGTTTTCTTTCCTCACTTGGACCAGAAAGGTGGGAGAATCAATCAGTGATGCCCAGAAACCCAGCAAGACCCAGGGGAAGTACCTTCCTTCCTGCAACCCAGTGGAATTGGATTCTGGCCTGAGAGTGAGCAAATCCTGACTGGAAAGTAGTCTAAAAGCTGGACTCGGTTTTCAGTCCCCCCTCACCTGGGTCAAGTCTTCGCAAGGCTCTCTTTCACCCTCTCCAAAACACACTCCTCCTGGACACCATTTGATAGAGATAGGCTTCAACAAAACAACCAGAGTCTCCAATTAAAAAACGAAACAAAACATGGCTTTATTCTTTGAGGGGTGGCACCTGTGTCCAAGCCTCCTCACACTGGCCCTTGGGGAGTCAGGGAAGACATGACACAGGAGTTCATGGTCTCCAGGCTCCCTCTCCAGTTGCAGCCCTTTCCCCCACCAAGCTCTGTATCATTGGGGGCTCCACTCTAACCCTCCCAGCCTCTTCACTGGGCCTGGGATGTAGATCACATAGCCAATCCGGGGAGTGGTTAGGCCTGGCATGGCTGGAACTGACTTGAACATATGATAAAGGGGGAGAAAAGCACTCCTGAGCTTTTGCTTCCAAGCACCAAAATGAGGGCAGTGCCCACACTGGAAGCCCTCCTCCCCGGCCTGGCCTAGCCCTGAATGGGGCTCTCCATTCTATCCTTCCTCAGAGTCTGGGACCCTGCAGAGGAATGGGGAGAGGGACAAGGGGGTACCCTCCCAACTTTTTTCAAGGACTATCCCTGTTGGGTCCTGCAGCAGCCACCTACTCAGCTCCAGCACCACTCAGATCTTGGAGGACTCAAGCCTTGGGCTCCAGGGTGTCTGTGGTACCCTCAGCTCCCGCAGCTCCCTCAGTTCCTGCTCCAGAGTCTGATTGCGGTGGTACATCTCCATGTAGCTCACCTGGATCTCCCGCTGGTAACGCAGGACCCTGTTCTTTTCCTCCTGCCATGTCCTCCGCTCCTGCTCAAAAAGCAAGGCCTGCTCCCTGCCCTGCTGGCGCTCCCGCTGCAGCTCAGTCCATAGCCGCTCTGCCCCACCATTGCCCACCTCCCCTCGAAGTCCCTGGCTCTTGGAATCATCTGTTTCACAGCCCCCATCAGGCAGTTCCCCGGGGCCTGGGCCATCCTGCGAGCTCTGGTGGCAGAGGGTGTCCCGGAGCCGGGCCAGCTCACTGTCCTTGGCCTCAGCCTGGGCCCGGCTGCTTCGAAGTTTTGTCTTTAGGCTGAAGATCTCTGCTAGCTTTTGGGCCAGCTCTGCCTGGGCCTCCCGCAGCTGCTGTTTTAACAGAGAGATTTCTGAAGTCTTCTGACCCACCTAAGAAAGAGAAAGAGGGAAGTATTATAAAGATGGGATCAGAATAGAAGTGGGGGAGAGCGGGAAAAGTGAAGGGAAGAGGAGGCAGGGTCTGGAGCTCTCTGATTTAGAAGCTGGAGGAACCTTCCTTTCTCTGGACCTGTTTCTTCATCTGTAAAACTGAGACAGTAGATGCTGAGTGAGAGGAGCAGAACCAGGAGAACACTGTACACAATTACAGACACATCATATCTGTGATGACTGACTTTGATAGACTGGGCTCCCCTCAGCACTGTGAGGTTATATATAAGACAACTCCAAAGCATTCATGATGGAAAAGGCTATCCACATCCAGAGAAAGTGTTACAGAGTCTGAATGCAGATTGAAGCAAACTACTTGCTCTCTCTCTTTTGTGTTTTGTTTTGTTCCTTCTTTCTCGTTGTTCACTCTATTGGTCATAATCCTTCTTTACAACCTGACTAATGTTTAATGTGCACGTATTTGTAGAACCTATATCGGATTGCATGCTGCCATGGGAGGGGAGGTGGGAGGAGAGGGAGGGGGAGAAAATTTGGAACTCAAAAGTTCGTGAAACTGAATGTTGTAAACTAAAAGTAAATAAATCAATCAAAATTTAAATAAATGGGAAAAAAATGAAAACTGGGATAGCATAGTGCAGCTCTCTCAGGATTGTTGTAGAGAATGATCTGTAAACTCTGGAGCATCCCAGAGGTGTGAGCTGTTCTTTCTCTAGGCTGCACCTTTTGGAACTCCTGGTCTAGTCTAACCCCTTCATTTCACAGAAGAAGAATCTGAGACCAGGCAAGAAGTGACTGGCCCAAGTTCACGCAGCTCATAGACTGAGAAATTTAGAGCTGGAAGGAACCTTACAGGTCACCAAATCAGGATCACAGAATTAGGGTTGGAAGAGATCTCTTAGGCCATTGAGTTCAGCCCCTCATTTTCCAGATGAGGAAACAGAGGCTCAGAAAGGCCAAGTGATTTGTCCAAAGCCACACAGGTGGTAAGTATATGGCAGAGCTGGATTTGAACCCAAGGCATCTGACTCTACAACTGGTATTCTTTCCTCAAAGCAAAGCTGGGTCTTCTAACAGAAGGTATCACTGAATCTCTATCACAGTCTTCTAGCCCTGGGCCTCCAGTAACTGTTGGCTGCCAGCTCCCCCTCACCTCCCACTTGGCCTCCTCCTCCAGACTGGGGCTGCTGCTCTCTGGGGAGTGTGGAGGCTCCTTGGCCAGGCTCTGATGGGCGCTGAGCTCCTTCCGCAGCCTCCGCTGCTCCTGCTGAGCCATGAAAAGCTGCAGCTGCAGGCTTCGTTCATTCCGTTCGGCCTTCTGGGCTATCTCCTGCAGCTTCTCGTCATAGAGACGCTTCAGCTCAGCCAGCCACAGTTGCTGCCTCTCCTCCAGCTCCTGGGGGAGAGATTGGGACCTCAAGGGAGACTGACCCAGAGAAATAAACCTCCCTCCCTAGACATGAACACAGTTCAAAGAGGACAGGCTCTTCCAGAAATCCCCAAACATCCCAACAGAGCAAGAGTGAGGAAGGATGGTGGGAGGAACAGATGAAGAGAGAAAAGAACATGAAGCTGGGGCCTGGGTGGAGGAGGACAGTTTGTGGGAGGTGGGATGGGGGGGGTGCAGCCCTCACCTGTGCAAAGGGACTGGGGCCATCGTCATCACTGAGGCCTCCTTTCAGCTCTGATAGTCCCCCAACCCCAGGCTGGCCCTGCTGCAGGGCCACTGAGTCCTGGGCCATCTGAGTAGTGTAAGTGAAGTCGTAGGGGGGTGGGGGTTCAGGCAGGCAACTCAGAGTGGCCAATGGCCCCATTTCACCGGCAGTCACCATTGCCTGTTCCTTAGGGCTTCGGGCAGCTCGGTCCAGGGAACCCCCAAGGTGGTTGACATGTCCCACAGAGGCACTGAAGGGGCCAGGGCCACCACTGCCACCACTGGAGGAATCAGACAGGCCAGGGTCAGGGCCACCTTCATCCAGACTAAGTGCCTGCAGCAGCTGGGCCCGAGCACGGCTGGCCTGGGGACCAGGGCTCAGGGGTGGGTTGCACACAAGTGTATGGAGGCTGCCATTGCTCTTCCACAGCTTCTGGCCCTTGTGGGCTGCCAGGCTCTGCATGGACAGGAAGCTCTTCCCTGTACCTACCGTCGGTTTGAAGACCGAGGGTCGGATGCGGCACTGGATAGAGAAAGGGAAGGGAAAGGGTATGTGAGAACTTTGTTCATGCCTCCCTCTGCCCATTCCCCGAGGCTTCCCCATCGAGCTGCTTAGAGTGGACACCCCCAGAGGTGAAGCCTGTTTTCTTGTCTCAACATTGTACCCTGAGCACCCTTCCCTATTGGTAAAATGCCCTTAGCCATACCAGCAGAGAAGCAGCTCCCCTTCTCCTGCTCTTACCACAGACTCAGCAGTCTCCAGCTGCTGCTCCCTCACCTTGTCAAAGCGGCCCCGCTCAGGCAGGGAAGTCTTGGTGAAGTCAGCCCCCCGGGGGTGCTCCCGGTAGTAGAGACCAGAGTAGTTGCTATGGTGGTCATCATCCCCCTGCCGGTGACCCCCTGAGGGCCAGCGTTTGGCGGCCTTGGAGTCTTTCTTGGCCAGGTGAAGGTAGCTGAGGAGCTCTCGTTGGCTCAAACCCTTGCGAAGGAGCCCATCAGGCTGGCGTGAGCTTCGGGCACTGCCCAGGGCAGCCCGCAGCTCCTCAGGGGAGAAGTCCTGTCTCTCCAGCAGGCTACCCACGCTGCCCATGGTGTGGAGGGCAGTGTCACTGCTTCGGGGAGGTCTCTGGGCTGTTGCCATGAAGCTTCAGCAGGACTGAAAAGGCCGGCTCTGGGAAGATCAAAGGCAGGCTCAGAGGGGTGTTCCCCCCTAACCCCTTCCAAGGCAGATATTCCCCTTAGTTAGGTATGTACAATTTTACTCTAAGAACCATAGAACTCCTGTGCCGTTCTCTGCCCCGTTCCTGAGAAGCTCTGTTCTACCTGGTCCACGATGCCACCATTCCAGAGAACACCTCCTTTGTCCAGCAGCTAAAGGTACCCCCATCCACTCTGTCCTTCACACACCCCTCCTAATACCAGGCAGAGTAGGGTCTCAAGTCTTGGTGATCCAAATTCCCTCCTCCCCCCAAATCCAGACTCTCATGAGTGGGAGATGAGGGGGAGGCCTTTGACCATATCTGCCCATTCCCATACAAGTATGTCCTAGCCAGCAGGAATAATCAAGTTCAGCCAAGACTCCTAGAGCCTATGATCATCCCTCCCTGTGCTCCTTCTCCTCCTTTCCATATTCTAAACTGGATCTACTCTGAAGGACTCAAGGATGTCTGGGGAAGGAGGTGCTGCCCTTGAAAACCTGAGACTAGACTTGGACCTGTCACCCCCACACGAGAGAGGTCCCAAGCACACAATGCGGTAGGTAGGAGTGTGGGCAGGGGGCTCTCTCTGAGCCCAGACCTGCTCCTTACAGAGTGGACCTGTTTTCTTTTCCTTTTGGGACCCAGCTGAACCTGGGCAAAAGGGCTTTGTCAGGGTGTGCAGAGAGAAAGAACACTGAGTAGGGGAACAGACATAGTCCAGTCCATGCCTTCACTCTCCCTGGTGAAGGGCCCCAAGGGAAGCCCAGGGAAGGGGGTAGGGCCCTGGGTCCCACAGCTGGAGAGACACAAACAGGAAGGGCCTGGAGGGAGGACGGATGAAGCTGGACAATGGACAGTGGCATCCGGAGCAGGTGTGCATGTGTATGGGGGGAGGGAGGCTGCTTACTTACTCATGCCACCCTCACAAGAAAACAATCACACATAGAACTCTAAGCTCCTCAGACGCTCAGACCCCAGGCTTCTACTCATTCAGGGAGAGAAGGGGATGCACCTGGGAACTTATCCCCTAGATGGCCTTCCAGATACCCCCTTCCTCCCCATCCCCGAAGACAAAGCCAGCTCCCCCCACCCTCTACCCCACCCCAAGCTCTATTCTCCTGAACCATTTCCAGCTTTTGTGTTTTTGAAAGACAAAGTATGTATGTGGAGATCTATGAATCAATGAGCTCCCACCCCCAAGTCAGGAACTTAAAAGCCTTTAAAAAAAAAAGGTACAAACTTTAGGGAAAGATTCCGGTTTGTATTTCCTCCCACCCAGGGGACTTCCCCCACCCCTCATTTTCCAGTGTTCCATAAAAACAAAAACAACAACAGAAAAGCCTTGGTCCAGATGGGGGTTGAGAGGGTAGAAAACAGGTTTCCCCTCCAATCTCCCCTTTTATGTCCTGGGTCTTATTTCCCATCCATTGCTCAGGCCTCTCATTGTGGGTGGAATTTCTGGAGGCCCTGCCATGCTAGGGGTTGGGTATGCTGATGAATGAAGCAAGGTAACTCCTGCAAATTGCACAAGAATCCAGGAGTTCTATCTCTTGGTTTGGGTCATAGCAACTCGAGCTAGAAGGAACATCAAAGATCACCTACTCTGAACTTCTAATTCTAAAGAAAAGGAAACTGAAGCCCAGAGAGAGCAAGTAACTTGACCAGGGTCACACAGCAGAGAGCCAAGTAATTTGAGCCCAAGTTCTAACTCCAAACCAGTGCTATCCTCCCTACTCTTTTTTTTTTTTTTTTTTTTGCTTTTTTGGAGAGGGAAGGCAGGGCAATTGGGGTTAAGTGACTTGCCCAAGGTCACATGGCTAGTAAGTGTTAAGTGTCTGAGGCTGGATTTGAATTCAGGTCCTCCTGACTCCAGGGCCCATCCTCTGTTCACTTCACCACCTAGCCACTGCCAGTGCTATCCTCCAACTCCCTCTTCATTTAATTCAGCAAGCATTTGTTAGAAGCCTACTGTGTTCGCCACTGTGCTCTCCTCTGAGGAGACTCTCCTTGTCGAAAGCACGCACATGCACACACAGGCACCCACACAGGCCAGCCCAGCCTCCTAAGCCATGATGACCCGGGCATCATTCACCCAGTCACCCTCAGGCACATTCCTGCTCCTGCCTGTGTAACCCCCAGCCACCAAAGGTGCTGGGGGTGTTGGGGGTGGAGGCAGGAGCTTGAGCAGGAGAGTAGAAGTGAAGGGAGGGGCAGAGAGAGGGTGAGGCAGAGCCTGGGGAAGCCCCAAACTGACTCTGTTCAGTGACTCTGTTCAAAGGCATGCCAGGGGCCAAGACTCTTCATTTCCGTTCTCTACTGGATTCACACAAGCCTAGGTCTTTTCTGTGCCTTTGTCTTTCTTCTAACAACCACAGGATTAGAGAGCATTGGTTCATAGAAGTGGGGCTGGAAGGGACTTTAGTGACCATTAAGTCCAACCCTCTCATTTAATAGGTAAACTGAGGCACAGAAAAGTCAAGTCACTTGCCCAGGGTCACTCGGCTAGTAAGGGTCTGAGACAGAATATGAACTCATGTCTTCCTGACCCTATCCACTTTTGCCTCCCATTCAGAGCTGGGCAACATCCAGAAGGGATTCATAGGAAGGGTAACAGTTTGTCATCCTTTGGGTCTCTGGTTGGCAGAAAGGGCCAGACTCTCTCTACCAAAGGCCATTTTCTTTGTTCTGGCATCTAACCATCAGAGAGGGCCCATGTGCTGGTATTCCTCCTCACCCCTTAGTCTAGACAACAAATTCCTAGGGAGAGATCACTTAGGGGTGGCGGAGGCACATAACCTTGATTCTAATTCTGACAATCCAGACTATATTCTCTGGGTCTGGGTCTCAATCCAGGAGTCTGAGAGCAGGGAAGGGAGAGGTAGAACAGCAGCAGCAGAAGGGAGAGTCCTTTGGCTGAAGCCACACAAGTGCACATGCAAACACACACACACACCCTGGGGCTAGAGTCAGGCCAGGGAAGAAAGCAAGGTTTCCTAACACTTAGGCTTTGGGTCTGCTACACTATACTCCCCAGTGAACAGGGCTGAAAGAGACCATCTACTCACATCCCTTCATTTTAGAGATAAGATAATCGAGACCTAGAGATGTTAAATGACTTACTCAAGGTCATTCAGGTAGTAAGTGGTAGGGCTGAATCTGAACCAGATCCTCTAACTCTAAATCCAGCCCCCATCCCATTGCACCAGGAATTCCGTAATGATTTGGTGACTTGAACTGGGCTGGGCTGGCTGGAAATGAAAAGAGCCAGCCTCAGGACCATCCTCTACTCTCAGTCCTCCCCCAGGGACCCCACTGAGCCAGCTCAGGTGGTAGTCCAAGTTCTGGGGCTGGCCCGGGACAGAGGGAGCTCCAAGGAATGCAGAGCACTGGGAATCAGTTTAATCCCTCAGTTTAAAGGGATTCCATATCCTCAGCCCCTCCCCCAAGCTGAAGCTGCTTTCTGAGGTCCACCTTCCACCCCCTGAACCTTCCCCCCCATACACACACACATTCCAGGCTGTTGCCTAGAGGCACCAGAGCTAAGAACTCAGGGTAGGGCAGGAAGGGGAGCAACCTGGGATTAGCCACCCAAGGGGATGGGGGGGGGGAGGCAGCAAGGGAAGAAGGGAAGAATGGAGTTTCCTGACCAGCTCCTGGGATTAGGATGAGTAAACTGGAGCCTTGGAGGTGAATCAGGGCCTCTTCACAGTCCCCATAGGCAGCCAAAGGAGGCTTCCTTGGGTAGGGCGAATCCAATCATTCCCCTCTATCCACCTCAGGCTAAACTCTGCTATTCATTCGCTGTATTACCCAGGCCAAATCCCTCCCTGTCCTCAATTTCCTCCTCTGCCAAGGGAAGGGGTTAGATTTAATGGTCTCCAGGATTTTTTCCAGCTCTGATATGCATCATTATATGGATTCCATCTAGGACAAGTCCCTCCCAGAGAGGTAGGCACACAATATCTGAGCCCCACAGGGCCACCTTCATGCCCACTGCTAGCACCTCTCTATGGGCTGAGAGACAAAAATTGATCCACAGAACTCACTCACTAGAGGAGTGGGTCTCCACTCCAGAGGCTAGATTTCTAAGGTCCCTCAAACCTGAAGACCAGTCAAATCTAGCTCTGAGCATCACAGACCATTTAGTTAGTCTTCCCAATCCTGACTCCAACTCCTAGCGAGGCCTTACTTAGCAGGGAGACCAAGTTGGGCTAGGAGGATGGGCTAGGAGGAGGTCAGCCCCTTAACTACAGAAGGCTGGGGGTCTCAGCCAGGGAAGGGCCCCACCACCTGCTGGAGGGATTGTTTTGCAAATACAGCTCTGGCCTGAGGGGAAGAGGGTGAAGCTAAGAGGAGAAACCCGGAATGTTATTCTTCAGAGGAATGGGGTTGGGCAGGGGCCAGAATGTCACTGTGGCTCCAGATATGAGGCTGGGGCTGGGGAGGGGGCAGGGCCCCTTCAAAGGGACACTGATCCCAATAGCCAGCTGCCTGATCTCCCTCACACTACAGCCGCCACATCGGACTTTGAAGCTGAGGCCAGGAAGATGGGGATGAAGACAGAGAAGGAAGAGACCCTAGTATTATGAGGGTCTGAGATTCCCTTTTGATACAGAGAATGTAAACCTTGCCTCCCTACAGTTCTCTCTGGAGAAGTTGAGAGGGCCACTGATTAAATATCCAGGTTCCTTCCAGGATGATTCTATGGATCACAGACAACTAGACAGAGATTACAGGCCCTGAGCTGGGTATGGGCCTTTTGTATTCTTTAGGGACCCAACCAAAGCCTTCTGAGCCCAAGAAGTGATACCGATGCATTTTACACGTTGCTCAGCCAGGGAAGGCTGAGTGCCCCAGAGCGAGAGATGGAAAAATGCCCTGGGGGAATTCTAGCTGAAGAATTGGGGGGTGGGGAGGGCAGGAGGAAGCAATCTCCCAGAATTCTAATTCTACCTTTCACCTGTGCCATCACTCAGGACCTTAATTTTTCCCATCTGAGCAATAGGGTCAGTACAGTTTCCTAGCTCTGAGAGCTCTGGCTGTGATCCTTTAGTGGATAGAGACCATATCCACTCTGACTTTGAAGTCCAAATACCTCCTTTACAAGCCAGAGCCACTAGACAAAAGCAGAAAGCCTCACCTGTGAAATCCTGGGCTATGGGCAGGAAGGATAGAACAACCTTTGGAGGGAATATATGTATATGTACAACACATATATGTACAGACACATACATACACGTGTGCACACATTTATGCATGTAAGCAAATAACGCCCGTTGGAGAATATACATGTGCATACATATATGTACGTGTGGTATGTGCACATACATACATGTTCATGTATGTATACACACATATATACAAACACACACCAGGAAATTCCAACCCCTTCCGGCCTCCACTCCCTTTCTCGGACAGCCAGAAAGAAGGGGTGGCTTAGCAGGCAAGTCCAGTCTCCAGTAGGTAACCCAGCCAAACGGCCAGCCCCAAGAGGCAGGGGAGGGAACTGTCCCCACCCACGTCTGCGCCGGTCTAGGAGGCGCCCAGCCCAGGACAACCTCCCAAACCTTCCCACACTGGGAGCCACAGCTCCAGGCAGATTTTGGTCAGTGTGCCAGGCCACCTGTCCCAGCCCAACCAGTCTTGCGTTACAGCTTCCACCTAGATCCCGGTGAAGGTGACCCACCTAGGTGTAGGTCTAGGTCACCCAGAACTCTCAACGGGTTTTCAGCAACTGTGTCTGGGGTGGCGGGCATGGGGGATGTCTTCCTTCCCACTCAGCCTGGGGCGCAGGGGGGGTGGCTGTCAGGGGGGAAGGGGAAGCAAGGCGAGGTCAGGCTCGGGGGATTCCCTCACGGCTGTCTCACAGGATGCAAATAGACTTGACCATGGGTAGGACAGATGAGACGGGCCACCCCTGATCACCAATCGGCATTCCTGGAGCAGCTGCTCTCTGTGAACAGACCTGGGGTATAATATAACTCTTCCCTGCCCCTCCCACCTTCCATGGTCCCAAAGGCTGAGCTAGGGCTGGGGTTGGGGAGAAGAGGGGGGCGCTGGCTTTTGAGTCCCAAGGTTGGCCGGCCAGATTGGACCAACATCCTGCCAGAGCTCTAAGAAGCCAAGTACTGCCGGGGTCCGGGGGCTGGGGACTGGCAAGGCTGCAAGAGAGAACCCTAACAGAGCCCTGCAGCCCAGAATCCCAAACCCCTTTCCGCAATACCCCGCTGGTGTCTCGGGACACAGCCACTGAAAACCCTCAATAAGCAAGAATCCTGGAAGGGCACTTGGAGACTTCTTAAATCTAGCCTCCTCCTTCCCTGTTAATCCCATTTTACAGAAGGGGGAAACTGAGACCCCAAGAAGAGGGGCGATTTGTCCAAGGTCACACAGGGAGCGCTTCCTTGGGGGTCCCGGGGACAGGGCAGGATGTGCTGCTACGGTGCATCGATTCCCGCCCGGCCCTTGCCCCACATTCCAGAGGCGCAGCCAGGCACACTCACCATGTTGGTGCCGGCTCTCGTTCCCTGCCAGCCAGCCCACCGGGTCCTGGGTCTGGGACCGGCCTTCGGGATCCTAGCTCTCCGATGGCACAGCAGGCTCTTCCCTCTCCGAGATTCGAACCCTCTGCTCCAGGCTCCCGGCTCTAGACCACACTGAAACACCAGCCACCCTCTCTGCCGCAGGGACACAGAGAAAACACGGTCCGGTTCATGAACTGGAGCCAGAGCCGGCGATTCGAGTAGTTCGCTCCGCTCCCAGAGGCAGAGGGAAAACCCGGCCTGACTCAGTCCCAGAATTTGAGACCTGGACTGGTCCCAGAACAGGCAAACAGGCAGCCTCCCCGGGAAAGCAAGAATGGAGAAAGCGAAGTCCGGCAGCACCACCGCCCTCCTTGTCCGGAAACTGTGGGCCAAGACATCCCCGGCCTCCCACTCTCCTAGCAGAGGCAGATTCATAAAGCCATCTCCTTCACCCCTCCTCTTTCGAATAGACTAATTCAAGTGAGGTTCCTGCCCCATCCTGCTGCCCCCTTGGCGCGCCCTAGACACACCCCTCCTTCTGACCCAGCTGCTGGAGGTGGGTGGGACAGAGCCCATGCTTGGGAGTTGTGAATTTCTGAGGTACGCCTGGCTCCCGGCAGAACCGGCTATTAAAAGTAAAGTGCTTCTTAGCCTACCTCTTTATAATTTCTTCTTTCCTCTTCCACCCCAGTAATATTGCATAAAAAACAAAGATAATTTTCTTTGAGATTCTGAAAAGAACCCTACAGGCTAACACGCTTAAAAAATACACAAGTCTCACACCCATACATAAATATACATGAATATGTATGTATGTATACATGTATATATGCATTTGGCATCTGTTTTGTTGGAGAGATCTCAACCATTTGAACATTTCCTGGTCCCAGACTGGTGATATTCTTGGGACCAGGGAACTTCACACGAACAAACACCATCTTCAAATGCAGATTCCTCAAACTCCCAGCCTCCGGGAAAGCCTAAGACTAAGAGGATGACTTGTCCCAGGTCACACACTCACAGTTAGCATGGGCCAGAGAAGGGATCTGAGCACAAGTTTTCCTGACTCAGAGGTTGGCAATCCACATAATAATATTTTACATTTTAATAGTATTTTTAAGGATTACAAGTGCTTTCTTCCAATAACATTTTTAGGTAGCTAGTACTAATATTCCTCTTACCATTCTAGAAGTGAAAACAAAACAAAACCTGAGTGTCAGAAGGGTTTTGTCTTACCTATAGTCACTTAGATATCAGAACTGGAACTCCAAACCAGTTCCCTGAGACCAGAGAATACTTTTTAAGTATAAAGCCAGTGAATACTTTCCCAAACATAAGTTAGGTGGTACAATGGACAGAACAGCTATTACAGTAGTCCAGGTATCAAGGACCCGTACGAGGGTGGTGATGGGAGAGAAGGAAACCAGAGATGCTGTGAAGATAGAAATGGAAATACTAGGGAAGTTCAGAAGAAGGGAGGATAGGGAAGGATAAGGGAAGAAGATGATGAGTTCAGTTTTGGATGTGTAGAGTTTGAGATGTCTATGAGACATCCAATTTGAGATGGTCAACAGATAGTTAATGATAGAAGTCAAGAAAGAGGTTAGGGTTAGATAAGGGGTCCAGGATAACTGAGGAGGACCAGCAGCAGCATCACCCTTCTTGTGGGGAAGCTGTGAACCTCCCATTCTCTGAATCCTAGAACCGTAGATCCGAGGTCAGATCTGAGTAGAGGTTTAGTAGATCTGAGAATCATCTCCATAGAGGTGATCATTGAACCCATGAGCGCTGAAGAGGTCACCAAGTAAGGTAGATTAGAGGGAAAAGAAAAGAAGGTCAAGGACAGAAAACATACAGGTAGCCATTGAGACCTGGATGAAGATCCAGCAAAGAGGACAGAGGAGTGATCAGACAGGTAGGAGGAGAACCAGGCATGAGAATTGGCAAGAAAATCTGCAGAGAGGACAGTATGTGGAAAAGACTATTTGACAGTTTCAGAGCCAAAGAGAAGCCAAGAAGGGTGAAAAATGAGAAAAGACCATTCGATCTGACAATTAAGAGATCACTGGTAAGTTTGGAGAAAGTAGTATGATTGAAGTCAGATGCAGATTTCAGAGAGCTGGCGAGTGAAAGAGTAGGAAGAGGAGGCACTAAATGTGGATGGACTTCTCAATGAGGTTAACCACAAAGAGAGAGGAGAATGAGGAGAAGGGAGTAAGCGTTTATCACCCAGGGGTGGAGAACCTGCAGCCTCAAGGCCACATGTGACCCTCTAGGTCCTCAAGTATCATCCTTTGAATCCAAACTTGAAGGACCTAGAAGGTAACATGTGGCCTCGAGGCTGCAGGTTCCCCACCCTGAGTCCTGTTGCATGCCTGGCACTGTGCTAAGTGCTTTACAAATACTGTCTCCTTTGATCTTCACAACCCAGCAAGGTAGGATCTCTTCTCTCTATGGGAAATGGGGATAATAACAGCACATACCATAAAAGGTTGAGGAAACTGAGGCAAACAGAGGTTAAGTGACTTGCCCAGGGTCACACAGATAAGTATTTGAGACTAGATTTGAACTCAGGTCTTCTTGACTCAAGGCCCAGCACTCTATCTACTTCACACCTACTTGCCTCGAGTTTGGTGGGCTTTGTTTTTTTGTTTGTTTGTTTTATGTTGATTTTTAAAGATGGCGGAGACTTAGCCACATTTGTAGGCGACAGAGAAACAACCAGTTGACGGGAAGAGATTGAAGATTAGTAAGAGAGTGAGGGAGCAATCTCCTGGAGAAGACCAGATGAAACGGAATTAAGAATGTGTGTAGAAGTATTTGCCTTGGCACGGAGAAGGGCCACCTCTTCATGGCAGACAGGTGAAAGAGGAGGTAGCAGAGAAAGATATTTGAGTGATGTAAGATGAGGAGGAGGAAAGAGAAGGAGCTTTCAGCAAATGATTTCAAATTTTTTGGTGAAATATGGACACAGTCCTCAACTGAGATGATGGGGGGAGGGAGGCTTAGAAAGGGGAAAAAAGGATTGGCCTGTGTGGTAAAGGGGAAAGTGAATCTATCAGGGAGGTAGGAAAGGACTGCAGGGCCACAGCGAGGGCCTGGTTGAGATTGCATAATGTAAATTTTTAGTATTCCCAGTCAGCATGGTTTCATTCTCTTCTCCAGTTTCATTCAGCTGACACCCGAAAAAGAATGAAGGCAGGTTGTGGTGAGAGTAACCCTCGGTTGGGACTTAGCAAGGCTTTATTAATGAAAAATAAATAAAGGGGCAAGCACAGAGAATAGCATAGAGCTGAATGGGTTCACCATCGGTGAAGAAAGGGAAGGAGAGAGAATATAACCGGTTTGGGAGTAATGGCCTGGGAAATACCTGAGAGGTAGAAGGATTGGGAATCATATGAGGATGAAGAACAGAGTTAGGGGTTATAAGGCAGAGGAAAAATAGAGGATAATAAAAAATACGATAAGTCCAATATGCCTTGGGGGACCACGTCAGAGGTGGCACCTGAGCTTGGCCTTGAAAGTTGGAGGTAGGAAATATTCTGAGCAGAATGAATAATATGAGCAAGGGAGAGAGGCAGGAAAGGGAGAAGCCTGGTCAGATCATGTTAGAACTAGCACAGGGCAACCAGGGCTTTGTCCCTGGCCCTTACATCCAAGGGGAGCATGATTTCTAACTTCTTCAGAAAGAATACCAACCACTCAACTAGCCCTAGGCTACCACTTCCCAGCTCCTGTGTTGGTTACTCCCCTCTCTCAGGACTGACTTTCTACTGCAGTGGACTATAATTATTGATGCTACCTGGTCTGGGGACCTGTGCCAAATGGAAAGCACAGAAAAAGCATACCCCTCCTCTAAAGTAAACTGTTTGAAGTAAGGGATTGTGCCTCATAGCTCTTTCTTGGACTGGCACCAAGCACAGTGCCTCACACAAAGTAAACACTCAGTACATATTTGTCAATGATGGATAAGAGTTGATAGGTTTCCCGTCAAACAAATAATCCTCCCCCTCTCCCACTATAATGTCAGCAGAGAGAGGTGGGCTCCAGCTCAGAGTGAGGTGCTGCAGAAAACCATTCTAATTAGAACCTTGGAATGGACTGAGCTTTTCTGTCCTGGGCATACCCCAAGTACTATGGTTAGCAAATTCCTGCCTCTGGGGACTTCCTCCCATCCCTGTGATTCTGTCTAGGAGAAAAACTCCTTCAGACCAGCCTTTTCTCCCCCCAAGTCTGATTCTCCCCTGCCATACACTTCCTCTGAGGCCTCTGGAACGAACCTTCCTTATTGGTAATAAACTCCCAGTCACCTTTGTTTTTTTCCTTACACATACAATTCATCTTCTGGTGCTCACTGAAAGCACATCTTTCTCCTGAAGATATCACATCTCTTGGCATCCTCTCCAAGGCAGGCTGCTCCCTCTCTTACAAGCCCCCTGACAATCAGGGCCTCAAGGACCTTCCTTCTGTCCCATCACTCAGCAGTATCTCCTCCCGAGACGGTTCACTCCACTCTGTCCAGATCCTTGCTGATGTCCTCAGGGGATCTCCAGGTCAATCTCCTTCCTCTTCATTAAGTTAATTATTTTCCACCCTAACCCTGCCGTCTCTAAACACTTTGACCTGTCAGTTCCGTAACCTCCTCCACTCCTTTTACCCCTTTCTCTGAACTACCACGACCACACATAGAAATGCTCATACCTTAGGCACCTTCCTCTTCCTGTTCCCTCCTCGGTCATCCTCCTCAACCAGAGTTGCCCATTCCAAGTTATGGGTCCTGTCTCAGACAATAGCGAGTAATGAAGCGTGGCTGGGGTGTTTGGATTTATAGGGCATATGAAGGGGACCAGTGGGAAACAAGGCTAGAAAGGGAGGTTGGTTCCTGATTGTAGAAGGTCTTAAACATCAGGCCATGGACTTTAGATTTCATTCTGTATGCAATGAGAGAATTCAGAAGAAGGTGAAAGGGGAGCCAACAGGGGAGTGTCTAACATGCTATTCTTTTTTTTTTTTTGGACCAGATCTGTCATTTCATTGATAAAAGGACCTCCTTTTACCAAGTCACCAAAGCAGGTATCTGCTGTGCAGATTGATTGCCTTATAGAACTGTTGGAGGGCATTGAGAGGTTCATGGGGTTATTATAGATTTAGGGCTGGAAGGGCTGTTGGAGGGCATCGAGTTCAGCTCCCTCATTTTACAGACCCAGGGTCTCGCCCAGGGCCACATAGCCAGTATAGATCAGAGCAGGATCCTGAACGCTTGTCTTCCCGACTGAGACCAGCACCCCATCCTGGAGGCCATGATGCCTCTCCCATAACAGGTGCTTAATAAAAGCTGGTTGAATTGGTTAAATCTGTGCTTTCTGAAGTTGAACCCAATAATGAGTGGGATGGATTAGAAAGGAAAAGGCTAAAGACAGGGAAACTGGTTAAGATGCTGTTGCAATAGTCTGGGTAAGAGGCCATGGGAACCTGCTCTAAGGTGATCACCAAAGCAGTAGAAAGGAAGGAATAACCAGACTAGACGTTTCAAAGACTAGCACAATGCAAGGGCCTTGAATTTGGAGTCAGAAGGCCTTCATGAGAACTACTATCTGTATGACCTTGAATAAGTCACTTCAACTGTTTGAGCCTCAGTTTCCCCAATAATGCAATGAGAGAGCTGGTGTAGATGATCTTTAAGGCTCCTTTTAGGGGCAGCAAGGCAATACAATGGAAAGACCTGAGTTCAGATCCAGCCTCAGACATTTAATAGCTGTGTGACCTTGGGCAGGTCACTTGGCCTCTGTTTGCCTCAGTTACCTCAACTGTAAAATGGGGATAATAATCGCATCTACCTCCTAGGGTAGTTATAAAACCCAAATGAGATAATATTTGTAAAGCACTAGTGCATTACCTGGCACTTAATAAATGCTTGTTTCCTTCTTTACTTCAGATATGAACTACAGGGCCACATAGTCTCCTGGAGAAGGGATGGAATGACATAGCAGGGAACAGAGAGGAAGCACTCTAGAGTTTAGGGTGGGTGGCAAAAGGAAAACACCAGGTAAACATCCTAAGGTTCCTTCCTCTTCAGGTTGTGTTCTGCTCCAGCTAGGTGGGCCAGAGGCTTGAGCAGTGATGGGGACCCTTATCAGCAACAGGATAGCAGCTCAACTCTGAGTCCCATGTTATTGGGAAAGAGGATCAGAGACCGAGAGAGGCCAAAGGACAGCCAAGGTCTCACCAGAGCACAATACGTACGGCCTCATTTGTTTCTGTATCTTTCCTTATTTCTGTCCTCATCTCCTTCACCACTTCTGTCTTATAGGCTCGTTCCTAGGGCTTAGAACTAGAAGAAACCCTAAGCACATCAGATCTATCTGCCTTATTCTGTAGATGAAGATACTGAGACATAAAAAGGTTAAGTGACTTGCCCAGTCACACAAGAAATAGAGACCAATTCGAACCCAGGACTTCTGATTCCAGATCCACTTAGTGCTCTTGAACTCTTCCCCACTCAATTAATTCATGCTAGAAGCAGAAGTTTGAGGAATGCTGTTATGCAATCCTTGCTATGATCAATCCAGGGTCTAGAAGACCCTGATAGACCAGCTTTAGACTCAGGATGATGCCCTTAAAATCACTTGGGAGAGAAAGGGTAGAGACCACAACCCCCCATTTTACAGAAGGGAGAGAAAGTGAGGCCCAGAGAGGAAAAGCAATGTGCCAAGGAACTTGGCAGGACAAAACCAGGGGAAGAAATACACCTCAGGGCCTTCTAACTCCTGGCTCAGTGCTTTGTCTGCCCCCACAATGGATCACTCTATCTGTCTCAGGGAGAGCTTTTACCTCCTTGAGTAAGAGGGTCCAGGAGAGCCAAAACACAGGCTGCCAACTGACAGCAAAGATGAGGAAGGGAACCTTGTGGGAAAGCTGTGCCCTCTGGCACTAGAAACCACCAGAAGCAGCCTCCCTATAAATCAAGCCAAGACTTTCCCATCCAGATATTATGTTTGCCTGGAGTAGAGGAAGGTAGGGCAGAAAGGGAAAAGCAATGGTGTCCATTTGCCCTGTCTGGACCTACTTGAGTTTTCATCAATCTTGTGAAGAACCCATTAACTTTTAGAGGGCCTTGTGATAAAAGAACATGGCTAGCTAGGTGCAGGGAATGAAGGATGGAAGGGGAGGCAACACTGATCCAATTTTTTCTGCTGTACCCTCATCCTCATCATTCCACCCACTGGAAAAGTCAGCCAATATTCTTCTGGCCCCATGGATGGTCACAGAGTAGCCAGAACACCTTGCCCAACAAGGTCCTGGGAAAGGGAGACCTTGTTATCATCCCAGTCCCCCATCTGCATGAACTGGCTCATATTTTCCTCACAACTCGGAATTTCTCTCTTTCGCTTCTCTATCTACTCAAAGGTACTCGTCTATTCTTCCTTCAAGATGCAACCAGACCTCTTCCTCAAAAAACTAGGAGTTCTCAGGGCTGAAAAGGGATCTTGGGGCTCATCTAGTCTAACTCCCTTAGTTTATAGATGAGAAAACTGAGACCCAGAGAGGGTATTTGTCTCTTTCTCTTCCTTTCTCTCTTCCCCCACTACTCCCCTCCCTCCCTCCTTTTCTTCCTCTCCTTCCCCTTTCTTCCTCTTCTTTTCTCCTCTTCCTCTCTCTACCTCTCCCTATCTTTCCCTTCCCCCACCCCCTTTTCCTTCTTGCCCTCTCTTCACCTTCCCCCTTCCTCTCTTCCTCCTTTTTCCTTTCCCACTTCATCTCCCTCTCCCTCTCTTTCCCTCTTCTTCTATCTCCCCCCACCCCCAACTCCTAGCCCTGCTTGGAGTTAGAGTTAGATGGAAGTCAGAGAATCTCAGAATGAACACTTGGATGGCTAAGGCCCAACTATCCCCACAGGGGAGCAAGGGGCAAGATGGTGTGATGTGTGTGTGGGCCAAGAACTCTGGGATTATTGCCCATCCCATAGGGAAGGAGGGGGAATAAGAGATATCATTCTGTATTAGCCAAGAACCTTCCTCACCTCTGCCAACCCCAAAGGGCCTGTCAGTCACTTCTACCTAGGCTCTCACCTCCAGACCTTTGCATCATATGGGAGCAGTCAGCATTAAAAGGCAACTGCCACTTATTTATTACTAAATAGTGGCTGATTGGATAACTACATTTAAAGAGAGTGAATGGATAAACCAGTGTCACCCTGGAGTTTGCTCTCTGGGGCAACCCTAGGAGTCTGTCTCTGGCCCTAATTCTATTCAATGTAGATCATAGGATTTACAGTTGGAAGGGGTTTTAGTGAGCATCGGGTCTGACTTTTTCATTATACATGGGAAGGAAGAAAGGATCATAGAAGTTGTGTGACTTGACCAAGGTTGTGCAAAATAAGGAACAGACTCAGAATTTGAATGTAGGTTCTCTGACTCCAAATCTAGGGCTCTATCCATTATGCCACAATTCAGTACTTAACACTGATTTTTATTGGCAAAACTTCTTAGTTTAGCACCAAATCTCTACAACCTAGCTCTATAAACTCCCTTTCTAGATTCATGACTTTCCTCAATATGGAACCCAAACTTCAGTAACCTTGGACTGCTCACTGAACTCAGCCCCTTCCCCCCAGCCCTGCCTCTGAGCCTCTGTTCATCCTGATCCCCAACATGGAAACACCCTCCTCCCCCATCTCTCCTTGTTGAAATCCTATCTTTCCTTCAAGGCCCAGCTCAGATGTCACCTTTTCCCTGAGGCCAAGGTCTTCACTAATCTGAGTTCCCACACAAGACAGAATGGATCTATCCCTTCACCCTTTGTACTCTTGTGAATCTTCCTATATCATATTCTGTTTTGTGTTATGCCTTTCCTCCGCTACTAAGGAAGGAAAAAAAATAAGCATTTATTAAGTGTCTAATATATGTCAAGCACTGTGCTAAGTGCTTTACAAATGTTATCTAATTCGATCTTACAATAACCTTGGGAGGTGGGTGCTCTCATTAGCTCCATTTTACAATTGGAGAAACCGAGGCGAAAGAGGTTAAGTGACTTGGCCAGTATATGCCCAGGGTCATATAGTTAGTAAGTGATTGAAACTGAATTTGAACTCAGATCTTCCCAATTGTAGGCCCAGCCCTCTATCCACCAAATAGTAGGCTCCTTAAGGACAAGGTATTGTCTTTGTATCCATACCTACCTGTGTCTTACCCAGAAACCTTACACACAAGGTGCGCTGAATGACTTTGCTGAGTCAGACTGAAGGCCCACTTGTTGCATTTGGGCTAAGGAGAGAGAACTATCCTAGTAGCCTGTCTCCAGAGGTCAATAAAGTGAGGAAACTGGATGTGCTGGCCTCAGAGATGCCTTCCAGCTCTAGAGCTGTGAAGCTATACCCTATTCTGACCCTGTGCCTTGAAAGGTAGGGAAACTGAGGCTCAAATATCTCCAAAGGTCTCCATTTAGAAAGATCGAAGGAAAACCACTAAGGTAAAACTTCACTGGGATAAAGGTAAAATCACAGGATCATTAAGACCTAAGATATCATCTAGCCTAACCCTCTTGTTTGACAGAGGAGGAAACTGAGGCCCTGGGACGAAACCCAGCCCTTGTGACTCTTTGATCTCATGCTGTTTGGATTACACCATCCTACCTCTTCCACTTTGGTTCAGAAAATCAATTGCACAAGTAAAGAATGGGGAGGCTATGGCTAGGCAAGAGTTCCAGTGAAAAGACCTGGGGGTTCTGGTGAACTGAGAGCTTACTATGACTCAACAGTAGGATGTGGCAGCTAGAAATGTTACTGCAGTCTTTGTTGTTATTTCCAACTCTCCATGACCCCACTGGGGATTTTCTTGGTTCTTGGTTTGCCATTTACCTTCTCTGGCTCATTTTACAAATGAGGAGATGAGGTAAAGAGGGTTAAGTGACTCGCCCAGGCAGTACGTGTCTAAGGCAGGATTTGAATTCAGGTCCTTCTGATCCCAAGGCTGGTACTCTTATCTGCTGCACCACCTACCTGCCCTACTAGCTATAATCTTAGACTGCTTTAATAAAGGTATAATGTCCTAAATAAAGTCAGGGAGGTAATAGTTCTGCCTTGGTCAGATCACGTCTGCCACTCTGTGTGCAATTCTGTCTACCATATTTGAGCAGGAGCACTGATAAGCCTGTGAAAAGATGGCCAAGATGAGAAGGGGACTGGGCACTGCATCACATGATGATCAGCTAAAGGAATTAAGGATGTTGACTATGGTGGAGGGAGACTTAGGGGAGACATGAGTCTTGTCTCCAGATAACCAAAGGGCTGTCATGGGAAAGTGGGAGGAGATTATTCTGTGAGGCACCAGAAGGCAGAACAAGGATCAGTGAGGATGTTACAAATGGGCCAATTTTGGCTCAACCTAAAGGAGGCCTTTTCACCAAATAGAGCTGCCAAAAAGTAGAATGAATTTCCTTGGAAGGTAGTGAGTTTCCTGATGATGAAAATGTTCATTTGGGGGTTGGATGACCATTTGTTGGGGCTATTGTGATAGAGAGTTGGACTAGAGGCCCTCACGGGTTCCTTGCAGTTTTGAGATTCTGATGCTACTGCAATCCTTCTGGTGGAACTTGTCAACTTTCTTGCAGGATATGAAGGCACCTTGAAGCCCTAGGATATGATTCAGGAAGCCCATTCTCCATTCTTTCTCCAGAACTGAACTGAGAGCATATCATGCCAGGCTGTGCCAATGCAGGCATTGGGCGCACATCCCAGTCACAAAGGAGGAAACAGAAGGGGCAGGCACTTAATGGATATGCACTGGGGAAGTCTCTTCTCTGCCTAAAGTGCCTTGGGCACACATCTAGAGACCCCAAGTCATTAGTCTGCTCTTGATGGACTGAGTGAGACCTACCTACAAAATGGCATTGAGTTGTTATGCACTCCTGTTCGAGGTTGGGCTTGCTTCCCCTCTTTGAGCCTCAGTTTCCCTATCTTTCAAGGCAGAGTGTCAGACTAGGCTAGGGCATAGCATCATAGCTCTAGAGCTGGAAGAGACCTCTGGGGCCATCACATACAATTTCTTCATTTTATAGTTCAGGAAACTGAGGTCACAACACAGAAAATTATTTGTCCAGGGGCCTAGGGGTAGTAAGTAACCAGTGGAGGTAGGATTTGAACTCAGGTCTTCTGACTCTAGAACCAATGTCCTTTCCAGATGACCTTTAAGGTCCTTTCCAGCCTTAAACATTAAGACACTGTGATGGTCCTCTTGTTACAGTGGAAAATGTCTTAGATCTGAATTCAAATAAGATACTATGATTCTATGGAAACTTCATAAATCCTAACCCTTCTGCTGAAGCTGCTTTGCATGTATCCTTCTAGGAGGTGACCAGGCAGCTCCCAGCAAGGGTTGGGGGTGGGGAGATGGGAGGCAGCTCGGATTGCAAAATCCTGCCAGGACTTGCTCCAGCACCTGGCCCTGGGGCCTGGAGGTCAGCTCCAAGCACCTTGAAAGATTTATTGACCCTGTTCAAGCTGGGATTCCCACTGTGAAACCCAACCGGGGGCAGACCACAGGAAGCCCAGTGAGCCAGACTCTGAGGAATAAGCCAAGGAGGTGAGAAGCAGCCGAGGTTTGCCAAATCAGCCACAGGTCACTCAGAAGTAAGGAAAGCCCAGGAGACAACTTGGATGGCTCATCCTGAACCATGGTATGGCATTGTGAAAAGGTCTTGGGTTTGAATCCCACCCCTTCTCCTTGGAAGGGGGATGGCTTTGGCTAAGTCATTTAACTCCCTGGCCCTGGGTTTCCTCATTTGTAAAAGTAGTACCATGAAGGAATAATTGTATTAACTACAACCCAGGGTTCATGCAAGAGAGAAACACTCTGTAAACCTTAAAGAACTACAGAAATTAAAGTTCTTGTCTGGCATTGAAGGCTTTCCCTGATCTAGTACCATCCTTCTTTTCCAGCCTTGCTCATATGTCTTCTCAATTTAATAGTAAGACGGGGAACTGATATAGGTAATTCCACAGTCCTGTACCCCCACTCCCTTTCTATTTATTCTACACTCCATTCAAAAAGGTTGGTTGTTCTTTGCTCCTGAAAAAGACATGAGCTCATGCTTTGATCTCTTCCTAGAATATCCTCTTTCACCTTATTTGCCTGTTGAATACTCCTCTACCCTTTAAAGCCCAAGCTTTAGTGCCTAGGACTGAGGAAGTCATAGCCCTGGTGTACTACATCCTCATCAGAACACATGTAAGGACTTTATTCATTTCTGGGTACCACCTTCTGGGAGGGTCATTGGTAAGCACACAGTGTCCAGAGGTGGGCCTCCAGATCATACCACATGAAGACTAGTTGAAGGAATTGGGGATCATGAGCCTGAAGAGGAAAAGATTCAAGGGGAGAGTGATAGCTCTCCTTAATATCTGAAAGGCCTTCGTGTGGAAGAGGAATTATATTCGTTCTACTTGGCTGGCAATGACAGAAATAGGAACAATAGGTTTAAAATGAAGAGGTGAATTTAGGCTGGGTGTTGGGAAGAGCTTCCTGTAAGTTAGGACTGCCCAGAGTGGCATGGGATGCCTCTGGAGGGATTGGATACTGTGGAAAGGATTCTCACTCCAGTGTGGGCTGGTCTAGATGGTCATTGAGGTCCCGTCTAACCTTGAAATTCTGTGATTCTGTAGTATACCACCTTTTCTAACAAAGTTTCTTCTCAAATTTTACTCAGAAATTCATTCTGCGCCTCTCTCATGAACTCTTTTCATGTGATATCTCATTTCTATGTTTTGTGCCTTGTTCTTCCTACTAGCTGTAAGCTCCATGAGAGCAGAGTCTTATCTTAACTTGTATCTCCTTCAGTATTATATGTGGTGCTCTGCATACTGTAGTTGCTTAATAAATGTTTGAGGAAGGAAGGAAAAAAGGGAGAGAGGAAAAAGGAAGGAAAGAAACAAGGGAGGGAGAGAAGGAAGAAGGGGGAAGGAAGGAAGGATAAAAGAGGGAAGGGTGGTAGGAAGGGAGAGAGGAAGAAAGAAAAGAGGCAAGAAAGGAATGGAAGAAAGAAGGGAAGGAGGGAAGGAGGAAGAAAGAAGGAAGGAAAGAAGGAAGGAAGGGAAGGAGACAAGAAAGAAGAAAGGGTAGGAGAAAGGAAAGGATCAAGGAAGGAAAGAATCAAGGAAAGAGGGAAGGAGAGAAGGGGAAGGAGGAAAGAAGGAGGGAGAGAAGGAGGAGTGGAAGGAAGAAAAGAAGGAAAGAAGGAAAGAAAGAAGCAAGCAAAGGAAGTAAGGAAGGAAAGCTAGGTACCAATGTGTCTTCACTCTATCAGTATAGCAGAGAGAGCACTGGACTGTCTCTCAAGGGATCTGGGTCTTGGTACTGGTTTTGACACTTATTAGCCGTACGACCTTGGGAAAAAGGTCACTTTGCTTCTCTCTCATTTTTTTCACCTGTAAAAATGAAAGAATTGAACTAGATAGTCTCAAAAGTACCTTTCAGTTCTAACATTCTGATAACTCTTTGTTATTCTCATTCTGGTCCAGCCTGGGACACATTCAATGAAAAGGGGAAGGCTCAGTGTGACAGAAAGACCCCCTCAATGCCACACCCTGGCAAAAGAGTCACAAGAGAGGGAAGGGAGAGTTTTGGGTTTTAAGAGGCTTATGTGGGAACAGGGAAACCACAGCCTAGACCAGTTACTGCCTGACATCCGGGAGTACCCCACCCAGCCAGTCACTAAGCCAGGTAGTCTTGAGTCCTCCTAACCTGACCCAGCCCTGGTTACCCAGCTAGTAAAACCACCAGTGTGGCTGTCACTTTGTGTCCCCTTTGTGGATCAACCTTATGCCCCCAGCCTACCTCTAGCTGGATCTGCCTCCCAAGACTGGGGGTAGGACAGATATGCTGAGGACAGAATGGCCAGACTTGACTAAAAGCCCGTCCCATCACGCTCCAACCCCCACTCTCGCCTCTGTCCCACAAACAGGACCCATGTGATAGCCACCCACTTGCTACATCTCCCAGCCCAGGAGAACCAGACAGGCGGGGCACACCTTCTTCCCTCCCCCCCCCACCCCCCCCACACCCACACCGTAGCACAGGGCACACACCTGACATGGCCACACCCCCACTATTTACCATCTAGCTCGTAATACACAAATGTTCCAGCATGGCTGCATTACACACACCTCCATACACACCTCCAAGTGAACACATTCTATAGACACACATTCTGTACATACATACAGCACACACAGCTGTATATACACATAGACACTACACACACACCCAAAACACATTCTAACAAATATACTATGCACCAACCACGCACACCTCCCCTCTGCCTCCTGGTTTCTGTCAAGACTCAGCTCCAATCCCAGCTTGTGTAGAAGGCCCTCCCTGATACCCTAGCAGTTAGTACCTTCCTTCAGATCGCCTTCCCTCTATTCTCTATCTACCTTGTATGTAGCTGGTTATTTACAGCTTGTCTTCCCCACTAGAATGTAAGCTCCCTGAGGACAGGGTCTGTTTTTTAAATGGATATTTACAATTTATACATAAACTACAGTACTTAAAAAAAAAACAGGAACAGTTCTGAAAGACTTACAAACTCTAATCAATGCAGAGCAATGATCAAACCCTCCAGAGAAACATGCTGAAGAATACTGCCCACCTCTTGACAGAGAGGAGTTGGACTCAGTGCAGAATGCAACACATATTTTTGGACGTGGCCAATGTGAGAATTCGTTTTTTGTGACTATGAATATTTGTTATAAGGGTTTTGTTTTTTCTTTTTCTTTTTTTCCATTTGGGGGCAGGGTGGGGTGGAGGTGGAAGGGTAAGAAAATTAATGTTTGTTAGTTGAAAAAAAAAGTTTTTAAACATCCCAGATTGATTACAATCCTGACCTTTTTATTATGAGTTTCTTTCTCGTTATATCTACCCCATCTTGTATTTGTGAAGTTGATTTTTGGACTCCCAAGAGCGAGGCTTGAAACATTTATCTCTATTACAATTCTCTTATATAATTTGTTGCATTGTTCTATGTTATCAAGGAGACCTCTAGGTGGCTCAGTGTGTGGAGCCCTGGACCTGGAGTCAGAAAGACTCCTTTCTGAGCTCAGATTCAACCTCAGATACTTACTTACTAGCTGTGTGACCCTGGGCAAGTCACTTCACCCTTTTTGCCTTAGTTTCTTCATCTGTAAAATGAATTGGAGAAGGAAATGGCAAAACACTCCAGTATCTTTGCCAAGAAAACCCCAAATGGGGTCACAAAGAGTCAGACATGACTCAACAGCATCAAAAAATGTTACCAAAGATGCCATCTATTCCTTTATTCAAATCATTGATAAACACGGATAAAAATGGTAATTGGAATGAGAACAAAGTACAGATCCTTGGGGAGCCATTCCACTATAAGCTTTCCCCCAAGCAGACATTTCACCATGAATGCCTACTTTGAGGGTCTGGCCATTTAACCATTTTCAAATCCATTTAATTATACTATCACCTAGCACACATCTGTCCATTTTTTTTTCCAAAAGAAAATGATGAGAGATGTTATCAAACACTTTGCTAAAATGAAGGTAATGTGTACGTACAGCAATATACCCTGTTCCACCAGTTCTGTAACACCGTCAAAGAAAAGAAACAAGGTTAGTCTGGCATGACCTGTTCTTGATGAGGCAGATCACTGAGCTGGGATCACTACTTCCTTTTTAAATGTTCACTAACCTCTCTTTCAATAATTTGTTTTCAAAGTGTGAACTCCTTAGAGGGATGGAATCATTCTCCTGGTGAGGACATGTCCTCTACTAATGCAAAACAGCTGTCTTGTAGAGTTTTAGGAAGTTTCCTGGGCCACCGAGGACTTAGTGATTTCCCCAGTGTGACCCATCCAGCATGTGTCAGAGATGACTTTTGAACCCAGGTCACCTTGACTCTCAGATAGGTTCTCCAGCCATTATGTCATATTGCCTTTAAAAAAAATAAGTACTTTAATTAGGTTCTTTATTACTATCTCCTTAATTATCCAGCATATCAACCCTCTATTAACCATGTTTGTTCTGTCCTTTCTAGTCCCTTTCTTTCTTTGGTCGAGAAAACAAGTGAAATAAAGAATCAAGAAGTTCTGCTTCTTCTCTATGGTCAGCGATCACCTTCTCATCCTCCTCCACACAGCAGCGCTATCTCCTCTTGGACCTTCCTTTCTTCCACAATCCAGCTAAAAACAAAAGGAAAAACAAAAATCCCTTTTAGGTTCTATTTACTTGTCTTTGCTAGACTTAGTTCATTCTGAATTAATCTTGCAGGCCTGTACCAGAGCTGTATTTGTGTTCTTTGACCTTCCCTTGCTTCCGTCTGCTGACCACATCTTTACAACACCTAGATTGGTTGGTGAGTTCCTTGGGTATCCACGTGTAACATTTTAGATGACCCCCTTGATCTTCCTCATCAGAATTGTCCTTTTTGTGTCTTCAGAATTTCATTCTTGGGAAGTACACAAATTATACACATTGCAAACACTGCTCACCTCTAACTGTAGAATCCTTTTCTTTGAGACTCAGTTAAAGACCCACCCGCTTCTCAACCATTTACATTCTATTCTGGCTTCCAATCCCTTTTCTGGATTGAAACTGTCCACTCCACCGTTACTGACAATCTGTTACCTACAATGACTTTTGTTCAGTCCTTATCCTTCTGGAGCTTTTGACGCTGTTGGCCATCCATTCCTCCTAGAGGCTCTCTCTTCTTCAGCTCCTTCTCCTGGTTCTTCTCCTACCTGTCTGACTGTTCCTTCTCGAATTCCTTTGTTTTGATTGTATATGTATAACCTATATCAGATTACTTGTTTTGGGGGAGGGGAAAAAGGAGGGAGGATGAGAGAAGAAATTGAAACTCAAAATTTTACAGAAATGAATGTGGAAAATTATATTTCCATGTAATTGGAAAAAAAATAAAATACTATTACAGAAAAAAAAAACCCCAAAATCAAATTCCTTTGTTTGCTTCATCTTCCCATTCCCTCCGGCAGAGATGGGTGTCCTAGGAAGCTGTCTCTTCTCATTTTGTACTTTCTCTTGCTGATCTCATTAGCTTCCATGGCTTCAATTATCTTTCTATGGAAATATTTCTCAGATCTACACTTCCAGCCCTCATCTCTCTTCTGTGCGCCAGTCCTACATCAGTAACTGACAGCTAGCAGTCTCTCCCTCAGTGTCCAATAGGCACCTCAAACTCAGCATGCCCACTGCATAATTCATTATCTTTTCTAAATATACCCCCTCCATCAAATTTCCTTGTTAAATAAGAAAAGCTAACATTTATATCATATTTCAAGATTTTCTAAGCACTTTATACGTATCATCTCATTTAAGCTTCACAATAACCCTGTGAAGAAGGTACTGTTATTAGCTCCATTTTATAGATAAGGAAGCTGAGGCAAGCAGAGGTTAAAAAACCTGCCCAGGCCCAGGCAAGATTTAAACCTGGCCTTCTTGACTCCATGTCCAGAATGTTGACCACTATGTGTTTAATGCACATCACTTCAAAAACCACCCCCCTCCACCCTCAATCACCAGTCTCCTGTGTGTTCGTGGTTCCCTCCTTTATAGAATATAAACTCCTTGAGGGTAGGGATTATTACATTTTTGTCTTTGTGTCCCCAGGTTGTGTCTGGCACACAATTAAGTGTTTAATAAATGTTTGTTGATTAATTGGCTGGAATTGGATGGGATGCTTCATTCATTGATTCATTCTCATATGGATGACTACAGCAAGCCTCCTAATTGGACTCTTTGCTCCCAGGCTCTTTTCTTGACAATCTATCACAGAGATGCCAACAACAACAAAAAATCTCTCTAAAGCATAGATTTCACCATGTCAAACCCTCTTCTTTTCTTTTGCTTTTTAGTATCCCCAACACTTAACACAGTACTTGACACATAGTAGGCTGTGTATTGTTTTGTACTGTGTAACCTCTCCCCTCCCCCAAGGACCTTCAGTGACTCCCTCATGCATGCCTCTAGGATAAAATAAAAACTTCTCAGCTTGGCATGAAAAGCCTTTCATAATGTGGCTCCAGCCTACCTTGCCAGAATTATTTCACATCACACCCCCTCACATACTCTATTTCGCTGCCAGATTGGCCTGTTCCTGAATGCAGCATTCATCTCACACCTCCGCGCCTTGGTCCCCAAGTCTGAAGTGTTCCTTTCTTCATTCTAACTCTTAGAATACAGAACTTCCTTAAGGCTCAGCTCAGGTGCCACCTCTTACACGGGACCCTTCCTGATCCCAGTAGTTCAGGGGTTCTTAACCTGGGGTCCAAGACAAATTTCAGAGGGTTCATGAACTTGGATGGGGAAAAAAAAAGTGTGTGTGTGTGTGTATTCAGTCACCTCTAATTATAATTTAGCATTTGCTTCAGTTATGAATGGAAGCAACAAACATTACTCTGAGAAGGGATCCATACGCTTCTCTGGCAGTCAAAGGGCTTCATACATCAAAAAGGCTAAGAACTCCTACTCTGCTTGTTAGTAGTCTTCCCTTTCCCCCACTCCCTTTTTTGTTGTTGAGTCATTTTTCAGTTGTATCTGAATCTTTGTGACCCTATTTGGGATTTTCTTGGCAAAGATACTGGAGTGGTTTGACCTTTCCTTCTCTGGCTCATTTTTACAGATGAGGAAACTGAGACAAACAGGATTTAGTCACTTGCCCAAGGTCACACACCTAGTAAGTAAGTGTCTGAGATCACATCTGAACTCCCGTCTTCCTGACTCCAGGTCCAGCGCTCTATTCCCTGCACCACTCACTTCCCTTACCTTGTATTTACTTTTCATATACTTCCCTGTGTACATGTTGTTTCAGTAGAATGTAAGCTCTTTGAAGGTACGGACTGTTTTCTTTTCATTTTTGTTTCCCAAGTGCCTAGCATGGTGCACTGAATGTTTGGTGGATTGAATTGATTTTACTAGAAATGGAAACTGTGGTCTCTGTCCAGTCCTGAAAGCACCAGCACCAACAGGTACCCCAAGGGATGGAAACTTACTCCAACAATCAATGAGCAAAATCAATCTTTGCCTAGTACCTCCAGGAGCAAACTTTGCTGCACCTGCTTCCTTATTACTCTCAGTTCTGGATTCTCGGTTCCATTCAGAGTAGATCCTTTGAAATTTCAGTGGGTTGTTCTTCTTGGTCACTTTCCCATCTTTGTTCTTAAGTGGCTCAGTGCTGGACTGGAAGTGAGGAATATTTGAGTTCAGCTCCTGACCCAGATACTTCCTAGCTTCATGACATTGGACAAGTCACCTAATCTCTTTCATTCTTAGTTTCCTCATTTCTAAAATGGCATCTACCACCCAGATAAATAGGACAGGACAGAACAAATAATAATATCTAGCATTTATATAGCCCTTTAAAGTTAGCAAAGAACTTTACAAATAGTATCTCATTCAATGCTCACAATGACCCTGGGTGCAGGAGTCTGAGATGGAATCTTGTCCAATCTCGTGAGACTCCTTCCCCTGCCTAGAGAGAACTCTCCCAACCCAGGCTTTACTACCTTTTGAGCTGAATTTGAAAATTCCAGAAGAGATGATAATATTTAAGAACAAATGTTTAGAAAAGAAAAACTGATGAGATTCAGATTGGTGAAAGGCCACTGTCTCCATTAGAATCCATGAGGAGCATGAGTTCATCTTATAGTCTTTACTCACATTTTAGGAATAAGTTAGTTCATGGCTAGAGCCCAGTCGTAGAAGGGTGATCAGGATGACAAGGGGACTAGAAGCCACAAAGCCTCCTGGGATCTCTCACTGTCTTCAGAAGAGCTGTCATGAGGGAGAAGGAATAGACTTCCTTTATGTGCCTCCAGAGGGCAGAGGTAGGAGTGATGAGTGGAAATTCTAAAGAGCTGGACTTTGGCTCAATGCAAGGAAGAACTTCCTTATCATTTTCCTGTCATGAAGCTAGAGGCCATTTTCTTGACCTCTGCTCTGCCTGCAGTTGTACCTTCCAAACCACTGGACCTTGCCATCCACCCTGCAGTCAAGGTACCTCCCCCTTACCGCTGTTTGCTACTTGCAATCTTAATCAAATCAATACTGCCATTGATCCTGGGAAGGCTGAGTCAATCTAATTCCCTATGACTTCACAGGTCAAGCAGATGCCTTCCCAAACCAAAATACCCCTTCCTAATTACCAATTTGCTATTTTGTGTTTCCCCTTTTATAGAACGTAGGCTCTTTGACGGAAGGGACTATTTCATTTCTGTCATATCTCTAGAACCTAGTATGGTGTCTGGCATGTTCATGCTTAATAAATGCTTTATTGATTGATTGACTGGTTAGGTAGGTTGTTACATTGTATGACTTCTGTAGTCTCTTCTAGTGCTGAGATTCTGTTCATCCGATTTCAGACAGACAGACAGAGATAGAGAGGGAGGAAGGGAGGGAGAGACAGAGAGGGGGGGAGAGAGAGAGAGAGAGAGAGAGCATGTTTATTAAATATTTACCATGGATTATTAAAACAATCTGGTACTGGATAAGAAATAAGAGTGGTGGATCAGTGGAAAAGATTAGGTACAAATTACATTATAGTAAATGACCTTTGTAACCTAGTACATGATAAACCCAAAGATCCAAGTTTTTGGAACAAAAACTCATTATTTGACAAAAACTGCTGAGAAAACTGGAAAACAGCATGGCAGAAACTAGGTATAGACCAACATCTCACACCATATACCAAAAGAAGGTCAAAATGGGTACATGATTTACACATAAAGGGTGATACCATAAGCAAAATAAGAGAGCAATAGTTTATCTGTCATATTTATGGATAAGGGAAGAATTTAGGATCAAAGAAGATATGGAGAGCATGACAAAATGTAAAATAGATAATAATTTCGATCATATAAAATTAAAAAGGTTTTGCACAAATAAAACCAATGCAACCAAAATTATAAGAAAGGCAGAAAATGGGAGGGGGAGAGTTTGCAACAAGTATCTCTGATAAAGGCCTCATTTCTCAAATATAATAGAAAACTGGGTCAAATTTATAAAAATACAGGTTATTCCCCAACTAATAAATGGACAAAGGATATAAACAGGCAGTTTTCAGACAAGGAAATCAAAGTCACATGAAAAAATGCTCTAAATCACTATTGATTAGAGAAATGCAAATTAAAACAACTCTGAGGTACCACCTCATACCTATCAGATTGGCTAATATGACAAAAAAAAGAAAATGTTGGATGTTGGAGGGCTTGCGGGAAAACTGGAACACTAATGTACTATTGGTGAAGTTGTAAATTGATCCAACCATTTTGGAGAGCAATTCAGAACTATACCCAAAGGGCATACCCTCTGATACAGCAATACCACTGCTAGGACTATATCCCAAAGACATGAAAAAAAAAAACGGAGAAAAGAATATATTTGTACCAAAGTATTTATAGCAACTCTTTTTGTTATGACTAGGAATTGGAAATCAAAGGGATGTCCATCAATTGGGGAATGGCTAGACAGACTATGGTATATGATTGTAATGGAATATTATTGTGCTCTAAGAAATGACAAGCAGGATGACATCAGAAAAACCAGGAAAGACTTTCATGAACTGATACATAGTGAAGTGAACAGAACCAGGACAACATTGTATGCAGTAACAGCAATATTGTTTGATGAAAATTGTGAATGACTTAGCTATTCTCAGCAACACAATGATCCAAGACAATCCCAAAGGACTAATAATGAAGCATTCTATCTACCTCTAGAGAAAGAAATGATGTTGATTGAATATAGACTGAACCATGTTATTTTTTACTTTCTTTCATTTTTTCTTTTATTCGAAACTTCTTGTACAAAATAACTAATATGGAAATGTTTTACATAATTGCACATGTAAAAAAATGTTTACCATGGGCTTAGTGCTTCAGATACAAAAGTAATCATTTCTTACTCTGGACTATATTTTAATAAGAGAAGACAAAACATAAAGGAGAGCTGGAGAGGGGGAAGGGATAAGGAAGCTTGTCACAGGAATTCATCAATCAGGACAGCATGCCTCAGAGCTTGGAGACATCTTCAAGTGGACAAGGTTACTGGTAACCTTATAATGGAGGTTACAATGGTAATAGAAGTAATAGAAGGATAATAAAAGCCAACTAAGGGTGTAGGAGCAAGATTCTGAAGGGGGTGAAGTTTCACTGATCTCTGTCCTGGACTCCCTCCTCCTCTTCCTCCTCCTCCTCCTCTTCTGTTCCTACTTTCTCTTCCTTCCCTTCTCCTACTTCTCTCCCTCTCTCTCTCTCTCTCTCTGTGTCTCTCTCTCTCACTCTCTCTCTTTCTCCTTCTGTCTGTCTCTCTCTCTCTGTCTCTGTCTCTCTCTCTCTCTGTCTTACTCTCTCATCTCGTCTCATCTCATCTCATCTCATCAACACCCATGGGTTTAACTATCAACTCTATACAGACAACATTCAGGTCTATATACCCAGCCAGAACTCCAGTCTCACACAACAATAAATGTCTGGTATATTGAAGCCAGTTCTTACAGTCACAAGCTAATTGTTAAAATTTCAATGACCATCTAATACTACAAATCAGGATTTGATGTATTGTTTTATTGATTGTCTAGACTTAAGAAAGTGATGGAGAAACTGTTAGTAACATTCACACACCCAGCCACCACCCTTGCTTAACATCATCATTGCCGCTCATGGAGACCATAGCAATGGCCTCCTAATGGAATTCCCTGTATCTCTTGCCTCTCCTTTCCAATCCGTTCTCCATATAGCCACCAAACTAATACTCCTAAAGTACAAGTTTGGCCAGCTCAAGATTGAGCAGCCTCTTGCATTTAGGATATATGCAAACTCCCCTGTTTGGCTTTTAAAAAGCCCTTCACAATCTGTCCTCCGTCCAGTTTTTGAGGATTTCTTCACATTACTTGCCTTCATGAACTCTACAATCCACCCAAAGTGGACTTCTTTTTATTCCCAGAATGCAACTTTCCATCTCCAGTCCCCCATGCCTGTAAATGCACTTCTTCCTCATCTGTCCCTTGTAGAATCCTTAACTTCTTGGCTCCAGTGCCGTCTCCTCCAGGAATCTGTCCTACTGCCCCAGTTAATAGTACCCTCCCACCAGAAATGAATTATTTTTTATATTTTTAAAGTTCAGCTTTCTCTGTACTTGTCTCCTCTCAATGGTGTGTAAACTCCTTGAAGGCAAGAGCAATTTCATTTTTGTCTGTATTCCCAGTGCCTAGTATGGTGCCTGACACAAGAAGGTACTTAATAAATGTTCCTTTAATGTTGTCAAGAGTCAATAAACATCTATTAAGCTCCTATTATATCCCAGACATTGTGCTAAGTGCTGGAGATGCAACTAGAAGCTGAAAAGCCCAGGGTGGGGATGGAAGGAAGTACCTGATAAGAAGTCCCAGAGTAGTGTGTGGGAGTAATAAGAGGGTACAATTAATGCTAGAGGGGATGGTGGTTGGACTCCAGTAGTATGAGATAAGGCTAGAAAGCTAAGTTGTTGTTGCCAGATTGCCTGTGGATTGCCAAAGGAGATTCACATTTACTCAGAGGGCAACAGGGAGTCAGTCAGTCAACTAGTGTTTATTAAATGCCTGCTCTGGACCAGGCATTGGGGCTGGGATGGAAAGGCAAGAAACATTCCCTGCTCTCAAAGAGCTCACAATTTAATGAGTCAGGCAACATGTAAATGGCAAAATTTTTGACCGGTGCTATGACCAAGCTTATATATATAAGATGGGTTATTTGTCAGCTGTAGATTGGATGGATTGAAGAAGAGAGGTGAATGGAGTGAGAAGAGTGAGTCACGTGTTCAGGTCTGTGGTCAGGACAACACACACATGTAGTACAACAGTCAATTAAGAAATAAGTTCTTTATTCTAGTTTAACTCTGTAAGCAAGGCATTGAAGAAATCTCTTTGATGGGAGTGAGGAATGGGTAGTGTTTGAATGATTGAAAGAATGAAAAAGCACGTACTAAGTACTAATTGGATTCAGTCAAAGGGCCACGCAAGGCCTTGAGGCTGCAGGTTCCCCACCCCTGTGCTAAACCCAGTGCTAAGCCTTAGGGACAGGGATGAGTTCTGTGATTTGAAGGGGAATTCAGCTGAGGAAACTCAACCAATGAAGATTAGTGCCTTCTCTGCAATTCATAATCTAGGTAACTCTAAGGGACTCAAAAACAAAATTGAGAGAATACCTGCTCTCAAGGAGCTTAAATTCTAATGGGGAAGAAAACATGTGAGGGGTGGGATGCAGGAAGGAGTATTTTGGTTTGGGAAATCATAATGTGGAGCCAAATGTGAGTTGATTGAGACATTTCAGTAACCACATCCGGACTGACTTGATTGTGGTTCCAAACCTGAAAAGAGGGCGGGAAGGAGGGTGAAGGAAAGAGTTTGTAGCAATACAGAAAATAACAAGATGGCCCAGCAGAATGTGAAGCCTGGCTAGGGGGTGACTAGATATAGGGGGCCACATGGTTAGCAGAGTATGGGTCCCAGAGCAAGAATTCCAGAGCTGGGGGGATTAATACTCCCAGGAAGCTTCTTCAATAGGGTAGATGGAAATATCCTTTGGCCCATGGACACCACCAAAATCCCTAATTAGTCTTTTTCTTCAGGACTGCCATCTCTGGGACTGAGGGCTTCCCTGAATCACTGTACACATGCACTGGGACCCAAGTCAGCTCTCCACTCATAACACTTCTCAGAGTTCTGGTCTCTGGTCAACTCCAGAAGCATCCAGAAAGTGATGGAGTGGATAGGGCCCTGGGCCTGGAATAGGGAAGACTTGAATTCAAATCCATCGTCAGACACTTAGCAGATGAGTGACCCTCAGCAAGTCACCTAACCTCTGTTTAGCTCAGTTCCTTCAACTTAAAATGGACAAAATAACAACACTTACCTGGTGGGTTTGTGAGGATCAAATGAGATGATATTTGTTAAGTGTGTGTAAACCTTGAAGTGCTACATAACTGCTAGCTATCGTTACTTCCTTTTAAAGCCTGGATCTGAGAGTAGAGCTCAGAGTCACACTGGTGAGACTTAATCCATCATCCTTAAAGAAGTGACAGCCAGTGAGTTAAAGGTCGAGGGTGCTTGTTCCTTCCATTTATGGAATCCTTATCAGAGTCTGAAGCAGGTGTTAGTAGTGATGCCCACATGTTGTGTGATAATAAAAATAAACAATTACAATGGCCCTTTAAAATTTGTGAAACTTTTGTCAATTCAAGAATCATTTACATGGAGAAAACCAAATGAGGGAATGAAATTGCAAAGAGAGAGTTAGAAATTCTCTACAAAGAACCAAGGGTGGATGTCTGGGCATCATTCACATTAAGGAGTTGTCAAGGGGATGAGGACACAGCAAAGGAGGCCTACACTACCCCTAACTTGCCCCTGTGGATCTGTCTGGTTCTAACCATCCTTGGCTCATCCTTCCAAGGCTATGAAAGAGATGAGTTTGGCAGTTATCCACAGAGGTAGCAGCCACAACTCTGGGAACAGATGACTTTTCTCAGGGGAAGAGAGCAGGGGGAAGAGGAGGAAGCTGAAGGATAACCTGCGTTTGGTTCTTTTCCAGATTCTATTCTCTCTGCCAACAGGATTCTCCATCAGGGACAATGGAATCCATCTCATCGGAGGCCATTGGTTCACCAGCAGCTTGGCACCCCCTGGAGGACAAAAGGAGTCATTGTTGCCGTCACTGGCATGTTGTGGTTTATATAATGTCACATGTCTACAATGAATGAATGGAAAAGCACTTACCAACAGAAGCAGCTGCTAGATTGGGTTTCCACAGAGTTGCTTCCAAGAGTGATGGCCATAGGTGCTGAACTGGAAGAACAGGTGATCTGGAGGGGCTGCCAGTCCTGGGACTCTTGGGCTTATCTGCCTCACAGAGGCACTTGGTTGTGGATAAAGAAAAGTGGGTCCCTTATTCTCAATGTTTGGCCCCTTCATGATGACTTAGGGGCCTGAGTTAGAAGCAGAAATGTAGTTTTGGGAGGCACTGATGTTCCCAAGACTGTTGGGTTCAGGATCCTAGAGGGTGTGAGGGAAGATCTTTGTCAAGGTGTTGGTGGGAGTGGCTTGAATTGTCTGGCACATGTCTCTCCTTCAGGTACCCTGATGATTCTGCTGGACTGGTTTGCCTGTCTGCTGGGAGTGGTGAGGAAGCTGGTCAGCTATCGGTGGGGATGGTTGGTCCTTTCTCTTCAGGAATTGCTGTCCCAAATGATGGCTACAGGGGCTGGACTAGAACTAGAACCAGGTGTCTGAGAGGTTCAACTATTCTTGGGTTTTGGGACTTACCTGATAGTCAGTGGTAAAATGTTTTATTAATAACTCTGTGGGGTTAGGTACTACAAATGTTATGATCACCCTTTTACAGACGTGGAAACTGAGGCCTGGAAAGGGAAAATAATTTGCCTTTGGTCACACAAGGTTTCTCTCAAAATTAGAATCTACTGAGTCCTATGCTTATTTCCATTTAAGCCATGGAGTCTTGAACATCCCATAGCTGGCCTTTTTGTTTGCAAAGAGTGGATCTAAGGGAGTTTCTTTCTCAACCAAATGAGTTTACCCTAGAGAAGTGGTGAGCACTTGTTTGGGATCCTGAGCCAATCTTCCTGTGGGGGTTATTGGAATTTTATTGAGAGGCATTCCCCAAGATTGAGTCCCTGAGAGTCTGGGGCACTGAACAATGGGTTACATATATAAACAGACTTAGTGAAGAATGGTTTTTCTAGGGAAAGAAATCCAACCCACGATCCAGCAGAAGAATCACTAAGACCCTCTGGACCTCAGTTTCCTCCTCTGTAAAATGGGATAGCAGGATCATAGATTTTAGAGCAGGAAGGGTAGTGATCATCTAGTCCAACCCCCTCATTTGCCTGCCTCAAGGAATGGTTGTAAAGATCAATAAATCCATAAACATGTAAGTGCCTATTATGTGCCAGGCCCTGTGCCAAGCACTGGGGGTACAAAAAGAGGCAAAAGGCAGTTCCTGCCCTCAAGGAGCTCACAATCTAATGGGCTGGACAACACACAAACAGATATATACAAACAAGCTATAGACGGAATAAAATTAACAGAAGGAAGCCACTCGAATGAAGTACAATTGGGAAAGGCTTCATGTAAAAGGTGGGATTTTAGTCTCTACTTAAAGGAAGCCAGGGAAGCCAGTAAGTAGGCATAGATGAGGAGGGAAAGCATTCCGGGGCTGGAGGACAGTCAGAGAAAAGCCCAGAGCCAAGAGATGAGCATCTTGTTCATGGAATAGCCAGGAGGCCAATGGTTGTTAAATCAAAGGTGTCTCCTTTGTTTTCTTCCTTTTACTAACATTTTCTTTTGTAATAAATAAAATTGAGTAAGGCAGTATCATATAGTGTAAAGAAAGCCAGTCTTGGAGTAAAAAGGACCTATATTTAATTCCCACTTCTGACACATTGTTGGCTGTGTCATCTGGGGCAAGTCACTTAAGCTTTCAGTGTTCCAGATAACTCTGAAAGACTCTAAGTTGTAGAACAGATGTCCCTAGGCATTAGTAAAGGGAGTCTCCATGCTGGGCGTTCCCTACAAAGATGAAATAACAGGTGTGTCACAAACACACACACGGGATAAAAATACATGAAACAAACTAGAAGACTGGGAGTAGGAGGACCCTTAGGGATCTCATCCTGGGGTCGGTGAACTTGTTTACTTATTTATTTTTAGTTTTCAACATTTACTTTTATAATATTTTGAGCTCCAAAATTTCCCCCTCACTCCCCTCCCTTCCTCTTTCCCCAAGATAGCATGCAATCTGATATAAGCTGTATATGTACAATAAGATTAGACATAGTTCCACATTAGTCATGTTGTGAATGAAGAATCAGAACAAAAGGGAAAAACCAAGAGAAAGACAAAACAAACAAAAAAGAGAAAACAGTACACTTTGATCTGCATTCAAACTCCGTAGTTCTTTCTCTGGATGCGGATAGCATTTTCCATCATGAGTCTTTTGGAATTGTCTTAGACTTAACTCTTCTCAGCAATGCAATGATCTATCAAAGTTGGTCATTGCATAATGTTGCTGTTACTATGTATAACGTTCTCCTGTGTGAACTTGTTTTTAATGAAAATATTTTGATAACTAATTCTATATAATTTTTTTCTTTTTCAATCTTGTATATTTTGTTTCATGCATTTAGAAACACTATTCTGAGGAGTTCATAAGACTTCACCAAACTTTCAGTGGGATTCATGATACCAAAAAAGTTAACAATCTTTGCCCTGTGGGGACGAGAGAGTACTAAAAATCACGTAGTTTATAAGCACCAACTTACCAGTTGGTACTGTAAGCATGAGATCTTTTCTAATTATCAACGACTTGATAAATGTGATGGTTGGTGTGGACTAGTATACACTTGGAGGTTCTGCAGAAATAATAATTGTCCACACATGGTTCTTTTCCCTCTTTTCTGTAAAAGCAGGCAGCCAATTAATGAATCAATTAATCAATCAGTGATGGAGTAATTTGATCACTAGGTGGTGCAATTCTCAATTCACCAGTAAAGGGTTCTACTCAGAGCATTCAATGTACATGCATTGACTTTCTCAAAAACCAAGTATCCCCATGGATCATAGGAGAGTGCTGAGCTTACAAACTCTTAGACCAGCAGTTCTCAGACTGTGGCCCAGGGATCCCTGAAGATCCTGGAGATCCTCTCAGGGAATCATAAAGTCAAAGCTATTTTCATAACAATACTAAGATAATTGTTTACTTTTTTCACCCTCATTCTTTCACTAGTATGAGAGAATTTTCCAGAAACTACATGACTTATAAATTAAATATTTAGCTGCAAACATGAAAACTGAGTTAATATCTACAGAATAATATTTTTGCCTCACAAATGGATGGATGGAGCTACAGACTTAAAGTTTCACTTGTTCATCAGCACTAACTAATCGTGGAAGATCTTTTATGGGAATGCTTGGCCAAAAACAAATGGTAGTGAAATAATCAAAATCAAGATTTTTTGAATCTCATGGTTTATCCTGGAACAAATTGTGTTGGAATTTGCACTGTTGGTGTAAAAGCAATTTGCACAAATAATGATGGTCTTCTCATTGATTTTTTAAAAAAAATATATAGTTTTTTCAAATAAAATTGTGTTATTTATGTTAACATGTGTTGGGTTTGTTCTTTTTTTAAAATAACTGAATAAATAAATATTTTAAAATTTTATCAGTTTTAATATCTAATTTGGTCAATATCGATGGGCATAATCAACATAAACAAAAACTCTTTGGGTCCCCAATAGTTTTTAAGAGTAGAAAGAGGTCATGAGGCCAAAATATTTTAAAACTGCTGTCTTTAAATATGTCCCCTTCCACCACTCTAAGTTAACATACTTCAGACCTTAGAAACTGGCCTTTCAGTTCAATATTCATCCAGTGGCATGACTGAATGAGTGAATAAATTAAAAAGCATTTATTAAATCCTTTCTATGTGCTTAGCCCTGGGAATACAAATGGAAGACCATTCTATATTAGAATGTGAAAATGGAGAAAACATATATAGGAGGTTTCTGTTGCAAGTTACATGGAAAGGTCTCGTGGTCCTTGGTGCAGTGGCAAAGCAGGTGGTAATACATCTTCTTTAGTATTTTTATACTAACAAAACCATATCCATATCCATTTATGATGCTGGATGTGTAGTAAGTCTTATCTTTGTCATTCTGAGGTCACCTAACATGGAGGTTCTCTGCATTCCCTACCATATAGGTAGGGGTCGCCTCCTTTGACTGGCTGTGTAGCTGGAAAGACTTGAGTTTTTAAAGCTGGTCAGACTAGGACATTCTCTGTCTTTCCTGAATTCTCTTTCTTCCTGCATCCAGAGAGTGAAGATGACAGTTTAGGTTGCCATGAACTGAACCATGGAAAGGGGAAGGACTTCCTTCTCCTGAACTCCCTCTTAGCCCTTGACTCCAAGGTTTCTTTTAGCCTTGGAGTATTTGGTTCTGTGCTGTGTCTTTTGCCTTTCCGGCTTTCAGGTGCCAGTGGTGATCTGCACTAGACCCAGGAGTTCAAGCTATGGTGACCTTGAAGCTAGCATTGTACAATAGGCTTTCCTGCAGTCGGTCCTGCAGGAAAGCCCAGAGAAGCCAGAGTACCCGGAACTCAAGCCCAAAGGGGGATTTAGACTTAGAATTTAGGACTGTGCTGTATAAGAACTGAGCTAAGCTATGAAACTAATCCCCTCCTCAGAGACTGATGTAGTGAGGGCTGAGGTGGGTAATTAAACTCCTTGTATGGAGGGAGTATGTCTGCATATTTTAAAATATACGTCATAGGTAAATATTCCTTTGTAAAAGCTACTCTGATTGTCAGTGGTTAAATGGAACTGGGATGTAGGAGACTCTCCTCCTATACTTGAGGAACATCATCAGTGGGGACAAAAGCCATTGGCATAGACGCATATCTCAAACCTTTGTAAGGGTACCAGAGAACCCTGGAGGAAGGCAAAATGTGACGCACTTGGCTTTCATCAGTGGAGGCCCAGGGTAGTCATATTGCAGATCATTTGATAGAGTCTAGGACTTTGGTAGGGAGAAGACTCTTTTTCTGGTATTCAGTAGCTGTGGCTGTTGAGGAGGTGGGGATGCAAAAGCAGTGATTGCCTCACGTCTCCACAAGAGTTGATTCCCTAGATGACGACTATGGGGGCTGGGCTGAAAGCAGAGCCAGGAGGTTTGGCATGCTCCCAGGGTTCTTTGGCTTCTGGCCCTGGGCTGTCTCCATGTCTGTCTGATGGGAGGTGGGAGGTGGGAGGCGGTGGTGGAGGTGGAAGCAATGCTTTGACATGCTTGGCACATGCCTCCTCTTGTCTCTTCCCCTCGTTCTCTGTGCTTGGTTGCTTGGGTTAAGCTAGCATGAAAATGGAATTGGAGATAGCTACTGTACTTATGACTTAATTTAGAATAGAAAACTCTTGGATAGAAAACTCTGCCAGTATGGTGGTTGGCACCTTCTTTTCAACTTATAGTTTTGGACAGGTTGAATGACTTTCCCAGGGTGATGTAGGATGTATCAGGGGCAGTATTTGAATCCAGATTTTCTCAACCAATTCTTCTCCATCCACTGTGCCACAGTGCCTGTCTCTCTATGAAAATGGAATATTACTTTGGAATATGAGAATTATAAAAATCTAAAATCATCTCATCCCAATTTAGGGAATCTTCTGATTTCATTGACCAACCTTTTTAAAAAAAACTCAGTCAACTTTCAATAGTCATGTTTTATTAAGGAACAGTAACAGAAATAACCACAGATGGAATTTCCACATAGTAGGAACTGAGTGCAAATACTGCCTCAGATTTTTACTAGATGTGTGACTTTGAACAAGTCAATGAACCTCCCTAGGCCTCAGTTTCTTCTTATGTTAAAAGAAGGGACTGGATTAGGTGGTCTCTAAGATTCTTCCCAGGTGTTTATCTACAATCCTGTTATCTCTTTAGAACCATAAAGAAACTGCTTGTCCCCAGTCTTCCTCGACCCTCCTCCTCCTTGATTGCTGGGAGAAAGAATGGGAGAAGGGATTGCATAATGTGCCTCTCCCATCCTGCTCTCACTGGGATGGGGGACAAGGATTTCACTGCAGGGGCCAGTCCAACTCAATCTTCCTCTGTCTTTGTCTCTGGCTTCTGGTCTGTCTTGTATCTCCACCTCCTGGGCCCTCCCTCTACTTCAGACCTCCATTTCAAGGACAGCTGTCCAGAGTCAGGCCCAGATTTTCCCTTGAGGCTCTCAACTCAGGCTCCAGCAGCTCGGTGCCTGGGGCAAGAGATAAAAATAACAAGCAGCTGCAGATTTCCTGCCCCACCAAGACCCCCCTGTTTCAGAGGTCTCTGGGTTCCCAGCCACATGGAAGAAATGGAGGGCTAGACTGGATTCTCCCTTTAGGGCAAAGCCATGAAAACAGTCAAGAGGGAAAGGCTGAGCTACGTGCCCACGTGCAAAGTCAACCTGCCTCCCGAGCTCTCATATGGCTTCCTCTTAGGTCTGAACTCATGTTTGAGTAGTCATGCTTTTTGGATATACTTGTGGACTCAGTTTCCCCTGTGGCAGCTCCTCAAACTCCCACACATATGAAGCATATTTGCAGACTCCCTACCTACATCACTCAGTGCTGGAACCAGGGCAGGGCAAATAGTGCTTTGATGGGGGCACTGACTTCAGAGGGGGCTGTTTTGTCCTCTGAAGCAATCATAGACAGTTTGGTTACTAACATCAGATGTACAGACCAGCCTGAAACACCAAGGACATTGTTCTATTTCTCCCAAATCATGTGGCTAACACAGGCAGAGGTCCTTCCAGTTTGGCCCTGATTTCCTCCCTTCTGCTTATCCTTTAAGACACTTTTTCACCACTCTCAGGTTCAAGCAGTGCATTTAAAAACTACAACAACAAAAAACCATTCCAGTTTATGAGCAGATTTCCCTATAAAGCTTTTTGGAGGCAAAGCGTCTACAGTTTTAAAACACAATAGAAATTCCTAGCTACATTTCACTTAACTCCCCCAGAGATTCTGCTCTAAACTTGGAAGCACCATTCACCTGTTATCAGCAAGTGACCCAGCCCAGGAGAGGAGCCTGCTAAGGTATGGAAAACATTATTAATATAAAGTCCTCTGCCTCAGCTCCCTAGCCTTTGGCAAAGCACAGGCCTCTGTTGCCAAAACCATTCCTTCCAGCCACCCAACTGACTCCTAGCATCCCAGGCCTGCAGAGGGGAGAGAAAGATTTCTGGAAGAGCTTTAGAACCTTCAGAATTCAGCGACTGCTCAAGATACCTCAGTGAGAGAGGGTTACCATAGAAACATGGAAGGGGGCCAGAGGAGTCTGGAGCACAGGGAGAGAGAACTGAGGAGGCTGAGGACTCTGGGAAGAAGCCAAGAGACCTATCCTTCTAGGTCCTGCTGGACCATCCCCAGCCCTGTGCCTCTGCATTCAGGCCTGGCCATTATCCCCAAGTTGGGGAGAGGGCAGGGGAAAAGGTCTATGGTCTGCTGCCTGCTTGGCCTGCCACAGGTTCTCTTCATGAAACTAAGATTATCGAATCACAGACTTCGAGCTGAGAGGGCCTCTAAAGATCATCTAGTCTTAAAATTCTTGTTTTATAGATGACAAAGCTGAATCCCACATCTGGGTGAGGGAAATGACTGTACTCATCTCACCCCAGGCTTCTTCAGGAGAGTTGTTGGGTGGTTGAGGCTCACTGAGGGACCTAGGCTGTGCTACTCCCAAGGGAATTTGCTGACCCTCCCCCAGAATGACAATACTTAACCACCAATGGCTTACAGAAAAGTCATCCAAGATTCAGTGAAGGCTGAGGCCTCATCGCTCTCCAAAAGCCCTCTAGTGCCCTGGGCAAGCTCTTTCCCCGCCTGTACCCTCCTAGTCTCTTCTGGTCTCTTCCCAGTTTCCTCCACACTCTGTCCTAGGTACCAGAATTCCTAGTGATGCAGCTGACGGGAATGGAGGGACTGAACCACATCCATATTGATACTGTTGCTATAAGTGTAACCAGAACACATTAAGAAGTTGAGACTAACAGAAGGCTAACAGATGGACAGTCTGAATGCTACACTGGTATCTACCAAATACTCAAAGTCCCTAAGGAAGAACATAATATAAGGGTGAGGGAACAAGGAACGGACCCGTGATTTCACTGATATATAGAACTCTCAGGGGAGGAGACTTTCTCTGTTAATGCAGGTCAGCCCCTTCCCTGCAAGCTCTAGTCTTAAAGAGCTGCCTGAGTAATTAAATTATGACAGGTGGTGTGAGAGAGGGGACAGGGCACCTGACTCAGAGTTGGAAAGATGTGAGTTCAAATGCTACCTCAGCTCTTGCTAGCTGTGTGATTCTGGACAAGTCATTTAAGCTCTCTGATCCTCAGGGTCCTCATCCATAAAATGAAACCACTGGACTAGATGGCCACTAATGTCTTCTCTTGTCTTCCAGCTCTCAATCAATGATGTTATGATTTGTTTAGGATCATATAGCAAAAATGAGCCAGAAGTACAACCTGGACTGAGGTCTTTTGGCTTCAAGATCAGTTCTCTACCTACTAGGCTATACTACCTCCCTGGAATATAATATATTATGTTTCTACTATAATAATATACTATGTTTATAAAATAATTATATTACATAATATATAACAATATAATATAAAGGTTATAGAAGGAGATGGGGGGATTGTAATTAACCCTCTCTTATAGAGGTTAGGAGGAAAAATATCCATCACCTGTTAGGTGTCCCCAGGGTTAGTTCTCTAGAATAAGGAACAGTTGCTGTGGCTTCAAATAGTTTAGGAAGTTGTCCTAATGGCTTCAAGTACCTACTTGCCCTCTCCCACTCTCCCTACATTAGCCTAGGTTTCTCTCAGTTCCATCTCCATTTTAAAAGCTAAAACTCATTCACATACACCATTTCATGAATATCATAAGTGTGACTCATAAATTTTGCCCCCATTTGGATTTTACTCCTGGAAACCCCCCCCAAATATAGCTTAATAATCACTGCTATCTCTTTTCCCATTTCAAATTATTATATACTAATCAACATTACACACTAATGCTACAAAGAGAGTAGGGGTGCTGGGCTCAAAGGATGTAGGTTCAAGTCCTACCTCAGACTCTCCTATGTGACTTGGGGCAAGTCACATAGCTTTCCTGTTTCCCCAATTGTAAAATGAAGCGGTTGGACTAGATGTTCTCTAAAACCTCTTTTTGTTCTAAAACTGTTCCTGTAATATAAGATCCTTCTCTCTTCTGAACATGGAAACAGACCCACATTCTAATCTAGGAATCCTTTATTGCAAAAACAATGCAAAACATAATTTATAAGACACAGGAATAAAATTCTAAGGAGAGCCATGTTACTCAGAGGAAGAGGCATCTTCATGACCAACAGTCGAACATCAGTGGCTTGAATTCACTCATATAATTCTCTTGGGGAAACTAACTGCTACTCTCAGTGATCCTAAGCAATGGAGATCTACTCTTTCTTCACTGTTGCAAAGTGATGTATTATGTTGTGTCACTCCCCCTACGTGTCTCATTAAACAGTTCATCAAAAGAGTCAGATCAGGAGCAATTCCCAACCTCTTCCCGTCATTTCTACTTACCGACCTGCCACGTTATCCCTGCTTTCTCCTCTTGTTAGTCTCCTACAGGTATCCCTGAGACCTCCTCAGCAATTTGGTAACTACAGCCTTTCACTTCCTGATAGGACCACCGTCTACCAGCGTTATTTTCTCTTCCCACTCCCCTACCCCTGCGCACACACACACACACACACACACACACACACACACACACACACACAGGTTAGTTTAGTGTTCCCCTAAAAGGTGACAAAGCTGTTCCTCAGGACTTGCTTGCCCAGAAGACCAAGTCTAAAGCTGCTCATCCCATGACCCAGCCTTTGACCATATTGGCATGATTCCTTGGTCACTTAGGAGCATAAAAAGACCACTTACTTAGAGTCAGGCTCTTCAGACTTGGTGAATATCACAAGATCATACAAGTCACTATATCTTCCCCCCCTGCTAACCAGACTGGTTTTTGCATGGAGGCAAGGTGTGCTGTCTCTACTCAAGCTAAGTGCTGCAGTATTCTTGTTGAGTATCTTTTCTATGTTATAGATAAGTAAACTTCCCTTTGTTAACTGCAGAATGAACTACAAGGGTCTCATCTTGTTCCAGCACCAAACCTAAACTAGCAAAGTATGTTTGAGAGCTAAGCTCTCCCATTACAGACTCCTAGACTCCTCCAAGAGAGACAAGGAGTCTTCTACCAGGCAAAGTAACATCTTGACCCAATGGTCTCTCTTTTCTGGTGTGCTGTGGATGGTCTGCAATCCAGGCCCCACCCTACTCCCCACCCACAAGTGGTCCAGTCTTTGTCTTTAAAGAGATTCTCTCAGTGGGACAGTTCCTAACAGCTGTGAATTTTCTGTTTCCATTATTTCCTTTCAACCTTTGGGTCCTGATTCCCTTTGGAGAATGTTCAGGTCCTGGTAGAAACAATTGGAATTCAAAGCAAAGATCTGTCCACATGGCAGGGGCTACATTAGGACACGAACACATGGCTAGGGATCACTCATGAAGAGAAGCACGGATGGACTGCAATCGGTACTTGTGGAGGGGAGCAGCTAAATGAGATCACTGCTATAACAAAGTATCCAAATATCTATAATGTTATGAAGTATATGTAAATGAGAAGTTGATCTCAATACACTACTTTTGGGGTGTTATGGTACATATCCTAGGTTTCCTGAGTGACAAGAGAGCTGAAAGAACCTGCCTCCCTTCCCCCAGGAGACTAGGTGGACCACCCATGTAGAATTTATAGGAAGATGTGAACAAGGATCACAGAGGGTCAAAAAAGTATGAATGGTTTGGGGTCTACAATATTGGAAGAAGAACTTTGACTGACTAGATCACAGAGGTATCAAAAAAGCATCAAAGTAAGTTCCTGTGAATCATATAGTGCATCACAAAATTCAGGCTACTGAGAGAGAAGAGCCCTCAGAGCATCCTGAATTCCACCCAGTGGGAAGCTGCTGTTATTCTCAGGAAATGCTGTTGCTCTGGAAGGAAAGGGAAAATTGAACCCTGGCTGACATATGCTGCTACGATCAATAAGAGTAGCAGTGTCCAACGCAGAAAAGCACATGGTGGCTGAACGGCCTCTGAGGGCTTATACCTGAAGGGTTATACATGTTAAAATGGACAATTAGTCTATTGCAGTGTGTGGATACCTGAGGGCACTGCACCTTGGAAATATGGAGGATACTGAGGCCCTTCATGTGAAGATTCTAATTAAAACCCAAAGGGAAACTGAGAGGCTGTACATTATTATAGCAGGTAAGAGGACTTGACTTGATTCTGGGAAGACCTTAGTCACATCCTCTCTCTCACATTTACTAGCTTTGAGACCTTGGGAAAATCACCCAACCTCCCAGAGTCTCAGTTTCCTCATCTGCAAAATGGAGATAATAGTGCCTATACAGTTATTCCTTCCACATTGAGGGGAATGGGGGCAGGCACCCCAGCAATCTGAAAAATCCGTGTAAATTTTTTGGCCCTCCCTTAGTACCAGAGAAAAGGTCTGAATTATTATGGTATTAAAAGATAAAATAGATTGATATTATACAATACTATACATATATTTTATGCATTTCTGAGTTTCTAAACTTTTTCTGTCATTTTCCGGCCTTCACATGTCATCTGCAGTTTCCACAAAATTCCCCCCAAATTCCCGTTTAATTTCTTATGCCAACCCTCAATATATCAAAACCTCAAGGCAGGAAAGTTGCAGTGTAGAAGGGATAACTGTAGTACCTATCTTATAGAGTTAGGAAACCTAAACGAGATAAAGCATGTAAGGTACTTTGCAAACCTTGAAACACTATATAAATATTACTTAAATAGTAGTATTAAATAATAGATTATTAATTATATATACCTGGATATATTTATTAATAATATCTAACTTAATAATATTAATAACACATTATTAAGGTATACAAGTTTTCAGTTGTGTATAGATGTTAGGAAAAAATATTTACAGAAAATGATGACTAAAGACAGAGTCTAAGATCAGGGCCAGTCCTAAGGTGGAGGTTGTTTCAGATCTTTAGATCTCTTCCCCCTCCCAAAGAGAGTTTGGTTTGGCCGGGCCTTCCACATACTGCCCCCCCTCACCCGCTCTTCTCAGCAGCTTGGGCCATTACAGGAAGCTGACAGCTCACAACTGAGGCCTTAGGGGTGTGGGGAGAGTTTTATTCCAGTGATTTCCTCTGCTTCATGCCTGTGTCCTTCCTCTAGGACAGACCCATCTTCATATTGAGCTGTCACTCTCTTCTGGAGCACCTACTTTCCCGAGGTTTAGAGTGGAATGAAGGAACCCTGTCGGTGGGCTTGGGAAACTCCTTTTTTGGAGTTTTCATCTCAGGCTCATGGGATCACCATAGAACTAGAATTGGAAAAGGCTTTAGAGGTAATCTAGCCCAACTCACAAGAGGGAGAGAGGGCATCCCTGAGGTTCTGGGTTGACCTTGGTCTGGAGTTTGGACCTTTAGCATGGTATAAGAGCTTTCTGTATTTTTTCAGATTGCTGTAACTTTCTTTTTTTTTTCTTTTTTCTTAGTAGTATTTTAATTTTTTCCAATTACATGTAAAGATAATTTTCAACATTCATTTTTGTAAGATTTTGAGTTCCAAATTTTTCTCTCTTCCTCCTTCTCTTTTTTCCCCCCTCCCCAAGACAGCAAGCAATCTGATATAGGTTATACATGTACAATCATGTTAAACACATTTCCACATTAGTCATGTTGTGAAAGAAGAATCAGAATAAAAGGAGAAAACCACAAGAAGTAAAAAACAAAAAAAGTGAAAACAGTATCTTTCAATCTCCATTAAGACTCCATAATCCCTTCTCTGGATATGAATAATATTTTCCATCACAAGTCTTTTAGAATTATCTTAGATCCTTACATTGCTGAGAAAAGCTAAGTCTTCTTAGAAGAGTCTAAGATCATCACACAATGTTGCTGTTACTGTGTACTATGTTCTCCTGGTTCTGTTCACTTCCCTTTGCATCAGTTCATGTAAGTCTTTTTTTTTTCTGAAATCTGCTTGCTCATCATTTCTTACTGTACAATAGTATTCCATTACATTAATATGCCACAACTTGTTCAATCATTCCCCAATTGATGGGCATCCCTTCAGTCTCCAATTCTTCACTACCACAAAAAGAGCTGCTATAAATAGTTTTGTACATACAGGTCCTTTTCCTTTTTCTTTGATCTCCTTAGGATCCAGATTTAGTAGTGGTATTGCTGGATCAAAGGGTATGCACAGTTTTATAGCCCTTTAGGCATAGTTCCAAATTGAAGAGCTTTCTCTTTTGCTGGGGTTTACCTGGGAAGGTTGGAAGGGGCCGGGTCTAAGGTCAGGGAGTGGGGGAGAAGGAACATTAAGGACACCAGAATCATTGGGTCCCAGAGTACATGGAAGTAGAGGGCATAAAAACCTGGAAGGTGATAGGTCAGGTTATGAAGAACTTTGGAAGCTGAACAGAGGATTTTATATTTGATCCTGGAAGTAATAGGGAGTCACTGGAGTTTACTGAGCAGGGGGAGGAGTCCCATGGCCAGATCTACACTTGAGAAGAATCACTTTGACAGTTGAGTGAAGGATGGACTCAAGAATGGTGTCAGTGTCAGAGGTGAGAAGGGAGCTTATGCCAGAGATATAGTGAAAGTAAAATCAATAAGCCTTGTTTGGTAACAGATTGGAACTGGGAGGTGAAAGAGAGGAAGTCCTTTTCCTTTTTGTTTGTGTTTGTTGACCTGGGTAACTGGGAGGATGATAGTAACCTCAAAAGCAATAAAAAAGTTAGAAAGAGGGGAAGGGTTTGGGGAAAAGATGATGAGTTAAGTTTTGAATCTATTGAGTTTAAGATGTTCACAAAACATCTGGTTTGAGATGTCCAATAGGCAGTTGGAGATGAGAGACTAGAGTCACTGTAGAGATTAGAACTGGATAAGTAGATAAGAATCATCAGCATATAATGGGACAGAAAAGGCAAATGACAAATGTTGAAGGGGGTGTGGGAAAAATAAGACATTAATACGGTGTTGGTGGAGTTGTGAACTGATTCAATCATTCTGCAGAGCAATTTGAAACTATTCTCAAAGGGCTATAAAACCAGGCATACCCTTTAACCTAGCAATACCACTACTAGACCTGTATCCCAAAAGAGATAAAAAAAAAACAAAAAGGTAAAGGGCCTATACATACAAAAATATTTATAGCAGCTCTTTTCTGGGAGCAAAGAATTAGAAATTGAAGGGATGCCCATCAATTGGGGAATAGCTGAACAAGTTGTGATAGGTGATTATGATGAAATACTATTGTTCTATATGATGAATATAGAACATCTAATATATGATATCATCAATAATATCATCTAGTGATGAGCAGGATGCTCTGAAAAGACTCACACGCAAAATGTGCTATGTACAAAGAAACAGCAATATTGTAAGATGATCAGCTGTAAATGACTTAGCTACTCTCAGCAATACAATGATCCAAGACAACGCTGAAAGACTTATGATGAAAAATGCTATCCCCCATTTCCAGAGAAAGAACTGATAGTGTCTGAATACAGATTGAAGCATACTTTTTTCCTTCTCTTTGTTTTTCTTGATTTTTTTTGTTTTTTTATCTACACTTTCTTTCACAACTTGACCATTATTGATATACTTCTCATAACTACACATGTACAACCTGTGGCAAATTGCTTGCCTTCTCAATGGGGGGGGGGGGGGAGGAGAGGGAGGAAAGGTGAGAATTTGGAACTCAAAAGTTTTAACAACAAATGTTTAAAAATTGTTTTTACTTGTAACTGGAAAAAATAAGATACTAAATAAATTTTTAAAAAAAAGAATCATAGCATAGAGATGATAATTAAACTCATGGGAGGTAATGAGATCATCCAATGAAATAGCATAAAGGGAGAAGACAAGAGGGCCAAGGGAAGAGTCCTAGCGGACGTCCATAGGGCAAGACGTGGATGAAGATTCAGACAAGGAGACTGAGAAAGAACAGTCCATGGGTAGGAGGAGAACCAGAAGAAGAGAGGTATGTCCTGAAAACCTAAAGAGAAGAGAGTATCAAGGAGAAGAAGGTCATCAGTTGAGTATTAAAGGCTGCAGAGAGGTCAAGAAGGATGAGGACTGAGGCAAAGCAGCTGGATTAGGCAGTTAACAGATCCTCAGTGACTTTGCAGAAAGCAACTTCTACTGAAGGATAAAATTAGAAGTCAGATTGTAGAGAGTTAGTAAAAGCCTGAAATGGCTGAAAGTCAGTGGCAATATTAGAGACTCATAGTCCTTAGGTACTGCTTTTAACAGTGGTCATCCAATCTGATTCAAAAAGTGTTTATGGAGTACTTGCCATATAAGATGGTGAGAGTGCAGACTAAACAAAAAACAATTCCTCTCCTCAAGGAGCTTACATTCAACTAATCAGAAAGAAAGCTAGGAAAATTATGATGACAGATTAAGAGTTGGAAGAAGCTTACAAAGCCATTGAGTTGAACCCTTTTGATTTTACAGATGAGGAGACCAAGGCCCAGAAAAATAAAGTGATCATATCCAGGATCACATGGGTCAAAGTGGTAGAGCTAGGAATTGAACCCCAGGTCCTCTGACTCGAAGTCCAGCACTCTTCCCATGGCAACATGCACGTGTTACTGAACCTTGGATAAACATCCCATTCACTGTGTTGGCTATTAGTCCTAGAATGTCCTGAACGTTACCCATAGCCCAAGGGACACCGTCTCCCACAAAGGAGCCCTGGTTCTGGGATAACATAGACTGGAGGGAGCTGCCTTCAAGCAGATGGAATTGGGGATTTGTCACATTCAGTGGGTAGCTAGGTGGTGCAGTAGATAGAATGCCAGGCCTGGAGTCAGGAAGGCTCATCTACCTGAGCTCAAATCTGGACTTAGATACTTACTAGCTGTGTGACCCTGGGCAAGTTACTTCACCCTGTTTACCTTAGTTTCCTCATCCATAAAATGAACTAGAGAAGGAAATGGCTAAACCACTCCAGGATCTTTGCCAGGAAAACATCAAATGGGGTCACAAAGAGTTGGGCGTGACCAAAATAGTTGAACGAATCATGGAGAAAATCTCTTAAATAAAGTTTTGGTTTGGCTCATGTCTAGGGTCCCTCCCCCCCCCCCCCTCACCCCTGCAATGGATTAATAGGATAACTTCCAGAAAAGTTACTCAGTGTACAAAACAGCAGATATGGATAGGAGAGTTATTTTTTTTTCCATCACAAGAAAATGCTTAAACATGCATTGAGATATACTTAAAACAACAACCAATCACTGATTACTTCTTTTATATTCTCCTTGGAGGTAGGAATGGCTCTCAGGAGACCTTGGGGATTGATGGACAGGTTTTACTTCCACCTTAGTCAGCCACATCTGAGCAGTAACTTAGTATAGTATAGAAAACCTCAGTATAAGTCTTCTGGTCAGCCATGTCATGACTTATTCCCCTAGCAATGGTCATTTCCTTGTCTGAGCAAGGTATGGTTAGAGAAAACTAGGATCCTCTTCTTGACCCCCTGAACTCTTAAGTTCATGAAGTAGCTGCCAAAGGTATAAATATCTATCTTGGGCTTGCTCTTCAGTCACTTGTGCCCAGAGAAAGAAACACAAAGCAGAAGAGGCAGCTAAGGATTTGAAATCCAGACTCAGGATCACTTATGTAAGCACCTGTGCCACTGCCATGGAGGAAGAGGGAAGAGAAATCCCCTCCCCCTGGGAGGAAGTCCCTGTGAGAGCTGATGGAATCCCAAAACACAGGTTCAACAGAGAGAAAGAAAGAGCCAGAGCAGTTGTTTCTCTTTTTTAAGGCCTACTGAGTGGGCAGCTCTTTCTACTCGGCTGCCAGTCATCTTCAACGCTACCTTGAGCAATGGGAACCATGGAGACCAACCAGGAGCCTCTGGTCACCCATCATGTCTTTTAATAACAGATCCTAGTTTAAGGCCTACTAGAAGGGGCCCAAAGTACAGGCTCATCTCATTATCCCAGTCCAGAAGATCAGGGGGTTGAACTGAATTCCCCCCTCTTCGTTATATCAATATCAGAATTTCTCAGTGAGTACTCACAGATTTCCTTGGCAAAAGAAGATAAGGAAAAGATTACTTTACTTGGCCAGCATGGATCTACCAACTTGCATGTGTGTCCTGGTGGTTTTCTGGGATTCTATCTACTTTTCATCAAATAGTAGAGGAATGTGGTAGGTTATAAGAACTACTTAGAGGTTATGGCCTACCTGCATGATTTAATTTGGGGAAGATAGACATTGAAAGAATGTAAAGAAAAATCTAAAGGTGTTAGTCTGGAACTTGCGGGTTTACAGCTGTCTATTGATGAGTGTCAGTCCTGTAGGGCAGCTGTTAAATCTTTAGACCACAGTGTCTTAGAGAGGCAGTGTGGAGTAGTGAATAACAGACTGAACCTTGGAGTCAGGAAAACCTAGGTCTGAGTCTACATCTGACATGGAGAGACTGGCTATGTGGGTACTGGATAAGTTAGAGGCAAATTGCCCTCCTGACTCCTTGAAGGAGTTTCCGTACTAGAAGTTCTCTTAACAAATGAAATCACAGGGTCAGAACAGCCTGTCCCCACCCCAATAGTATCTCAACAGGAAGTTAGTACTGACCCTGAAAAGACTAAAGTCTTCTCTATCTTGTTACATCTAAAGAACTACTATGAATTGAAGACATTTATGTGGTTGGGAGACCTATGTGAGGAAAACATGTAATCTTCAAAAAGCTTTCTGATGATCTCATCCATGAATATCTTTCTGGAAGAAATCCCAAGCAAAAAATAGAGCAAACGCTCAGAAATGGCAGCCCAGACAAAAGGAGCAGTAGGGATTGGGTTTTTTTGGCACCATTTTGGAAGTCAGTGGGATGAGAGACGAAAGCAGCCCTTCAGGGACCTCATTCTCTGCCTCACACATGCACAGGGTGTTGGTTTTTGTTGATGCAAGTAAGTCCTTGTTTCACGCAGATGGCATGCCGGACGGCCTAGGAGCAGTTCTGTCCCAGGAAAGCATTAAGCTACCAGAAGTCTCTTCCATCCCCTGCTGAAAACTTACTGAAAGTGAGATCCATGATCAGATTTTCCAGTTGGAGCTTTAGGGCCTGAAATGAGCCATCACTGAAAAATGTTGAAACTGTGAGATAGAGCACAGTTTCAAGTTTGGACAGGCCTCTTGGCCTATACTTATTTTTCATTCTTTTCAATATGTTATTGACACTCTTTTTACATCACTCTTGTTTCTTAATGATTCTTTTTTATCTCAAATAGAAACTCCTCCTCCCTTGTCAAAAATAAGCATAGATGAATAAAATAAATCAACACATTTGGTCCATAGTCTGATGAATGTCAAGTTGGATGCTATTAGCCAAAGATACATAGCTGGTTATACTAATAATATCTAGAATTTACATAGTGTCTTTTGTGTGCCAGGTACTGTGCTAAACATTTGTAATGGTAATAGGAATCTGAAGATCTTCCCTGCCCCTTAATAGGCTTAGGTGAATTTGAGAACCTTTCCTGATTTGAAAATAAACTCTGCCCCCTAATAAGCTGAATGTGGTCACATGGAGCTTGTAGTGGGAGGCTTGTTTTTCAGTAAGGCACAACTTCTGTTATTTTGTAGTCAAGTGGGTTACAAGGGTTGTGATGTTCTCTGACCCTGGAGAAGGCTACATATACCTCTGAGGTGAGGTTTTGCTTTGGGGTTCACTTTGGGAAGAGTTGTGTGATTTGGCCAGATGAGGCTCTGAGCAGCCATTGAGTCCCCTGGCTTTGAAAACCCAGATGCTGGGGGCAGCTAGGTGGCACAGTGAATAGAGCACTGGCCCTGGAGTCAGGAGGACCTGAGTTCAAATCTGGCCTCAGACACTTAACACAAAACTAGTTGTGTGACCTTGGACGAGTCACTTTTGCCCAATTGCTCTACCTTACCTCCTCCAAAAAGAAAAAAAAAAAGAAAACCCAGATGCTGGTGCTTCTCTCTCTGGTAACTAATTATGTAAGTATGTGATGGTCAGCTAGAAGCCCTGTCTGTTGGTCTGCTGAATTGTGTCATTTTCTCTGTCTGTATTTTGCTCTGCTTGTAACTTCTGTTAGTATTCGATGAAGTTCAGGGTGCTGACTTTTCCTCCAGTACTAGGTAAATGATATATGTTTGATTAAAGTAAGATTGCTAACCCTTTTTGAGTTGTTTTCCTTTAGAAAAGCAGATCAAAGAACCTGTGCTAGTATCCATCCTGGGTGTGCTAGGGTGCTTGCTGCTATAACACTTTGCAAATATTATCTTATTTGATCCTCACAACAATACTTCGAGGTAGGTAGGTGCTATTAAATTCTCATTTTATAGAAGAAGAAACTGAAACAGAGGGGACAAGTGACTTAAGTGACTTACCCAAGGACACAAAGCTAGTAAGTGTCTGAGGCTAGATTTGAACTCAGGTCTTCCTTACTTCATGCCCCAGGTACCATACAGCACTATGACTTAATAGGGCTGATCACGAATTAAAGATTTAGAGCTGAAAGGGCGTTAGAGGTCAGCTAGGTGGTACAGTAGATAGAGTGCCAAGCCTAGAGTCAAGACAACTCCTCTTCCTGAACTCAAATCTGGACTCAGACACTAGCTTTGTGGCCTTGGGCAAGTCACTTAACCTTGTTTGCCTCAGTTTCCTCATCTATAAAATGAGCAGGAGAAGGAAATGGCAAACCAGTCCAGTATCCATGCCAAGAAAACCCCAAATGGAGGCATGAAGGATCTGACATGACAGAAACAGCTGAACAACAAAAGTTAAAATTCCACATTATACATATGATGAAACTGAGGTCCAATTAAATAGTTTGTCCACATTCATAGAGAGAACCTGTGATAGAGCTAGGAAACAAAATCAAGTCCTCCAACTTTAGATCTGACACTCTTTCCATTGTGTCATACAATTCCATGTACAATATAGCCAGGAAGAACCAGTGAGGAATGAAATGTCCAGCCTAGAGGCCTCCAGCTTCAGAGACCATCCCAGTCCCTACAGTGGGGTTGAAGGAGATCAGTGACAGAAAGGGGGTAGGGCTTCTCACAGAGGAAAGTGAGGAAATCAGCTTCGGGACTTTGGAGAGAATAAATCATCAGTGGAAGTAAAGCATATAGCCATGAGCCAACTCCCCATACCGACTGGACAAGGATACCTGGCCCTGGGATCAGTTACAGGATGAATCAGGAAGTTGGTCAACAAGCATTTATTAAACACTTTTTATGAACCACACACTGTGTTAAGCATGGGAGACACACAAAATAGTCCCTGCAGTCAAGGAACATATGTTCTAATTGGGAAGATAACATAAATATCAAGGCACTTACTATATATAAATATATCCATGTATGTATGTGTGTGTTTGTGCACATATGGTGACCTATCAACATATATGTCATAGATGGAAGGTCATCTGAGAGGGGAAGACATGAGCTACTGAAAGGTAGAGGGGAGGGGAAGGAGAGGGGAAAGGGGATCAGGAAAGGTCTCTTGCAGAAGGTGAGTTTTGAGCTGAGTCCTGAAGGAAGCTAGGGATACTAAGAGTGGGAGACAGCCCAATTCTACTTTTAGAAAGCTCCAATTGTTGGAAAGTTTTTCCAAACATCAGGTCTAATTTTGTCTTTTTTTTTTTTATAACTTCCAACCATTGCTTCTCCTGCTGCTCTCTGGGGCCAAACGGAACAATCTGATCCCTCTTTTAGGGCAGCTAGGTGGTACAGTACATAAAGCCCTGGGTCTGGAGTCAGGAAGACCCAAGTTCAAATCTGGCCTCAGACACTTACTAGCTGTGTGACCTTGAACAAGTCACTTAATTCTGTTTGCCTCAGTTTCCTTATTTGTGAAATGAGCTTGAGGAAGAAATAGTGAACCATTCCAGTATCTTTGCCAAGAAAACCCGAAATGGCGTCATAAATTGGACATAACTGGCCAGCAAAACCTATAAATCTCTTTTCCAGTAGTCCACTGTCCACCATCACTTTCACATCCCAGTTGCACTTCAAATTCAACATGCTTCTGTCCAAACTCATCATCTCCTCCTGCAGAAGATGGGACTTGAGCTGAATCTTTTAACATTCTTTTTTTTTAAGTTTGAATTCCAAATTTTCTCCCTCTCTCCTTTCCTCCCTCCCTCACCTTCCCCGCTTTGAGACAGTAAGCAATTTGATATAGGTTATATATGTGCAATCATGTAAAACATATTTCCATATTAGCTATGTTGTGAAAGAAGAAACTGACCAAAAGAAAAAAAAACACAAAAAATGAAAATAATATCCTTCAATCTGCATTCAGACTCTATAACTCTTTCTCTGGATGTGGATAGTATTTTCCATCATGAGCCTTTTGGAATTGTCTCGGATCATTGTATTGCTGAGAAGAGCTAAGTCTATCATAGTTGATCATCAAACAATGTTGCTGTTGTACAGTTCTCCTGGTTCTGCTCACTTTCACTCAGCATCAATTCCTAGAAGTCTTCCCAGGTTTTTCTGAAAACATCGTGCTCATCATTTCTTATAGCACAATAGTATTCCATTACATTCATGTACCTCAACTTGTTCAGCCACAGTCAAAATTCAGAACTTCCTGAAGAAATTTTTAAAAAAAATCTGTAATCAAGTTACTCAAAGAAGTACCCCACCTGACAGGAATTGAAGGGACAGAACCATATTTATCCCTCTGTGCTAGGAAGAATTTTGAATTTGGAGTCAAAGGACCTGGGTTCAAAATTTGGGCTCTGGATACTTACTAGCTGTGACTTTGGGCAGGTCATTTCCCTTCTCTGTACCTTGATGGCCTCACCTGTAAAATGAGAGGATTAGATTATATGACCTCTAAGGAAATAATTAATGATAATAATAAGGACAATAACTTGTATTTATATAGCTTTGCAAGAGTTGCAAAGAGCTTGGCAAATATTTCCCATTTTATCCCCACAACCATCCTGAGAAGTAGATGATGTTATCATCTCTGTTTTACAGATGAAGAAACTTCAGCAGATAGAGGTTAAGTGACTTGCCCAGGGTCATAAAGGTATGGGTATGTCTGAGGAAGAATTTGAACTGAGATCTTCCTGATTCTGGGTCTATTCACTGTTCCAATAGCTCTAAATTCTTGATTTTGTTGTTCTGTGACCCATATCCCACCCTAACCACCCACTGAGATTTTCTCAACCACAGCATTTTAATTTTACTTTATTAGATGTACTGGGAATGTTTGGGCCAGAATAGAAGGCTTAGTACAGCTAGCACGTCACTATAATATTTCTAACATATGCTGATAAGGACTTCAGGAATTATGCCACAGATATAGATTTCTTCCATATTTCATAGTAGTATCATAGTTTCAGAGCTGGAAGGGAACTTAAAAGGTTACTGAATCCAGACCCTTCATTTTACAGTTGGGGAACTGAGACCTAGAGAGGATAAATGACTTCCCCAAGGTTGCACAGGTAGTAAGTGTTTGAGGTGGGATTTGAACTCAGCTCTTCCCAACTCTGAGTCCAGTACTCTAGCTACTGCATCACATTTATTGATGTTTGTGTGAGACCTTCAGCTGCCCATTGACCTGCACTTTGGAGACAGAGAATCTGGATGTCTGAGACCAGAACATTGCAGCACTAGAGGGGAGAGCTGAGAGAGGCCTATTACATCCTGCTGGTCTCAGTCCTCCTGCCCCCACCAAAAAAAAAGACCACAGGGAGAAACAAAGAGATGCTTGAGGCACAGGGTTTGAATATGTTGCTAAAATCCTGCTCCTCCGTTTTGCCATTGGGAAACATTATATTAGGTAATTGAGAGACTAGGAAGTCTATTGTATGAACAGGTCTGGAACAAAGGAAGTGGACCCATGGGAACAATTTATACGATGGCCACGATAATGTAAAGGAAAACCACATAATCAGAAACTCTGATTGATACAGCGAGCACTCCTGACTTGAGAGGAATTGATGGTGAACGAAGCATGCCTCCAGCCTTTTGACAAAGAGGTACAGAATGAGGCCTATACTTTCTTTCTTCATGACTTAAATGATATATTTTGTTTTTATATAAAATTCTTTTCTAAATACACCCCTTACTATCCCCTGCCCAGAGAGCCATCTCTTTAATCAATCAGCATTTATTAAGCATCTCCGTACTACTGGCCAAGGGCTGAACTGGGAATAGAAAGACAAAAAACTAAATAGCCCCTGCCCTCAAGGAGTTTACATTCTAATTGGAGAGCCGGGATGGAGAGAGGGATTGAGACAGGATAGGACAAAAGGACTCTGATTTCATTGGTATCAGGATCTTCTGTATGAAGAAACTCCCTCTACTAATGCAAATCAGCACCTTCTCTGAAACTTATAGTCTTAGAGAGTTGTCTGGAGGCCTGAGCATTAAGTGACTTGCTGGGGGTTATACAATGAGGGCATGTCAGAGGCAGAATTTGAACTCAGGTTTTCTGACTCCATAATCAGCTATTTATCCACTGTCTTAAGTGAGATAATATTTATAAAGCACTTAGTAGAGTGTCTAGCATGCAGTACACACTTAATAAATGTTTGTTCCCTTCCCTACATTGCGTTGTTATACAAAGCACATGTAAGTCAACTACAAGAGAACCATAAGGCATCTGGGTGGTGCAGTGGATAGAGCATCAGGCCTGGAGTCATGAAGACCTGAGTTCAAATCTGACCTCAGATACTCAAGCCGCGTCACCCTGCTTGCCTCAGTTTCCCCGTCTGTGAAATGAACTGGAGAAGGAAATGGCAAATTACTCCAGTGTCTTTGCCAAGAAAACCCCAAATGAGGTCATGGAGAGTCAGACAGGACTGAAAAATCACTGAGCAACAACAAATAAGAGAACCATGGAAGAAGGGAGACCAGGAAGAAGGAGAAAAAAAGTAATTCAGCAAAAGCATCCAATGCGTCAGCAGAGCATGACGGCTACATGATAGGATATGCAATGCTCTGTGCCCACAGCTCCCCACCTCTGCAAAGCAGGGAGGGAAGGGAGCCGTAAGTTTTCGAACATGGGTCCATGTGTTGATATGTTCTGCTTGACAATTTGTTATAAAAGAGAGTTCTGTGGAGGTGGGGGTGGTGGGATGTCAATGAGATTTGGTAGTGATTAGAAAAAAACATCAATAAAACTTTAAAAAAGTAAAGGAGAGACTAGAACTATGCCAGACTTTAGAACAGCACAGGAAGTCAGCTAAAGCTTCGCAAAGACAATGAATCACAAGCACTAGCTGCCTACAGGGGAACCAGCTGGACCACAAAGAAAGTAGGAACAGAAGACTATATTAAACTGAAGGAATTGGACCTCATGGAGGCTCCCATATGGAGATTACAGCCAGATACTTCTTTTCCAAATACAACCCGGTGTGGAGGTGTCTCCAAGGAGGATCATGACAGAGGAGACAGAATGGAGAGAGAACATTAGGGTATGTAGGATACCATTAAGGCTGCCTTTGCTCACAGGAAACAACTGCCTGGCAGGGGACAGAAACTAAATGTCGAGGCAGCGTCGTGGCTGTTGAGGCCCCAGTCGAGGTCTCAGAGAAGCAGAGGATGTATATGGCCTCAACCTGCCTATGGAGAGCAGACATCCCCACAGGCCTAGGTAATTAGGGGATGCGATGGACAGAGCATTGGGCCTGGCGTCAGTGGTCATCCCTTGTTCTCTAAGAGGACCAAAATGACATCACTAGGCTAGAGTCAAGTTTCAGTGTGTCTGACTGTGGCTGATCAGACTAATACGAGCTCCTCAGAATGGTCTGCCACAGGTTGAGTGCAAATAGTTCATGTGAACATTTGGGGTGGTTTCTCTAAATTTGTACATCTTATGTTTCTTTTGAGCTACTTCAATTCTGCTTTGCTCTTAGAGCACAGCACCTTCTCTAAAGAGGGCACACCGTGCTGAGTGGTCTAGTGCCAGTGTCTCCCATGTCACACAACCAATTGCAAAGTTCTTAAGAGAGACCTTGGGAGTGTCCTTGTATCGCTTCTTCTGACCAACAAACATGTGAACGCTTACCCTGTGTGAGTTCTCCATAAAATAGCCTTTTTGGTAAATGTTTGTTTAGCAGTCAAGCAACATGGCCAGCCTCTCAGAACTGTGCTCTCTGCAGCAAGTAAAGTCTGAATACTTGGAGTAAGGGCCTAGAATAAGAAAGACCTGAGCTCAAATGCGACCTCAGATACTTACTAGCAGCTCTGTGACTCTGGGCAAGTCACTTCACCTCTGTTTGCCTCAGTTTCCTCAAATGTAAAATGGGGATTAAAAATAGCATCTCTCAAAATTGTTATGGGGAAAAAAGGGGATAATATTTGTTTTTAATGTATTTCTATTTATTTTATTAATATTTCCCAATTACATTTGAAAAATTTTTTAACATTCATTTTAAAAAGTGTTGAGTTCCAGATTCTCACCCTCCCTCTTGCCTTTCCCCCACCCCTTGAGATGCAAGCAATATGTCAATTAAATATACGAAGTCACGCAAAACATATTTGCATATTCATAACATATTCAAAAGAAAACACACAAAACCCCCATGAAAAATAAAGAAAATGGAAGAACTATACTCAAATTCATCAGTTATGAGATAATGTGTGTAAATTGCTTGGCACATTGCCTGGTTCATAGCTAGAGTTTAACAAATGCTTGTATGCTGGTGTACTGTGGCCTTACAGGAGCTGTAGGACAACCTACTTACAACCTTCCTAGGACTCTTATGGACTTGGAGGGATCACAATCCTATAGTCCTAATCTAGTTTGGAAACCTGCCACTGGATAATGTGGCTCTTCTGCTAAAGAGTGTGCGTAAGCTTGAGCTGGCTGTTAAATATTCAGAGACAGCATTTACACAAAAGCTACAAATTAGGGCTTGCTTTATTATTTTGTTGATTGTCTAATCCTAATCAAGTAATAGAGAAAATACAGATTAAACTATTAAAATGTGTCAAGTGTTTAAAAGTGTGCAGTTATCTTTTCCCCTGAGAGCTGGTTTTTAAAAATTTACCAGCACACTACGATATGCAAATGGTGACTGGGCTAATTTATGTCACAGAGGAATTAGGAGTAAGGATTTCATTTGCATGGTACATCAGTGCTTCCTGGCAGGACAGTACACTACCTCCTGGGAAGATGGAGTTCATCCATTGTGTGCGAAAACTGTAGAATATATATCATGAGCAATATGCAAATATATTTTGTATAAAGAATATACAGGGGGCAGCTAAGTGGCACAGTGAATAGAGCACCGGCCCTGGAGTCAGGAGGACCTGAGTTCAAATCCGGCCTCAGACACTTGACACACTTACTAGCTGTGTGACTTCGGGCAAGTCACTTAACTCCACTTGCCTTCCAAAAAAAAAAAAAAGAGTATACAGAGGTTCCATGTAATTTTCAGACACTGCAGATTTTTTGATGGGGAGAGAAATGTAGCTAGAGTTGGAATTTTTCCAAACTAGACCTGTGATTTTGTCTATTTAAGTTACTCCTAGTGAAGAAACCCCCTCTATCAGTTCATATTAGTATGTGCTCTAGAACTTGCCTGAGTCATTGAGAAGCCAAATGACTTGCTCAGGGTCACTCAGCCAGTATATATCAGAAGCAGGATCTGAATCCAGGTCTTCCTGGACCAACTCAATGTCAACCTTATATCCATTACAAAACCCTACCTCTCTACAGTACTCTCTCTCTTTCTCTCTCTGTCTCCCCCCCCCCTTTCTCTGTTTTTGGGTGTTTTTGTCTCTCTCTCTCCCTCTGTTTTTCCGTCTCTCTCTCCGCCTCTGCCTCTCTCTGTTTCTGGCTCTCTCTGGCTCTTTGTCTCTTTTTACATCTTTGTCTCTCCTCTCTCTGTCTCTGACTGTTTCTGTCTCTCTGTCTCTCTCTTTTCCTCTTTTTCTATCTCTCTGTCTCTGTCTCTGCTTCTGCCTCTCTGTTTCTGGCTCTCTCTGGCTTTTTGTCTCTGTTGCTGTCTTGTCTTTTTCTTTCTCTGTCTGT
>CM053581.1:282727625-282751323 GCA_028627135.1 Pseudochirops cupreus
TTCAATCAATTCAACCAACAAACATTTATTAATCACCTATTATGTGATCTTCATTTCCATAGCTATTAGAAAATCAAAGAGATACATGAAACAGTCCCTGTTTTCAAGAAGCTTACATTCTAAAGAGATAGACAACATGTATACACATAAATATATGTCTAATATAGACATCATATCAGAGTTTAAACCTAGGCAGCTATGGTCCTATATGTCTTTTCCCTTTCTCAGCCAAACAACTTGAGAAAGCCGTCCACACTAGGTGCCTCCACTTCCTATCTTCTTACTCTATTCCAAACCCTCCACAATTTGGCTTTGGATTTCATTATTCAATTGAAACTTCTCTCTCCAAAAGTACCTATAATCTTTTAATTATCAGGTCTAATGAACATTTTTTAAAATCTTCAATGACTTGTCTTTGATACTGTTGGTCACTTATCACCTTCTTCTCTGACTGCTTCTTCTCATCCACGTTCCTGGATTTTTGTATAAGTTATGACCACTAACTATGGGTACTCTCCAAGGTTCTGTCATGACTTTTCTCTTTTCCCTCTATATTATCTCGCTTGATGATCACATCCTCTCTCAGGGATTTATATACCATCTCTTTGTCAACGATTCTCAGGTCTATATATCCTGCCCCATGTCTCTCTTGAGTTCCAGTAATCTTGGATGCCTCAAATTAGATGGGTTGTAGGTGCTGAGAACGAATTATCCTCCCCTACACCCCTTCCCACAAACCCTTCCCTCTTCAGAATGTCATTATTACTTTGAAGGGTACCACCAACCAACCAGTTTTCCAGGCTCAAAACTTTAATGTAATTCTCAACCACCCATTTCGCTACATAATCAATCTGTTGTCAAATCCTGTGGTTTTTACCTTTCACAACATCTCTCATATGTTCCTCTCTCTCCTCTCACACAGCCACTACCCTAGATCAGGCCTTCTTTGAATTTTTATGGGACTTTTATAAACACTTTATTGATCTCTCTGTCTCAGGCGACTCTCTACTCCAATCTATCCTCCATTTAGCCACTAAAGGCCATGTCAGAATTCAAAGGGGAAGGGAAAGAGAGAGGTTATGTATATAGTCATCTTGTCTTCAGCAAATAGGAATGATCTTGTCTTGTCTTTGCCTATGTTTATGCCTTTAATTTCTTTCCTTGGTCTTATTACTAATGCTAGCATTTCATGTAGAACTGTAACAAATAATAGTGGAGAGAGGGAGCATCCTTGACTTACTCATATATTTATTTGTGTCCTAACTCATCCTAAACGATGAATTCCATGAGGATGTGGACTGTGTCCTTTATAAAGCATTTCCCACAGTATGTAAGAAAGTACTTCATAAATTTGTTAAATGAATAAATGAATGAACAAAAGTTCAGCCCTGCAGGGAATAACTGAAACTCCTCAGGAAGTAGAGGGTGGGTCTAGACCTTGGACCACTGGTAGAATTTAATTTTAACCAAGATAAATGGCATGTCTTCTCCATTGGTGACTGAAAAAACAAATCCTTCCTGAGTTACTTCCTCTGAAAGTAAATGCTCAGTTCCATCAGGTATCCCCTTTGGGTGGGAAGACAGGATGCAAAAGTCAAAGGCTGTGAAGAGGGAAGTGCTGAAGGGAGGAAGGTTATCATAGGAGAAACAATGCCAGCATATACAGAACCTTGTTAACAACAGTTGTTGTTCAGTGTTTCAGTCTTGTGCAACTCTTTGTGACCCCATTTGGAGTTTTCTTAGCAAAGATACTGGAGTGGTTTGCCATTTCCTTCTCCAGCTCATTTTATAGATGAAGAAACTGAGGGAAACAGGGTTAAGTGACTTGCCCAGGGTCACACAGCCAGTAAGTGTCTGAGGCTAGAATTGAACTCAGGAAGCAGAATCTTCCTGACTCCAGACCTGTTGCTCTATCTACTGTACCACATAGCTGCCCCCATTATTGCTATCAGTGAGTTTATCATATAACAGAATTAAGCACAGTGTCTAGAGCACTGCTCTGCACAGAGAATTTAATCAGACTCAAAGGATCAATAAGTGCACTTTGGAATTAATAGCATGACAATAATTACTCATTTTAATAATACTTTAATGTTTGCAAAGCATTTTCCTTACATCATTCCTGCCTTTGAGATAGGTAGTGAAAGTATTATTATCCCCAGTTGACAAATGAAGAACCCAAGGCTTGAAGAGGTTGAAGGACTTGCCATATAGTCACAAAATTACTAAGTATTTGAGCCAAGATTCTATGCCACATTCCCTGCCTCCAAATTCAATACTCTTTTCCCATACACTAATGAATGAAAATTCTCCTAACTCAGAGCTAAGAGGTAGAAGCAACCTTGATTAAAACCTAGAATGCATCCAACCATCTGACCTGGGAAAAATTAGTTAATCTGGGCCTATCTATCCCAAGTGGGCAAGGGGAACAAGAGCAGGAATTACAGAAAGTAGATATTTTTTCATGAGCAAGTTAAAAACAACCAGTATCAATGGTCTCCAAATTCTCTGCAGCAGCAGTGCTAATACAAGTTGTCAGATAAGAAGGGGAAAGAATAAAGAATCCTGAATCCTGTCCCTTTCACTCTCAGCTTGTCTCAACTCACAGAAATGCTCCTCAAGGCCAGGCACAGAGAATGGCTCTTTGGCTGCCTGGGGTAAAGGTCAGGACCAGGTCTATATCTGAGGACCATACTACCAAAAGTCAATTTTGCATAGAAGGCCTTATTTCAGGACACCCTCTTCTTACAGTTCCAGTGCTCCATCTAATTATCAAGGTTCCTTTTGCTAATATGCTCATTAGTGGTACTGAGGATGTGTGAGCATCACAAGCAGTGTTAAATTTGCACTAAGAATAGTAGCTGGAGCTGTAATTCGTTTTTGAAATCTGTTGAGTGAGAAGAAATTCACATCCACTGATAAACACTTGAATTTCTACTGCTTTGTTCTTTTTCTCTGTAAAGTTCATATTTTCTTGAATCTGGTTTTCACCACCCCACTACAGGTACCCCAGATTAAAAGGGAATAGAAACATAAAGCAAAAAGAAAAGGGCTAGATTAGATGATCTTTAAAGTCTTTGCTCAGTTCTAAAATTTATGTTAATCGCTTAAATCTGAGGACCAGGAAGACAGTTCCTTGGAGATGGTCTTAACGGAAGAAGTCTGTCTTCTCCAAAACAGCTGAGTAAAGGAAATGTTTAATGTGTGACCTGCAATTTGCTTCTCCCCCATGGACTAAAAGACCAATGAAATGTCACAACATGCCCCTACGTACCAAAACTCAACCTTGACAGCATTCCTTATCTCCATTCATTGGCAGACCCTATTCTATTCCTTGTACTCCATTCACGGTATGGTGCAATTTAATCTCCTGACTCAGATGGGGCATCCAGATTCTTATCTGGATTTTACCAGGAATGGGAGCTTTAGCTGAGAAACCTGAGCTTTTGTGTACACTCAACAGAGATAGCTCTGGTACACACAGAAACCAATGGGAAAGTGGAAGGACTCAAGTCCCAGGCTGGTTTATTTTGCTGCCTCTGGCTAAACAATCCTCTCTGTATCCTGTTGTAAACTAGGATTTACCAAGGCAATTACTTTCCCACCATCTTGATTCCTGGCCTTGTATAATCTTAAATGGAGCTGAAAGGGCTCTTAGTAAATTTTTAGTCTAACCCAGAGTGGAATCCTAGAATTATAGATTTAGAGCTGGAAGAGACCTTAGAGGTTATTGAATCCATTTTACAGATAAGGAAATTGAGACCTAAAGAAATTAAATGACTAGCTCAGGATTTCACCTAAGTAGGTCTGATTCAGGATTTGAACTCAGGTCTTCCTAACTCCAGGGTTCTATCCACTAAAGTCAGTGGTGTCAAACTTAAAGTGGGGGCCCACTAACTACACAAAATTCCTTGGAGGAACATATCAACTTAGTTTTTAAACGTAATATTATGTTTTATTGTATTTTGTTAAACATTGCCTAGTTGCATTTTAAATTGGTTCTGGGAACACTCTGGGGTGTTGCTGGCCACAAGTGGACACTGGGCTCATGTTTGATACTTCTGCACTAAACTACTTGCGCTAAGGGACTTGCTCCAGTTCACTCCGTAAATTAATAGTCCCAGGGGCTCTAGGAGTCCATGACGTCAAGGCTAATGCTCTTTTCCGTACACTTGCTTTCTAATTACGAAAGACCACGAAGAGGCAGCTTACTATAGAGGGGAAATGTGCTGGCTTTACAGTCGGGGCCTGAATCCTAACTCTACCGTCACTTACTGCCCATGTGGCTTTGGGCAAATCCTCTCTGGTTTCCTCATCTGTAAAGTAAGGGAGGTTGGACCAGACGGCCTCTAAGATCTTTTCCAGCTATAAATTTATGATGCTAAGCCCCCTTGAGCAAAGCATCCCAGGCCCGAGTCTAAGGCAATGTGGAGAGAGTGCTTAGAGATGGGCAGAGTCCGTTTGGCTCTTGCTTGGGGTGGGCCTGCTGCTCTCCCCTAACGCAGCCTGGCGAAAAAAGAGATCTGGCAGCTCCTCGCGCCGAGCCCATGCACGCGGCCGGGCTGCTCAGAGAGCTTCCTAGTGCGCGTGCGCGGGGGATGGTCTGGAGGAACAGCTCGAGCCTCCGCCGGCGGAGTGCGCGCTGCCCGCGTGAGAGCGAATGGAACAGGAGAAGGAGCGCGCGCCCCACGAGGGGTAACGGACGCTACGCGGCTCGAGTCTCCGCCGCTAATCTCCCCCCTCCCGGGAGGGACCAGCGCCCTGCCCCTGGCCCTTGTCTGCAGGAGGGGGGCACCCCAGCATCCCTACCTGCACACAAGGGGTGCCTCCCCAGTATCTCTGCTTCCCCACAAGGAGTGGGGCGGGGGTTCCCCGCTGTCCCACAAAGAGAGCCCTTGGAGGGGGGTCTTTACTTCCGAAAAATGGAGTGGGGGGGCTCCTCTTCCCCACAAGGAGAGTGGGGCGGGCGTCACTGCTTCCCCACAAGAAACCCCCCGAGGGGGTCTCTGCATCCCCAAAGGGCAACCCTTGGGAGAGAATCTCTGCACCTCTACAAGGATTTGGGGGGAGGGATCTCTGCTTCCTCCTCAGGGGAACCTCAGGGACAGTCTCTGCCTCCCCACAGAAGGTGTCCCCTGGAGAGAGAAGGTCTCTGCTTCTGCAGAAGGGCAGCATGAGTCTTTCCACCCAAGAGGAACCCACCCCATCTCTGCTTTCAGACGAGGGGAGTCTCCCGGTGTCTCTGCTTCCTCACCAGGGGAGCTCCTGAGGGGGCTTCTGCTTTCATACAAGGGGAATCACCCTCAGAGTGCTTCCCCGTGTCTATTTGCCACAGAGAGAAGGGCTGAGAGTCTCCTCCCTTTCATACCAAGGGAGTTCCATGTTCCCAGAGTCTCTGCTTCCAGAAAAGGAAGCTTCCTAGCTCTTGCTAGGAATATTACCCTCTACTCCTTTGAACCCATCCAAACTGCCATTCTTGCCACAAACTGGCTTCCCTTTTGGAAGCTTCTGCTCATAGTACTTCAGAGGGTCCCTCTAAAGGTGGAGAAAGTCTGTCCCTTCTCTCTCCAGTGGCTCTAAGTGACTCTACAACATTTGTAAGTATATGTGGATCTGCTAGTCTCTACTACCTACCATTTCTTGGCTTATGGTCTAATTAGCATGTGTAAGGGGCTGCACTGATCACTTGTTCTTTGCTCAGCAGGGCAGTTAAGGAAAAAGAATGGTACCCAACTCACGTGCAGCTGACCATCCTTAGGGCTCAGAATCTACAGGCCAAAGGACGCTCTGGGTTTAGCAATGGCTATGTGATCATCCGGTTCCAGAAACAGAAATACATGACCTCAGTAGTGCATCACAACCTGAGTCCTGAGTGGAAAGAGGATTGCATCCTTCGGTTGCCTGATAAACTGGATGTTTTGGAGGATCCTAACCTCATCTTAACAGTCAAGCATCATTCACAGTGGTTTGCAGACCAGTTCCTGGGCCAGATATCCATTTCTCTGAAGCAGCTTTTTCAAGACAAAACCAAGAGGAGCAATGAGTGAGCAGATTTGGCTTTTCCCATACACAACTGAGGGATTACCACACACTTAAGGGCAGATTCAGGATATCTGAACTCTTCCTCATTCTGCTGAAGCAGGCAGCAGGAAGGAGTAAGGGTAGCAGAGGAATGGACAGGAATGCATCATTGTGCCAAGGTCACAGTCCTCTGCAAGAGTGTCAATCTAGGATGAAAACCTTATGAATTAGTAGGGCTATCCCTCTAGAATAAATTAATCTTTGTCATCAACTCTCCCCTCCAAAGGTAAAATGGACATTTTATATTAGGGGTCTCCTAGTATGCATGGGCTGCTTTAAGTAAAAATCACAAAATATTAAACCACATCAGTCTCTTGGACCAATGAATCTTTCCCCCTTCCTTGAAGGCTCAAAGGAAGCTGTAACGCCTTTAGAAAGTGACTAGCAATGTGAAAATATTTAAATAAAACTAAGAAAGTAATTTACAGAATGATTTTCCAGCTTGTGAATTATTAGACCTTTGCTTAACTTCCCTGCTGCTACCTACCCATTAACAATTTCTCCTCCAGATGAAATTCAGTTGTCTGCTGTTATCTGAGCTGGTAAAAGGTTAAATGAGGGAAGAAGCTGAAATTATCAGCTTTAATGAAATGTTTAGACTACATATTCACAAGTTTCAGTTTCCCATTACCATGGGTAACCAAGAGTGGGCTATAAATATTACTGAGAATACACTTGAACAATAGGGGGAAAAAAAACCCTAAAAACTGAGTTTTTAGTGAAGGGAGAATTTGTTAAGTAGTGGAAAATGAGAAGAGGGATCAGGCCATTGAAAGGGTAGAAACAAAGAAACTAGTGGAAGGAGGAACATTGATTTCCTTGTGATCAAGATAGAGGAAAGAAAAGGAGTAACTGAGGCTTGTTACTTCCAGAACTTCATAAAAAAATGCCCTTGGATAAAGGGAGAATAAAAGGGACAGTTCAGCACATCAACTATTTCTTTAATCTCTGATTAAGTTCAGTTTCTATAGGACCACTTGGTGTGAGGGAATCTTTTGTTGAGCAATATGTTAACTCATTTCCTTTAAACCAGGGAAACATGTTAACCAAGATGGAGAATGTGTTTGGTAGCAGACCCAAAACATAGAAGGGAAATGGAGGTAAAAGAGGAAGCTGAGTTTTGTGAAGCTAGGAGGAAATTCTATTTTAGCTGCGTGAGTTAAAAGGTTCATTTTATTCAGGGTAAGATTTCAGTGGCTGTGGTATCACTGGCATAGTATGTGGGCAGTTCCTAAAGTGGCAGAAACCAATGTAAGGTAGTGTGACTGTGCCAGCTTCCAGTGACTTCTTGGGAATTTCCTTCATGTAGGTGGTTCATCTTGCAGTCCAAAAGCAGGAAGACCAGCAAGTGCCTTGGACGTCTACAGCTCAGTATTCAGTTCATGGAGATTTCAGGCCAGGCCAGGGAGCCAGTTTTTCCAAGAGACAGTGGGTCATGGTCATCCTTTGGCAAATTCCACAGCAGATTAATGAGCAAGAGAAACAGGATTTATAAAGCAAATCCCTTTACTATGGTAAGAATCTGTGTCTCCTGACATCTTTGTTTTCTTATCTGTTCTATTTTCCCCTAGTTTTTAAAGAACCTATTGTACATAAATCTCTTAACAATGATATGATTCTGACTAGTATCAAGGTAGATTGAAATATGGAAGGACCTGCTCTTTAAAGCCACAGTATAGGGATTATGGGGAGGTGGCAGTTAGTCTTAAGCAGCTCCTAAGTAACTACAACATTAATCCTCATATACAGGGATGGAATTTCTTTTAGGACCAAAACTTGGGTAAATTTCAATTAATAGTTGCTAGGATTTCAGATCCCTCAGTCTTGAGGCTAAATAATTTGCCAGATTTCAGTTTAGGAATCCGCCAGATGGCTATGAAATATGCCATGAAACTATAGGATTGTTACATCTACAAGATCTATTAGCCTGTTTGTTTCCTGTTTCCAGCCCAGTATTGGTGACTACAGCTATGTTAATGAATCAGAGAGGGCATCAGTTATTGCCCCTAGTTCTTCAGGATATACATTTCCAGCTAGAGGTGAGTTGTTATTGAGAGGGTTGGAAGAGAACAGTGTCTAATGTGATAATGATAATGACCAAACTTAACCTTAGGTTAATGGTTTACTACTTGTTCCTCCCTGCCACTTCCATACCATCCCTCTGCTGCTATCATTTAGTTACCTTTTCTCCTTTGGAGTTTATTCCATCAGTCTGTATATCACCCTATCCAAATCCTTGTTACAGTCATCTATTGACCCTTAGATCATTCTTCCTCCTTTCTCAAAGGAGTTCAGTACAAGTCTTCCTCTCTACCTTAATTGTTACCTACTTATTTGGGGTTGTGAGTATAAATATTGATGGCGCCTCAAAAACTCCAGCCATCTTGTTCAGCAACCTCTTCAACTCTCATGACTTATACCTTTGCCCTACTACCACCACACACAGAGATACTCTTGGTCTCATCATCAGCTGATAGATCTACCTCTGTGATCTAGAACCCTCAAATTCCTTTCTACTATCACAGATTCTTTTTATTCCATCTCTCCATCTACTTCACTTCTTTTAATCCTTTTCTGTGTCCACCCCAAATACTCCATCTATTTCACCCCTACCCATTTTTCCAATCCATGCCCCCTGTTCTGTTCTCATGTCCCTCCCTTCCCATGCTTGACCCTACAGGTAGTTACCTCTGTGTCTCAAGGACTTTGTGACTTCTTTACTCTCTTGTCTTTTTGACTCTCATATCATATCCATGGATTACTCTTACCATGTGCCTTCTCATTTCCTTCCTGTGCTGCAGAACACTGGTTGAGCCCCAGTACAAATTTATGTTAATCAAATCTCAACTAGGATCTCACTACTGCATAGCAATCCTTTCCTGACTACTGCCTACAAACATGCTCAAACTTTCCCCATCATTAAAAAAACAAATCACTTGACTCTGCCATCCCTTCAAGCATCATCCCGTATCTTGCCTTCATTTCATAGGAAATTTCCTAGGAAAAAGTGACTACATTTGTTTCTACTTCCTTACTTTCCCATTTGCTTCTTAGCAATCTTATCCCTTTACTACACTGAAACTTTTCTCCATGGTTATCAGTGATTACTTTATTGCTAAATTTGAGTCTCATCCTTATACCTATTTGTAGCTTTTGATACTTGTGACCCACTTCCTTCCTCTTAAAAACTCTTCCTCTGGCATTCCTGATACTACTCTTAGCGTGCTGCTCCCTCTCAGTCTCCTTTACTGAGTCATTATTCATCTCCTGCTCCCTCGGGGAGAGAGCCTTCTCTCTCCAGTTCTCTCTTGGTGGTGTTTTCATCAGCTCCCAAAGATTCAATGATCATCTTTGTATATATGACTCCCAAATCTATATATCCAACCCTAATTTCTCTCCTGGGTTCCACATCATCACTTGCCTACTAGATATTCCTTTCTGTATACCCCTTGGCACCTCAAGTTCAACATATCCAAAACTGGATTTATATCTTTGAAGAAGGGTCCTAAACTGGACTCTCCTCCAAAACTCCTTCCCTGTTTCTGCTGAATGCACCTACATCCTTGCTGTCACCCAGGTGGTATCTTGGACTCATTGACTCTTCACTTTCTCTCACTCATCAGTTAGTCAATTGACAAATCTTGTCAGTTCTGTCTTCATAATGTAGCTCCCCTTCTTTCCTCTCATAAAGCAACCACACTAGTTCAGGCCTTTGTTACTTCTCAACTGGACTAATGCAATGACCTCCTAATTGATCTCCCTACTTGCATTCCTTTCCCTGCCAACATCATCTTTTTAAAGCATGGCTCTCACCATGCCACTCCTCTGTTCAGTAATCTTCAGTGGTCCCTCCTGCCTCTAGGATAAAATATAAACTCTTTAGTTTGGCATTCAAAGACAGTCACAACCTGGCTCCAGTCTACCTTTCCCAGCTTATTTCATATTACTCTTCATAAAGTACTCTCCAGTTCTAGCCAAACGGTTATATTTACTGTTACCCAAACTTGGCATTTCATATCCCACATCATTGTTATTGCATAGGCAATCCGCGCCACCTCTTAAGAGAAGCTTTTATGATTTCCCTGATTGGTAATTCTCTCTCTCCCTCACCTACCAGTTTATCTTATGGTTACTTCTCTGGGTATATGTTTTATTTCTCCAGTAGAACATAAGTTCCCTGAGGGCAAGGGTTAATTTTTCACTTTGTTTTTGTATTCCCCCACATCCAGTACACTGCATTGTCCATAGCAGGCACGTAATAAATGCTTGTTGTCTCTACGACATTTACCATTGACCAGCTATACTAACTTTCTGAGTTTTCAGAAAGTCTTTACTCCAAACCAGCTAACTTTGGAGTGGGTGAATTATTGCCTCTAGTTTTTTCGTGTTTTTTTCTTTCTTTTTTCTTTTCTTTTTTTTTTCTGTTAAATCTATTAGCATCACCTGTTATCCTGGCCCTGGAAACAGATGTCAACAAACAAGACAGTACTCAAGGCTTGGGGTTCAAACTTCATTCCTGCCAAGAGATATTCCAGGATTTAAATCAATGCACAGATGGTATCAGTTCGATACCAAAGCATTCAAGTAGCTATCCAATCATGTCATCTTCCTTACTCCGGCTGCCACACCAAGAGCCTCCGGACCTGGCCAGCAAGGCACTTACTCCATTCAGCAAAAAGAAGTCAAGCCTCCCAAAGGAAAGGGACTGTGAAGACTTTTGGGAGATCTTTTCAGAGAACCTAGACTGTACATCCCAGAATAGTCTACATACTAACAAGACACATGGTTCATCCGCCCCTTCCTTCTCCCTAGAGCAGCAGGCTCGTAAAGAGCCCACTTCAAAGAAACAGCGGAGTTTGTCAAAGGGCTTCCATAGTTGCTATGGCTCATGCCTTAGCTGTTTAGGTTTATCCCCTGATGCATGACCGTTCCTGCTGTAACAACCTTTTTACTTACCAGCCTTTATTTAAAAAAAACTTGACATATATATATGTCTTTAAAATGCATCATATTTCATGTAGAAGAAAATGTCTGTTCCTTCCATTATCATCCTACTGCTATTCATAGCTGGTACAGGCTTACTTCTGTACAGATTCTGGGCTCCTGACTCTTTAAGTTGTCCCATGTCACAGACTTAAGATGCACAATTACTAAAAAGAGTTTATTAACTTTCTGTCAGGATTCTCCTGACTCCCTGTCTAAGGGAGAGATCAACTTAATGATTTCCCTAAAACACATTTAATTCTGTAATTCATTTATTATGCAATTATAGGGTGCAGAACATAATGCTGGTCAGTAAAAGTGATAAGTATGTTTGATCTGGTATTCTAATACCATCCATGGGAAATAGGTAGGGGTATTTTATGCACACACAGCAGCCCTTTTGACTTTATTCTAGGAATATATATGTACATATATATATAGCCTGCATGCATACAGATCTAGAGCACATTGTCAGACAGACTATGGTCCTCAATAGTACTGTTCACGACTCGTGGTTTAATAAAAAGGAGGACCTGCTCTGAGTGACTATACTACCTTTGTGACCTTGGGTATGTTACTTGTCCTCTCTATGCCTCAGTTTCCTCATCTTTAAAAAGGGCATTGATTTAAATAACATCTAGGATCTCTTCCGGCCCTAAATCTGTAATCCTGTGATTTAACCTGGATTTTCTTAGCGTGTCATTTCACGTGGACACTTTACAACATGGCCATTTTTACTTTGTTTCTCTTCTGAAACTTGACAGCAAATTTTCTTGGCCTACTGGACCAAGGACCATTTCAGAGTCTCCATAACCTCACAGAGTTCCATAATATTGAACCAGATCACACCCACTAGACAGCATTGGGAAGAAACTACACGTTCTTTGTGAGCCACAGTGTAATTTTCTGACTGATTTACATTTAGCCCAGAAACATCCATTTCCTGTAGACTAGACCAGAGGGGTTGACCATGCTGCTCCATGTGGCCTACAATGCTCCAGAGTCCAAACCAAATTAAAGTATAATTAGGAAATGTAACAAAATTAAAACATGATAAGACATCAATAATTTACATTTTAAAACTAAGTCCTTGTGCACCAGCAAGGATCCTTATGTACAGATTAGTGACCTCTTTTATATTTGAGTTTGACACCACTGCCTAGAGCACTTTTCTAGGCCAAATCTACAGATAATACATCAAGGTTATTATAAACAAATATTAGTCACTGAATTTAGGTCCTTTGTCCCATTCTATCCACAACAGGTTGTAGAAATGGTGCAATGATATGAAGTCTGAAAAGTTGAATCGAGAGTCCTACCAACCCTCATTTATGTCCAAATTGATGAAATCAGTGGTATGTAACATTATAATGGTACAAAATTTCATGGGAAATGACCTATACTTTAGCAAGATGAAGAAAGGCACCTTAGACCCTTTCAAGCCTCTAGAGAACAGAGAACAATGTGTGTATGTGACCAAACAGCCTTCTCCCAATTCCCATCATTCATTGGCTTGTTTCTATGAAAATAGAGATATTAATAACTTCAAAATATGAAAGTATGTATTAATGCTTGGAAAGCAGCAGGAAGAGAGGTAGGTATGATGATATGATAGAAATTTTCATGTATTACATTTCTGGAGCAAGCATCCAAACGTGCCAACTAAACTGGAAGGAGAGTCCAAGCTGGAAATGAGTTGATTCACTTTGCTTTCCAGATCCTGCCTCTTAGTCTTACTGGCAGGAGAGATGGGAAAAAACCAAATTATTCCCTCAACTCTTACACGGAATTTCACAAATGCTTTTTACCCTACAGCTTTCAGAAAGCAAACAAAAAGTTTCTGGGAAGTGGCTATAAGGAGCTAATAAGGTTAGCATGTTCACCATTCTGGGGTTCTTGGGGGATAAGAAGGAAGCTTAAAAGATAGAGATCAGCCCAGTGCAAAGGGATTAAGACTTGCTCTTGGACTCAAAGGACAGAACTAGGAATAATTTACAATCCATACAGTGCAGGCCCTTTGCTTTATAAATAGAAATAACTTGCCCAAAAGTGACATGGATGGTAAGTAGTAAACCCTAGCTTTAAACCTGGTTCCTTTAAATCCAGTGTTTATACTATGCCATATTGCATTCTGAATAGCTAGCTGTTAACTTCTGCATTTCTTCCATCCCACAAGAGTGACCTTCCAGAAGGCTCTTCTTTAATATGATCTTTGAAAATAAGAGCTAGTATTTACAATAGGGAAACACTAGAAGCTTTCCCAGTACAAAAGAGCAAGTAAGGATGTTTCTTCTCCTCACTATCATTTGATATAATTCTAGAAATGCCAGCTATAGCAGTAATAAAAGAGAACAAAATTAAAGGTATAAATAATAGCAAAGAGGAAACTTGGCAGAACACATAATATACTTAGAAAACCATGGAGAATTGGTAAAGAAAGTAAGACTATTAACAGTTTGAAATAAGTAGTAGGATACAAAATCTGCAAAAAACATCAGCATTTTTAGGTGTTACTAACAAAAACCAAATATAAAATTTGAAATTATAGAATGCATAAAATAGGAATTTATCAACATGAGACATAAATGCAACTAGAAAACATTTTACAGAAGGGAAGACAAATAATTGAAGAGATAATATGCTCATGGTTGGACTGTACTAATATAATAAAAATGATACTACCTAAATCAATTTACTTATTTACTGATTTAATTCAATTTACCAAAGGGACATTCTAATAATTAGACAAAACAGTAATTCATTTGGAGGAACAAAAAAGTATAGAATCCCCAGAAAGATGAGAAAAGTACTAAGGGAACACAGTATTAGTTGTATTCTAAATCTCTAAACAATAGTTATTAAAAACAATTTAGTACTGGTTAAAAAACAGAAAAGTCCATTAGAGGAACAGAACAGAAAATCAAGAAAAAGGAGTAATTGAACATGGTACTCCAGTAGATAAACCTGAGTAGATAAATTATTTACGGAGGGACTTGGTTTTTTTTAAAGGGAACAATTGAGAAAACCTGGAAGTGGTTTGGCAGAAATTAAATTTAGACTACCACTTTCCAACATAGGCTCAAAGTGGATATATACCCTGAATATAAAAGATACTATAATGAGAAAATTAGAGGAGAATGGGAAGGAAGTATCTTTTACTACTATGACTAGGGGAAGAACTCATTTTTTTTTAACTGATACCTTTTGTTTTTTCACCTCCATTTAAAAATATAATCTCTATGCCCTCTTCTTACCCAGAGAATTATCCCCTATAACAAAAAAAAAACAACAAAAAACAGAAGGAAAAAAGCAGTTAAATACATCAAATTTGTCCAATATTGCATGCAATGTTGCATAGTTCCCTACTGTTACAGATAAGTAGAGGGAGATGTATTTTTTTTTATTTCTTCTTCTGGGCCTAACTTTGTCACTATGGTTGCTATTTTTGTTCTTTCTATTTACATCATTTTGGTCATTGTAATGTTTTTAGTTCTGCTTACTTGGCATCAATTCACAAATCTTCCCATACTTCTCTGACTCCTTAATATTTTTAAAAATTTATTTCTATTCTGAATTTATCAAATACTAAATAAAATGGGCACATATATATAGAATAGAATAGAAAAAGAGGATTGAACATGAAATTTCAGATCTGTTATTTACAACTTGCTTTTCTTTTTAAGGATATAAGTTTTCACTTATAGCTTTCAAAGCTGTCCTGCTTGTCTATATTTCTTTCTGGCCATTTCTGCATTAAAAAAAAAAAAAGATGTCTCAACCCTCTATCCTTTTCTTTTTTGGCTGTTCTATTTGTAATCTTCCTCACTCTCCCAAAATATCCCCCACTGGAAAAAGAAAAAGCCCTTTAACAAATAAGCACAGCCTAGCAAAAAAAAAAAATCTACATTAGCTATGTCCAAAAATATATGTCTTATTTTACATCTGGAGTCTTATCCCTTTGACAGAAGGTAGGTAAACTGCTTCATCATTAGTCCTCTGGAATTATGGCTGCTTTTAATCAGAGTTCTCGAGTCTTTCTCATATATATATTTGCTTTTTGGAGGGGGGAAGGCAGGGCAATTGGGGTTAAGTGACTTGCCCAAGGTCACATGGCTAGTAAGTGTTGTGTCTGAGGCCAGCTTTGAACTCAGGTCCTCCTGACTCCAGGGTTAGTGCTCTATTCACTTTGCCACCTAGCCACCCCAATGGTTTTCTTTATAATGTTCTTTTTGTTCCACTCACTTTTCATCACTTCATACAGATCTTTCCAGGTTTCTCTTAGTAATATTCCCTTATATTCATATATCACTTTTTAAATTCATTCCCCAACAGATCAAAACCCACTTAGTTTCCAGGTTTTTTGCTACTACAAAAAGAGCTATTATAAACATACATATATACATACATACACACACACACATATATGTATGTGTGTATATGGTGTGTGTGTGTGTATGTCCTTTCCTCTTTCCTTGATCTTTGGAGTATGGGCCTAGTCATGATACAACTGGGTTGAAGGGTTCATTATTGTGCCCATTTTACTGAAGCCCCTCCAACATTCATCATTTTCCCTTTTTTTTCATCAATTTTGTCTGTATGAGTGTGAGGTGGAACCTTAGAGCTGTTCTAATTTGCATTTATCTAATTTTTGGTGAATACTCATAATTTCTCATAGTACAGTAATAATCCATTACAATCATGTACCACCTTTTATTTAGTCATCTCTGAACTGACAGACCCCTATATTATTTCCAGTTCTTTGCTAATATAAAAAGTATTATTATAAGTATTTTGGTGAATGATAATTTTGTTGCTATCTTTGACCTCCTTACAATATATTTCTAGCTCTGGGATCCTTGAGTCAAAAGGTGTGGATGTTTTAGTAATTTTCTTAGCATAATTCCAAACTGCTTTCTAGAATAGTTGAACCAATTCACACCTCCAGCAAAAGTATACCAATATACCTCTCTTTTCACAGCCTCTCTAACATTACCTATTCTTGTCATTTTTGCCAATTTCCTGGGTATGGAATGACACTTCAGAGTCATTTAAATTTACATTTCTGTTATTAGTAATTTGGAGCAATCACTCTTTGTTAATTGTTTGCAATTCTTTTAAAAACTGTTCATATAACTTTTGATCACATCAACTGGGAAATGGTTTTTGACTTCATATAGTTAGTTCCTCATATATTATGATTATCAAATAATTATCAATGATATTTTATTGTTAATTTTCTTTTCATGGCACATTTTCTTTTACTACATCAAATTTGGCAGGCAATATAAAAAAAGCTGCAACTTCTGCCCTTTGAGGGCACTGTAGTGACTAAATAGCATGTCAAATTTTGAATACTTTTTGAAATCACTTCAGTGACATCCCTGACCAAAGGTTCATGCATGATGCATCATCGCACGGTACATTCAGAGAGAGGGAGAGGAAGAGAGGAGAGAGAGAGAGGAAGAGAGAGAGAGAGAGAGGGAGAGGAAGAGAAGAGAGAGAGAGAGACAGAGAGAGAAAGAGAGAGGAAGAGAGAGGGAGGGAGGGAGAGCTTTGATTTCCCTATGAGAAGAAAAGGATTCTTAGAAGTCTCTCACAGTAACTGCCTCTGTCATCGGGTAGTTAAGGGTCCTCTGTCTCCATTTCCTAAGAGAGGCCTTCTTATTGTTCGTTTAGAATGCAATAATATTTTATTTTAAAATATTTTGTCTTATCAACAACTTCCCTTCTTATCCTAGTTGCATTAATTTTATTAGTATAAAAATTCAATTCCATATAATAGAAAATACATTTTATCTTTTGTAATCATCTCTATATTATGTTTAGTTAAGAATTCAGTGTCATAGTTTTTATCAAATAAGGGATAGAGGAAATTATGAAAGACAAAACAGACCATTTTGGTTACAAGAAATTAAAAAAGCTTTTGCACAAACAAAATTAAACAGAATAAGATAAATTGAAGTGGGAAAAAAAATCACATCAAATATCAGTGATAAAAGCACAGAATATATAAAGATTTATACAAAAGTATAAAATTTCAGGAACCATTCTCCAATAGATAAGTAGTCAAAGGGGATGAAGTGGGTATAGTTGAGATAAGGCTGAAAAGCCTTTGGTATGTGAATGTAGTAATGAGATTGTGCAGTGAGAAATGGCTAATATTAAGGATTCAGAAAAAACATTTGAAGATTTTGATGAACTGATACAGAGTAAAATAAGTAAAACCAAAGAACAATATGGTCCTGGAGTAAAGATAATGAAACATACCTCCCTCCTCAGGGCATGGAAGTGGGAGACAACAACGGCCAAATGTTGTACGTGTTGTTAGAGTTGATCACTATTTGTGTTTTTTTTCTTTTATCAGGGAAGGTTCAGTGTGGTTATCTGTGGTGGGGGTAGTTTCCAGGAATGACAGTAATACAATGACAAAGAGCATCAAGAAAATGTATTAAAATAGCAGATGAAAAGAATGACCTTTCAAGGACTACAGTATCAAACTTGAAAACTGAATTTAACCCCTATGAGTTAAGGGAACGAGTTTCCCTCAGAAGAGATGGTTAACAAGATGAGGGAGGACAAACAATAACTTCGACCTCTTAAGGAGATAAGGATGGGTTATTTTTAAGAAAAAAGAGATTCTGCAAACAGCCAGACCTTTAATAGGGTACTGAGAAGCTAGTGTAGAGAGCACTCCAGCTGTTGGCAGACAAGCAAACATGACAGGAATAGCATTAAAGGAAACAAAACTCAGGTGTGTGAATAACTGTGCCTGATGTGTCAATCATTGCAAATTGGGGAGGGGGAATGGTTCTAAATCTGGAAGTATTGTTTCAGACAGGTGTCACTCATAGGTTGGGAGTGAGGTAAAAGCAGAATAGAAAATATATATCAGAAACCTCTTGGAAAGTAGTGTCCACCATGAAGGGTGTTCTCAGCAATAATAATGCATCTTTGTCCATCCAGTGCCAAGTTAAATAGATAAGACCACCTTTCCCTCCTTATCCCAGCACAGAAGAGACAGGACACGGTCAATTTATGCACCAAAATATTTAATTTTTCCATTAAATGGAATAAAATATTCCCTTCTGATTCAAGCACTATAGTTGTGAGAATTCACAGGCCAGACATTGTATACAGGTGAGGTATAATTCATATAGGCAACAAGGCAGATTTGTTCCATCTTCCTCATCAGCCTGAAAGAGGTAAAGTCAGTAATACAGCAGAGGGATTATTATCAACCACTCCTTGTACTAGTCTCCAAGTGGGTGAGAGATTTATTGTCAGAAACATCCTGAGAGAATAATAAAAATGTCATGAAATCCAAGCTTGCTTCCTTAGCCATGGCCCACACAACAACAGAAGGCTATCAAAGAATGAAAAAGCACTTATTAAATGCTATGCGTCAAGAAAATGGATAAGGAGAGAACAGTATTCATCTGTCCTAGCTAGGGAGTGACATAGTAGGGAAGCTTATAGTATTCTCAATTAAACTTAAACTTATCTGGGACAGGAATTGGCATATAGATATATTAGGACTAGAATTCAAGAGGAGGAAGAGAGAAGGCTGGATTGTACTTGGGAAAATGCACAGGGTTTTTAATGCAACCCCCTGGCACAAAACCCTATCTTTTTAATACATCCACCTGGTGATGCTATAAGGTTGAAAAGCTGGGAACAAAGAATCAGAGTTATAAGGGAAACTAAAGTTCAATGGACAGACATATGGTGGATGTACATAGGCAGGAATGGACAGAAGGAGGCATGAGATCACAGATCCATTCACAACACACACACACACACACACACAGTCACAGAATCAGACATGACTCAACCGACTGAATAACAGATCAATGGATATACATATATCAATATATACATATGGATGTATACTTTGTATATGTAATAAAACACCAGGATGCCCCTTGTGTCTATATACCAGTTGCAAAAAATGGGGTTCTCTGAGTAGATTCTGGGTCTCCTCTCCCCATTCTAACTCCTTAACCACAAACCTAAAGTAATGGATGAAATGAAGGGAAGTGAGTGAGTATGGCTGAGGGAACCTAGCTCAGACAGGTGACGATGGGTCGGAGGCCAGGCCTAGAAATCAATCAGCTTCCTCAGACAGTCTCTCCTAGATTTTCTCCAACTTTTGTACTCTTCAGGAGTATCTGCTAAATGAGGTAATTCCACCTGCTGTCTTCAATGTGGTCATCTGGAGCTCCACCTTATGCTCTCAAAACAATGAAAATTTCCTGTGAAAACTTTTTTGAGAAATGGTGTCCTTATCTCAGTCAGGATGAAAGTGCAGTGGCCATTCATAGGCCCAATTCCACTAATGATCAGCATGGGAGCTATGACCCACTCAGCTTCCAACTTGGGGTGGTTCTTCCCTCTTTAAGCAGCCTGGTGGTTTCTAGGTACTAAAGCCTCGCCATGTTGGTGCCAGATTTAATGTGGACATTTGACTGGTTTAGCACATTGCATCTCAGAGATCCTGAGCTCCAACAATACAACAGCCTCAGCTACCTCAGTAGCTGGGATTGTAGGCATGTGCTTCCATGCCCAGCTCGGAAGAAAACTTTAATCAGCTTTTCCAATTTGTTATCTTGCAGTCTTGAGTGGGTGTCTGTCAGTCTCCAAACCAGATTCCTGGTTGTTGTTGTTTTAACATACCACTGGAAAAATTTTAAACTCTGTCAGCCTCATCAAAGAGGGTCCTGCCTCTGTCATCAGGGCCAGGCCTCAAGCATTCTTTCATGAGAAGGCACCTTTCAGTGCCCAAGAATATTCCTAATCCTCTGATGTCACATCAATGTCCTCATCAATACCCTGCCTTGAAGCCACCTGCCACTGACTCATAAGCGGTCCACTCTTCCTCTTCTCCTCTGCTGTTGGGCATTCCTCCTCCATCTTCTGCCTTTTGTGTTTTGTTCGACGATTCTGGAACCATACTTTCACCTGCAGGAGGAGTCCAGTAAGATTATACCTCTCTAGCCTGATAGTCCAACCAGGGGTGGGGAACTGCAGCCTCAAGGCCACATGTGGCCTTCTAGGTCCTTGGCCTTTTGATTGAGTCCAAGTTTTGCAGAACAAATCCTCTTATTAAGGGGATTAGTTCTGTGAAGTTTGGATTTCGTCAAAGGCTGCACTTGAGGGCCTAGAGGGTCACATGTGGCCTTGAGGAGGAAGGTTCCCCCACCTCTAGACTCTAACCAGCCTCTAAAAGACAAGATATCCTCCATCCCCTTTCTTGCATTCAATGAGGGTTCTATAGCGTATATGTCAGATGTTAGTCTCTGCCCTAGAGGGTAATCCAGGGCACTTCAGCTCTACTTCCCAGGGAATTCTGCAGCTAAATTCTTGGACTTCACTTCCTCTCTCTCACCACATTGTCTTTTTATTACACTGGTGCCTGGAATAGACTCTTTCCGGATCCTTCCACCATTCTCATCCCTTCCTTTTTCCTAATCAAATAATACTTCGGACCTCTGGGAAACAAGAAGTTTACATGCTGTGACTAGAGAGGCTGGAGTTTGTGCACATCACACCAAGGAGCTCCTCTGGAGTTTGCTCCTTTTCATTCAAGTCCTTGTTCCTGGATATAGCAGGGGAACCAGAGGGAGATGTGTGTGGTTTAGAAATGACTTCCCTCCTCTCCCCCTCCTCCCCACCAAAAAAAACAATACCTGAGTTTCCGTTAGACACAAGCTGTTTGCAAGCTGCTTCCTCTCTGCTCCCACTACATAGTGGTTTTTCTCAAAGGCTCTTTCCAGTCGCAGGAGCTGGGATGGAGAGAAAGCTGTCCGTATCCTTTTGGGCTTTCGAATAAAGGATTCACTAAGTAGCAGGCTCTCAGCAGAATGAACTTCTGTTTGAAAAGAAAAACCCCCAGTATTCTCTGGTTAACCTTTCCCAGTTAGTATCTAAGAGACCCTAAGTGCTTATATTTGGTTGCCAGTACCAGGTAGAATAGCACCCTCATCCTCTCTTTCCAGTTCCCCAGTACTTTTCTCTAATACCTATCCTGTCATTGAAATTCAGGTGGAACAATAACAGTAGTTTATAATGACTCCCATTGCTGTGGAATTCAAGAGCACTAGACTCAAGAGTCCTGAGGGCCTGGATTAAAGTCCTATCATTTATTTTCAATCTCCTCATTGATCTGGGTGACCTTGAAGACAATTTAACCTCTCTAGAACTTTATTTCCTCCTCTTTAAAATAAGGGTGTTAGACTGGATAGTATCTAAGAACCCTTTCAGTTCTAAGTCCTATGACCACCCCTATAAACTAGTTCTTGGCTCCCATTTTTATTGCTTCCACAAAGGAAAATACAGGGCACACGAGGAGAGTAGCTGAATGAGAATGGATGTTCCTAGGTTCTGCCAGTATTTCTGTCACACTGTTACCACTTCCAACTACCTATGTCAAAAGGGAGTTAATGAACCTCAGATGAGGGAAGCCTGGGTCTACTCTAAAGGCTCTATCATTGGAGATTTCAGTGCAGTGCTGTAGATAGTGATTGGGGTTGGGGATGGGATGGGGAAGGGAAGCTGTCCAACCTCTGTTAGAATAGCTCCAGGCTTCTCACTGATGCCTGGGATGGGCTTTGGCTGGTGGGGGTTCATGCTGCTCCAGGACCCTGGTTCATCAGTCTTCATGAATAGACCTGGCCAATTGCTTCTTCCTTCATAGTGTGGTAACCTCAGAAAAAGAATCCTGGTTCTGATACTAGCTTTGTGTCCCTGAACAAGTCACTTAACGTCACTGAAACTTTTCTCATCTGTGAAATGGTGTATTTTCCCTAGCTACCTCCCAGGCTTTTAGGGAGGAAAATGTTTCACACGCCTTAAATCATTATAGAAACAGGAATCATTAGTACTGAGCTTTGGTAGTGTGATGCTTAAACATTGCCTCCAATTCCTAGAAAGGTATATTCCTGCCTACAAAGTTATCAGGTCACAAGAAGATCTGTGTAGTGAGTGACCAAGTGTTCTTACTGGAGCCCAGACACTGACTCAGACTGAAGCTACTGCAGTGACCTCTTGAAGAAAGGAGCCTTGAAAATCGGCTTTATCAAAACTAATTGCCCCCCGCCCCCAGTTTCCATTACCAATTGTCACACCATCCTTTCTACAACTGCAAAAGAAAAGCAACTCTCTCCTTTGGTACCACCCCTGGCCAGGACCCCGATCTTCAGCCCCCTTCCCGAATCACATTTATTCCTTCCCTCTCTCCCCCACCCCCGGCCTGCCCCAACACCCTTGTGCTATGTGTATACAGAGAGATAAATCTCCTGCTAACGAAGGGTAAAGCCGGATTCTAGGTGAAACTTTCCATACCCAAAGCAGACTGCAGAACCACTACCAGTTCTCCTGCTCTGTCCTACAGGGTCGGAGGAAGCATTTTGAAAGAGGAGACTCTAGAGTAGTGCATTTTGTGACCTTGAGCAAATATGTTCCCTCTCTGAAACTCAGTTACTTCGTCTGCAAAATGGAAATAGTAACCTTAGAATTGCCTCCCCCGCAGGATCGGAGCTAGAAAAAGAAATTAAGTTTCTATCGGGCAGCTCGGGCTGCTATTCTAAGCGCTTAAGTGCGGCCCCGCCCCGTCAAAAGTGCCCAGTTCCTGGTCAGAGGGGCTTCAGGATCCGTCTGCCTCTACTCTCTCCGTTCCGCGACCAGAGGAGCGGTCCCCACAAAATCCGAGCTCCCTTCCCCGGGCCACAGGCATCCCCTCCTCTCCCTGTCGGGTCAGCAATGTCCCGGTTACCAGAAGTAGACTGTCATGGATGGAAGAGCTCGCTTAGAAGTCTAGTCCAAACCTTTTCTCCTCCTCCTTCACCCCCCTCCCCTCCATACTCAATCCCCACCCCACCCTGCTCGCGTTTTACAGAAGGAGAAACTAAGGCGCAATGAAGTAACACGACTTGCCCACGGTCCCAAAATGAGGACGCGAGGCGGGACAATGCTAGTCCAGCGCTTTCCCCAAGAACTGCCTCCCCGACGGCGCGCGCTCCCCGAGGCTCTGTCGCACTCACCCGGGAAGCTTGGCGTCCACAAGAGGCTTCGGAGAAGCCAGGGGCAGCAACTGCACAGGTCCCGGGGGCCAGGCGCGGGCGGACCCAGGCGACTACCGGCTCCACGGTCCGGGGTAGCTGGAGGCTCAGGAACCAGCAGGCGGGCAGCCCCCCAGGCTGGTAAGGCGCAGGGCCTGGCGGGCGCAGGACGCAGCAGTGGCTCCGTGGAGGTGCCCACGAGCGCCTCGATGGAGAAGCCTCTTCGGGCGGAGGTGAACATTGCGGAGCCCCGCAATGCCCGATTGGCCCGCGCCGCCTCCCTCCCGGCTCCTGGGCCACGATTGCGCTGCATCCGCACTCAGCACCGCGGGTTAAGGGGCATGCGCCAGCCCGCCCCGAGGGAGGGGAAGGGGGCCGGTTACCGCCCGCCCATCCACCCCAGGGAACCCCCCCCCACACACACACACACTCCCCCTCACGCAAGACACACACAACCAGGCTCTCCAGTTTTTTCCAGCCCCAGCCTTGACAGCTACTCCCTCTCCTCCAGGGTCCCTTCCCTTCAGATCCTAGTGGCCACCGCCACCTCCATGCAACAAGCACGACCTTGTCCTTCC
>CM053581.1:282751823-282818995 GCA_028627135.1 Pseudochirops cupreus
TATATATAATATATAATTCCATGTGCGGCCTGATCAGCACCAGTGACAGAAGGACCCTCACTTCTGTCCTTCTGGAAGCACAGGTTTAAGAGCAAAATTGTTTTGTTTGCCTTGCTGCCATGTTACACAACTGACACAATGAGTTTGCTGTTATGATCCACACCCCACACCTAATCCCTGAATCTTACACTCCAGCAATTGTTCTAACCCAAATGCAGGACTTTATATTTCTTTATTAAATTTAATCCCACTAGATTTGATTCATCACTTCAACCTTTCAAGATCTTTTGGGATGCTGATACTATTATCCAGTGTGTCTCTATACCTTCATGTGCCTGGCACATTTGAGAAATGTCCTCTGTGCTTCCATCCAGTGATCAAAATGTTGAACAAAATAGGGCCAAGAACAGATCTTTGTGACAGTTCTCTAAAGACCCACCTCAGTGTTGATATTTTCTTGGCCCAACACTAAAATTAACACTCTTTAAAAGCAAGTGAAAGAAAAAAGAAGGGAAAAAAAGACTAGATTCTGGTTGGAAGGAGCATAGCTTAATGGAACCTTATAGCTAATTAGCTCCATAGGGGCCTGGTGATGGCATATGGACTTCTGGGCAACTCTGGCCTGTGCTTTTCAGTGATGGGCTCCTGATTGTCTGGCAGGAGTCTGGAGTCCTCAATAAATTCCCAGGGGCCTTGGCCTCAATTCTAATTCAATGTCTATGTTCCTGGAAGAGCAGGACTCCTAGCTTTCTGCACTCCCAAATGCTACTGCTGCCTTGCTCTCCCACTGCTGCTGTTGCTGGTCCAGGTGATATTTCACCATCACTTGGTGCTCCTTCATCCTGGGCTTGGTCCTTATCACTTTCTTCTCTTCCCATGGAAACATTACCAAGATAGACAAGAACAGATTGATCAGTCACTGCCTGGTTATGACTTGTAGTGGTATGGTTATTCAACTAGATCTAAATTCTCATAACTGTATTAGGATCATCCAGTCTCTAATCCACAAGAACATCATAAACTTGTTTATCACCTTTCTAAAATCCTGGATGTGTCATTCTCTCTATCTATTGCTATTGTTATGGGCAGCTAGGTGACCCAGTGGATTGAGTGCTGGGCCTGAAGTCAGGAAGACCTGAGTTCAAATCTGGCCTCAGACACAACACAAAAAACTAGCCATGTGATCTTGGGCAAGTCACTTAACCCCAATTGCCCTACCTTCCCCTCTCCAAAAAAAAAAAGCAAAAAAAATAATAAAATACCACAGGGGAAGTCAGCCCAAGAGAGATATGATGCTCTAAAGAAAGAAATTCTGACAATACAAACAATTCTGAAGAGGAAGACAGGGGAAGTTGTCTAATGAAGGCTGTGTGGATGCAGAAGGAAGTCATTAGCCAACTTAGATTTCAAGAATATATGTATAGAAAGTGGAAGCCAACTCAGGATATGTGGAAGTTGGACAAGAGGCTTAGATCATATGAATTAGAGCTGGAGTGGACCTTAGCAGTTACCTTGTCCAATTTCTTCATTTGGGAGGAAACAGTCACAACTAGGTTAAATAAATGACTTACTCAAGGTCACATAGGTAGTAAATAGAGGAGCTGGGTGGAGAACACAGATTCTCTGGCTGAAAACTCAGTGATCTTTCCACTATTCCATATTCATTTTACTTTTCTGAGCTTTGGCTTCTTTATCTGTGAAATGGGGATAATACCCTATGTCATGTGCTTTGTCCTGAGGAAAATATATTATAAATATGAAGAGAAATAGAAGTACAGGGGCAGCTAAGTGGGGCAGTGAATAGAGCACCAGCCCTGGAGTCAGGAAGGCCTGAGTTCAAATCCGACCTCAGATACTTAACACTTACTAGCCGTGTGACCATGGGCAAGTCACTTAACCCCAACTGCCCAGCCCTCCCCCCTCCAAAAAGCAAAAAAAAAAAAGTATGAAAGAATGACACAATCACATAAGAAAAACACATCAGAGAGAAAGCCAGGAAAGGAATAATTACTAAGGAAAGCCCCTGGAGGACATAAGAGAGTGTGAGGATCGAGGGCACAGCTAGAAGTTTTGGTCTTGGCAAGGAGCAAGGGACCCTCTTCCTGAGAGACAGGAATAAAGGAGAGGATAGGTGACAATATAAAGAAGTTTGGGGGTGTGGATTAGGGGAAAAGAGGGTGCTCACTGTGGATGGCTTCGATTTTCTGAGGAAAGTAGCAGATAAGGACATGTGCTTATAGAGGGGAACATGGGAAGGTACTGAGGATTTGAGAAGAGGCTTGGAAAAAACACTGAATAAAATTATATAGAAGGTCAATAAAGGAAGAATACAAGTGTTGTCATCCAGCAATAAGGGTTCATCTGAAATTACAGAACATGAATTTGCAATGGGCCCACCTGGCCTGGAGATATGGCCAAGCAGCTAAAGAATCTGCGCAAAGAAAGCAAACGGCAGTAGGGTGATCCAGTGCTAGACATACTTATCTTGCTGAGAGAGCAAAGAGAAAACACTAAGGCGTTGGCTAGGCTTGGGCAGGGGAGGAAGGGAAGGCAATAAGCATTTATTAAGCACCTAGTATATGCCAGACATTGGGTTAAGTGCTTTACAAATACTGTCTCGTTTGATCCTCACAACAACCCTGAGGGGTATGTGCTGTTATCCCCATTTTGCAGTTAGTAAATTGAGGCAGAGGTTAAGTGATTTGCCCAGGGTTTTGTTGTGTCCATGCCTTCATGGCTCCATTTAGGGTTTTCTTGGCAAAGATACTGGACTGGTTTGCCATTTTCTTCTCCAGCTCATTTTACAGACGAGGAAACTGAGGCAGACAAGATTAAGTGGCTTGCCCAGGTTCACATAGCTAATGTCTGAAGCTGGATTTGAACTCAAGGCTTCCAGGCCACGGTGGTGTCCCAAGACTGCCCTGGTTATAGACAGAGCCAGTGTCTGAGGCCACATTTAAACTCCGGCCCAGGGCTCTCTTCACTGCGCCATCTAGCTGCCTGGGATGGAAAGGACACACATGGGAAAACAAGAGGCCATTAAGTTTTTCCTTCAGCTGTGTTGAAAGAACCAGAAAACCAGGGATTAAAGTCTTTGCTCTCTATGTTAGTATCGTGAAGCAATGTGGAGCAACAGGAAGAGGACTGGACACGGAGCTGGGAGGTCTGGGCTGCATCCGAGACGCACCGTATACCAGCCGGCAGGTCGCAAACTGCACTGTGCCTCAGTTTCCTCATCTGTCACATGAATTAGAGCTGGAGGGGACCTTAGCGGTTACCTTGTCCAGGTTCTTCATTTGGGAGGAAAGAGTCACAACGAGGTTTAAATAAATGACTTACTCAAGGTCACACAGGTAGTAAGTAGAGGAGCTGCCTACCTGACGAGTCATCGTGACACTGAAGTAAGTAATGGATGTTACTGTGCTAGAGACAGGTAAAGCACTATCAGCAGAGCAGCATCCATCTCTCCAGGGTCAGAGATCTATTTGATAAGCATTTATTAAAAACCTACCATGTGCACTGTGCTGGGAATAAAGACAAAAAATAACACCCTCCAAAAGTTTACCTTTCACCGGAGAAAAGTCAATACTTACACGGAAAATGGCTACAAAGCAGTCTGAGGAGGGAGATGGGACCAAACAGCCATGGGCTTCAGGGAGGGCTTTCTCCGCTCCCAAACTAAGATCCTTCTTCACCCAGGCACGCCCTCCTCCCCTCGCCAGCTCTGCGCCTAAGATCCTGTCCTTTTCCATCTTTGGGGGCTCTGATCTCCCCGGCATTGCTGAGCTTCACCTTTGGCCTCAGACCCCCTATGCCAGCACCCACCCTTCCTTCCTCCACCTGCCGAGGATACAAGGGGCCTGCACTCCTTATTGAAGACTCCACCGTCTCTGCTCACCCCCAGACTCACCCACGATGCACTCTGGCTATGTACCCACCAAGTCACCTCGTCATACCTCCCCTTCACCCCCTTCTACCTCTTGCTCTGGGAACAGTATTCAAATTGACAGTACCATTCCTGTCCATCGGTTGTCCCAATAACTCCACTTATCATACCTGTGACCTCCTAAACCAAAGATGGGTCTCCTGGACACCACTCTTCCACATGTGCTCTCCTCCCCTACTAAGAAGTAAGCTTCTTGGAGGCAGGAACGGTCTTGGTTTTTGTATTGTTGTCCTAGGCACCTAACACAGTGCTTGGCACATAGTAAGTATTGGTAAATACTTTTAAATTCCTCCCACCACTCATTTCCCTTACCTCCTCTTTCCAGCATCCCCCTCTTCCCTTGAAAATGCATAACCGCTCTGCCTTTAACAAAATCACTTGGCTGTTGTCCATTCAAGCTATCACTCCATTTCTCCTTTATTTTGCTACTAAGCTTTTTAAATGAGTGTTTTGATTCCACCACTGACACTTCCTCTTTATTGTCTCTGATCTGATCTCTGCCTCTACTACTCATCTGTAACTGCTCTCATGTATGACCTCTTACACGGACAAGACCAATGGCCTTTTCCAGTCTTCATCTTCCCTGATGTTTTCACAGCAGCTGACACCAATAACCAGCCCCCTCTTTTGCTCCCTTGGCCTCCATTACAACATTGCTCCCTCCTCCTCCGCCCTCTTGAACTACTTCCAAGGGTCTTTGTGCCCTTCAGTGCCTTGGCCTTCTTTTCCTGTGCCCAACTGCAGCCCAGCCTCCTCTCCCTGACATAACTTCAATTGTCTCTTTCTCCTTCATCCTGTAAATGCACGTCTGTCCTTAAGTCCTGTCCATTTTTTACTTGTGATGTTTCTTGGATCTACTCCCTCCTCCCCATCCCCCAGGTCTCCATTCTAGTTTGGGACTAAGCACCACCCCTGCAAGTCTCTCAAAAAGGTTTCCCTACTTCCAGGCACCCCCCCTCCATTGTCAAACTACCCAGTGGGATTCTCTAACAAGAAGTCTCCTTACTGTCCCCCCAAAATACATGCTCTTTTCTGTTCCTGCACTTCTGCTCACACCCACCTTGCCCAGGATGACCTCTTCTTTTGTATTACAATTATTTTTATCAGACACTTACTAGCTATGTGACCTGGGGGCAGATCACTTAACCTCTGCTTGCCTCAGTTTCCTCATCTGTAAAAGGGGGATAATAACAGCACCTATCTCCCAAGGGTGTTGTGAGGATTAAATAATTGTGAAGTGCTTGGTGCAGCGCCTGGCATATGGTAAGTGCTGTTAATGTTAGTTGTTGTTAATAATTATCAGTGGCCCCACTAAACTATGGAGCTCATAGAGGGTAAGCCAGAGATCCTACCTGTTTTTGTATCCTCCCCAAGAACCTTTAAAATTCTTGGTTGTTGTATGGAACTAAATTCCAAATCCTTCCGGTCTCACCTCCTCCACTCTCCCCTATCACCTCACTCCCCCAACATACATGCCCATGTTCTTCCTGGGCTGGGCCTTCACCCTTTACCATGTGTTAGCCTGGTTTCCCTGAGGAAGTACCCGCAGGGTAGAGACGATGTCTTCTAGCTTTTGTATCCACCACAAACTGATGGATAAATGCTACATGATGACCTGAAAGCTGGATCCCGGGCAATCCATTTCTCCCATCGTGAGCCTTGGTCCCCCACTTCTAGAAAACAATAAAACAGACTTCCTCAAATACTTTGTCATACATACACTGACCAAAGGTGAGTGTAATATAGAAGTCTTTCAGAGTATAAAAGAGACAAGACCTACGTAGTAAATAATAACTATTCTTTTAAGATTTAATAAAGTGCTTTTTTTCCATAAAAACCTTGTGAGGTAGGCAGAGCAAATATTAGGACCCTCATTTCACAGATGGGAAAACTGAGTCTCAGAGAAGTTAAGTGATTTGCCCAGGTTCAAACAGCTCCTAAACAGTAAAGTGTGAATCCACACTCAAAGGAATCTAAGCATCTTGGTTGGTACCAGGTTGGTTGGCTGGGGCATTGATGGTGCCAGACTCTCTTCCCTCTTAGGACCCTGGAAACCTCCCAGACAGGGTCTTCTGACCCCACAAATTAGGTCAAGACTTTGACAATTCTTCTTCCTTTCCAGGAACAGTTCAAGTTGGCCCACGAAGATCTGAGCAGTGTGTACCATCTGCTTTTATGATGCCAGGCTACCAATCAACTCTCCTCTTTCTTAAGAAATTTCCCCAAGGCCAGAAACCAACTCCAGCCTACCATCCCATCTTAACAAGGTGACAACCCTTAAAGAGAAGAGTAGGAGCACTTTCCATTTGACTCCTTCTTCCCCCAGGCACAGGACAGCACTGGTCTCCAGGATGTCTTTGGAAGCTTCATACTGGGCCCCAGGAGAGTAAAGAGTGAAGGCTAGGCTGACTTGAGGGGATACCCTGACTCTGGTAACCTAAACCCCCTCAACATGTGTGCTTTCACTCCCTCAGTCTGGCTTTTTACCATGGAAGACAGGAGAAGGGTCTCCCAGAACCAGGGAGTGGCACAAAGTCAAGAGGAGCCTGTGGACAGCCCCAGCAGAAGCATCACTGAGTTAACAGGAAAGTGAGGCTGAAAAACCCAAACTCAAATGTTTATTAAACACCTATCATGTGCACGTACCTGTACTGAGCACAAGGGCAGAAGAAGCCAAAAGGCAGAAAGAGCCTCCTGCTAGGGAAGGAGGCCAGGCGTAACAAGCCCATGGAATTAAAGAGTCAAAGATTCTGCACCCCAGCCTCTTTCCAATCTCCAATCTCTTTTTACTGCCCATAGGGCAGGAATAACAACTGAGTGTTCGGTCCAAGAGTCCTCATGGACCTTTACATCAGGCAGCAGCAGTCTGCAGAAGCACAGCCATGTTGCTGAGCCGAGGTGGCTCAGATCTCCTCCCATCACTTGAAGCCAGGCCACATCTAAGTGGGTGCTGGCTCCTAAGCATAACTTAGCTTCAGCCCCAACCACTGGAGGTCTCCCTCCAGCAGTAACAAAGCTCTCCTGGGGCCAGCCACCAGCCAAGCAGACTGAGATGGTGCTAGCCACGTCCTCCTCAGTCAAAAGCACACCAGGGTGTGTCAGCTGCATCACAGTCCAGTGCAATGTTGAGAACTGTGCAGGGCGCTCCGGCTACTGACACCAAGGTACGAGAATCAAGATGGTAACGTACACTGTTCAGCCCCCCTTCCCGGTCCAGCTTGAACTGTTCCTGGGGAAAAAGAAGAACTGCTCAAACGCCTGACCTGGATCACAGGAGCCCTCCCAGGACTCTCCCAGTGTCCCAAGAGGTCTGAGGCACTGGAGCCATGCAAGGTGGCATTCAACTCCCTCAGATCAGCAAGAGCTGAAAAGGACAGCACAGGGGTCTCGGGGGAAGGACCTGTTTCCTTCCTTGAGGTCAAGAGGGTCCAGGTTTTATGGGCAAGAGAAGGGAAAATTAGTTCTGCTTTGGAAGCAGTATAATGGGAAAACACCAGATTTGGAATCAGTAGACTCAAGTTAACAACTAGCGCTGCTATTTATTGTCTGTGAAACCTTCAAAAATCAAACGATCTCTTTGGGTATTAGTTTCTCATCTGTAAAATAAGGAGGAAGGAGGTCGGGCCAGACGATCTCTAAGACCTCTTCCAGCTCTAAGAGCCTACATACTGTATGTGAGAAGCAAAAGGCACAGAAAATCACCTGGGCCCCTCTTGGATCACGTGTGTGTGTGTGGGGGGGGTGTCTCTTCCAGGCAGCTGCCTCCCCAACCAAAGCCCCCCACCCTGACATCATCTCTCCTCTTCAGGAGCCCAGAGTACCTGCTTCTGGGCTGCAATGCGTTTCTGGTCTCTCTTCCGCCAGGCAGGATCATGTAGGTGGCGGAATGTTTTATATCCAGTTTTAATTCCTGAGGGACGGAAAAGCTAGAGAAGACCAAGACAGAGCAATTTTAAATTCAGTCCCCCTCCCACTTCTGCACAGTCCCTTCCTGAAACCCTGTCCTAGACGATGGGCATGACTTCGGTGCAGTAGGAAGAGCAATGGATGTGGAGGCAGGCAATGCAGTGGAGGGGAAAGAGCACTCAATGTGGATAGTCAGACGAGGTGAGTGACTTGGGCAATCATGGCCTGGCCTTTAGTTTGGTTTTCTCGTCTCTAAAATTAGTGTGGCTGTAGTAGGTCTTTCCCAGCTTTGAATTCTATGATCTTGTGACCATAGCTATCAAGGCACAGCTCTACTGCTTGCTAGGGAGGTGCTCCTGGGCAACTCAACTAACCTCCATGAGCCTCTATGGATGTAAATATCCAAGTACGAGCTATCTCACAGGATTATTGGGAGGAAAATTATATGGGAGTTATTGTTACAATTATTATATCACTTTGCTTTCATAAACAATATTTCACTAGCTCAATTGGACAAAAGTCCAGAGGAGGGACAAGGCAGGGAGCCCCACCAAAGAACAAGAAAACCCTGAAACCAAGAAGGATCTTAGAGGTCATTTAGTTCAGCTGAGACTCAGAAGCGTATGTGATTAGTCCAAGATCACACAGCTGAGTGACTCCTAGGCTCCAGTTTTTTTTTTTTTTACCATGAAGATATCTCCAAGGAAAGAAGGGGTGTGCTAGATGAGGGCAGAAACAGTGCCTCAAGCCAGCAGCACTTTGCTGAGGATACAAACCAGGGAATAAGAAAGCCTGGACTTGGGCAACATTACCTGGAGACCAGCTCCTTTAATGCGCCGGTAAAATTCGTCATCTTCCCGGCCCCAGCCCCAGAAGCGATTGGACATCCCATTGCACTGGCAGAAACAAAATGGTCACACTCAGCTTGATCTTCCTTGCTTTCCTGACCACAGCCCTGCTCTTCCTCCACACACACCCCCAAGCTAGTGAGGAGAACTTAAACCCTGTCCACTGGGAATCTCCAAGTTGCCTACTGGGGCCCCCACCTCCCGGGTCCTTCTGTAGCATAGCCAGCTTCTGCTGGGAGAATGACTCTTGTCTCTCCACCTGCCTCCCCAGGGAAGGGCCCAGGCCTCACCAACTGGTAATGCTGCTTGGTGAGGAGCAGAATGCCACCCACGTAGGTCTTGTAGTGATAGAGGGGATGCAGCTCAGGGGAGGCCACATGGAAGGGCCCTGCCTCAGGAAAGCTGTAGTCCAGCTCCTCATTGAGGGGCAGCAGGTCCACGTCATGCATGGCTATGTAGTCAGTGCTGTTACCACTCTCCAGGAAGCCCACATTGATCAGCGATGCCCGGTTAAACCTTCCAGGGGACAGGAGGGCATGTGAGCGGCTACAAAGTGGGCACTCACTGGGGGAGGAAGGCATCTTGGGGGATACAAGGGTACTTCACAGTTTTCATTATTTTACATTCATTATTTTATTTAATCCTTCTGACAATCCCAACAGAGAGGGGAGACAAGGTTTGTTATCCTTATCTGAGCTGATGAAGAAACCAGTTGAAAGAGGTCAGTGACTTGCCAAAGGTCACATAATCAGTAAGTTCATAGGATCATAGGCTTTAGAGCTATAAGGGGCCTTAAGGACCCAACCAGAGAACACTGATGCCAAGAAGGGAGCTGGGAGACTATCTAGTCCAATCCACTCATTTTATAGATGAGGAAACTGAGTTCCAGAAACATTAAGGAACTTGTCCAAGGCTAAAAAATTACCAAGTTACAGAACCAAGATTTAATTCCCAGTCTCCTAACTCCACATCTAATTTTTTCCCACTACACCAGCAGAGCTGGGACTAGCACTCAGTTCTCCTGCCTCCTGGCCTTCCTAGGACAACAGGCTGCCTCTCCCATCTCCCCTGTGAGCCTCTGAATGGTTCCTGGAGGTGGTCAGCAGTGGGGACCTAGCCCAGGTAGGACCTGGAGAGCAACATGAGCCCAGAGAAAGATCCGAGGAAAATGGATGGGGAAATGAAGACCACTGTAGCCAGAAACAGAAGGCAACTGCTAAGTCAGTTTGGAAAGTTCTTTCCTCTACCTTTGCCTCCCTTTCCCTGTTCCCACACCTTCCCCATCACAGGAGAGAGGGACCAGCCTTGTCATTCTACCTGAAGTGATCCACTTGGTTGAGCACAAAGATGTGATGTCGGATCTTCTTCTTGTTCAGAAAGTGGTGCATGTGGGGCACAAAGACCAGGAGTTCCTCGAATCGTTCACGGAATGGCACCAGCACTGCAAGGCGGTGGGGCGCCCAGGAGGGGTCCTCCTCCAAAGAGACTGGAGGCTCATAGGGACAGGCCTTGGGAGGGCTGACAAGCTCCTGGCCCTGTGCTGCCTGGCTCATGTCACCTGAGCAACTGAGCTGCAGCCAGATCAAGGAGAGGAAGGCCAGGAACAGACAGGCAAAGAAGAGCTGGAACACGCTGTACTTCCGAGGCAGGAGAGACCTGGGGTGAGAAGTAAAGACTGAAATCAGGGAAGATGTGGCTGAGCAGAGAAATCAGGGCTCCAGAGGTAGGGATGGAAGCCCACTGAGCCTGGAGCCTCATGCATCAGGACATCAGCACCAACACTGCCAGCTCTCCTGCTCTACAGGTACCAAGTGCAGGAAGATGGCTCAAGCTCCCTTTAGTAACACACCCTTGCTCAGGAGACATTGGAAGGTTAGTGCAAAACAGCTTCAAATACTTTCGTTCATGCTCTTCCCCCAGTCCAGAACACCCATGTGAATCCTATCTATCCTTTAAGACACAACCCCTAAAGGGTTACCTCCTTCATCCATCTTCTCTAAACACCCCAACTCATAAAGAGCTCTCTCTTCTCTGACCTCTTCTTAGACCAAAGACTCTACCTCAAAAGTGGCCCTCAAATCTAGCCCATCTTTTGCCATGGCTCCCCAAATGGTCCAGGCCCTTATTATGTCTTGCTTAGAGGATTATGATAGCCTCCTAATTACCCTCTAGTCTTTCTTTCTCCACTCTATTCTGTACATGATGCCAGAGTCATCTTCTCCATCTACAATCTTAACTGTCATGCTCCTGCTGAAAATCCTTCAGTAATTCTGAATGTCCAAGGGATAAACTTCAAATTAGGATTCAAATCTCTCCAAGAACTAGTCTCAATATACCTTTCCATTATTGTATCCCACTATCCTAGCCACACATTCTCTCACTTCCGAAGAGTGTTTGGCATAACTTCCACCAGACTACTCTTCCACTTGTCAAAATATGTCCCTTCCTTCAAAGCCGAGTTCAGATGCACCTTCCTCAGTGGGATCTTCCCTGATTTTATGCAGCTAGAAATGATCTTGCCATTCATTCTCTGAAATCCCATAGCATAGGTACATCTCTTCTGACACTTGCCTGGAGTTCCTTTGGGCACCTCAAACTCAGTATAAACTGAGTACAACTCAATACAAAACTAAACTTAGTGTCTTTTTTTCCAAAAAAACTTATCTATCCCTCAATTTCTTGTTGTTTTCTCTGTCATGCAGTTTAAAAAGTTTAGTCATGTTCTAATGGGAAAATAGGAATGTTTAATAGGAATGTATATGCAGAGCCTCTATCAGATTGCATGCCATCTCAGGGAGGGGAGAAGGGTAGGAGGGAGGGAAAATTTTAAACTTATGGAAGTGAATGTTGAAAACTAAAAATAAATAAACTTTAAAAAAAGTTTAGTCATGTTTAACTCTTCCCAATCCCTCACATCTAATTAGTCGGCAAGTCTTATTGATTCTACCACCAAAACAATTCTCATATCTGGCCCCTCCTTTCTGATCTCATAGCAATGATCCTAGTTCAAGGTCTCATTACCTCTCTCTTAGACTAGTGTGAGAAGAGCCTCCAGATGGTTCTCCCAGCCTACTACAAATTCCCTCTCCAATCCCAGCTCCCTAAAGCACTCCTCAATCATGTCACCAACCAATTTAAAAGCCTGAGGTGGCTTCCCATTGTCTACCAAATAAAATATAAACAGGGCATTCTAGCCCTCCCCGTTCTTGCTCTAGTCTTCCAGCCTTCTCTCATACTCCTGCTCCTCTACACATAAATTCTAGGTTCTCTTGAGTTCTAGCTGACCAGGAAAACAATTTGTTTCTCACCACTACTACTTCTTATCCCAAACTCTCCCATCTCTGTGCTTTTGCTCAAGGTCCATCTGTTAAAATGCCTTTCTTCAAGGTCCTGTTCAGGTATCATATCCTCCATGAATCTTTCCCTGACCCCAGTTAAAAGTGATCTCTCTCTCCTTAAATTCCTCAGACCATTGTGTTTGGATCTCTCTCTTCTGTTGCTGTTATTTAGGTATCTTCCCCCATACCATTGTAAGTAACTTGAAAGCAGGGTCTGTGTTGCATTTATCTCAAATCCTATGTGTCTGGGACAGTGCTTTGTACAGCAGGCTCTCTCCAAAGTTACTAATGATCTCCTAGTTGCCAAATCCAAAAGCCTTTTCTCCATCCTCATTCTCCTTGACCTGTCTGTGACCTTTGACACTTGATCACTCTCTCCTTCTAGGTACTCTTTTTTCTCTAGGTTTTCAGGATACTCTCTCTCCTGGTTCTCTTCCTATCTATTTGGGTACTCCTTCTCCATCTCCTTTGCTGAATCCTCCATCAGATCATACCCTCAAACTGTAGGTGTCCCTCTGTATACTATCCTATGTCCTCCTCCCTTCTCTCTCTTCACTTGGTAATCTCAATAGCTCCCAAGGATTTAATTACCATCTTTAGGCTGATGATTCTCAGATCTACCTTTCCTGCCTCAGACTCTCAGCTGATCTCCCACCTCACATCTCCAACTGCCTTTCAGACATTTTGAACTGGATGTCCAATAAACATCTTAAATTCTATTATGTCCAAAAGAGAATTCATTGTCTTTCCCCCCAAATTCTCACCCCACCCTTCCTACCTTCCCTATTTCTGTACAGGGAAAGAGCATCTTCCCAATTCCTCAAGCTTTCAACCTAGGATTAGTCCTGGATTCCTCATTATCTTTGACTGCCTCCGCCCCCCATATCCAAGCTGTTGTGTCCCTTCCCTACTCTGACTCTGTCACCACTCTGGCAGAGGCCTTCGTACCTTGATTACTGTAATAGCCTGCTGGAGGTCTGTCAGCCTCACTCCAACCCATCCCTCTATTCAGCCACTAACATGATTTTCCTAAAGTATGGGTCTGATCATCATCTACCCAATAAACTCCAGAGGCTTCCTATTGTCTCCAAGAACAAATACAAAATGCTCTGCTTGGCTTTCAAAGCACTTCATAACACAGCCCCTCTTGCCTTTCCAGTCTTCTTATCCCCTTACCAGTGACTCTGGTCTCCTGGCTGTTCCATCTCTCGGCTCAGGACATTCTCCCTGGCTGTCCTCCATGCCTGGAATGAGCTTCTTCTTTCACTCTGACCTCCCTGACTTCCTCTAAGTCCCAACTGAAATCCTACCTTCTACAAAAAGCCTTCATCAAGCCCTCTTAATTCTAGTGCCTTCTGGCTGTTAATTATTTCCTATTTATCTGGTATATGTCCCCTCCCCATTAGGTTATAAGCTCCTTAAGAACAGGGACTGGTTTTTTTTTTTACCCCGTTTTGTATCCCCAGTGCTCAACACAGTGCTTGGCACATAGTCGGCACTTAATAAATGTTTGCTGAACCAAATAAGCATTTATTAGATGTGCATGGAATTAAACTACTCAATTCTGTCATGGATCCGTGTCTTATTTTTCCCTCACCACAAACACACAATTATGACTAATTTGATGGAAGTAGACAGAAACAACCATTGTTATTTCAGTACTTCTTTCATAGATGAACAGTCTGGATGCCGAAAAGGACAAAAAGAGAACTTTTGTATATAAAAAAACCAAACAAATCTAAGTCTGAAGAAACATAGTTTTAAGACAAACATGAAGGAGAGACCCAGAGTGTTCTGGGGAACAGATAGGTTCAGATGGCTGTACTTGAGGGCAGAGAAATGTCTGAGGTCACAAGGCACTATGATCTTTCAGCTCATTGACATGTGGCTGTTTTTAAAGCTAGAAGGTTCTAACTCACAAAGTAGTAACTCATATGACTCTTTGGAGACTATGGCATGATTAAAGAAGAACTACTGGGTTCAGAATGGACAGAAAGGCAGATTTCATGTTTTATCTCCTAAGGGAAAGAGGAGTCATTGACTACTAGGAGGTTCTGATTTGAAACATTAGAGGCACTTAAGAAGGCTGTAGGAGTATTGAAAGAAACTAACTGTAAGGAACTGACCTAGGAAGCTAGGCAGAATTGACTCACAGGAAGGCTTCAGCTGCCTTGCTGGGAGTCTGCAGATTGGAAGAGAGGCATTGTTCTGTGGCTTTGCTAAAGTAAATGCTGGGGTATGGCAGAATGAAGAAGAGTTGAGATCTATTCCAATCTGAGCTATTGCCCTCACCATCTACAGCTTGAAAAAGGTGAAACTGTAGAGGTGCCTGGTTGCCCTCTATCACCAGTTCTGATTTGAGAGGGTGAAAGAGAGAGTGAAAGAATGATTTGCAGTGAGAATAGGCTTGGTTAGCCGAAAGCTGAATGAAACACAAAGAATCTTGTTGAATGAAGACTTTGCTGGGTTTTTCGTCCAGACAGCCATCCTGAGAAGTTTTGCTATGAGCTTTGCCTTGAGGGAGGTAGGGAATAAGCATTTATATAGTGGCTACTATGTACGAGGCACTGTTTTGTTTTTTTTTTTTTACAAATATTATCTCATTGGATCCTCACAACAACCTTACATAGTAGGTGCTGTTATAATCCCAGTTTTACAGTTGAAGAAACTGAGGCAAACAGAGGTTAAGTGACTTTCTCAGGGTCACACAGCTACTAAGTGCCTGAGGCTGAATTTGAACTCAGGGCATCCTAACTCTAAAACCACTGCATTATCCACCAAGCCAGATGCTTGCTGCTTTGCTGGAAGAAAAGACTGGGAGATTCCTGGACAAAGCAAAATTCCCTGCAATGTGAAGAACTGACAAGCCTGGCAGTTTTCCAGCTTCAGGAAAATACTCATCACTACAGTAGCATACTCCTTTCCTGTTAAGGGTTATTGTGAATTACTTGTCACTGCCAAGAGTAGAAGAGGAGTGGACGTGTTCAGTCGGAAAGCAGCAAAGACCAGAAGGAGAAAAGCAAATGGTGGAATGGTGGGCCCATCTGTGGGAACTCCAGAACTACCAACAGAGGCCAGGTTGGGGTGAGTAATCCAGCCCAGAGGGTAACAGTCAGGGGGATCCACTGCTGTACAGGTGCTACATTTACATAGTTCTAAAAGCTACACTGTAAATACACAGGGAATTTTTGTATAAAGACAAAAAAGAGGAAAGACAAGGTGATGTATGAAAACAAAAATGTTAGCAAGGTTCTACAAGAATATTATCAAGAGCTTTAAAGTTTAAAATAAGCTAAGGCCAGTGGAGAATACTATAGACAAGGAAGGTGTCAGATCACTGCTTGGGGGGGGTCAATGGGATAATAATGAACAATGGAGTGAAGATAGTTATTCAACTTTTATTTTGCTTTTATCTTCTTTTCCAAAGAAAAGAATTTTTGGATCATAAGGGTCAAAATAGAAATGTCTAATAGGGAGCTGAAAGTCAAGATAAATAAGAAGGTACTTAACTTCCCTTGAGTTTAAGTCACCAGGCCTTGACAAATATCTCAGCATACTGGACAAAAGCCTCTCAGATATGATTGCTAATCCACTGTGCTCACTGTAAGTGATCTCTGAAAGCTCATACAGACAGGAGAGACGCGGCAGGATCGCAAAAGAATAAACATCTCAACTTCTCAAAAACAGGGGAAATGTGGTCTGCAAACTATGGGCAGATTCCTAGAAAAACTACAGAACTTATTATCAAAGAGATTAGCTAATAGATAAGTAGAAAAGGAAACTCCTCACAAAGAGCCAGAATGGCTTCATCAAGAACAGGCCATCCTGGATTATAACCTCACAGCCTTTTTGACAAGTTTGCTAGATTGGCAGCTCCACAAAATGCTATAGGTTTGGGTGACCTAGACCTTAACAAAGTGCCTGACAAAATCTCTTTCGGTATCCTTGTGGACAAAATAGGTAAATGTGGGCTAAATAATAGTACAATTAGGTGGATTCAGAAGTAGCTGGATGGCTAGAGCCAAAGAGTTGTTATTAACAGTTTGATGTTGACATGGAAGGTCTCTAAGGGAGCACTCTAGGGACCTGTCTTTGTCACTATGGTGTTTAAGATTTTAATCAATGACTTGGATTGAGGCATAGATCCCAGGTAGTCAAGTTAGCTAACACAAGTTAGAATCCAAAAGAGATTTCTACAAACTAGAACCCTACATCAAATCTAATGAGGAGGCTGGATTTGATGACCTAAAAAGTTCCCTTCCATCACTAACCCTATGGTCTTAAGACAAAATCTAGTAAGGATAAATGTAAAATATTATACTTAGATTCAAAAAATTACTTCCCAAAAGCAAAACAGGCAAACTGTAGCAAGGAAGAAGTTCTGACCTGAAACAGATCTGGAGGTCTTAGTGGACAATAATGTCAGCGTGAGTCCCTAGTGTGTGAAACAGAAGCCAAAAAAGTGAATGGGACCTTTGGCCCTATTTAAAAAGCATAGTCTCCAGGATAAGGGAGGTGCTGGTCCTGCAAGACCCAGTCCAGGCCACACCTGGACCACTGTGTCCAGTTTAAGGTGCTTTTAGGAAGGATGCTGACAAACTGAAGAGTGTCCAGAGGAGGGCAATCAAGGCAATGAGGGAATCTGATACCATATAACAAGAAGTCTGGTTGAAGGAACTGACACTATTTAGCCTAGAAAAGAGATTCCCTTCCATCTCTGAGATTCTGGGATTCTGTTAGGGGTTAAGGACCTTGCAAAGATTCAATTACTTAATTAAATCCTCATTGTAGGATTAGGAGCACATAGTTCAGCTCCTAATAGTTTTCTTATTGTTTCCTGTGTCTATCTTCCCAGACCGATTATAAATTGCTTGTCAGAGACTGACTCATAAAATTTAGAGCTGGAAAGGATCTTACAAATAAGGAAACTGAGGCCCAGAGTAGGGAAAGGGACCTACCCAGGGTCACACAGACAGCAAGCAGAAGAGCTAGATCTCAAAGCTAGGTCTTCCTGGGGCGTCTAGGTGGCAAAGTAAACAGAGCACTGGCCCTGGAGTCAGGAGGACCTGAGTTCAAATCCGGCCTAAGACACTTAACACTTACTAGCCTTATGACCTTGAGCAAGTCACTTAACCCCAAATGCCCTGACCTTTCCCCCTCCAAAAAGGAAAACAAAAAGGCAAAAAAAAAAGAAAACAAGAAACCTAGGTCTTCTTGCCTCCAAATTGTATGTTCTTTCCACTGTACCACAGTGTCTTATTCTTTTTTCCACCCCTATACTTATCCTATTAGGTACCTAGAATAGTAATATGTATATAATTAGGATTTAATATTAAGATCTAGTGATTGACAGATCTTTCAAGGACAGAGGCGGTTCTCCCTGCTACTCCCACTTTAATACATAATTAAATATCTCATATTTATATAATGCTTTAAAGTTTGTAATGTACTTTACATACATTATCTCATTTGATTCTCAAAACAACCCTATAATGTAGATATCATCACCATCCCTGTTTAAAGATGAGGAGCTGAAGGTCAGAGAGGTTATGTGACTTATCCAGATTTACACAGCTAATAAGGACTACAGATGATTTGAATCCAGGCCTTTCTCACTTCAAATTCAAGGATCTAACCACAATGCCAGTGACCTTTAAGATAAGCCAATACAAAGTTGGTAGGAGCTTCCTCCTTTACAAGCCAAATCAACTGTAAATCTTCCCTATAGGCATAGCTGACTAAATGGAAACCTGTAGCTCCCAAAGCAAAGGGTGAGGCTTCACCACATGCAATCTAGGGAAAGACCAAGCAATGGCCCCTTGGAAGAGGCACTGACTTACCCCCTATTATCAGGCTGAGCTGGCCTCCAATAGGGAGAAGCACATGCAGGTCCTGAATGTTGCCTAGGAAGGTTGGAATTTCTAGATAATCTCGGCACTTCAGGCTCTTTCTGGGGCCAGGGAGGGGAGAGAGGAGAGGAACAAAGAAGCCTTCCCCACCTTTGGGCAGAAAGAAGCAACTAGCAGTTATACAGAACACAGCTCACTTATCCCAGTGCTTGAGGGAACCATGCAAGCTGAAACACTTACTGCTCAGCTATCCACCCTACTAGATCCCCCCTTCTAGTACCATAAACCTCCTGAGTACTTCCCTTTTTAAGGGCTCAAGTTCAGAGAAACACAAAGCTTCAGAGACTGTGAGAACGATGGAGGCCACTAGAAATCACCTAGTCTAATCCTCTCATTTTGCTGGTGAAAAAACTGACAAGTTCCTTAATTACCAGAGTCTATAGCCAAGAGCAACTGTTCCAGCCTCCTGGCAGACCCAAAATGTGCAGTCTTTCCTGCAACTACAGAGAAGTGGGAAGGGAGAAGAACAAGTAAAACAACTCTTATGTTTCTCCATCTCCTGAAGACACTTTGGTCCTACTGACTTCCTTTCCACAGGGATGCCAGACGCCCAGTTGGCTTGAGATGACAAGGTAGGACCGGTTAAGGACTCTTACTCCATGGGGCCCCACCATGGTGGCAGATTCCTAAAGCCTGATTCTCTCACCCAGATAAAGTGCTGTGGGCTGGTAGGTGCTCTAATCGCCTACATGTTGACCTTCACAAAGTTCCCACCTTTATTGAAGGCAAATTTTAAGTAAGGTATTCAGGGAAAAACAAATCCAACTAAAGTTAGGGATGAATATGGTCTGTTATACCCAAAGGAAGGTGAGAATCCCCATAGATTATTCCCTGAGTGGTAGTATGACGATGCAGTACGATTATTCGGATGCGTAGACCCAAGTCAAAAGAAGCAAGTTCTAGGCCTAAGTCTGCCATTAAAAAAGGGGGAGGGGGGGAGCTAAGAATCAATAAAACAGAGATAAATAAAAGCAGAGAGAGACGCACCAAATGAGAAGAGACGAACCAAAAGAGGCAGAGAGAAAAGTCGACAGAGAGAGGCAGACAGAGAAATAGAGAAAAAAGAAACTGAGGCAGAAGAGTGACACACAAAAACATGGAGGAAAGGGGAGAAAAAAGAGGGGAAGGCAGAGAAGGAGACAACCGGATACAAAGAGCCAAAGACAGACGCGAAGAGACACGACAGGGAGCGAGACACAGCGAGAGAACGCAGAGACAAGGAGTTGGGGAGACGCGGGGATGGAATTAACGGAGAGACCACAGAGCCACGATCCCACAGACCCCCGAGAGAAGCAGGGAGGCGGGGAGAGAGGCAGAGATGAACCTGACAGGTTCGAAGCCTCGGACCCTCGGACCCCCCGAAGAACCAGGCGGCGAGAGACGCGGACTGTGACAGGTGCGATCGGGCAGTCACCCCCAGCCGAGTCTAACCGAGGGCGGGGCGGGTTCGGGGAGCTCACCTACTGTCCCCCCAGGGGAGCTGGGCCGCCTTCCTCCGGGAGGGGAACATGCTGGGCGGCCGTGGCGCTAGGAAGGAGGGAGGGCGGGAGGCCCCAGGTCTCCTCTTCCCGCCCCGGCCTGGCCCGGCCCCTCCAGCGCCCGCCCTCCTCGCTGCAGCCGCCGCCGCCGCCGCAGCAGCAGCAGCGGCAGTAGCAGCCTCCGCGGCTGCCCCGCCCCCGGACTCCTCTGTCCGTTTGTCCGCCCGCGCCGGCTACCCCCAGGCACCAGCAGAAAGGTTCCGCCCGGAAGTGGGCCCGGGGAGCCACGTGGACTTCGCTCGTCCCGACCCCGGGAAGGCCCCGGGCAGAGCGGCCCACTGCGGGCCGGCTCCCGTAGCTGAAAACTGCAGCCACAGGCTATTCATTCATTCTTTCGTTCCTTCGTTCCTTCGGTGAGCTTCGGCTAAACGACTTTAGAGAAAGCCTGGTGGGCCCCACCCTCCTGCAGCTCAGTAGGGGAATGAGACCCAAACTAATTTACCCCGTGGGATATCATAAGGGCATCTTAAGAGAAGGGGAGAACTTGGTCAGTGGTGACAAGTCAGGGAAAGCAGCATGGGAATTACGAAGTAAAAGATGGGTAGGATTTCCAACAGACAAAGAGACTTGGGAGGGAGGGATCTAGACACTAACAAAGGTTACCAGCGAGTATAAGCCCCCCCTTCTCCCTACACTGCTCAGGGGAGCTCCTAAGCGGACATCCTTATGCACGAGATGTTTGGGGAGCAGAAAGCTGTCTAGTCTGCCTCCGTAAATTAGTTGTGTTTTCATCTCCGTGTAAATGTTTATAGGCTGGGTCCAGGACTTCCAGGGAGCACCTCTCAGGGCCTCAATGGTGGTTACTTGTGGTGTCTCCAGCACCTCCTTAGACATGGTGCTTTGCAAATTGTAGATGCTTAATAAATGCTTTTTGAGTTAATCCAAGAGGGCAGAAGAAGGGGGAGAGGCATTCCAAGAGAGGAAATGAAAAGAACTTCAGTGCAGAGCCCAGTTTTGTGGTGGCATAACTGGTGAAGAGGAGAGCAATGAGAGAGGAAGTTGGTAAGGTAGTTTGGGACCCAGTTGTGGAAGGCCTGGAATACCATACAAAGGCATTTTGACTGTTTCCTATTAGCAAGGGGGAACCACTGGAAATTTCTGAGCAGGTGAATGAGGAACCTGTTTTAGGAAGATCACAAGGCCATATATTTAGAGTTAGAAAGGACCTCATAAGTCATCTCATCATCTCATCTCATCAATGACATCGAAGCCCATAGAGGTTAAATGAATCACCCAGGGTCACAAACTGTAAAATGACAAAGCTGGGATTTGAATTCAAATTATGTGTATTTTCACTGTACCATGCGGGACAGGTTGGATGGGGACTGTTCAGTTATGACACTGTTGCAATGTCAGAGGGTAGGGTGACTAAAATTAAATGGAAAAGCATTTATTAAAAGCATGTTCAGTGTTCCAAGTACTGTGCTAAGAGCTAGAAATACAAAGAGAAAAGTCAAGATGTCTCTGCTCTCAAGGAGCCCACATTCTAATTTCGTGAGATGATATAAACGTGTCACCTAATGGCAGATGAAAAGGCCATGATAGAGTTTCTGGCAGGCAAAATAGGAGAGCCAGTAGCAAAGTCCAAGGGATCTTGAGGAACACTGATAGGATAAAATGATCCTAACAAATAAGATAGTGGATCCTAGGGTCAGGGGTCAGGGATATTGCCTGCAGAAGTGGGAATGAGAATCTCAACAGCCAGCTGAGAATGGATGTTCAGGACGTGCTGGGAACTGGGCAGCAGGGGTTAGAGTGAGAGACAAGAAAGTCTGCAGTTCTTTGCTGTGGTATCAGGTAGTGGTACTGGCCCAAGATGTTATTAGCAATATTGCAGCCTGAAGGGACAAGACTTGATGACTGATCAATTATGTGTGACAATGGACAAGAGTCAGAGATGACACTGAAGTTAAGAGACTGACTAGGTCACTGGGATAATGATGACACTGTTAGCAGAAGATCAGATATTTCCTCTCAACCAGAAGATGCTGGGATCTCTGACCAAAACTGAGATTTACACACTCAGAATCACTTGAGTGCACTGTGTATGTGCATTACTGCCTCACTCACTTTTCCAAATGAATTAGGGTTACTTTTGAGATTTGTAGAAAATTGAGAAGGTTAACTGATCAGATTCTCCTACTCATATTATTTCCTACCTTTAGCAGCAATTTTCTTCTGAGTGATTTTGTGGTACACCAGGGAAGAAACAGGTCACATAATATATCTTAGGAATGTTAAGGCTTACCTGTCAATTAATAAGCATTTATCAAGTGCCTGATATACCAGACATGTGCTAAGCACTGGGGATTAAAATGCAATAAATAATACAATCCTTAAAGATATTCTTCACAGCCAATAGGCCCTAAGAAGGCTGAAGGTGAGATAGGATACTCAAGGCTCTCCCAGGTTGGGGTTCCACCTGAGCAGTGCAGAGGCTGCACTCTCAGATCAGCTAGTATGGGGAAGGGGGTGAGGATGGTACCAGCACCCATGTTAGCACAACTGATGGGAGGGGGTACAGCTATCACGGGTGTACAACTCTTTGTACCAAAAAGGTCCCATCCCTGACACACATTAAGAATATTTAAATTGTTTAGTTCCTGGTGTTTCTAGGTGAGTGATTGACTGAATTGACAGCATTAATCAAAGATTCATCCTTCTCATCTCTCCTTAGAATAAAGAAAATTATTCAGTAACTAGTAAGGATTTCTTCATATGTGCCTGGCACTGGGGATATAAATACAATAAATGTAACAATTCCTACTCAATATGAACTTACACTATAATGGGGAAGACAAGTACATCTGTAATTAGATCCAGAATAAATGAATACAACAGAATTAAATATAAAATAGGGAAGGCTCTAGTAGTTGAGGGCATAAGAAAAGGCTTCATAAAGTAGTGCTTGAGCTGAGGACTCATCTTGAAGGATAAGGGGCATTCTATAAGGTCAAGAATATATATTCCAGGCGTGATTATTTATGCAAAGTCAGAGATGGGAGGTAGTGTCATGTGAGAGGAACAGAGGCCAGTCTGATTGCTGAAAATGGGAGGGGCAACTAACTGTGCAGTGAAGCTGGCTGGTTGTGAGGGGTTTAAAAACTAAACAAGTTTATATTTTACCCTAGGGGCAACATGGCAGTTGATTGAGTAGGGGAGTCATACAATCAGAATTGCATTTAAGGAAAGTAACATTAACATCTTGTAGGACGGACAACTGTAGTGAGATTTGAATTAGGGACATTTAGGAGGTTTTACTGTCTATGCTAGAGGATCTAAATGAAAGTGGAAGCTAAGTGAGAAGGGGTCCCACTTGAGAGTTGTGGGGGAACAGCAAGATCTGGCAACTGACATGAAGGGTAAGAGCTGAGGATAATCCTGAACTGGGAAACTGGGAGGCTCAAGGAGATTTGAAGCAGTTTAAGTTGGGACATAAAAGCTTCATTTGGACTCAGCACCAACACAATTTTGAAAACAAGATCATCCCCAAAGTTGAGGAACACAAGGGCTACAGCATGAAACTGCACGAACGGAAAGCAATCCAAGTACCTTTAGGTATATTTGTCTCTAACTAGTTTGACCTAAGCCAAGGAGAATGACCTTGAGGCATGTTTGATAAAAAGACAAAAGAGCCTTTGCTTTAAGGAGTTACAGCCTTTGATACATTTCCAGAAAGCTAGGTCAATTCCTTTCCAGAAACATCTGCCATTTAAAAATCCTAAACAGACATTGTATGTGTGTGTATTGCACATGACACACATAGACAGACATAGAGAGTTCTAGAGGTATGTATTATTAATTACTGTTAACCTTTCACAAAGAGTTCTTGTTTCTCCAAACAGAAGTTCCTTGAAATCCTACTAATGCCTATTTATTTTCATTACCCCACAGCTAACTGAGCACAGCACAGGGTGTTCCAAACTTTAGTAGACCTTAGTAAATATCTGGATTAAGACAGGACACCAGGCCAAAAATGTTTTTTATTGGGAACACGTAACAAACCAAGAGATTTTCACAATGAAACCTGTAACTAAAATTCCTGTAAACCCCCCCCCCCCCCCCACTACTCAGTGCTTAAAGCCACTTGGCCCCATTCCATTCCCTCTGGCTCCAAACCCAGAGAGGACAAAATGAATTCTGAAAGGGGCTGAATGAAATTAATTCACTCATGCCACAGTTCCATTTCCCCATTATGCATTTCACTGGGGTCAAACTCTACCTGAGAGGGATATCCCACTAGGGAGAGTACAGACCCCAAGCTGTCTGCAGTCCTGCCCAATTTCAAAGACTCAAGCCAACAAAGGAAGACAAAAGGAAATCAAAAACCAACTTTCAATCCCTGAAGAGTTAACACTGGGGTTTGTGAAGTGCTGAAGGGCCTGTAGTCCCTTTTACCAGCAGTGATTTCTCCTAGGCCCATTCCCCAGGGGCATTACTGCAAAGAGCCCAGTAAAGGGCAGGAAGCCCAAGCGGGAAGGGCCAGACTCAGACCAGGCACCACTCAGCAAGACAATAAAGCTATCTGCAAGCATCTTCCAGGGTGAGGATACCAGCTGCCATCTGACTCTCTCTCTAAAGAGTCAGTCAAAGGCAGAGGTAAAGTTAGTAGGAAGGAGAGTGAGTTTCTTTTGATTGGAAACTCATCCTCTTCCCTGCATTGACAGAAAGAAACCAATCTCCAAGCCCTGTCACTTTGAATGGGAGCAAGGGAGCTGCCCTGGGAAGCAGGAAGATATCCCAGGCTTTTCACTTCCCATCAGAACCAGCAGAGGGGGATCAGCCATGGCTGGATGTAGAGGCAGGATTAGCCAAAGACAGTCCCATTAGTCCTGCAATCTGGGAAGAAACTCTCACTTGCCCATGTCCTGGGCCCTTCACACCAGCTTCTTGGCTTCAAAGAAACTCTTGAGGTGCCTCATCTGCCAAACACCAATGGCCACAAGGATGAGAGTCTGGACAATGGACCACCACAGAACCCGCTGATTTGTGCTTTCACTGGTCTGGCGAAACCGCTCTTCTCGCCACTGTGGGAAAGGGAAAAGGACTTAAGCTAACAGTCATATTCAAAGTATCTCATATCTGTATCCCAGAAGACGAGGATCTTTAGAACTAATCTAGATCCCAGGGGCCAGCCATGAAAAAGTAACAGCCCTCCTTTTCACTGAGTACTTAGTACCTTCCACCCAGGAGCCCCATCTCTCATCCCATGTCAATCCCCTTACCCTCTGGTAATTCTGCTCCTTCTGGATCTGTTCTACTTGCTCCACTAGCTGCCGTACCCGAAGCTGCAGCTCACTCAACTTGTCTTTGGCAGCAATCTCTGCATAGTCGTTGGCATGTTCACCTACCTGAATGTCCAGGTGAACCCTCTGGGCGGGGGGGAGGTGTTGAGAGAAAAGGAAACAAGTATAAAAGTCAAGGTACACAGCTCCATTCACTTAAGACAAGATACAAATCTGGTCCAGGACATGAAATCTCCAACTGCCCTAAAATTGTTCACTCCCCAATTACTCAGTCTTTTATGTCATATTACTTTCTGAAAACTACCTCATTCTACCCTGATTCCTTCACCCACACAGAAACCACTAGACATTTGTTATAAGAGTACAGAGATTCTAGAACTAGATGTCAGATAATAATCAACTAGTCCAAGATCTTCATTTTATAAAGGAAAAAAAATAAGCATCAGAAAAGGAAAATGACTTTGAATCATACAATATCAGAGCTGATGGTGAACCTGCTTAAGAGATAAGCTAAGGGGCCGCTAGATGGGGCAGTGAATAGCATACCAGCCCTGGAGTCAGAAAGACCTGAGTTCAAATTCGGCCTCAGATTCTTAACAGAAAAGTAGCCATGTGACCTTGGGCAAGTTACTTAACCCCAACTGCCCTACCTTCCCCCCTCCAAAAAGCAAAAAAAAAAAAGTGCTAAATGCCTTATTTTTACAAATATGGAAACTGAAGCCTGGAAAGCAATTTACTCAAGAGCAGTGATAAAACCAGGGTTAGAATTTGAGCCTCCCGACTCCCAACCCTGTGTATTCTTTCCTTGACTGCCCATATTTTTTATCCTTCCCTTTTTGCCAACTAACCTTTCCTAACACTTACCAGCATGCCTCCAGCAAAGAGAGAAAACTTGGTGGAATTGGAGTGTAGGCAGATCTGGTGCTCTCCAGGAGTGTGAGAAGTGAAAGTGAATCTGCCCTCTGAGCCATATTGCCTGGAAAGAATAACCTGGAGGAGGGAAAAGGGCCTTTGTCCTAACAAGGACTGATGGAAACTTGACCACAAACTTCATAATGTGCTGTTAGTGTCACCTTGTTCTTGGGAATCTTGCTAAGAGGCTAAGAGGCCCATCTCACAGGTGGGAAAAGGGAAGTTTGGAAAAGGCAGTTTTAGATTTTAGACCTGTAGCAAAGCAGGTGAGCAGGGAAGTCTTGGGCTGCATCCAAGATGCCTATTTCTCAAAGGGTTCAAATCGTGGAAAGCCTGAATTAAGAGACCAAGTGGTCCACCTTTCTCATTTAACAGCTGAGCAAAGTGAAGTTCGGAGAAGTGACTTTTCCTAGCTCATGCATCTGGGTGATCCTACCCCTAATGAGGGACTCGGTCCAAATAAGGCGAAGATCTACAAACTCAAGTGAGATGCGGGAGGCGGGGCACTGCCCCTCCAGAGCACTCGTACGTCCCGGCCCATTCGGCAGGTACCAAACGCCTATGCTGGGTGAGGGTTCCGCCCCGGGAGCTCGCGGGCTTCTCACCTTGTCATCCGGGTCTTTAACTTCCACGAACATGCCCAGGCCAGGGGTGGCAGGCTGGTACTCCTCCCGCTGCTTGTCATACAGCTGGGTCCGGTAGTTCCCTGCGGGGAGGGAGAAAAGGGGCTCCGATGGGGAAGCGGGGTCACCGCCCCCTTTCCAGGCCAATCGCCCTCCGCTCCCATTCCTCCCCACGTTAGTGCCTCCACGCGTCCTGCAGGATCACGTGACCCCTCCCACTACCGGTAACTCCTCTTCAACCCCTTCCCCCAACTCGACCCTCGTACCTATGACCATGGTCTCGTCCGGAATCTCCTCGATAAAGCACTTCTTCTCCGTCTCCCCGATGTGGAAGTAAAGAGCGGAGCCACGAGCCGCCAACCCGATCAAAAGCAACAGCAGGAACAAGCGCCGGCTTCCGCCTCTTACCCTGATCCAGACCCTGGCTCTGTCACCGAGCCCGCTCCGTTCTGCCGCCATCTTCCCCCACCAGCCGGCCGCTCTGCCACGTCCCGCCGCGAAGCCTTGTGGGATGGCGAGTTTCGCGGCTCAGGACTACAACTCCCGAGAGGCCTGGCGCTCGGATTCTCCGGGCAACGCCTTCTTTAGGATTCCATTTCCGGGACTCCTCTAGGTGTCTGAGATCCAGTCTTATCTCTCAGAAGACCATGTTGATCGTCGGGGCTGGAAGTTACAGGGTTCTGCTGGGACTACTAGGTCGGGGGCGGGGCAATAGGGCGCGGTCTGAGGCACTAGATTAGATTTCTGGAAACTGAGATTATAAACTCAGTTCCGAAAGCAGCCTTAATCTATCAACTCCAGCATTCTCATTTGTAAAATGGAAGTAGTTATCTCTACTGCCTCAAGGGGCTATTTGAGAATCAGGTTTGTAATGAAAAGGAAAAGCCAGATAGACTCACTTGGGGAGGGTATCATTCCATACCCCCCCACCTCCAGCCAGATAGCTACCCTCCTCAATTTTACCATGGAGGAAAAAAAAAAAATCACCGCCCTCAGATTAGCCAGACACACCTGGACTATTGGGTTCAATTTTAAGAACAAGTTTAGAGTGGTTCCAGAGAAGGATCACCAGGATGGTCACGCGACCTGAATTCATGCCAAATGGGGATCATATGGAAGAATTGGAGATGTTTACCAAAGACAAGAGTGAATTTAAAGGTTTAGGACAAACCAATATAGGTGTTTTGAAGGATTTTATTTATTTCACCTGGCCCCACAAGGAAATAGTAATCACTCATTTCAGGTCAACAAAAATTTTTCTGACAAACAGGAACTGTCCAAAAGTGTATCTGCTTCACTAAAACACTATAGAAAATCACTAGATTTTCAAGCTGAGGCCAGATGCTGTAGACTACAACGTAGAGGGAATGCTTTCCTATGGATTCAACAAGAATCTATTTTGGGGTTGGAACTAAGTGACTTTTGAGGTCTTTTCCAACGTTGAGAGTCTTACTCTCAGCTTTGGATGACTTGGGAGAGCAAAGAAATGTGGAAATTTGAGTCTTGCTATGGTTATTGGAATCACAAGAAAAGCATATAAGGAAGATCTCAGGGACCCGAAATCCAAGGAAGGAGCCGAGGAATTCTGCAGTGATCCTGGGGCCAGACACAATCCCCTCCCCCACCTTGCTGCTTCTTCATCAATGTCAAGGATCACATCATAATTTATTTTTGTCTGGACTTGATTTAATAGTGTTGGGAACTCCTGACATGGAAATACCCAGAGGACTTTCTATAACTTAGTTTTGAGTAACTTAATTACACAGTTAGTAGCAGAGAGAAGACTTGACTCAAGGACTGCTCTCTACCAGCACTCTGCTATACTAATTATGAGGATGTAGTGAGTTAACAGATGTGAATATACTTTGTAAAATTAAAATGCTTCACAAATACACTAGCTTCAGGTTACTGGAAATAAGTCGTTTTTAAGTTTCCTGAAATACAGAGGGCCTGCAACTTTATTTCAATCACTTGAATACCAAAGGATCTGGCCATCTTCTGTTTCCCACTGTGGACAGCTGTACTCGATTAAAAGGTGTACTAAACTAAAAGCGATTGCTGAGCTGAATTAGTAGAGGGGATTTTTTCAGCATTAGTTTCCTACATTAATGAAATAACAGTTCTGGACCAAGCAAGTGTTTGTTCTCCACACTCTCTTTTCTCCAAACTATCAATCTCACTAAATCTTCCTTCTCTCCAAGATCTTGGATGGCTCCCTTGCTTATTGAATAAAGACCAACAGGCCCCCACTGTGGGCTACTCTACCTTTTCAGCTGGACGTCCCACTACTTTTCTCTCCACTTCCAACCAAATCGGACTGTTTTGTGCTCAACTCACCAGAACACATCTTGCGATGTTACTGCCACGTCTTCATTAATAGTTCCACATCCCTGAAATGTAACTCATACCCCTTTTCACTGCTGCAATTTCTACTTATCTTCAATAGTGCAATTCAAATGTCATCTTTCCTTGTAGAAAGCTTGCTGTTATTGCCTATATGGAATAACCTTCTCCTTTGTATTGTTTTAAAAGCAGTGAATGTATACCCCAGTTGTGCGTATGCATTTTTCCCCATTACACAATGAACTCCAAGAGGGAAAAGCCCATCTAAACTGTAACTCCCTCAGGTCCAAGGACAATGTTCTGCACACAGTAAGTACATAATAAGTGTCTGCTAAATAAAACAAGGAGATGGTGCCATAATGACGTAGCACAGAGAAAGACCTTTTCAACAAGCATGTAAGTTTGGTTATTCACTTTATTATGCAAAACTTCATAGTCCTTTGCTTTCCAGAGCTGCAGCCTCACTCACTGCACTGTTTTATTTCCCAGGCTGCAGCCCTGACCACCTTCCCTTGGTGCTGGGCCTGGTTCAAGAGGTAGATGGAAAGGCCATCTCAGAACCAGAAATCCCTGCTGGCACAAAGACCTCTACTCTGCTACTAGGTCCTACAAGTGGAGACAAGTCAGCAACATTTATGTATCTCCTCTGACAGCCCTACTGCCCCAAGCCCAAGCAGAGGACAAAAACAGGGATGAGCACGCAATAAACAGCTTCCTTTCACTGCTGTGGGACTCAGGGCTGGGATGGGGAGGCCTTATCCATGGGCAGGAGACAGCAACTAAGGCCCAGTCACAGACCAGATAAGCCAGGCTTTTCTCCTTCCCTCCCTCTACTCCATTCTCCAGGTTGAGTTGAGTCTAGGCCATGGTTCCCAAGTTTTTGTCACTTGCCCCAAGTTGGGCTAGAAATGAAATGTACGAAAATACTTTAAAATTATTTCTTTCAAACAGGTTAAGAAATAAGGTTGTTAGGTTTTTGTTTTTTTTTTTTTTGTACAATCCCCAAGTAGAAAAGTTCACATTTCTGCCTGAACCCCTGGGGCAGGCTTCCATTCTCCCTCACCCAATCACTTTCCCTACACCAAATCAGTAGAAACGCTTGTTCCTCTCCTGTCGCTTCTGAAACACCACAGCTCCCACCACAGCACAGACGATGATCCCCAATAGGGCACAGAGCAGCAGCAGGAACACCTTCCAACCTGTCAGGGGGCCACTGCGGAAGTTCCCCGTGGGGTCGTCCACGTTATCTGAGGAAGCAGAGGAGAGACTGAGAGCAGGGCACCAGGAGGAAGCCATTCCCCAGCCCCCTCCCAGATGTAATGTATCCCCTAGAAAGCTGAGCTGAGCCAAATTACACAGCTGGAGACTGGGACTAAGTCCTCCAGGGGGCACAAGAGTAGTCAGGCCTTCCTCTAGTTTCCCTTCAGGCACAGACATGACCTTGACTTAATGAAGGCTATATATGCCAATGGAGGACAAGCTCTGAAGGGTCCTACAAAGGTAGAAAGGTTTCAAGGATGGCCCATGATGGATTGTGCTGTCACTCAAGAATGAGCCTACATAAATGTGGAGAGGCTCATGACCAGAGGGCTGGCTATGATGAAATAATTTTTCTTACCAAAGCAATTCAATTCATTTACTAAGCCTAGGTCAAATGGGAAGGGGAGGAGGGATTTGGATCCTATGTCAGTGAGGGAGCACCCCCACAGATATGGTCATGGATCCTTCAAGAGCTCATAATAAAATCATAGATTTAAAGCTAGAAGGGACCTCAGAAGCTCTTTAGAGCAACCTTCTCATTTTACAGATGAGGAAACTGAGGCCCAAAGAGTAGCTCACCCAAGTTCATTCAGATAGTAAGTAAGCAGCAGAGATAAGGATCGAACCAAGACCCCCTGACTCCAAATGTAGAGTTCTCTCTACTGCCTCCTAAGCTTCCTCTCTCTGCCAGAATCCATGGCATCTAACTACAGCCCCAGGCTCCCAAGGGATGACACTGTAGTTACTACTGTTCTAGCCAAAGCCACAGCTTCTTAGCTAAAGGTCCCGGCTGAGATCTCCCAGACGAGGCTGCAGACGCACCTTTGGGAGACTTGAGGAAGCTGACACTGGGCTCAATCTTGGTCCAGTCGATGTTATCCTCCTCTGGAGTGTGTTCCACCATCAGCTGGAATAACTTCATTGAGATGATATCATGATTGTCTACAGGAGAAGGGTATACCATGATCCAGTCTGAAGCTCCTTCCTGTAAATGGACCTCCCTCCCCATCTAAAAGGACCAGCTGACTTTGGCCTATTTCGTGCCCTCAACTCATGAGAACACATCCTGCAATGTTACTGCTGTGCCTTTATTAATAGTTCCCCATCCTTGAAATGTCACTCATTCTCCTCTTCACCTTTTGGAATTTCTACCTGTCTTTGACAAACCAATTCAAATGTCATCTGTTAAGTTCTCCTGCAGCCTAGCCCTGGAAGCCTTCATTCTTTCTCTCAGCATAAGAATTCCAGAGTTGAACCAGATTCTCCCCAGTGAATCTCACAGCTGGAAGGGATCTTAGAGGTCTTCTCATACAAGCCTTACCTTCAAGCACCTCTGGTGACAGCATAACTAGCTTCTGCTCCAATAATTCACTGCCTGAGAACTTACTACCTTTCCTAAGAAGCAAATTTTGTGGGGTTTTTTGACAGTTTTAATAAAAAGTCATTCTATGTGCAAAGTTGAAAACTGCCTCCCTGTTACTCTCCTTACTGGTACTGCTTCTGCTCTCTGGGATCAAGCAGAACAAGTCTAATCTATCTATTAGACCTTCAGCTAATGAGAGTACAGTGGGAAGATCAACTGCTGTATTTTCAACAGTTGCCTTCTTTGTAATGCAGCTCTGCCACAGTACTGGCACAAACTAAGCCTGATTACAATCCACTGAAACCTCCCAATCTTTCTCATGCAAGTTAATACTGAGCACATTCTTCCACAGCCCAAACTTGCTATCAAGAAAATCAACTTACCACTTCTAGGGCTATATCCCAAAGAGATCATACAAGTAGGAAAAGGATACGAATGTACAAAAATATTTATAGCAGCTCTTTTTGTGGTGGCAAAGAATTAGAAATCAACAGGATGACCATCAATTGGGGAATGGCTTAACCATTTGTGCTATATGAATGTAACGTAATACTACTGTGCTATAAGAAATGAGGAGCAGACAGACTTCATAATAACCGGGAGAGACTTATATAAACTGAAGGGAGCAGAACCAGAATATTGTACACAATTATAGATACACTGTATCTGTGATGACTGACTTAGATGGACTGGGCTCATCTCAGCAATGCAAAGTCGTAAGACAACTCCAAAGGACTCATGATGGAAAGGGACATCCAGAGAAAGAATTACAGTCTGACTGCAGATTGAAGTCAATTACTTGCTCTCTCTTTTTTGTTTTGTTTTGTTCCTTCTTTCTCATTGTTCATTCCATTGCTTATAATCCTTCTTTATAACTTCACTAATGTTTAAAGTGAAGGTATTTGTAGAACTATAACAGATTACATCCCGCTATGGGGAGAAGGGACGAGAGGGAGGAAGAGAAAATTTGGAATTTGAAAAGCTTGTGGAACTGAATGTTATAAACTAAAAGTAAATAAAGGAAAAAAAAGAAAATCAACTTCAGAAGAATAGGACTGTAAGTTTAGCCCCAATCTCATCTCAGTAGATATGGATGATCTTTCTGGGTTGTCTAAACATATCCAAAATATGTCATCTGTAAATGTGGTAAACATTCCATATACTCCTTCATCCAAATCGTTGATAAAAATGTCCAAACAGAACAGAAGGAAGGGTAGAGCCTTGCAATTGCCACTTAATGTCCTTCCAGATTGACATCAACCCAATACTCATCACTCTTTGGGTCTGCTTTCTCAACCAGTCCTGAATCAATTTATTATCCAGTTTAGTTTTCCACTCCGTGAACAAGGATATATTTACCATAGGATGTTCTCTCAAACACTGCTGCAATACAGGTATGCTGGGTCTATGGCATCTCACTGGTCCAACTCTCTAGTAACCTTAGCAAGACTGAAGATGGCCTTAATTGGAGCATGGAATCCCAGATCTCAGAAATCACCAAGTCCCAAGGCATCCCATTCCATTTTTGAAAAGCTCTCACTGTCAGCAAGTTTTTCCTTAAATCAAGTGCAAATTCACCTCTCTCCAACTTCCACCCACTGCTCATTTGTGGCCAGGCAGAATCTAATGTAACTGAAGACAGCAGTCATGCCCTCTCCTAATTGTTCTCTCCTCCAGATAAAACAGCCCCAGTTCCTTCAACTGGTTCCTGAAGCCTACCACAACTTTGCAACTGATGTCCTTCTTAAACCCTGGCATCCAGAACTAACCACAATGCTCCAAATGTGGTCTGACCAACTCAGAGCACAGCGGTCCTCCTATGTTTTAGGTACCGTGCTTGTCTTGATCAAAGCTAAGAAAGGAATCAGAAAAGTTGACACTCTCTCACCCTGCTGACTCCCATGGAGCTGGCCTCAGCTGGCACTAAAATTACCAAATCTTTTTCACATAAATAAATGCCTAGCTTGTGCCTGTACTTAGGGAAAAAGCTAGGAGTCTTACCCTGGAAGCTCCTCATCGACTGTTTTTTTTTGCTTTTTGGAGGGGAATTGGGGTTAAGTGATTTGCCCAAGGTCACACTGCTAGTTTTTTTGTGTTAAGTGTCTGAGGCGGAATTGGAACTCAGGTCCTCCTGACTCCAGGGCCAGAGCTCTATATACTTCGCTACCTAGCCGCCCCCTCACTGACTCTTTATGATACTTTGTACTGACCAAAGTCATCCCTCCCTTACCTAACACCCTCCCCCACCCCCCCACAAAATGGAACTAGACACTGAAGCTGCCCCAAATTACTCCACGCCTCACTGGAAGACATTCTCACAAATGCCTCTCGGTCTACTCAGTCCCCAAGGTTCTCACCAGAAAGGTCACCCGTGCCAGCTGAGGCACCAAAGTAGTAGCCAGTGGGTAACTGCACTCCAGAAATGTCGATACAGCTCTTCCACTCATTCTTATCTTCCACATCTGTCATCACCTAGGGTGCAGAGAGGAAAGAAAAGGAGAAAGCTGGCTGTCATTCTATCACAGCCCTCCCTTGGTTTTCTAATACCAGCTCTAGACTCAAGCTACCAATGCCTAGCTCCTAAAAGGAAGTCCACGAGAGTGCATCCTGCTCACCGTCAGACGGCCTCGAGAGTAGCGCACTGCCAGGAAAGTATCATGATTCTGGTTTCGGAAGTCAGCTGTGCAGCCTGCCAGCTCTGTCCATCTTCCATCCTTGCTGTGATCATACGTCAGGGAGCCATTGTTCACCATCACTGATATATATGGAAATACACGCTGGAGGCAGAGACAGAGACACCTGTCATTCCAATGCCTGAGCCACTGGCTCCCTACCCAAAAAGGAAATAAGAGTTCAACCCAAAGTCAAGGCAACAGCATGAGACAGTGGAAAGAACATTGGATTCACAAAGGCCACAGACTGAAATACCCACTCTAACACTTAGCACCAGTGTAACTATGGTCAAGCCATTTTATCTCTCTGGGCCTCAGTTTCCTCATCTATTAAAATGAAGAGGGTCCCCTTAAGCACTATATCTAGAAGCCTCTATAAGGCTGGACCAGATGGATTTCTAAGGTCCCTTCTAGTTTAAAATCCTGTGATTCAATAGGAAATTACAATTCTATTTATAGATCAGGTGGGTCTGGATGGACTGATTCGGGCCCGGCTCTCCCACAACATATCCTAATTCTACTCATCAAGTATATCCAGAATCACACCTCAGTAGCTTCATCATTGGGGTATGTGTCCAGGAAGATGGCCAATCCATGGAAGTTGTCCTTGCTTCCAAACACAGGACCTAGAGTAGGTAGAAAGGAGAGTTCCAGTCTCATAGTTTAAAGATTCCTTATTCCCCAAGAACAGAAGCCACAAGCAGAGTACAGAGATGACCATATTATTTTCTACGCTCCCCAACCAGCAAGGAATATACTCATCAGTTAACAACAAACCCTTCTCCATGTCACCCCTTTCATCTCTCCAAGAAAGATGATGCTGTCCCAGTATACTGAACTGGCCTCTACTGATGCAAGAGTGCATGGCTATAAGCTTTGGGCTTATCCAGGGAGGACCACCATTCCCCGGGGGCCAAAGGTTAAAGAATGACATGATGGCTACAATTGGGGGAAGGTCCTGGTCATCTTAACCCCACCTGGCATAAGGCGGTCCCTGGTATACCACAGAGCAAAGCCATCTCCATGCAGGCTCTTCTTCCCAAGGCCATGGACTTTGAAATGGACGTGCATCTCCCAATCCTTGAGGAAGCAGGGCTGGTAGAGAACAGAGATGGTCAGTGCTGGCCACAGTCCTATAAACCATTGGGCCCTTGTTATTGTCACTACCAAAAAGCAAGTGCCTAAGGGGCAGGCGCCAGTGATTTCTAGTCTTTTTGTTTTTTAACTATTTTTATTTACTGCAATAACTTTGTTGCTCAGTGGATCTAGTGTTCATGATCCCAAAGACATATCTGAATACATTGATGTTTCTGAAACATAACACCAAATCAGAATTGGGCCTCACAGCAACTCTGCTTCTATCCCCACAAAAATGTGATGATACAGTCACACAGAAGGATAGAGCATGATATTGTGCAAAAAGCACTGGAATTGGAGTCAGAAGACCTGAACATGACTCCCAGCCCTGCAAGTTACTAGCTATGTATCCTTGGGCCAGTCACTTTCCCTCTGTGGGGCTCAGTTTTCCTAGCTGTAAAATAATCAGGGGGTTAGGTTAGATATCTCTAAAGGCCCCACCCAGCTTTAAATTCCAAGGTTTTTCATCTATAAAATAAAGGGGTCAGTGGGATTTTGACTTCCGAGGCCTCTTCTTATTCTAAGGTCTGGGATTCTGGGTGTGAACACTTGCACACAAGGAACAAGCTATGTCACCTGTGTGCCAAGGAGCTCACAAGAGACAGTATGGACTATCCAAAAGAAATCAGGGTTACAAGGTCTTAGGGTTATAAAACCCATGCTCTGGGAGGACTGCTCAATTTACACAATTGTTAAGTAAAGCCAAACTCATAGGCATATAGAAACGTGCTGGGAAATAGTTAAAGTCCTCTCTAGCTGTCAGGAAATTGCATACTGAAATCCATGTGGTAACACACAGATATGTCTCCATCTGTAAACACACCGAGGAACAAACCAAGGTACAATTACAAAGCAATGAACTAGTATAAATTGATGCTCTTTAACAGTTTAGGTGTCTATCATCTAAGATCGAATTTGCTGGTAGTCGAAACTGCTCCAACAATCCTGTAGAACAGTTTGGACTATTCCCAAAGAGCTATAAAACTGTGCATACCCTTTGATCTAGCAATAAATACCCTTCCTGGGTCAGCATCCCAAAGGGATCAAAGGAAAAGGAAAAGGACCCACACGTACAAAACTATTGATAGCAGCTATTTCTGTGGTGGCAAAACATTGGAAATTGAGTGGATGCTCATCAATTGGGGAATGGCTGAACAAGCTGTGTTTTATAACTGTAATGGAATACTATTGTTCTATAAGAATGATGAATAGAAAGACCTGGGAAGTCTTATCTGAATTGATACAAAGTGAAGTGGGCAGAACCAGGAGGACATTGTACACAGTAACAAAACTATTTTAACAATGACCAACTGTGAAAGGCTTAGCTTCTCTAATCAACACAATGATCCACAACAATTCCAAAGGAATTAATGAAAAATGATGAAAATGCTTTCCATCTCCAGAGAGAGGGAGAACTGATGAAGTCTGAGCATGGAATGAAGCACACTTTTTTCACTTTATTTTTCTTGCTTTTTTGTTGTTGTAGTTGTGGCAACATGGCTAATATGGAAATGTTTTGCATGGCTTCAAATACGTAACTGATATCCTATTGCTTGTCTTATCAACGGGTGGAGGAGGGTCTGGAGGAAGGGAGAGAATTTAGGATTCAAAATGTAAAAAAAAAAAATTAAAGAGAAAAAAGAAAAAAAATTAATAATCGGCTTGCCAGTTAGTGATAGCTCTAATACTCTTTAGATCAGTGGTTCTCAACCTTCCTAATGCCATGACCCTTTAATACTTGTATGTGCGTGTATCTGCATGTGGGCGGACCGCCTGAAGATGGATAGAGGAGTGGTATCTCTCTTCCTAAGACCATTGGAAATATGTGTTTTCCGATGGTCTTAGGCGACCCCCATGAAAGGGTCGTTTGACCCCCAAAGGGGTCGAGACCCACAGGTTGAGAACCACTGCTCTAGACTGAGTGCCAGGCAGATAATTCATCATGCAACAGGGGCAACCAAGACTTAAAACTTAAATCTCTAGAGGTTATCTGAGAAATGGTTAAAGCATTTCCTGTTTTATTGTCTTTGTTCCTGATTATTTTACTCTGAGCTATTTTAAGTAAGTTGTCCTTTTATTTGGGGGAAAGTGTTTTCTAAATGCCGGTTAAGGGTTCAGCTCACAGACAAGTTATGCTGGTCTACAAAACTATTGCTCCCTTATTTCTCAAAACCCAAACTTAAAAAAAAATCTGACAACTCTTCATCTTCCCTAAATGCTGCTTTTTCTTCCATACCCAATTTTAACTCTCAGTTCCAATATAAAGGTGGAGATATTTAGGTACTTTACTGGTCCTGAGTATAGAATGAGTTGAGAAGCACTAGTACAGAATTAGTACTAGTACAAAATTAGAACTAATACAGAGCTTTGGGATGAAAGGATCACTGAGGCCTGGAGGAAGAAAGACTTGAGGTTTTCTTCAGAGGAGTAGGAACCTGAAGGACAAAGGTGTTTGGGGGATGGGGAGTGCTATGAGGGGGCATGGTGAAGTTCCTGGAAGTGACCTTATGCAACCTCTGAAGCTTTTAGGTGTCAGTATTGCTGTTAATTGCTAATTGTTTAATATGCAAGGCAATGACATACTACAAATTTTGAATGGAACTAATGCAGAGGCAGAAGCAGCTAGATGACTAGCTAGATGACTAAGTGGACAGAGCTCTGGGCCTGGAGTTGGAAGACCCAAGTTCAAATCCAGCCTCAGACACTCACTAGCTGTGTGACCCTGGGCAAGGCACTTAACCTTTGCTTGCCTTAATCCACTGGAGAAAGAAATGACACACCACTCCAGTATCTTTGCCAAGAAAACCCCATAATAGAGGGTCACAAAAAGTCAAACTCAACTGAACAACATGTTGAAACACTGCTGGGAAAGAAAAATTAATATGGCAGAGCATTCAAGCATTCAAGGAACAGACAGTGCAGGAAGAGGCAAGCCTTAACAGTGGACTAGACTAGAATTCCAGAGCTAGAAGGCATATAAGAAATCACCTAGTCTAACATTTTCATCACACAGAGAAACAAACTATGTCCCATAAAGAGAATGTGACTTGGCAAAGGGCTTACAGCTAATTAGAGTCAGGGCTGAGCCTTACAGGCCTATACTGCCTTTCCCATTATACTTTGCTGCCTCTCATACATGAGGTAATGCCAACACCCCCCCCCCAAAAAAAGGGTCGAAAATAAACTAAATTTCTTTCTTGGGGAAGGCAGAAGATGGACAAAGTAAATGGGGTCAGGGGCCTGGAAGGAGGGATCGAGGGAAACTATAAACTGATGACTTCACCATGTGTAGATCAGATATATATGTAGTTTAACATCCACTGTAAATAAAACATGATGTGGTGGGAAAAGTGCATGTGTCCTCTAGGAGTTTTCCTCAAGGAAAACATGATGTGGTGGGAAAAGTGCATGTGTCCTCTAGGAGTTTTCCTCAAGGAGCTGGATGTGTTTCCCTGCATCTTCCCCCTGCCTCCTACCCCCACCCCACTCCCTTCCTCCTTTCCATTATCATCATCTCCCACAAGTTCAACGTGATAGTTGAACTACATAGATACCTCTATGTAGTCTTTATTTCTCCACTGAGCTTTATTCCCATATCACCAAATTCTTATTGGATAAGATCTATCCAGATGTGGCACAGGTTTCTCAGATTCACCATGACAAAAAGGACCCACCACCTTCCTGAAACTCATGCTCACTTCTCTACTATCCTCCACTCCTAAAGCCGTGGTTGCTAATTCATGTTGCTTCTACCTTCACAACACTTCTGGAATCCACTCCCCTCTTTACACTCATAGTCATCACTTCAATTTAGGAGCTTAACACCTTTTGCCTGGACTACTACATTAGCCCTCTCTACCTGTAGTTTGTTCTCTTTCTGGTCTATCCATTCATAGAGCAACCAACTGATGATATTTCTAAAGCACAAGTCAAAGCTAAAAAAGCTTCGGTGACTGTACTGATTCTAGAATAAAGTACAAACTCCTTTATTTGGTATTTTAGACCCCTCTATCTTCTGGCCCAAAATTAAAATTTCATAACTGACATATCCCTCACACTTATATTTTTGTTTTGTTTTTTGGAGGGGGGAAGGCAGGGCATTTGGGCATTTTGACCTGCCCAAGGTCCCACCCTAAGTGTCTGAGGTCATATTTGAACTCAGGTCCTCTGGACTCCAGGGTTTGCTCTATTCACTGCATCACCTGGCCTCCCCGCCCCTCCCAATTATAACTACTCAATTTTGTTAGTCAAATTGGCCTACCTGCTGCTCCCCACAGGTAACATGCTATCTCCCACCTCCATTCCTTTGTACAAGCTGGCTGGCAGGTTTGGAATGCTCTCCCTTCTCAGTTCCATCTCTGAGAATTCCCAGTTCCCTTTGTGATTGAGTTCTAGTGTTATTTTCTATATGCCACCTTTCTTGATCTTCTTAGTACTCTCCCATTATTCTGCATCTTTTTAGTATGTATCTTACATGTATTTACCCGTGAACATGTTTTCCCCAGTAGACAATAAAAAGGAATTGTCTTATTTTTATGTTTACCGTATTCTTAGTACCTGGCACTTAGTAGGTGCTTAATACATCTGAGGAAAGAAGTTCTCTTTCTAAGTGACAGTATCTCTGGAGTAGAAGGTGTGGGAAACAGAGTGGATCAATGGGAGATGACCTGAAGTAAGCCACTTAGCCTCCTACTCTGTTGTGAGATTAGACTGGCTGATACCTAAAACTTTGTAACTCTGACATTCTACATTCCAACATTTTGTGACTACATGAAAGCTTCAAGTGGGGAAGCTATTATAAATGTTCTACAGGAAACCTGGATGAGAAAGGGATGAATGAGATGAGTTATAACTGAAGGCATGGAGAGACAGTGACAGCAGGGTACTCATGGTTATGTTTGAATTCAGTGGAGAAGAGACAGAAGATGAAGCAGAGGGAGGAAACTGGGCAGATAGCCAAAGTTCCAGTACAGTGATCAAAGGACTAGGAAGAGTCAAGCGATTCTCAAAGTGGGGCCCCAGCCAAACACTGCCCTGCCACAGAGTTCTCCTTTCACTCTCTAGTTTCCTCAAAGTAGTGCTTATGAATGCTCATTTTGAGGTTTTACCCTGACAAGTAACCATCAGAAACATGATCACACGTAACCAAGGTGTGGTATCAGTATTATAAAAGAGATACATGCAAAGCCAAGCCCTCATCATCACAAACTAGCATATCTTTGGCACCCTTTCTTTAAGCAATGCATCCCTAACAGGAAGACTTCACTCATTTTCTTTTGAGTTTGTCCTTCTTTCTAAGGGATTTCCACATTGTACAAGCTACCCACAGTCAGAGAAACCCTCCTTTATGAATGATGTCTCTAGGGTGACCCAGAAAAGGGAAAATGGAAGAGAGTACTTTCCCTAATCCGTGGAAATTTCTCAATGTAAGTAAAACCCATTTATTCCCTGTCCACAGCCTGGTGCTGAAAATTACCTGGTGGTTCCAGATAGAACCTTCTTTGCTAGGCTCATCGGGGGTCAGGCGGATGTACTGGCTGGTAAGCATGGTGCTGCCTTGGAAATCCCAGAGAGGCATGGAACTGGATCCAACTCCTACAGAGTAGACAGAGAGTAGGTTAAGAGACACCAAATCTGGGGAATACGGGAGTGGGAGCAAGGAGAGGATCCTGGTGGTTCAGGGCTCTCTCAATGGACAAGACTGAAGACAGAGTTATGACTAAAAGTCCTAGGGGAAACCTAGAGAGGGGCCGGCCAGGAGAGTGCTGGCCCAGGCAAGTTTTGAGGTCCATGGGAACTTTCTCGGCAATACTGGAACCACCACCAAGCTCCAGGATCAGTTCCGGCGACGCCAGGGTCTCCCTTCCTCCCTCACCCCCACCTCGGGCCACGCCCCCGTCCCCTCCCCCCTTACTCACCCTGGTAGGGTTTAATCAGCGAGTGCTCGCGCTTCAAGTGCTCATTGTTACCGTTGGTGATGTCAGAAGCCGCGGGTTGGGGAGCGGGTGCGACCAATAAAAGTAGCAGCAACAGGAGAACCGGGGGGAAAGGGCTCAGGCTCCCCCCCATAGGCGACCTATGGCATTCCCAGCGCCAGCCCCAACCTGTACCAAGCCTGGCTGCTGCCCCAGCCGCCATCCTCCTCGCCTCTGCCTAACTTCCGTCAGCTTTACTTCCGCCTTCCGGGAGCATTCTCCAATAACTTCCGGCCAGAAACAAAAGGAAGAGGTGCTGTTGGAAAACAGAATAGGCGGGTGCCGCAGCTACAAGCTAAAAACCTGGCCGGATGAATTTCTGTAACGCCTCTAGTTTCCTTCCTCTCCCAGAAGAGTTTGGAAATCTGGCCTTCCCGGCTTCTTGAGGGGGGTGGGAAAGGAATCGCAACAAGACAAAGGCCTTAGCCAATCACGGAGGAGCACGTTTGGTGGCGGATCCAATAAAGAAGCAGAAGGCGTATCTTCAGAGTCTCTGGAGCCTCAGGTTCCGGACTACACTGGACTCTCTCCCAGCAGGCAACGCGCGGAGCAAGGCATTTTGGGACTAGTAGTCCAAGTGAGCAGCGTTCTCCTGCGGAGCAGCAGGAAGACGATACATTCACCAATTAATTTAAGACTCCGCCAAACCTCAGTCTACCCGCTCTGTCTTTAGTGCTGAATAGGATCGCTTCTCTGAGCCATCCAGCATCGGAGAGGAGCAAGTCAAATGAAATCCCTATTCTCATCCCCTAGTTCCACATCCGTGCTCCAGCCCCGCCCTTTGTCCCCACCCCCCGCTCCGCCTTTGGCTTTTTAGTCCCGCCCCTTGCCCCACCCCTTCCTTGGCTCCCTTCCGTACCGCCCCAGCTCCATCTCCTTAGTTATTCTTTAGCTCCGCCTCTAGCTCCGCCCCCACTCTTCAGCCTTGCCCCTAGCCCCACCTCCGTAGTTTGGCCCTTTTCAGCTCCGCCTCCACCACACCCTCAAACGTTATCAGTTCCGCCCTAGCCCCGCCCCTAATCTGGGTCCCGCCCCTTTCCAACTTCACTGCTGCTCTTCTAAGTTCTTTCTTTCCTCGCTCCAGCACCAAACCCACCTAACACCTTCCCCGCCCGCCCACTCACCCTCCTCATCACTGATCCTCTGAGGCCTTAGGTACGCTCAGCATCGCTCCATCATTCTCTTCTTTAATAGTTTCTTTTGCCAATCCCTTAATGCTATGAGAATATAGAAGCCAGGCTAATGACTTGGCAGAGAAGGTAGAAAAGGGAATTAAAGCATTAAAAAAAATTTTTAACAACAATTTTTGTACTGCCAAAGGGAAATGTGTGCCCGTATAAGCTGGAGAATGGCTGAACAAATTGTGGTATATGAATATGATTTGTAAGTCAGTCAATAAACATTTATTAAGCATTTGTTATGTCCTATGTACCAGGCACTATACTAAAAGCTAGGAATACAAAAAGAGGCCAAAGACAATGCCTGACCTCAAGGAGTTCACAATCTAATGGAGAAGACAGCAAGAATATAAGTACAGAAAAACTACATACAGGATAAACAGGACATAATTAAAAGAGAGAAGGTACTAGAATTAAGAGGGATTGGAAGAGGCTTCCTGTAGAAGATGGGATTTTAGTAAAGACTTTAAAAAAGCAGGAGAGGTTAGTAGACCTAGATGGGGAGCATTGAGGCATGGAGGCAGCTTGAGAGAATGCCTAGGGCTTAGAGATGGAGTGTTTTGTTCATGGAACAGCCAGGGGGCCAGTGTTCCTGAATTGAAGAATATAAAGTGGAGAGCAAGGTATAAAAAGATTGGAAAGGCAGGAGGGGGAGGGCTTTGAACACCAAATAGAGGATTGTGTAGTTCATCTTGGAGGCAATTAGACAGCTGTAGGGGGTGGGGATGACATGGTTAGACCTGTGATTTAATAAAAATCACTTTGGTGGCTGAATAGAGGAAGGATTAGAATGGGGAAAGATTGAGGCAGGTAGACCCACTAATAGGCTACTGCAGTAATCTAGCCCTGAGGTGATGGGGGCCTGCACTAGAGTGACCACTGTGTCCTAGGAAAGAAGGGGGTGTATTGAGAGATGTTGCAAAGGTGAAACATTCAGGCTTTGGCAACAGGGTTGAATATAGGGGTGAGAGATAGTGAAGAATCCAGGATAACTCCTAGGTTTCAAGCCTGAGGGGCTGGGAGGATGGTAGTGTCTTTACCATAACAAGTAAGGTGATGGGGGGGAGGGAGGGGAGAAGATAATGAGTTCATTTTTGAACATGTTTTAAGATGTCTACTGGACATCTAGTTCAATATGTCTTAAAAACAGTTGGAAATGGAAGACTAGAGGTTAGCAGAGAGATTAAGGCAGGATAGGTACATTTAAGAATCATCAGCAGAGAAATGGTAATTAAATCCATGAGATCTGATGAGATCATCAAGTGAAGTGTTATAGAGGGAGAAGAGAAGAGGGTCCAGGACAGAGCCCTGAGGGACACCTAGGGTTAGAAGGAATAATCTGGAAGAGGATCCAGCAAAATGGACAGAAAAAGAGTGGTCAGTTAAGTAGGAAGAGAACCATGAGATGTGTCCAAAAGACCTAGAGAGAAGGGAATACCAAAAAGAGAGTGATCAACAGTGTCAAAGGCTGCAGGGGGGTTAAGGAGAACGAGAGTTGAGATGATGAATATGAAGAAATGAGAGACACTTGAAAAGATTTCCATGAACTAATAGAAAGCTGAGTGAACGTAACCAATAGAACAATTTACATGATAATCGTAATAGCATTAAGGAAAGCAACTTTGAAAGACTTCAGAACTCTGGTCAATGCAATTGACTAATCCTGACTTTAGGCAGCTAACTGGCCCAGTGGATAGAGCTTGAATCAGGAGGACCTGAGTTCAAATTTGGCCTCAAATACTTACTAGATGTGTGACTCTGGGCAAATCACTTCACCTTGTTTGCTTCAGTTTCTTCATCTGTCTAATGAGCTGGATAAGGAAATGGCAAACCACTCCAGTAATTTGCCAAGAAAACTCTCACAAAGAGTTGAACACAACTGAAGCAACTCAAGAAATCCCAGTTTTAGAGGACAGACTGTGAAGAATTTTGTTATAAAGAAGAGTGGTGGTAGGTCACTGGGAACTGAAAGTGATGTTTAAAAAACGTTTTTAAAATCTGTTTTAAAGGAAGAATGGGGTTGCTTAGTGAGTCCAGTATGATAATATGATAAAAATTAGGGGCAGAGCATCATCCTAGGTGCTGGGGAAGATTTAAAGCTTAGATAAAGACACAAGCCCTACTCTCAAAGACCTTATAGTAAGCTTATGGCTCAGTTCATAGTAGTGTATGGGGAATAAGAGAGCAACACAGATTCTTATAATATAAAATGTAGCATGATAACTTAATACCTATCAAAGCACCATATAAATATTGTCTCATTTGATCCTCTCAACAACCCTACTGAAACAGACAGAGATTGAGTGACTTGGCCAGAGTCACACAAGCCTACGGCTGGATTTGAACTCATCTTCTTGACTACAGGTCCAGCCTCTATCCACTGCACTACCTTGCTACTTCTTACTTGTGGTAGAGAATTATATTTAAAAAATACTGAATGCAGTCTGCAGGAGAAGGCAGTGGCTGGCAAGAAGGTTGGCATCCCTTCTCAGACAGTGATTCAGCCAACAAGCACTTTTAAGCACATAACTGTGGATAGGGAGGAGAAGAGGACCAAGGACAGATCCTTGGAGACTGTTCACTTTAAGGAATAAGGAAAAGAATGATGAGTCAGGTAAGGAAGTTGAAGATTTGTTGGGAAAAATACAAGAAATGGGTAAGTGTGATGAAGCCAAGGAAAGGAGAGAATATTCAGTATGTCGAGATGGTCCACAGTGTCAAAAGCTGCAGAAAGTTCCAAGAAGAAGAGAAATCTGAAGGGAAAAAAAGGCATTGGATTTAGCCATTAGGAAGTCATTTTTGTTTGTGACTTTCAAGAGAGCTATTACTATGGTTATTTCAGTTGTATTGGGAGAGGTGACAAGGAATTGAGAGAGTGAGTCTGGAGGAAGTGGAGGCATTGTGTGTAGAGGGATTTTTTGTCAGCTAGTTTATCAGGAAAGGGAAGGAGAGGATAAGGTAGAATGATGGAAGGGGCTGGGTCAAGAGAAGGCCTTGTTGGGATTTAGGGAACCTGAGCATGTTTACTTGAAGATAGCTAAGAATGAGTCAGTGGTGAGAGAGTTTAAAGATGCCAAAGAGAAATGGGTTGACTTCTACAGTGAGGTCCTTTAGAGGATCAAGATCCCATTTAAAAGGATTGGTCCCAGTGAAGCAGTAATGTCTCTTCTCTCATAGTATGCTGGAAAGATCAACACTGTGCTGGAAGGATGAACAAAGGAGTGATAATGTAGAGAAGTCTTGAGGATTGAAAGTAGGAAATTAAGGGAATTCAAGTTGGAAAGCCTTTTCTCAGTGAAGTAGGACTGTAAGTCATTTGCTTTAAATATGGGGGTTGTGGGTATAGTTAATGAGGAGGGAAGAAAAGAAAAAGGTTTGGGATAGTTACCATGGGAAATGAGATAAGGAGCTGATTTTTAAAAAGGGGGTGGTAATGGTAAAAATGTGGTAGAATAATGTAGTAGGTAGAGAGCTTAACTTGAACCACCTTTGACACATACTGACTGTGTGACCCTGGGTAAGTCACTTAACCCCTCTCTGCTCTAGGCAACTCTCTAAGTCGTTAAGTTTGCAGAAGGTACTGCCCTGAATTATTAATAAGGAGTTTCCTCACCTGGGAATTACTGTTATCAATGACATTTTAAGACAAGTCCCAGGAGAATAGAATAAAAGGTAGGCCCAGAAGTACTGAGGGCCTAGCAACAGCACTCTCCTAATGGGATGGATTTTCCAGTAATGGAGGGGGAGGGGTGCTTTATGTAAAGTATTTTCCAAGGCTGTAGAAGAGGAAAGGGAAAGGGAAAGTCTCTGCCCTGGGCCAGATGACTGCTGGCCTCTCTCTCACACAGACTCCAGGCAGACTTCGGACCACCAGGGAAAGGCAGGAGGCCTGGGGGACTGAGCAGGATGTTGTTTCCTAGCTGTGGTACAGGTCAAAAGCCAGGAAACTGCTGGGGGTGGGGGGTGATAGAAAGGAGAGGCTAAGAGCTGAGAACCTGGTTCAGGCTTCCTGGGGTTGGGAGGCTTTATCCCCTGGGGGAGAAATGTCCACTTGTGCCTTAAATTTTTTTCTCTGAGTGTGTGTGTGTGTGTGTGTGTGTGTGTGTCCATGTGGCACTGTGTGCCAGTGTTTGTACATGCCTATGCCCACTTGTATGGGCACATATGCAGAGTATTAGAAGATCTGGGTTCAAATCCCAGGTTCTGCCACTTCCTTAATGACCTTGAACAAATTCCTCGACCTCTATGTGTCTCTGAGAGAGGGTTGGCCTGGATACTCTCTAAGATTCGTTCCAAGTCCCGTGAAGTATCCAGGAAACCTCCCTATGTCTGTCCCTGTCTGGGATGTGCACACTTGTGTGTCTGCACGCGAATCTGTAGAGGTGCAGAAAGAGCTGGGGGAGGGGTCACTCAGCAGGGGAAGGGCACGGAGTTCTTCCTCGGGTATGGTAAGGTTTGGGTTTGGCAAAAGTTACTAAATGTGTATATGTGTGGGAAGGGGGAGTAGGGCTTGCCTGAGTGTGTGCTCATGAACACAGAAGGGGGATTGATCTGAGTAAGTATGAGAGAGAGAGAGAGAGAGAGAGAGAGAGAGAGAGAGAGAGAGAGAGTGTGTGTGTGTGTGTGTGTGTGTGTGTGTGTGTGTGTGTGTGTGTGTGTGTAGGAAGAGGCATTCTCTTCAGAGCCTACTTCTTTCTGTGGTTTTCGTCTCCATAGATACACTTCCTGTGGCAAAGAAAAGAGGTAGTGAGTGCTGTTTCAGGATGTGAGAGATTCGGAGCAGAGCCGCCCCGTGCCTGCCGTGCTCCCCCTTTTGGCTGTGCCAGCTCCCCCTCCAGGGACCCATGGTCTCTGCCCTCATCGTCAGGGCCCCGGGACAGGAGGGATGCCAGGAAAAGCCAAGCATCTGGGCGTCCCCAACGGGCGCATGGTGAGTGACCACATGGCCTCTGGGGCCAGCAGCCTGTGGGAGGGAAGGGCTGAGACACACCCAGGGAGGGTCCTGGTGCCTGGGACTAGGGGACTAAACTGGGCCACTTGGTCCGGGGTTTTCAGGACTAGCAGAAACAGTTCTTTGCTTCTGTTTAGGGTCTGAGAAGCTAATAGGCGGCAGTGGCTGGCAAGAAGGTTGGCATCCCTTCTCAGAAAGCCCAGAACAACTCCTTCTGTATTGGCTGGCACAGTCCAGCATTGCTGTTAGCCCAAGAACTGTCAGCCCTGGATGCCTGGGGATCTGGGGGGAGACAGCCACCGCCCTTCTCTCTCCCTCTCTCCTCCTCATCAGTGGGTACCCCCTGGGTGAATGGGCACAGGGCTTCACCTCCCTCCCACCCCTTCAGTGGGAGTGCCCCTCAGTTTTATGATCATAGGTCAGGGCACGATCCAGGATGTCTCTCTGTCCCCTGAAAACCCCTTGAAGTGTTATCTTGTTACCCTCACAACACTGCTGTACCCTCACCTCAAATGCCACACTGCCTAAATGCCCAAGATGCCATTTTGTTGCTCTGATACCTGATGTTCATTCCTCTCCTCCTCCTTTGTTATCGGGAGCTGCCTGCCTGGCTGCCATGCGCACCAGGAGCCCTGGTGCCCCCCGCCCACCTCACCATAGCACCAGGGGGAAGGCACCTCCTCCCTCTCCTCTCTCCAGGCTCCTAGAAGAAAGGCAACAAAGGGCTTGGGAGAGAACAGAAGTCTGAAGACCCTGAAAGGTCACTGTCCTGAACTAACTGGGTCCTCCCTTGGGTCCCGTGAACTCCATTCAGTGACTTATGCCTCTGTTCTGCCCCACTGACCCTCCAGGTTGGGGTTGGGCGCAATGAACTCCTGCAAATGTGCTAAGACTCCTTAGTATGATTCTGTATGAAGTTTTGCATCTGTATATCCAGAACCAAAGGCAGCAGTACCTCAAATGTAGGAGGTGCTTGATAAAGCTTGCTGGCTTGGGTTTTATTGGACTGGATTGGTGAGCAATGGATTTGAAGTCAAGAGACGAGTTTAAATCTGCTTCTGCTACTCCCTAACTTTGTTATCCAATATCTCTGGCCCTCCGTTTCCTTCTTTGTAGAACGGGACACTTGGACTGGATGATCTAAGCACAGAGTTAGGTGTCAGAAGGAGCTGAATCCCTACTCTGCTGCTTGTTACGTGTGTGACCTTTAATTCATCATCACCCTGAGTTTATTCATCTGTAGAATGTAGGAATTTGGGAGTAGGATGGACTGATAATAATTCCATACATTTTGATAGCAATCTGAGGTTTGCAGAGGCCTTTACCTAAGTCAACCCATTCAATCCCTTTCAGGCGATTTCTAAACTTCCTTCTAGCTCTGCTTGCCATGGTTTTTACAAAGTCAGGGCTGGCAAGAGTGAAAGGCTCTGGAGTCAGAAGGTCTGGGTTCAAATCCCATCTCTGACGCTTAACTCTGTGACTTTGGTCAAGTAATTTAATTTCCTCAGGCCTCAATTTATTGTTGTCGTTCAGTCATTTTCAGTCACGTGTGACTATCTGTGACCCCATTTAGGGTTTTCTTGGCAGAGATACTGGACTGGTTTGCCATTCCCTTCTCCAGCTCATTTTACAGATGAGGAAACTGAGGCAAACAGGGTAAAGTGACTTGCCCAGGGTCATATAGGCAGTAAGTAAGTGAGATGACTCTTCCTGACTCCAGACCCAGTGCTTTATCCCCACTATTGGCTCATGTGTAAAAGGAGAGATCTGGGCCACATGGATTCTCAGGTCCCTTCCAGGCTGAGACCTATGATTCTCTAGGGACAGTGTCCTAGACCGGCAGCTGTGAGGGATGGGTTTGTAGAGCATCAGTAGGGGGAAGGAGGGGAAGGAGCTCTGTAAATCTGGGGCAGCCAAACTAGAGGGCAAGAGAAGAGGCAGAAGGGGCTGCCCACAGACCTGGCTGGGGTGGGGGTTGGTGCAGCTCCTTCTTCTCTTCCTAGCTACACCAGGAGGCAGGTCATAGACACAATGTCCCATTAGCAGGAACATTTCACCATGGCCAGGTGCCTATTCCTGCATGATGTCTTCAGCTGCTGTCTCTCCTCAATCTGGCCTCCTCTCACTCCCAGCCTCGATTTCTCCATCTGCCAAATGGGGCTAAAAAGAATCAGCAAGAGCAGAGACAGGAGCTGGGAAGTCTGTTCCAGCAGATTACTTCAGTGTTTGACTTGAGAACAGAACTACTCTCCTAGGCCAGTTTTCCATCATCTGTCCTCATTCCCTCTTAGAGAGGGACCATACCTTCTCAAACCTGGAATTACTAAGTTGGAAACAGAACTCTGACCATTGTGCTTCACACCCCCAACTCCCACACAACCCCCATCTACCTTGACCCTATTGTTTGGTCCCTAACTCAGCCCTGACCAGCAGACATCTTAGCTCCAGAGGACCATGCCTGCAATTAAGAAGGAATTCTTTCCCCAACAGCCTAATGAGCCCCATCCTGACCCCCTGCCCCTGGTTCTGAATCCTTTCTGAGGAGGTACAACCTTGACTCTAGCCCTAACCTCTCATCCCTATTGACCAAGCCTCTTCTCTCCTCTCTCCCCATGCTCCTTCCTCTTCTAGGTTAGGTGTGGGGGAAAAACTCCTAGGATGGCTCCCTGAGAGTCATGTTTGGGGGTGGGGAAGAAGGGAATGGAATGTGACAGAGAGTACTGGTACTATGCCTCCGGAATCTAACTGAAGCCACTTCTATCCTTCCCCAACTTCCAACCAAACTTTCAAAGTTCACCAATGAAGCCAAGCATCCCTCCTTTCCCCTCCAAAAAACCGCCATCCAACACTCAGAAAAAGAGAACACTCTGGGTTCAGAGAGATTTGTTCCAGCAGAATGTCAGCACCTGGTGTAACAGTAGGGAATGGGAGCTGGCAGCTGGGGCAGTGCCTGGCTCATCCCAGCAAGCAGGATGAGTCAAGGAAGTTAGCAAGGACTCCGGGAGCCCACCCTCTGCTTGGGAGCTTAGGGACAGAAGAGAGAAGGGGGAGAATCGTCCTTGCCTGGGGGAGACTGTGAGCCACCTGGGGAGTCTGTGTATGCATAGAAGTGTTGGAGAACAAAGTAAGCCAGTCTGTTACTGAGGGTTAGATCCAGGTGAACATGAGAGCCAAGGAACGACTGAGCTGGAAGGGGCTGTAGAACTCAGAGCATAGAATGGCAGAGCTAGAAGAAATCTTAGAACACAGAGCATAGAATGTCAGAGCTAGAAGGGAGGGGCCTTAGAACACAAAGCATAGAATGTCAGAGATAGAAGGGAGGGACCTTAGAACACAGAGCATAAAATATCAGAGATAGAAGAAATCTTAGAACACAGAGCACAGAATGACAGAGCTAGAAGGGAGGGGCCTTAGAATACATAGTGCCCAGGAAGATGCTGGAGCCAGGTCCTGAGACTGGGGAGAGCCAATTGTTAAATTTTCGGTGTGAACACTTACACTTCCTAAATTGGCAAATAGCCCAAATTAGGACTTGATTTATTGTTGTATGGATTGTCTAGACTTAAGAAAGTGATATAGAAAATGATAATAATGTAGATTAAACTTAAAAAATGTGTCCTCACACTCAGCCCCCAAGGCAGTTGTTCAACATTTACCAGCATGTTCCTGATGGCACTCAACCCCCTTATTTTATAGATGAGCAAGGTAAGGCCCAAAGAGAGTAGGTGACTTGCCCAAGGTCACACAGCTAGTAAGTGGCTGTGCTGAAACCTGGGCTCCCACACTGCCTCTCCTGCTTAGCTCTCTGGATGGGAGGGCAGAAGCCAGAAAATGAACTTCCTTCGCCTCGACCTCCTTCCTTTCCTCTGCCTCTTCTGTGTTACCTTGGGCAAGTCACTTAACTGCTCTGGGCCTCAGTTTGTTTATTTGTAAGAGAGGTTCCTTCTAGCTCTAAATCTCTCATCCCAAGGCTCTCTGATCCTACTGTCTCGTGATCCCTGTCCTAGGCAGTCTCCGCTGCTGTCCTTGCCTGAGCTGTCACCCCAGCCCCTGCCCCTGCCCCTGCCCCCCAGGCCCTTTGAATAGCCTCCACTTCTTGGGCCTTTCAGCTTGAGAAGTGTAGGAGAAAGGATGCCCCTCCCACCCAGAGTCAGGGCAGGGCCTGCAGGGCTCATCACGGGGTCACTTGGGTCCTTGGCTTTAGGGTTCAGGCAATCAGACCATTGGAACAAGCAAGGACTCAAATGAAAGGAAACCAGCTTTTCACTAAAGAAAACTAGGCAATGGGCATTCAGCCTCCTCTAAGGTCCTTTAGTTTGGGGAGAAGATTAGAGTAGGAGTCAGGGCCCTGGAAGGTATGAGCGTGGTCCTCAGAGAGGGGCTAGTGACGCCTTGACATGGGTGGGGCCTTCCTCTGTGGCAGGGCATCCTCTTGCAAGGTGAGGAAGATCTCTGTAACACATCTCTCTGCACCCCAGTTACTCCCTCCTACACACCTACCCTGGAACTCCCTCGCTGGGCTCTGGAGAGCCCTGGTTAACCCCTTTTAAGCCACAGATCCTTCAAACAACTATGTAGTCACAGCCCAAAGAAAAGCTACCACATCATAACAAGTCTTTCTACCCCAGAACAGCCCTGCCAAAACAGGCCGCGCTTCCTTTCCTATGCTCACTGCATGGTACTTTATGCCCTCTATATGGCACACAGTTCTCACGAGGTGTACACAGATCATGTCACCTGCATACATGGCCCATGCCCCCAACACAATGAGGGGGCTGCTACATAACACACCCTGTGCCCCCACCATGCCCAGCATACACACACAGGTGTATTCTACACCTGTATGCACAGCATAACCCACACACAATGCACTGAATGCCTTAAACACATGCCACAGCCTACATACACCTCATAATGCTCTGATCACTGCTCAACCCTTATCCTCAGTAACCCTGTTTAATCGAGACATAATACACCACTCCCCAAAGTTGTACATGTTCTATACAATGCACACTCCCCCACCTGCCACTGTGGACACTATATATCTTGTATACCTTAGGTATGCTATATAATCCATACATTACATGTCCTGTGTATACTTCACAGTCCCTGAGCTCAGAAGCAGTTAGGGGGCTCAGAGGAGAGAGTGCTGACTCAGGAGTTAGGAACACCTGAGTTTTGATCCTGTCTCAGACACTTACTAGCTGTGGGGCCCTGGACAGGTCACTTAACCTATGTCAGTCTCTGTTTATCCATCTTCAAGATGCACAGATTTAGAGAATCCATCCCAATTATTCACACAGACTATTTGTACCCAACCTGTGGCAGAGCATTCCGAGCTCATATTGGTCTGAGTAGTCACAGTCAGACACGCTGTAACTCGACTCTAACATAGTGATGTCATTTTGGTCTTCTTCGTGAATGAAGGACAATAACCAACCAACCAACCCATCCATCTGCAAAATGGGAAGAATCGTAGCATTTGCCTCATAGGGTTGCTATGATGATCAAACAAGATAATATATGTGAAACATTTTGCAAACCTTAAAGTACTTCATTAATTCTGGCTATCAGCATTATTGAGCACTGTATGACCTCCACACACATCCAGCTTTCACACATATCGTACAGTCTATGTACTACATCTGTGACTGAAGCAAGCTCAGGACACATTTGTACCCTGGGCAGGATTTCCAAACACCCACCCCCAAAAAAGTTTAAACGCACTTGTGCCATCTCTTAAAAAGGCAGGTCTGTTATTGTCTATCCAGAAATATGAGCCTCTAGTCCAACACTTAATGAAAAATAAATGCCTAAGAGTCCTGTGGGTTTTTCTAGCTTTCCGCGTGTCTTTCTAAAAAAAGTCAGGCAAAGCTCCTGCTGCCACCCTCCCCGCTTTGTGCTCTCAGAGGATGCTGATCCTGCCTGGCCCTGGCTCTGCACACTGCAGAGGCTGCACTGGGCAGGGAAGGGTGACCCTCCTATTTTACACAGGAGGAAACTGAGGCCCAGGCCCAAGGGCCTATTCCCAGGCATGGTGATAGGGCCCTCTGGGATCAACTGCATGGTCCCTGCAGCCCAAGATTGTTTCTGATGAGGTCACCCAGGAGTGGTTTGAGGGAGCCCTGGCAATCCTGCCTAACATTCCACTGTTTTTTAGTGACTGATTCTGTGCCTTCCACCGGTGAATCTAATGACATCTTCCTTGAACCTCTTTTCTTGTTCTTGTTGTTGCTTTTGTTCAGTTATTTCAGTCACATCTGACTCTCCATGACCCCATTTGGGGTTTTCTTGGGAGAGATACTGCATTGATTTGCCATTTCCTTCTCCAGCCCATTTGATAGATGAGGTAACTGAGGCAAATGGAGTTAAGTGAATTAACTCAGGGTCACACAGTTAGTGTCTGAGGCCAGATCTGAACTCAGGAAGATGAGTCTTTTCTTGCTGCTTGCTCCCTTATTAGTCTGGGAATAAGAAATTACATGAGTTTACCAGCAAGTAAACTAGAGCCAACTTTTATTCTTCTTAAATTTGCCTCTCGAGATTTTGGGGGTGGAGGTGGGGAGGGAGCAGGCGGTACCCTAGTGACTTGGATTTGCTATAAGTAGGTTGTCAACTTTCATCTTTTATATAAGGAGCCAAATGTGGTCCAGCAGAAAGATCTCTAGATTCAGAGTCAGAGGACCTCAGTCTGTGTCCTGGCTCTTTCACTTAAATTCACTGTGTAACTTTGGGCAACTTACTTCCTCTGGGCCTCCTTTTCATCATGGGTAAAATGACCCTCACTTGACCTAGCCACCCTTGCAAGCCCTCACCCCATATCCCCTCTCCCTTTCACAGCACACGTCTAGAAAAAACTGTGTATACTTGGTTCCCAATTCCCCTCCCATCACTGACTCCTCCATCCTTTGCAATCTGACTTCCAGCTTCATCACTTAGCTGAAATGCCCTCTCCAAAGTTATCACTGAGCTCTTGATTGCCAAATCCAATGGCCTTTCCTCAATGCTCACCTTTCTTGACCATTGCTCCCCATCTCCTGGACACACTCTCCCCTCTGGGTTTTTATGACATGACTGCCTCCTGGTTCTCCTCCTATCTCTCTGACTGCTCTGTCTCAGTCCTTCTGTGGGATCATCATATATGTCCTGAGCCCTAAGTGTGTGTATACCTCAAAGTTCTGTCCTGGGACTTCTTTTCTCAATATTTTTCATGTCACAACCTCATCAGCTCTCATCAAAGGCAGCTAGGTTATGCAGGGGGGTAGAGCACTGGGCCTGGCATCAGGAAGACCTGAGGTAAAATCTGACCTTAGATCTTAGTAGCTGTGTGACCCTGGATAAGTCACTCATCTCTCTTGGCCTCAGTTTCCTGAGCTGTAAAATGGGGATAATCCTATTGGACATCTCCAACTGAATGTCATTGGTAGACATCTCACACTTAACACGTCCAAGACAGAAAGTGTTATCTTTCTCCAGATACCCTTCCATCTTCTACACTTCTTGCAACCTTGGAGGCATCCTCTACTCCTCACCTTCCCTCACTCCACATGTCCAGGCAGCTGCCAAATCTCATTGATGCTAACATCTGTCACAGCTCTCCCCTCCTCTCCACTTGCATGGCCACCTCCCTAGTTCATGCCTTCACCACCTCTCGACCGCATTATTGAAATAGCCTCCTCATTGATCTCTCTGCCTCAAACCTCCCCCCTCTCCTTTCCATCCTCCACAGCTGTCAGAATGATATTCCTCAAGCCTTGGTCTGACCTTGTCCCTCTCCTTGCTCAGTTAACTCAGGGAGCTTTCCCACCTGTCTCTCCAGGCTTATTACACAACACATTTTTGGGGCCTGTCCTCGTTTTTCACTTAACAAATCCCCTCTCACTTCTGTATGCCTTGCTACTGGCTCTCCCCCATTTCTTAAATTTTTCTTCACCTTTACCTCTTAGAATCCCATAACTTTCTTCAAGGCTAAGTCCCGGGATCACCTAGATGAAAACTTCCCTGATCCCCAAATTCTTAGTACCACTTGGAAATCATATTTAATTTGGATATCTTCCTATGTACTTATATATAAATGTGTACATGTTGTTTTCCATGATAGAATGTAAGCTTCTTGAGGGCAGGGACCATTTCATTTTTAACTTCCTATCCCCAGTACCCAGCACATAGTAAGTGCTCTCCCTCCTCCTCTTGGCCTCTTGGCTTCAAGTCTTTCCAGTCCCTCTTACTTCTTGCGTCTTCCCTGTGTCGATTATTTCTGATTTCTCCTGTATATGACTTGTTTGTAAAGAGTTGTCCACATGTTGTCTCTTCCACTGGAATGTGAGCTCCTTGACTCTAGGAGCTGTATTTTGTTTTTCTTTGTTTACCCAGTTCTTAGCACATGCCTAGTACTTAATAAAAAGCATTGCCTGACTGCTTAAATAATACTTATTAAGGGCTACTTAAAATGTTGGTATTGGAATAGATGATTTATCTGTCGGGTTGTTTCTAGTGCTGACATTCTGTGATTTCCTTCATGATTTTATAGGCCTTTTCTGACCCTTTCAATATCATTCCCAAAATGAAGAGACTTTATCTTCTCAGTTTGTCCTCGTGCTATCCTGAATGTCTGTAGAGTCTAAAACCAAACTTGTTACTTAGGAAACAGTTTCCTAAAGATAGCCTCCCAGTCACAGACCCAGAGTGACAGGCTCACAGACACAGTCTCAAGATGACAGTCCCAGAGTCACAGCCCACAGAAACAGTCACTGTCATTCTTCCCAACACACAGAGCCTCAGTCTCAGATCTGCAGAGATGGCCCCATGATCTAAGTCCTACCATGACCAGCACCTGCATGCTTCAGGAGTGAGAGTTCAATTCCCTCAGAGTCCAGGGTCACCAATTCTTTTTCTAGGCACATTGGGACTTTCCTGTGTGTCCCAGGGATCAGTGACATTTACCCCCACTAATCTCCACTCCCCACCCTGCTGAAAATTTCATACTGCGGGGATGCTGAGAGGATCATAGGATCCTAGATTGGGAGCTGGAGAGGACGTTGGAAGCAATCTAGCCCAACGCACTCATTTTATAAACAAGGAGACTGAGGCCCAGAGAGATTAAATGATTTGTCTAAGATTCCTGTAAACAGAAGAACTGGGATGTGAGCCCAACTACTCTCCCTCCTCCTGTTGGCTCAGCCTCATGTGATGGAATGGTGCTGAGATGGAGCTGGCGCTGGCATTGCCTGGGTCAGGCATCCAGGGAGACTGTCAGCATCACTAGGAGGTTCTGGATATGTATGAGGTAGTAAAGATCAGACTTTGGAGGACCTTTAATGCCAGTTAATGAGTTTAGATTGCAATCAAGAAACAGTGGGGCAGCCTAGGAAGCCTCCATAGATCGTCACTGATAGTTTCACTCCAAAGACTTGTCACCACCACTTTGCTATCCGTGTCCTGGGGGTCCAGGGTTCTTGTAGAGCTTGCCTTGGATAGGAGAGAACTATCATTCTCTCCGCTTGGATATGGGGAAACTGAGGCCCAGTGGTGTATGGCGGTGGGGTGAGGGTGGGGGAAGTGTCCTGCAGCCACAAACCTTCCAACCGACTCTTCCTTCCCCTTTCTCTCCATGCACATTTCTCCTCCCCCTGGGTAGGGTGGAGGGAGATCTCTTCAGCCCTCACTTCCGCAGCAACAGGCCATAGAAGGTGCCTCCTGAGGTCTTGGAGACCTAGGGACAAACATATTGTGGGGAATGTATCTCTAAGGGAAGATGACTTGGGCAATTCAGAGTCAGTGAACCATTGGACTTTATAATTCATTATATTCTTTTTACGATCTTTGTGCCTATCCCTCCTTCCTACTTACCTGCATTGCTACTTTCCTCTTTCCTTGTATCCACCTTATCCCAATTTTTATCCAATTCAATTTGACAGACATTAATTACCTACATTGGTAGAGGGAGTTTCATCTGGGGTCCACTATGACAATGTGATCACAGCCTGTGATTTAAAAACAAACAAACATGTCACATTTCAAAGTGCTTTCATGTTTTCAATGTACTTTCCTCACAACTACCCCGGGAGACATGTGGTACCTGCTTTGTCCACTTAAATATTATTTAATAATATTTTTATGCCACCATTTAACAAAGGAGAAAACTAGGGCTCAGAGGGTTATGTTCCTTGCTCAGGGTCACATGGCCACTAAGACTCAGACCTGAGATTCAAAGACTAGTTCTCTGATTCTAATCCAGCACTCTTTTCTCTACGCATTACAGTTGTAGACATGTTAAATTGGCTATGCTGGAGAGATCCAATAGGAAGATAGAATTTTGGAATAAGAGCTCAGGAGAGGGACTGGAGATAGGGGAAAAGATCCAAGGAATCCTCTGCATGTAGAGGTAACAGTTGACACCCAAAGGTCAGAGGAAAGAAGAAAGGGCAGAAGATCAGGGGAGGACCCAGGCTTAGAGGTCAAGAAGAATGGAAAACCAGTGAATGAGATACAGGAATGGTCAGAGAGATAGGAGGAAAGCCAAGATAGCATGGTGCAGGGGCCCCCAAACTTTTGGTGGTGAGGAGCCATTTCTATTACACAAAAGTCTTGAGTCCTGTGACCAAGGTGGGGATGGAAGAAGTTAATGGAAGACCACAATGGTCAAGTCATGGATTAGGGAAGGGTCAGAACAAGAGACAGTTGCTACTGAGCTTTGGGCTTTTTCATCAGGATGTAGGTGTGGCTGAGAGAAGTCACTATGGGTGGGGAAGCTATCTGGAGATCCAAAGAGTTTGTCTTCAGCTCAAGAGTTTAGGGATTCCTGGAACTGGAGTGTAGTTGAAGACAAGAGAGAGTGCATGGGATAAATATCAATGTCAGAGGTCAAGGAAGGACATGACTTGAGCCAAGTCCATCCCCATATCCATTTCCATCTCTCCCCATTCTATCCCCACTCCTTCCATCACTGACCAGGCATTCAGTGGTTTTGTGCCCTGGATACACTGGCTAAATGGGCCCCTAGGTGGTGCAATGTATAGAGCACCAACCCTGCAGTCAGGAGTACCTAAGTTCAAGTGTGATCTTAGACACTTCCTAGCTGTATGACCTTGGACAAATCTCTTAACCCTGTTCGCCTTGATTTCCTCATCTATAAAATGAGCTAGAGAAGGAAATGGCAAACCACTTCAAGATCTCTGCCAAGAAAGTCCCAAATAGGGTCAAAAAGAATCAGACATGACTGAACAACAACAACACTGACTAACCTGAGATTCTAGAAGTACCTCTCCTAGCCTGGGCCCTTTTCCAGCCTCTTCCCTTTTCTCTCTTGCAGGTCCTGGCTGTCTCTGATGGAGGTGAGTTGGAGGAAGGGACCCAGCCTGGATCCTGGTTAAAGGATGAAAAACAAGGGCTCAGATCCCATTTTTGGGTTAGGGAGTAGAGCACAGCATACTTTGTGTCTGGCTTTCCTATGTTTGTTGCGTTTTTTGGGTTTTGTTTTTTTTTTGCTTTTTGAAGGGGGGAAGGCAGGGAATTTGGGGTTAAGTGACTTGCCCAAGGTCACACAGCTAGTAAGTGTGTCAAGTGTCTGAGGCCTCATTTGAACCCAGGTCCTCCTGACTCCATGGCTGGTGCTCTATTCATTGCACCATCTAGCTGCCCCTGAGAATAATAAATGTTTATTGAATGAATGCATGCAAGTACGATGAGGGGCCTTCTTTCTGGCTTAATGGATCCTACATTTGATGTGTTTCTCTCCCCTCCATCTCCAGAGCTGAGCAGTGTGGTGGGGCCAGAGGGAGCTGGGGAGGGCCGGGGAAGCAGCCTCAGTGTCCACAGCCTGCCCAGTGGCCCCAGCAGTCCCTTCACCTCTGAGGAACAGCCTGTGGCCAGCTGGGCACTGTCTTTTGAGAGGCTGCTTCAGGATCCGCTGGGACTTGCTTATTTCACGGTGAGTGCCGGGGCCTGGGCAAATGAGGAGGGGTGGTGTGGCTGTGTTGGTCACTTCTCTTTTCCTGTCTACCTCTCTGTTCCTTTGTCTTGGACTCTGTCCCTGTTTCTAGGAGTTCTTGAAGAAGGAGTTCAGTGCAGAAAATCTGTCTTTCTGGAAAGCTTGTGAGCGATTCCAGCAGATTCCAGCCAGTGACACCCAACAGGTTGGAAGCTAGAGGGGCTGGGGGGGATAGGAGTGGTGAGCATGGAGGGAGAGGGACAAGGTGAGGGATGGAGAAAGGGAAGGAGGGAGGTGCAGGAACGGTAGCTTGCTCCTAGGGATGGCCCTGCCACCTCTACTCTTCCTTATCCAGTTGGCTCAGGAAGCTCGAAGCATCTATGAAGAGTTCCTGTCTAGTCAGGCTCTGAGCCCTGTGAATATTGACCGGCAGGCCTGGCTCGGGGAGGAGGTGCTGGCCACCCCCAACCCCGACATGTTCCGGGTGCAGCAGTTGCAGGTATGGGCCTAGGGAGAGGCCTGGGTATGGGGGTAGGCCAATGGCTCTCTCCCCTTCCCTCTCTCCCTCAGTTCTTCATCTTCCCTCTCCATCTTCCCTCTCCTTCTTTTCCCTGATCAGCTTTGTGATCCAGAGTGAGAAACCTCGCTTTTGGGGGTCTCTGTTACCCTTTTTTATAACATGAAAGGGTTGGACCAGAGGGGGAGTTCTGCATTTTTTTGTGTGTAATGGCAGTCTGGTGGAACCTATGGACCTCTTAGAACAATGTTTTTAAATAATTAAAGGAGCGGTGGCTGGGTGGCAGTGAATAGAGCACCAGCCCTGGAGTCAGGAGGACCTGAGTTCAAATATGACCTCAGACACTTAACACCCTTACTAGCTGTGTGACCTTGGGCAAGTCACTTAGCCCCAACTGCCCTACATTCCCCCCTCCAAAAAGCAAAAAAAAAAAAATTGAGGGAAAGGCCAAATTTCATTTAGAGATCAGTACAAACAAAGATGTAATTTGTCCCCATCCAGTTTCCTTGGCCCTTGGAAATCTATCCACAGAATTTGTAGGGGTCTATAAACCCCAGATTAGGAGGCCCTGGCCTGCAGGACTCCAGAGCTGGGCACCATCAACGGAGCCCCTCCTCTCCCCAAGAGCCCTCAGGCTCCCTTGGCCTCTTGGGGATTGGTGGGCCCCCAGGTTGAGGGGGGGGGGTCTTGATAATCTCTAAACTGCCTTCAAGCCTGGGCTCCTAAGCTACTGCCCTCCCCCTCACCCCTTCCTGGCTCTCCTCCCTTTACACTGCTCCTCTTTGTTCTTTCTCTCCTTCCCTCAGATCTTCAACCTCATGAAGTTTGATAGCTATGCTCGGTTTGTCAAGTCCCCCATGTACCGGGAGTGTCTCCTGGCAGAAGCAGAAGGGAGGCCCCTCTGTGAGCCAGGCACCTCGGACCCTGGCAGCCCCAATGCCACATTCCGGAAGGTGCCCATGTGGGGAGGGAGGGTCTGGGTGCTGAGAATGAATATCCATTATCATCCAAGTATGCCCAGAGCCCGAGCCCCTGATCTGACTGTCACAAACACACATACACACACACACGTACAACCACACACACATGCACACACATACCTTTGAAAACATTTAAATAGGAAAAACCAACAGGCATAGGGCCTGCACCCAGTTCAATTTGCTTTTCAGGCAGTTTAGATCCTTCCTGAGGGCACAGAAATGCACCAACCTCCAGCCCAGCTCTGAGTGTCAGGGTGGGCCAGCCTGGAAAAACAGACAGGGTTGGCCCCTGCCTAGGCCCCCAACCCTCTGGACGGGAGTTGGAGAATTGGGAATGGGTTGGAGGGCAGGGTCCTGAATACCAGGTTCTCCCTCAGAAGCCAAAGCTGAAGCCTGGAAAGTCGCTGCCCCTGGGAGTGGAGGAGCTGGGCCAGCTACCACATACTGAGGCTCTTGGGGGCCGGGGGCCCAGGAAGTCCTTCCGAAGGGGTGAGCAAAGGAGAGCCTGGGCAGGCGGGACAATGAGGAGGGGCTCCGGGTGGGGTGGTGGAGCTCTTCTAGCTCCAACATTCTGAGTTTCTATAAACAGAAGATCTGTGCTAGACCTGGAGTTAGCAAGACCCAAGCGTTCAAAGCTGGCCTCAAGCGCTTACTAGCTGTGTGACCCTGGACCAGTCACTTAACCTCTGCTGTCTCTGTTTCCTCATCTGCAAAAGGGGAATAATCATAGCACCTACCTCCCAGGGTGGCCATGAGGATACAATGAGATAATATTTGTAAAGTGCTTTGCAAACCTTAGGGTGCTGTGGAAATGCCAGCTCCTGCACTCCTAATCCCTCCACAGATAGCGACCTTTGCCATAGAGCAGTGGTTCTCAACCTGTGGGTTATGTTCAATTTGTAACAATAAAAATACAACCTGCACATCAGATATTTACATTACAATTCATAACAGTAGAAAAATGACAGTTATGAAGGAGCAATGAAAATAATTTTATGGTTGGGGGTCACCACAACATGAAGAACTGGATTAAAGGGTCGTGGCATTAGGAAGGTTGAGAACCTCTGCCATAGAGGGTTGTGGGAACTTTTGTTCCCCATCTGTGATCCCAGCCAGAGTGGTCCTCAGAGGTCAGACACAGGCCCGTTAGCAGTTGGTGCTCAAAGCAGGGTGGGGCCTGCCTGCCATAACCCTGGACTGAGTCATCGCAGGGCCAGAGTACAGGCTGTGAGCCAGAGCATCCAGTGCTCAGATGGATGGGGGACAATCCCCTCTGATGATAGAGAGCCACCCATCCACTCTTGCCCATCTGGTGGTACTTGTGTCCATGCTCTCCTATAAGTTCACCATAGAGTGACCAGCCAATATTCTGGGGAAACCAGGGAAGGCCTCCAGCTGACGAGAGTCCAGGTGTGAGTTAGCCTCCCAGCACTTTTCCTACTCTGGGTACTATAGTACCTCAAGGTGACTCTTAGGATATCTCAGATGTCACTTCTGAGGGACAGTTAGGTGGTACAGTGGATAGAGCATCAGCCTGGGCTCAGGAGGACCTGAGTTCAAATCCAGCCTCAGATACTAGCTGTGTGACCCTGGGCAAGTCACTTAACCACAATTGCCTGGAAAAAAAAGTCACCTCTGAGTGATTCAAGGTCTAGTTCTAAGATGCATAGATGTTTGTGTGTATACGTATATGTGTGTTTATGCATGTATATGTGTATTTTCTTGAGTAACTCCAACCTGTCATTGCATCTTGGGCTGCCTCTCTGAAAAGAATTGGAACAGAAGCCATAGGAAGCTGCTACACGTGAGGGGGCAGCCTGGGAAGGGGGGGTCTTACTTAAAGATCTTATCTCTTCCCCTCAGAGTTAGGCACCACCAATGGGAACCCAGCCCTTCGCCGAGAGTCCCAGGGCTCCCTCAACTCTTCTGCCAGCCTTGACCTTGGTTTCTTGGCATTTGTCAGTAGCAAATCTGAGGTGAGGGTCTCTCTCTCTTCCCACTCCATCTATCCACAACAGCCTGGGGCCTACAGCTTTCTCCTCCAAATTCCCTTCCTTGGTTCTCTACCCTAGTTACTTAAGCCCTCCCCTTCCACCAGGGATTTCTCCTCTCTCTTCTCCTCTCCTCTCTAGGGTATATTCTCATCCACTTTCCTCATACTCACTCACAGTGTATCTATGTATGTCTGTGCTTGTGTGTGTTTTTGTCATCTGCCCAGACTCAGAGTCACCGGAAGAGCCTAGGGGGCACTGAGGGTGAAGGTGAGGCTCGGGTTGGACGTTACTGCTGTGTGTATCTGCCAGATGGCACAGCATCTTTGGCCCTGGTCCGCCCTGGCTTAACCATCCGCTCTATGCTGGCCAGCATCTGTGAGAAACGAGGCCTGTCCCTGCCTGATATCAAGGTTTATCTGGTGGGCAACGAACAGGTAGGGAGGAACTGAGCCCTAAATATCAGTCGAAACACTTGCCCCACCTCCCCCAAGCACAATCCTAACCCTCACTCTGATTTGTACACTTACCTTAACCCCAGTCACGTCCCTGCTGCTGATCTTATCTGCAGTAGCAACTAAGAGCCCCAGCCTGAACGTCAGAACTCTGTCTCCTTCTTACTGTGTAGGCAACCCTGAGCACAGGCCTTTCCCTCCCTCAGCCTCAGTTGGTTCATCTTTAAAATGGAAGGACTGGAGAAGATGGCATCTGAGGGGGTCTCCCAGCTCCAACGTTCTGTGATCATAAGACTTAGCTGCCCTGCCTTCCAGGAGTGTATAATCTATCCGGGGGCACAGGCAGGGCAAGGACAAAAGACATAGCTGACAATACAAGGCCCACTAGGCTGAATGCCAAATGGGTGGAGGGAAGAGGAGTGGGACCCTAGGAGGTGGTTCTGGTTGAAGGAAGGACGAAAGGGATGATCATGGGTGGGAAGAGATGTGACAGATTGTGGGAGAGGCAGACATGAAGGATCCATAAGACTTCAGGGCTTAGTGGAAATAATGCCAACCTTTTTCCCTTCCTAACATTAACTCCCTCCCTCCACATCTCAGGGCTCAGAGCCCCTAGACTGTCTGTCCTGGAAGGCATCAGAAGGTTCACACTATCAGACCCTGACACCAGGATTTTATGTTTTCCCAAGCCCTCTGGCCTCTTAGTTATTTATGGGATTTGGGCTGTGTGCGTGCGTGCGTGTGTATGTGTGTGTGTGTGTGTGTGTGTGTGTGTGTGTATTGGGGGGCAGGGCTCTTCCTTTGGGCTCTCCAGAGCCTGGGTAGGGGGCCTCCAGTGTCATTACTGAACCCCTGCGACTGTGTCCACAGAAGGCCTTGGTCCTGGATCAGGACTGCATGGTGCTGGCTGACCAGGAGGTGAAGCTGGAGAACAGGATCAACTTTGAGTGAGTGCCTTTCCTTTCTCCCATGCAGGTGGCACCTGGGTCTCCATCGCTTCCCCTTTCCCTGCCAAACAAGACTAGAGGCAATAGGTCTTTGAGGCTTGAGGGGGCAAGGTGAGGGTAAGGATTATATGTGTTTATGGGGGGGTGGGGGGACAGAGGCAGAGACAGAGAAACAGATCCAGATAGACTGGGGGAGGCAGAGAGACAAGAGGGACAGAGACAGAGAAACCCTTTCTCATCCTTCCGAAGAGCAGAACACCTGAACTCGAGGCCTGACTCTGCTGTTGACTAGCTATGACCTAGGACATGTCACCTACCCTTTCTGGGTCTTAGTTTCCTCCTTTGTCAAAGGAAGAGTTTGGAAGAGAAGGCCTCTGAGGTCCCTGCCATCTGTGACATTCTGTGCTCTAGGCTGGAGATCACACCTCTGGGCAAAGTGGTCAGGATCACAAGCAAATCTTCCAAGCGCCTGAAGGAAGCCCTGCTACCCATCCTGGGGAAACACGGCCTGAACCTGCAGCAGATATCAGTACATGTGGTGAGGTCACACCCCCCATAACAATCCACACACACATACACACACACACACACACACACACACACACACACACACACACCTGTGCTTGCATTGGCTCAGCCCTCACCTAGGGCATTGCACCCTATCTTTCACTGGCCTAGGGACAGGGAGGGAGGAGTAAGGATTCTGGGGCAAGACAGATAAGGGCTTCAGGGAAGAGGGTGGGGAAGGGGTGGGGAGAGGGAGAGATAGACAGAGAGAGAGACAGAGACACACAGAGAGAGAGACAGAGACAGAGGAGGTGAGTGGGCCACTAAGGGAGGAAATCTGGACAGAAGAGTAAGGGGGTTCAATTCAGTTCAGTAGGCGTTTACTTATTATGCCTCCGATGTGCCTGGCACTAGGAATGAAGAGATAAACAACCTCTCAGCAGTGCCTGCCCTTAAGAATGGACGTTATAGAGGGAGTGGGGCACACACCTATGCTGAGACAGGTGACAGCCAAGCAGACAGGCCGTGAGCTCTGCTGGCCAGAACACCAGCTTCAGAGTCCGGGTGGCCTGACTGCACATCCCAGCCCTGACATATTGGCTGTGTGACCCTGAACAGATCACCTCAACCTTGGGGAAACTCTTTTAAGCTACAAATTACCAAGCTGTCTCAGACCTGTATTGGTAAAGAGAGCTTCCTCTAGTGATTAGGGAAGGGGGGAGGGAACAAGCACCTACTATATGCCTGGCACCATTCTAAGCCCTTTACAGATATTATCACATTTGATACTCAGAGCGCCCTCCCCTCCCTGCCCAGGTAGGTGTTAAACACAGGTCTAGATTTAAAAATAAAAAAACAATTTCTGACAAGAGTTGGAGTGGGGAGGGCACCAGCACCTGTGAGCATCCAGGAGGACCCCCTGTAGGAGGCGGCACTTGAGGGAGTCCCGATCTCTCCCAACCCCTGACCCTGTGCCCCTACAGTCAGGCGAGAAGCGGACTCTAGATCTGGAGAAGCTTGTGAGTTCTGTATCGGCCCAGAGACTCGTCTTGGACACTCTTCCAGGTACAGGGGCCCACAGGCTCTGCGCCCCCAAAGTCCTGTCACTCAGATCATCTGCCCAAGCCCCATGCTGGGTCCAGAGGGAGTATGGAAGAAATGGGAGACGCTAGCAGGGGCACTAACAGAATTCTATTTGGATCTGCTCAATTCAACAAAAAAATTTACATTAGTAAGTGCCTGTTTCACTCAAGACCTCGTTACAGGATTAGTCATACAGGGTCAGTGCCAAGGATGGGATATTGAAGAAAAGAGCTTCAGCTCTAGAGGCAGCTTGGTAGAATGGGAAGAACGCTAGAATTGGAGCCAGGTTTGAGTCTTGGTTTTGACATTTAATCACTGTATAATGGTCAACAAGTCACACTTCATCTTACTCTGCCTGTTTCCTTATCTGTAAAATGAGCTTAAACTAGATAATTTTTAAGATCCTTTCCAGCACGAAAACTCTGATCTATGTGAGCTGAAGTAGCTGAGCAAGGTGTCACCAAAGAGGCAGGCTTTGAAGGATGGGGAGGAAGGTCATCCTAAGCAGGGGGAAAGATTGCAAATGTGGGTTGGAACTAGAAGGTGGAAGGCCTCAAATGCCAGGTTACAAAGTTGGACGTTATAGTTAATTTTTGTTTATTTTTAGTTTACATCATTCATTTTTACAAGATTTTGAGTTACAAATTTTATCCCCCTCTTCCCCCTACCCACCACCCCAAAACAGCGATCCCACTGTATACACCCTCCCCCAATCTGCTCTCTCCTATGTCCTCCCCCATCACCCCTCTGACTTTCCGGTAGGGCAAGATGGATTTCCCTACCCCAGTGACTGTATATCTTATTTCCCAGTTGCATGTAAATAATAATATTAATTATACACACACACACACACATATTTTTTTAACATTTGATTTTAGAACTTTAAATTCTAGATTCTTTCCCTTCCTCCCTCATCACCCACCTCCGCTGGAAGGACAAGCAATTCAATACAGCCCATACATGTGTAGTTACACAGAACATCTCTACAATGGACATATTGTGAAAGACTGACGATATTTCCCTCCTTCCTATCCTGCCCCCCACTTCTTCTATTCTCTACTTTGTCCATGTCCTTTTACAGAAGTGTGTGCTTTTATCAACCCTCCCCCCCAACCTGCCATCCCTCCATCACCTCCCCTCTCATCTCCTTCCCCCCTACTCTCCTGTAGGGCAAAATACCCAATTTAGAGTGTATGTCATTTCCTCCTTAAGCCAAATTCAATGAGAGTGAGGTTGATCCATTGCTTTTTGCCTTCCTGTTCTTCCCCTCCATTGTAACAATTATCCCTTGCCTCTTTTATGACATGATTAACCCCATTCTGTCTCTCCCTGTATCCTCTCATTCTATTCCTCTCCAACCTCTCAATTTCATCTTTTAAAATATCATCCCTTCCTATTCAATTGATCCTGTACCCTCTATCTATGTACACATATATACACACACTCACATATGTATTCATATGCATATATGCCCTCCTATATAGGCATGTGTGTATGTATACGTATATATACAATTATATTCCCCTCGCCTATCCTCATACTGAGAAAAGTTTCATAAGTTATAATTATCGTTTTTCCATGTTGGCATGTAAATAGTTCAACTTTGATAAATTCCTTA